>JACMZG010001911.1:29451203-29509195 GCA_018340805.1 Microvelia longipes | reverse complement strand
AAAACTAGGTTGGCAAAATGTAACTGTAGGTAATTGTAAATCGAAAAAATTTAATCACAATCACTTAAATGAAGTAGTAAAAATTGAAATACAAACCAACAAATTTAGCATCTGAGGGTAAAACTGGATCAAAAGGAAGTGAGGATAAAGATGAAACGGATCAATCCAAGTATTCCACATTTAGCCCTAAAACGTTTTCACATTTTAGTAATTTCCATTTTAATTATTTGATTATAAAGTTTATAATCAATGTAAGCTACAGTAAATAAAACCAGCCAGAAAGATAACTAAATGCAGTTTTTCTCATTCGAGTTCAGAACAAATAATGTGTTTGCAATAAAATATTAGGCAGAAACTAATACAGTTGTAGACAATGCATTTGAGCTGGCTGAAAATAGTTAAAGGGAATTAAAGCTTTAGAATTCTAACAAAACTAGACCCTAACTACATGTCCTCTACTGAGTAGAAAACGTTAATGATAATAATTAAGGAGAGGTGAGATCACTGAGTAAGTACGCCATTTTACTCCAAGATATAAGATAGTGTTCTATCATTTTGCATTTAACCACAGATTTAAGTTTCAATACCTTTAACAAAGGTCAACATGAGCCCCATTCGAAAACCATAAGACAGAAAAATATATATAATTTTATATTAACTACTATGAGGTACTAAATTTTTCCTGAAACTAGGTTCATTTATAGTTAGAGACTATCACGAGTACCTCACATCGCACAGGCTTGGAACCAAGAGCCTAACATTTAGCTTAACATTTCTTTAGAAGGGTGGCTTGTGAAAGGAATTACATCTGCATAAAAAATCCTAGAGACTCGGCCGGCATCAAGCCCATACTGTCTGGGCAGTAGGCGTACACTAACACCACAGGACCGCCATTAGATAGGTTTTTTAGTTGATAACATTAACAGGTTATTAGTAACAAGTGGATAGGTTTATGGCAGAACAAAAAAGTGTTGTTTACCAATTGCTTCTCATAATTATATTTAATCTAGAGTTTATTTCAAATTTAATACTGACCTGAGTAAAATAAAGAGAGAAATTCCTTCTAAAAGCAGGGGAAGGGTATGGAGGTTCCAGAGGCCCCAAGCTTTCAGGTTCAGCATCTACTACAATAGGTTCAGTCTTAAGTGGCTGAAAATATAAAAGTTAATATAGCTTAATCAGTTAGTCTAAAGAAAAAACTCGTTTTCAGGTTTTCAGTTAGTCGATTGTATCGTTTTATAACATATCCATTAACTATATGATATATTACTTGCTGCCACATTAGAATTCCTTTATTTATTGTATTTGCTAGATGGTAAATGATTAAGATTCACAGCAAAATTTATACTCCTAGATGAAAATGAAAAAAGTTCAAAAAGTTTTTCAAAAGAAATTAAAGAGTAAACAATTTAAATTATTTATAAATTATACACCTTAAATAATTTAATTTGTGGTTCCAACTGCAAACATAAAACTCTTCTAAAAAGATTGTAATTATAAGTAGATATTCCTCCATAAATTAAGCTTTAACTTAAAACTTAACCTTTAAAGCTTGATTTACTATAGGTATACCACATAGTATTGGTATACCGTACAGCATAGGTATATAGGAAAATTATTGTGTTAGCAAAAAACATTGAAACCTGGATTTCACCTGAATTATCTGTTTCAGGTTTTTAAAATATCCTTAGGGTTTTCACAAAGTTGTCTGTCAGTATATGTGTCTGTTATGCGTATCATTGCTCAAAAGTTGAAACTTGGCTCAAAAATCAATCTTTAGGTCATAGAGCAATAGTTTAACAGTAAATTTTACTTTTCCTTATTTATACTCTAGGGTGTATAGGAAAAGTATTGTGTTTTCACAAAAAATCTGAATCAGAGGATGCCACCAGATTATGTTTTTAGGCGTTTTTATGGCCTCCTGAGTGGTTTTTGCAAAGTTGTCTGTCTGTGTGTGTGTGTCTTATCATTGTAGCTACCAGTGTATCTATGCTAGAGAGTTGAAACTTTATACAAAAATCAGTCTATTGCTATAGTTTTGTCATTCGGAAAATAATTTGATGACGTCATTATGTTGAGTATAATTCAGTTCATGTGCAGAACAAATCTTAAATAATGTTTCTTAGAGAGTTACAGCAATAACTTGTTATTGTTGCAACTCTCTAAGAAAATTGATGGCAACTTGGTGCATCTAACAAAAGTTTGAAGCTACATTATAAAATTGAACATTTATACTTTAATTTTTTTACATTAAAAGTGGTGGGAAGACGGAGTCAGAAGGAGCTGTAACAGCGGGAGGCTGAGGAATGAGAAGTCTGTCAGACATAAGCAATCATTGAATCAAAACGGATTGAGCTGATGATATGTAATTTTCATATAACAATCTACCTTTCAGTCTCAGATCAGCTATGTCAGAATCTAAGATTGATCGAATGAGAAAATGTAATTCTGGAATACGAGACCATGGCACTATCAAACCTGCCCCTCTCCACCTAACAACCTAAAAGAGAGATACATTATTAACAAATAAGTAAGCATGATATCTATAATAAAAAATAGAAATTGTACCTAAATTGATCAATCTTAAAAATCGCATTCCTTCTTAAAAAAAAGATAAACAATTTAAAATTATTTCTTTTTTTATCAAAAAATAATGCATTTGTTTACTCTTTGACAATAATTTTAATAATTAAATAAAAATTTACCAAAAACTACATAAAGAGTCATTTTCTTATGACTCTTATGTACTCTTACTATTTGCTAAAAAATTATTAAAATGTTTAATAGTTATTAACTTTTTTGCTGACTGTGCTAAATTTTTTTTAATGTAAATCCGAAACATAATTTAAATTAAAGTTATGAAAATTCAATATTTCAAAGAAAAAACTTAAATCTTCATTAGAAATAAATACATCAGATGAACATACCTCATCTAAAGGAAGAGCTCCTTCACCTAAAAAATACTGGCACTGCAGCTGCTTTGAGAGCTTCGTATACCTAATATAAGTAGAAGGTAATCCGGTGGGTATTAAAACAAATGTAGATCTAACAAGAGTGTTGATTCTGATTCAGTCCCGCATAAACCTATGTCACCTTCTTCCTATCTCGCCATTGCAGTCAGTTTCAATTAATACCTCATCTTGAGTTTGGGATATATATTGACTCAAATCACTCACTGTAAAATAAGCAATCGATTAAGGTAAATTACAAAAAAATATAGTGAGTTTTAAAAATGAAATAATTTTTTACAGTGAGTACATTTTTGCTATATTGCTATTCAGTTATTGGGGATTGAATTGAACGCCTTAAAATTCAGTTTCTAACAGTCTCTTTTGGTTTAACAAGTATCAGGTAAAGCTGTGAAACAATTTTGTACAAAGAAGGTTCTTTTTTTTAACTGATCCAAGTGTTATTGATATGAGCATATCCCTTTTTAACGACTGCACATTCTAATAATATTTAGAATGAAAAAACTACATTTTTTTTTAAATCTGGGGTTTAGGATAAGATGTTGGTGAATTTCTTTAAAATGTTGTTGATACCAAAATAGAAAGACAGAGTATGCAACTTTCTGATTAAGTTTGGATAACTTAGAGATCATTGGACAACTTGGAGGTAATAACTTTAGGAATTCATCATCTCTAGAGGTTCATCTTCTTTTTGTTAATAATTTGGCAAACATATAATTAATAAAACTAATTTAAATTGCAGAGTAACTTACTATTAAATGACATTTTTTTCAGTTGAGGTACAACAGCTTGATATGAAAATAGATAACGTCTTTTGCAGGGATCATGAAGGCAGAATCCCTCCAAATATTACCACTCATAGGTCCTGTTACACTGCCAATCATTATATCAAAACCTAAAAAAATGAAGAATTGTAATGTGTAATTATTGAAAATCGGGTATGGGTATCTTAGAACTTTTCTAATCACATCGGATAGGCTACGCTCATCCTCCCTACTTTAGACTTGCTTCCTACCACAGCACTGATCCCTCTACATGCTCCCATACTTTATAACCCAACAAAATCATGGATATACTTGTTGTATTAAAACAAAACTTAGTGTACTTATTTATTACTCAAAGATAAATACTTGTGCCAAACGTTTACTTAATTGGATTATTATCTGATTTTTACATTTTTTTAAACGTATACAATTCATTCAATAAAAATTATCTAATCAGATTAAGAAAAGAAACTTGACACATATGTTTGACTTATGTTATGACTACAGGTCCAAATCTCAACATGATTGTAAATTTTTTGGCCTTTCATAAATTGTCAAAAGTTATGCTGAGTTATTGTTGCATGTTAGTGATGTCATAAAATGATAGCCAACCACACCTAAAGATTGATTTTTGTACTAAGTTTTAACTGTGAAGCATAAATGACACATGCAGAACTTTGTGGAAAGCACTTGAAAACCACCCCTAAAAAACACCTGAAATGTTAATTAATTAGTTTACCAGGTCTAAAAGATGGGTTGTAGCCTGAGCTAAGATAGCGGCTTCCAGTAATGACAGATGGGCTAAGAAATACACTTGATGTAATTTTAGATTGGTTGAGGAAAAGAAGAATATGATTGCGCCCTAAAAAATATCAAAACAGAGAAAAGTAATCAAATAGTGATCAAAAGCTAAATAAACGAGAAAAATCAGCCTCTATTGAGAACTATGAACATCCAATAGAAAAACCTCTCATTTTTTTGCATATCAACAGAAAAATTTATTTTTTTAAGTTATTAGAGAATTTTTATAAGAAATCAGCTTATATAAGAGCCCAGGGGTGTTTTTAATAAAAAGTGTAATGGCTGGAACCGATCTCAATTTTTCGAAAATACCTTCCTGAACAAGGATCTGCAATTCTGCCGACTCGTATCGGATGGGTGTCCCAGGCAGAACACTTTAGGGTCAAAGGTTCTGCCTGGGAACCCATCCGATACGAGTCGTAGAATTGCAGATCCTTATTCAGGAAGGTATTTTACGAAAAATTGAGACCAGTTGCAGCCATTACACTTTTTATTAACTTCGGTGGAAAATTTGACATGTAAAGTGCGTTCTGCCTGGGACACCCATCCGATACGAGTCGGCAAATTGCAGATCCTTGTTCAGGGATATACGAAAAATGAGACCGGTTTTCCAGCCATTACACTTTTATTAACAAAACACCCTGAGCTCTTGTCTATTATGAGAGTTTGGATTTTTATTTTAATTTACATCAAATATTTTTTTTTTTTTGTTTTAATTGTCAATTATTTGGCAATTTTTTTATTTTTTATTTGTGTGTTCACTTTTTCATTTGTTAATCACATTTTATTTACCTTATAAAAGAGATGTCATGATGTAATGTTGTAAAATTCTACAAATTAGTAGTAAATAAGCACACACCCTCTTTTGCTCCACATAAATCGATTTGTTTGACCTTTAGAAATAATAGAATAGGGCAAAGTGAATTCAGTTGGTATCCTAATGACTTAAATGGGTAAAAAACAGAGAGGAAATAACATGAATAGTTATCAGTACAACTAAATGTAAATGATAATACACACAGTAAAGTTCACAGATGTATAATCATGTTACATTCTAGGATGTCTTTTAACTAAAAATTTTGTATCAGTAGAATGAGTGTGAATAGAGTCCATCATAAGATAAAGAAAGGAGTCTCTCCACAAAACAAATTGACTTTGGCAAAGTGCTTTCAGCCGCCTAAGACTGGAGCCGTCATCATTGCAAAACTAACAAACAACTAACAATAGAATAAATAAAAATCAAAATAATTATGAAAAAATAATAAAACATAAGTAAGCGATACACAATTGAGCTGTCACCTCTGCTGTCAGCTTGACTAATAGAAAACATAGACACTTCTCTTCCTCTTTAACATCTCAAGGTAATTTTTTTTATTACCTAATTTATTATTAATAATTTTTTATATTTTTATTTGGTTTTATTATATTATTTCGTTTTTTCCTTTAATATATTTATTTTTATTTATTTTTGTTCCCATGAAATTTTATGCATTATGCTTTATTTATGTTAACATTTTATTTATTTTATTTTTAATTTATTTGTTTTATTTATTATATTGTACTTGTTTGTTAGGTATTCCACTAATGATGGTTCTAGTGTAAAGTTGAAAGTGCTTTGCCAATAAAGTTTTGTTTTGTAGAGGACTTTTTTACTTTCTTTATTCGTTATTTTGGTTAACTAATATAACTTACATGCCAAATAAAAAAAAAAACATTTCAATGCCAATTTATTTTTAAAAAATATTGTTTTCATAAATTTAAATAGTATAAGTTAAAAATGTTTACCATCTCCTCCCCAATAGGTAAAGCAGAGAGCTGCTTCAGATCTGGTTGAAGACCTTACAATTAGAACATAAAAAGACAAGCAGTAGTAGGGTCTTGAGAGTAGTGAGGATTTCATCCCTAAAATTTTAGACAAGGTAGACTTCAAATAAAGTGAAGTGGAAATAATCCTGTATATATAAAATACACTGGAAGACCTAAAAAAACAAAATAAATAAAGTAAATCTTAAAGGTCTACTAACGTTAGGAATATTTTTATAGGACCTTTCATAGCCCAAGAGCAGACTTAAAAATGGGACTCATTTTGTACAGTTCATACCACTTTTACTTTTCTTATCTTACCTAGGTATTTTGGAAAAGTATAGTGATTTAGCAGCTAGTTTGAAGATGTGTCGCAGTATAATTTGGCGACTTGTACATCCTGAGGACAAGCAAGTGAGTGAAGTTATGAGGAGGATGAGCATAGCAAATCTGACAATGAGGAAAAGTTCTGAGATCCCATACCTGATTTTTTAAAGTATACAATGAATAACTTCTCCATGAGCACGACGAGCCCTCTAAAGTAAGGAAAGGAGAAGGAGAAGCATTATATACTCAGAGTCGTGACACTGAAAGTCAAGGTGTGCGAATGAGTCATCTTAGCTTGTGTCTTTTATTGAGATGAGTACCGTGTCAATGTTTTTCTTCAACATTTTTACAGAAAAAATACTAAAGAAAGTTCAACTTAAAATGACTTATACCTAAGTAAGAGGACAGCGAGAATAATCAAACAACGTTCATGGTGCAACTCTGAGCATCAGAAGGAGTGGGTTTATGAAGTACAGTTTTAGCTTTTAATACCAAAGGAAGTCCAAGAACAGGACTATTTCTTTCAACAGCTTCCTTCTCAGCAACTTGAGCCTGAACTTTCACAAATAAGTTTGATTAACAAATAGCATTTACAAAAGAAAAAAAACTGGATTCAAGAGGTATACAATATTTTGAGTTTAGTGAATTTTAAAGGGTTCGTGCGGAGGGCAGAGGGGCCCACCCAAGAGTGTGTCCAAAATCCCTTTCGTAGGTCCCTGATCACAGACTTTTTTTGTGAAACTTTATAACATTTCAATATATATATTTATATTATATATTATATATATAATATATATTATATATTATATATATATATATATATATAATATATATATATATATATATATATATATATAATTTATTAAATCCACCTTGGCACAAAATCAAACTTGGGAGTACACGAACACCCTATTGAAAATTGGTGAAATTCAAGGTTAAACTTTTTGCTGGGAAAAAGTCAGTAGTTATGATTTTTGAGGAGTTAAATTGAATAAAACTAGTCTGAATTTTTAAGTTTAAAATTACACTAAAAATATTGACTTCTCAGCAACAAAACACATTTTTAAATTTAAAACATTTAAGGTGTTTAAATTTTACTCTTTCTTTTCAGCGTCTTGGCAGGTTTCATATTAAAAACAACATAACTGATTTACCTGAATCACAGATAACTTTAATCTGTTTAACTCAGCTTGGTGGCGAACAAGTTCATTTTTTAATACATCAATTCTATGTGAATAAGAAGCTATTTCACTTTGTAGTTTCTGTCTTTTTGCCTCAAGATCTCTTAATTCTGTACTAACAGAACCTAGAACATTCATAAAAATAGATATGAATAAATTTTCAAAATTAATTAACTTTAGTTCAAAAAGTTTGAAGAATAAAGCAATAAATTTAATTTAATCAAAGGTAAAGTCACATAGTTTTAAGATTTTTACCTTTAATTCTTATCATTTCCTCTATCCTCATTTTTAAGTCTGATGCTTTAAGAGCACTGTAATCCTCATAAATATCTAATTTATTTCTTGTCCGATGAACATCAGATAAAGAAACATCACTACCACCTTCTACCTACAGAGCAAATTAAGTGTTGAGATTCAGGCTTATATTAAAAGACAAAATTATACCTCTTTAAATTAGGTTTTTTAGCTAAATTTTATTATAAGTAATTTTATAGTAAGTTGTCGTATACAACACCACAATGCTTTCCAAAATAAATCTGCTGCACAGCAAGATGGCCACCAGGATCCAAGATTTGAGGTGAGAATCCTAATGCTTATGCAAAAAATAAAGCAAATTTATGCACATAATAGATAAGCTTTAACCAGCTAAATTCCAATAAATATTTTGTTGTAATATTTGTATTATAGTTTATCATTTTTAAATAGATATGCAATTTCAGACCATTTAAAAACTCTAGTAGTTATCTTTATCAAATTTATTACTGATATAAATCTCACCTATAACCTCTTTTTAAAAACAAACATTTAACTAGCAGCAGGATAATGTTTTGCTTACAAACACAATTCGATGATTATTAAGTATTTAAAAAAACATGACATTTGATAAAATTGAACTAATAAAGTACTGATTAATGAGATGAAATTCAGCGGAAACAATGTTGGTCTTATGTAAGACGACTACAATTGGGTCAAATTTCAAATGGATTAAAACATTTTTCAGGATTTTATACATTTTAGCTGAGTCATAAATTAAATCTTAAAAATAGTTTCAGGATAACACAACATAACCTAAAAAATATTTTTGTACCATTCTTCACACCTAAATACACTAGGGGATCTACAGGAATATAACAGACATCCACACAAAAAAGATTAGAAATCTTGGTAGAACACTCCAGAAGTCTTAAAAAACCTGAAACAGATTTCAGTCAAAATCGCACACATTCCGTGTCCAATACCTTTTGGTGCAAATGAGAAAGTAAAGAACAAATAAAACATTTTAAAACAGTAGCTTACATTAGAAATGTAGTAATGTGTGAATAATGGTATTGTAACTAAAGCTAAAGCAACCAGCATTAAAATACGAGATAACCTGAGATTGCCCAACCAGTGGCAAATAAGATCTTTCATGTGAGCCATCTTAAAAGCACAAATCTGAAAAAAATTATCAGGTACAATAACAAACTCAGTGATTTAAGATGAATATATAATAACATTAATTTAATAATACAAGTATTCCTCCTTAAATTTCTCGCTTGAAATGTTAATAAATAATTATATATAGTTAAGCCTTAATTATATTTCGTATAATCAACGTTTTCATCGTGAGATTGCTATGCTCATTCCTTACACCAGCTCGCTTTGCTAGTCCTCACAAAACACATCTTTTATTTCCTTTTTTCATTTGTTTTTATTTCCTTGGTTATAATGAGGAAAAATAATGAATTAAGTGTCATGAGCAGTGGTTAAGGTAGAAATTACTGTGGGTGTTCATGGTATATAGGAACCTGTCAGGGGGGGGGGGATCATAAGTTCATAGCGATCCCTGGTCTGGCTAACTTACCTACCCTACATTTTCTTGGTCCTAAAAGAGTAGAGATTGCTTTAACGACTAGATCAAAAAAATTTCAGTACAAAATAAAGAGAACACCTCTATTCCAACAAAAATAGAATGAACTTTAAAGGACAAAAGAATTGGTAAGAGATTGTCATATTATGATTCATCCCAGTGGGTTTTCTGCATAAGAATTACATTTCAGGGTATTAAGTCATATTGAATATGAGATAGTAGTGAGATGAAATCATAAAGGATAAGATTAGATCACACGATGAGACACACAGAGTTTTTGTCTCTGCCTTTTACAAAAACAGCTTAATAGTAAATGGTGAAGTGATGTAGAAATGTGAAATAGGCAGTATATTACTTTATTAGTACCTACAGGCCACTTGGTTGATTTTTAGTGGTGCCACATGATAGGTACTAGTGGTGTTGTCCAGTGGAGTACTAGTTGAATTCAAGTCTTCTTGACTACTACATATTTGATACCTAGATTATTAAAAAAACGGTTGTTATAGCTAGTAAATATTAGTGAAAAGG
Organism: Microvelia longipes; assembly: GCA_018340805.1. NCBI lineage: Eukaryota > Metazoa > Arthropoda > Insecta > Hemiptera > Veliidae > Microvelia > Microvelia longipes. The sequence continues at coordinate 29,498,973 of JACMZG010001911.1, read as the reverse complement.
GACTTGTCCATCAAGTCATATGAGGTCATAACAAATCCCGGAAAACATGAATGTTAACTCAGATTATTAGGAAGTCAAAAATAAAAAAAATATATTTAATTAAATTGTGATTTCTTTGTATAAAAAATATTTAGAAAGTTATTTAGTAAAAAACAGTAATAATTAAATGAAATAATAGTTTCTCCAGAAGGTAATCTCTTATATATGATTGCAACTCAAGGTACATACAGCTTATCGTACTACTAATCTGGATTCTATCTCCCTAGTTAAAGCGTATCAGCTTGGATATAGTTTTTTTACAGTCCCTAGAGTCTGATGTTGAGCCTAAACAATCTGATGCCATGAATATAGTGAAATTAAAGTGATGTAAAAAAGGCTCTACTGTCTCTATGGGCGTAGAGACAGTGTCCCTATTCTCATCTTTTACATGGCCCTGAGCAAATTCTGTCACTGTTAGTTCCTCCTATTCCTATTCAGTGAAGATCTCAATTGTAGTACCACATATCCCTTCATCATTTTAATTTTCACCAGCTATAACAACTTGTTAAAGCGACTTTTTTAATTTGCTTCATCTAACGTTTAGTACACAAGTTTACTTTATATAGATATTATTTTTACTGGATGTCCCGGTTTCGGTTTTACCATAGATTCTATAATGATGTTTTTTTTTCTTGAAGCTCAAGTCAATAATATTGCTCCGACTTTCTATGTTTATAAGATTAGTATAAATGACATTAATGTCCTCTGATAATACCGTCATATCCTTTTTTGGCAATAAAGACCTATATTTAAGTCTTTAGTCCCCCAAATATTGTTTCGTACTTAAATATTGGGTTGATGCTGGGCTCCGTGGTGCAACGGCAGCAAATTTTCTTGAAAAAATGTTAATAATAGCACTCTTAGTTGACTGTGCTTAGCAAGGGATATAAATCAACAAAGCAGGATGGAGAAATAAGTGGCGCTGACTAGCGGCATAGCAGTTGAACTAGATTCCCCTCGATTAAAAGCTAGTCTATCTCACCCATAGGGAAACGGTGGGAGTCGGAACACTGTCCCTAAGCCGACCCTTATTTTTACGTAACTTTAAATTAAATAAAATTTTAATTAATTAATAAGATCAGTCAAAATAAACCCAGGGAAATAAGAAACAATAAAGCAAGCAATAACATACCTTAAATTTTCATAAATAAAATAGATAAATATAAAACTGTAAAATCAAGGCCATGATTTTGAAAGGAATTTCATTCGTAGAACTTTTAAATAAACTTAGTTTACATAACTTTTAAATTTATAGCAAATATAAACAAAAAATTAAAAACAATTTAATAATTTTTGACAGCAGTCCATTTCCGACAAGGACCTAATTGAGGAATAGATAAGCCGTTGTAGTTGTTTTCTTACTCTACAATTAGAAATTTACAATAGTTCAATTAATACTTGGTATCTGTTTTGTTTTATATTATTTTAATTTAAAACAATAAGGGACTATTATAACTTTGTTAAGCATTTAAGACCCAAAAATCCAGATGAAATATTGATTAAAAGATACAACAAAATTAATTGTTTAAATATTTAGGTATTCTATGTCATTTTACTCCATGCTTGAAGAAAAAGGAAGGTTATTATTTGTAGTAATTATTACAGCTAGTAAATAATTTTTTGCCTAAATGAGGATTTAATTTTACTTATTCCTTTACTTTTTAAATAATATATACAGGGGGGGGGAGCCATAGTAAATACAACAAATGCAAATTTATTATTATTTATTTATTTTTATTTATTTGTTCTCATACAATAAAAATATTATTACATTTATCTAATATAAATATTTTTACCTTAAAAGAATATCTTATTTTTATATTTTGCAAAAGTATGTGTGTGTATTTCATATCTATTTTATATTTATTTATACAAAATGTATGTATGGAAAATATTATATTTTATCATTAATGTTCTACCACCAAATGATAGTCGTATTTCAAATTGTAAAATATTAAAAAGAAGAGGTCCTATGGCTCCAAAAAAAAAATAAAAAAAATAAAAACAAATAAAAAGATGGTTTTAAACAGTGAGTAATGTCGAACAATTAAGTTAAAGACAAAAAAAGAAAAAGAAGAAGAAGAAGAAGGTTATTAATAGGTTGCGATTTTAAGGTTATATTTATACGACAATTTTCATTCATGACCTTAGAATAATACTATATTGAAGGAGCACAGGACCGTAAACACAATTTCCTAGATAACACGAAAGCCGGTTGACTGTGCAACTAAGTAATGCTGCAACCTGACAACAAAACATTATTTTATTGTGTCATAAATATCTATTAATGAAGAAAGATCGTAAAGAACAAAGATATTAACTTAAAACACGTGCTGAGTATTTAGTAAAACTGGTCTTAGATGGCAAAAGGGTGGCGGAATACAAGAATCTACATTTAGTTGACGAGGACTACTTTTTATATATAATTTTAATAAATATGTTAAACTTCAATTTAAAATGTTAAAAATATTGTAATGCACCGATATTTATATTAGTATTTATGAATAATCTATCATTAATTAATAGAACATAATAATTCAGCAACCGGAAGTATTGCCAACTTTTTTTAGAAAATTGTATATTGTAAGGGTGGCAGCATTACTTAGTTGCACCAGTGAACCGACTTTCGTGTTATCAGTAGTGCTCCTTCTATATATAGTATTATTCTAAGTTCATGACCAAACCATAATGAGACCAAATATGCCCTATAGTAGATTAAGTTAAGTACAACTACAATTAAAAATTTTAACTTGAAGTTTAAATCGAGTGGGTTGAATTGGTGAATAAATAAGGTAAGTTATGAATGTAATGTTCATAAATAGAAACGTGTTTACCAAGCAATACTTTAATTAAGTGATGTAGAAATTCATATAGTAGGGGGGGGCACGAGACACGTGGTCCAACTCCTGGTTTGAGGTGGTCCTAAAAAACATGGGCTATGCATCAACTACCGCATCAAGCACTAGTTTTCACCTTGTACAAGTGTTATCTATATAACTATCAGTTTTAAATCGAGACGTCTATAAACTAATGTAAACAAGACAAATTTTCTGAACATTTTTAGTTGTTTATAAGATTATTTGTTTAGAAAATAAGATAAGTTTAGCATTTTTTTCCGTTAAAAGAACAAATAAAAAAGCAATAAACACGCAAATTAATTTCCCGTTTTTGCACGTCATAGTTATCATGATATTGTTCAATAGACTTCCAGTCGCAGTGCAAATGGAGTCTATTCTCGACTCCTACCCCAATCATCATCATCATGATATCAGGTCTAGTTAAAAATAACACAGCGTTTATATTTTTATAACATTTTTATGAAAATTATACATTAAAATAATCAATAAGATTTTTAACATTGTTAAAGATCCCTTTAAATAATTTAAATCCTGGAAATGAAGAACTAATTATTTTATATATGCCGTACAAGGTGAACCTACCTGCCTCTAGTGAAGAAACGGTGAACTTAAAGCAGGCCCACCTAAAACAGCTTATTCCGTGGGAGTTGGACCACTGTGTCCCGCGCCCTTACCCCTACTGTATGAATTTCTACATAACTTTAAATTTAATGGTTTTTGTGATTTCATTAATTACAACTATTTGACTAATATTATTATCCATAATGAATTTGAACTCAGGGGGTTAACTACCAGAAATTTGTGATGTTGGTCTCAAATTTTCTATAATATATAACTTAGTTTAAAATAATAGCTTATTTAATTGGTCCAAAGGCCTCTTTTATTTAAAGAAAATTGGCTAAAAATTAGCGTAATTGTCCTTCAAATGCATGCGTATGATGCAGTTTCATGCATTGTATAGTCTATGGATTAAAATGCCTATTTTCTTTAAAAGAGTTATATAACAAGGTGTGCTTCTGCTGAGGTTATAAAGCATTTTCCCAGAAACTTAAGCAAGAAAGAAAATTCCCTTGGCTTGCAGACCTCAGAATTTTTGTTTCAACTTCCTATTGATGTTTTTAACTTAGAAAAACTTTAAGATCCTCAAAGTAGCCTCCTTAAAGTTAAATTGTTTGGGTCTAGTCTAAATTGTGGTTAAAGTAATTGGAGTTTTACTCTCAAATTGGAAGCAGTTGTTGCTGTCAGATTGTCAAAAAAGCTTGGCAAGAATGTCACAAAGAGATCTACTTGCTTGGGCTTGACTCATCTTAGTATTGGGACTGAAAAGTCTATTTTTATATCTTTTCACTGCTTTGGATAAATTTATATATTTATGTAAACAAAACAGACTTTTAGTCTAATATACATAACACAAAACAATACAATAAAAAATGATGAAAATCTTCCAAGTGATAAATAGGCATTAAAACGTTATATTATTTTCAAAATTTTTCAGTCTAATGATGAAGGTAATACAGACATCAGTTAATATATGAACCTGAAAGTCATGGAATATTTTCAATGGACATTGATAAGCTCTCATAAACATAGATGTTCTGAAGAAAACTTTTGGAATGCCGTTAACATTTGGAATATAAGACCTAATCTGATTAATAAAAGAATCTTTGGTGTATCACTTTTTAATTTGGGGCACCACAATAATTTAAATTTATTTTATGAAATCATTGGTGATATTAAAAAGGAACCAGATCCAGCTTCAGCTGTTCGATACGTTGAAAATAAGTCCAAATTTTTCCAACAAACTGATTCTAAAGATATAGACTGTAACAGTGAAAAGTCATCTCTTCGGTTTATTTTATTTACAAAAATAATCCTCTTCAAAAAGGATGAACCAAACAGTTTGGAAATTGCTCTATTTGGTAAGTTTTCTACAGTCTTGCTAAAAAGTAGTAATATTATTAATAGATTTTCAATTAATTTCATTTTAACAAAAACATGCCAAGTCAGCAATAAGCTGTGGTACCCCAAAAGAATTAATATTTTAAATATAACTCTCCATGAATCAGTCAGTTTTTATTTTAATAACCCCACTGTAAAGGATAGGGTGTTAAAAAAGTTATTTTCTAAATATTTGAATAATTTCTTTTAGAAAACTAAATAATTCAATTTTTTTTAAAGTTTATTTTTAAATATTAATATAATACCTACAAGATATTGGTGTCTAAGGGCTTAATAAATACTTCATTAAGTTGTGCATACCAAGAATATTTTTTCTAGTAATAGTTTTCAGGCAAAAATACTGCTCAAAGAAACGGCGTACAATCATATGTAAAAATAATTACACTGAGACAGCCAGATCCTGAATGCCAAAGCTTTCTCAAATTGCATTAAAATATGCTGTGTGGCCACATTATGTTGAGGAGACATTTGTTATTTCCTGATAATGTAATACGTTAAAGAACAGTGGACTTACCATGATGTTTAATAAAAAAAACACTAATCATTATTGAACATCATGATGAGTCTATACCACGAAATCTCCGTCAAAACAACTGATTTAAACATTGGGCTTAGTACAACCAGTGCGTTGAACTGTATTTTAAGTTACCCTTTAATTATTCAGTTTGCCTAGGATCCACGCAAAAGAGGAAGCAATTTAACTGATGGCGAGATCCCAGCAAAGTGTAAAAGATCTTGTTATTAAATGTAAATGAGCGACAAAGGGGAAGCACACGCTCTTATTATGTGATTACAAAGATCAACGTATGGAAGGAGTTGCTGGCTATGACAGTGTTTTGCATACTACATCCCTAAAGGAATATGTATAATGGGCCTTAAAAAGACAGACTTAGACCAGTGGTTCTCCTACCCCCTGCAAACATTTGCATATAGTAACTTAAGAGACAGTTATAGTATGGTTAAGTTATACTTTAGTTGACGGTAAGAAAATTATATAGAGAACCATTAAGGTTGATGGGAAATTGTAAGGTTGTGAGTTTAATCCAGGACTAACCTCAATTGGCTCCCATGCTGTCAACTGATCATAACCATGTTACAATTTAAATGACTACACAATAGTTAAGTATTTATCAGACGAGAAAGAATTCTTTATCTATTTTTATTTGCTTTACAAAAATTATACTTTTTTCTGGTTATTTATTTTTTATTTAGATAAAGAAGAAAAAGCTGCAATTTTTCTTGAACCGTTAAATATAAAAATGCATTACTGCCTGCAGTTTACAAAAGATGCAATTGAATTTAAAATCCTCTCAGAAAAAAATAGGATACAGAATGCTCATAGTAGCACATTACTTCCAAAACTTATTAAATGGATGTCAAATTGCACTGGTGTCAACATTCAAGCAATTGCTGGTTTAGTTAAACTTGCATGTCCTATTGATAAGTACAATGTAAATGTATATATGAGAAAATTAAAGGGAAAATATAGTTCTGATATTAAAAAGGTGAGTATATTTTTATTCTTGTATCAAAGAGTAGTTAGTACCTAGAAATTACCATTTTAGTTTTTGCAATGATCAAAAGTGTTTGGCATTAGATCTTAACTACGAAGAGCTAAAAATCAAAAGGAATATTAATTCGTTAGTCATCTGGTATTAGTAAGTGTTTAGAGAATGCTAATAACATGGTTCCAACTTTTTTAAAATAAAGTTTTCATATTCTTTTTTAAATCCCTTTATATTTATCAGAAAACTTAACAAAATCTTGGTATTTTTGTTAACTTTTAGCATACATGTCTGCATGGTTTTACTTTTCCTCATTTATACCGTAGGTATATAGGGAAAGCATTGTGTTTGCAAAAAAATCTGAAACTGGGATGTCACCAGTTTTCATAAAGTTGTTTGTCCGTATGTGTGTGTGTCTGTTATCATCGTAGCTCTCAGTGTATTTATGCTAGAGTGTTGACACTTGGTACAAAAATCAATCTATAGGTGTAGTTGTGCTATTCAGAAAATATTTATTTTATGACATGATTGACCCACAATAATAACTCAGAAAAATTTTTGAAAAATCATAAAACGCAGTAAAATGTTGCAATAATGTTAAACTTTGGCAAGCATGTGCTGTATAAGACTAAGATATGAGCCAAGTTTCATCTCATTATCAGCATTTGTTCAATTTTTAGTAGTTTATCCATGATTTTTGGTGGATCATAAAAGTTAAGCAGCATCGGGCGTGGTCAGTACCTAGATAGGTGACCGCTGAGAATGTAACAATTTTTTTTACTATCTTAGGACATACGAAGCAGAGAGTGTGGGCGTAGCGAATCCGATATGATAAGGAAAAGTTACGAGGCACCCCATACCCAATTTTTCCTGTAGGTGATTGAAAGAGCAGCAGGCAAATCCTAAAATTTATTCTTTTTAGCCATGTTAACAGAAAAAATACTGTCAAGCACTCTTGATAAAGGTCATACTCTTAGTTTGAAATAAACATTAATGTACATATATTATACAGAGTGGACCATAAGTCTCTCTCGCCCTGGAAGGGGAGGAGGTGACTTTTGGTCCACCCTGTAAATTTTATCTGTATAATATTATGTATATAATAATATTATTTTATATCCCTGTTCACCCCTGTTATATACTAAACAAAAACTTCTAGACATTAAAGTTATTTAAAATTGTCTAAAATTAATTGCCTTGACTTTAATTACTACGTAATCACAAAACTTCTGCTTCTATTTTCTTGTGTCCATTGCTTGGTTGAAAGATATAATTTTTATTAAAAGAAGACAAGGTTATTGAATCCATCTCAAACTAATTTTATTTTCCATTTTCTGATATTTGTTAAGATCTGGACTGAAGTGACAGACCCAGATAAATTTATTCACGAAGACATTGCTATAGCCACATATTTACTTCTTTTGTGGAGAGATAAACCTCCTCAAAGATTTGTCGACCTTGGATGTGGAAATGGACTTCTTGTTCATATACTTAATGGAGAATCTCATCTCGGAGTCGGTTATGATTTAAGAGCTAGAAAAATATGGGAAAAATATCCTTCAAAAACTATATTAAAGGTAAGTTGATGGTAATAAACAATTAGTATGTTAATAAAAAATAATTATTGGAAGCAAAGAAAATTTATGTCAACACCAAGCATGTGGTCATCATCAGTCTTGGAAACAAATAAGTCACAGAACCATAGAGTAATATAGTTAAAAAATTGAAAACAACAAAAAATATACCGGGTGAAACATTTCAGATGCACCAATATTGAAAACCTTAAGGAAAACATGGTCCTAGACATTTGATAATAGTCTTTACCATTTCCAAATCGTTGAAAATACTTGTTTTTTGAAGTTTCAAACAAAAATCTATTATATATGCCTTACAATAAGCTAGGTGAAAAATAACCGAAATGGTGTTGTTCATATCAAATTCCTTCATATTCTAGAACCGTTAAGTTTAGATTTAAATTCAGTTTTTTTTAAGTAAGGTATAATTTGTATGAGCCAACTTACTGGAGGCAGATACAATTTTTGAATGTCTAAAACCATATTCAATTTTGATTTTTTATTTATTTAAAAAACCACTTTTCCCTTATGGCTTTTCTTTGTTTCTCACTTTAAGTAAGGCTGTTTTAGGTATAATATAAATAAATGCCCATTTCTAAATAAATTCATATAAATTGGCAGCATACCCAGTGCTGAAATCGAGTGCATAGACAATTACAGCAATGGTAACCAACTTTGTTTTAGGTATAGAAATGTTTACTAATGTCGACTTTGTTATATGTTTATGTATGGTGTTTTACTGATATTGGCAAAATACACATCTTTGATAAATATACCTTTATTAAAATGCATATTGATCTTGTAAAAATTCTTAAATAAATCCTTTTTAATGATTAAGAGAATGTAGAAATGACTGTATTAGTTACAGGATGGGATACGATCCTCAGTTTCGATTAGGATAACATAAAAAATCAGGTTTGGGATATCTAGGAACTATTCCTTACCACATCAAATTCAGTATCATCCTCCCTCTTTTGGGCTTGTTATTATATTTTATATAAAAGAAAGTTTTGTGGGATTGTATTTTGTTAGATTTCGAATGATGGCCAAATTAATTAACAAAACAGGTACTCACAGAGTACTGTATTACTAGAAAAGTAAATTATTTGCTCATGGTGTTTAATATAGCAGGTGACAAATTTATGAATTGTCAAGCCCTGCGAGCCAACAATTTTTGCAGTATTATGCTTTTTTCCACTTATTTTGGGGCTCTTCATGTTTGGTCCCAGACAACCTGACGAACCTGAGACTAGAATTATGGTTCTATCTTTATTCTAATTTTACTTTAAGGCAGGCTATAAAAATTCTAGGATTCCAAAAATTCTTGGCCCTATCCCTGAATGCAGCTTAGAATATTTTTGTAGACCATCAAAATGTGTAAGTTACAGAAATGAACCTATATAGAGCCGTATATATCTAAGAGCGGAAAGCAACTGTCAAATACAAGGGGATAACCAACCTATGTTCTAAATAATGCTTATAGAAGTTTAAACATTATTTCACTAGGTAATAAATTTAATCAATTTTTTTTCAAATTTATAGCTACATATTTTTTATAATTTTATTTTAAACAAAGATTATGTAGTATACCTATTAACAAAGATCATGGTATACTTAATAATCTTTGATTTAAAAATAATGTACTTTTACCTTAAATTTTCTTGGTGGCCCAACCCAAAATGGCAACCCAATTTTGGGTTGGGACCCAAGGGTTGAGAAACACTGATTTAGAGTGGCTATAATAATTTGATATGTATATTTAAGTTTGTATTTGAATGGTTGTTTATATTTTAAAGGTCTGGAAGATTAAACCCTCCAAGGAACAAGTATTTGGACAAACAGATTGGATTATAGGAAATCATTCTGATGAATTGACTCCATGGATTCCTGTTTTTGCTACCTTTAATTCATTTGATTGTAATTTTTTTCTTCTGCCATGTTGTGCTTATGAATTTGATGGTTCAAAATTTAGACGAAATAATTCATCAAAGAGCCTTTATAATGATTATTTAGATTATGTTGAAAATATTTGCAATAAATGTGGATTTCAAGTAAAAAGGGATAGATTGCGGATACCATCAACTAAAAGGATTTGCTTTGTCAGTAAAGGTAGGACTCATAGTTTAAATGAATTTCCAAACATAAAACAATCAATTGATACATTTATCGAAGAAAGTTCAAACAGTAGGGTTGATGATCAAAATGAAAACTGGAAAATCAACATCAAATTAAGAGAATCAGAAGAAAAAGTTAGGAACTGTACTCAAATTGACCCAAAGTTAAAAGAAAATATTGTTAATTTAATATCAAATATTCTGTTAACAAATAAATCTAATAAATCAATTTGGAATGAAGGCAACCCCACAAAATTAGAAAACATAATCCAAGCTTTACCATCAAATTTATTAAAACAACTTAAAAAAGAAGGCAAAGGTATACAAACGTTTATTAAAAACCATCACCATATTTTTAAATTGGAAAATGGATTTATTAAATTCAGAGAACCTTTGATTACAAATAAAAAATCAGAAAATTGGAAAACAAAGCCATGTTGGTTTTTCAAAAATCATCCTGATTCATGTCCTCTTGAAGATGATAAATGTTCATACATTCATAACAATTAACATAAAATATGCCAGAATTTACAAAATGTCTATTACAAATGTTCTAAGTGGAAATAAGCTTATGAGATGGGTGTCATGAAGGAGGGGGGGCTCATAAGAAATGACTAGACTTTTTTTGAGTACAAAAAAAAGATTTTTTTTCTGAAAGCACTATTCTTTTTCTAAAAAGTATAAATATATGTTAAAAAATTCTATGAAAAATTGTTTACCCATTTGCATGCCTCATGAAATAAAACTTGGCATATGCTAAAATGCCAAGTATGTGGGTATGTATATATACATATTTATATGTGTCTGTATATTTCATATATATATATATATATATATATATATATATATATATATATATATATATATATATATATATATATGTATTATATATATATATATATATATATATATATATATATATATATATATATATATATATATATATATATATATATTATATATATCTGTGTGTATGTATTTTGTAAAAAAATTATATTTAAGTACACATTATACAAGGTGTATTTCAGCACTACATTTTTTTTCAAGAGGTTGCTTTATATTAAAACAATCCTTTTTTACAACTGTTCTGCTGCTATCTTGTATCCTATCTAATTGTACAGATGTAGCTCTTATTAATATATTATCAAATTTGTTGATATTTTTTTACTGCTTGTGATATTTATGAAAATAAATTGTTTATTTATGATATAAAAAATATATTTTATTATTACCCTTGCATGAATATAATATTTGGATATTTGTTGAAAAATTAGCTCTGTACTACTTCTTATCTATTTATATAAAACAAAACCTGGTAAAGTGGAAATATTGACGCATGTGAACAAATTTAGAATAATTGTATTTGAATAATAACAGAGTTTACTAAGTGTCACCAGGGCACTCCTCATATTTTTTCACAGTTCTTAGTAATTAATACTCTATTACACTACTTTTAATATTCTATCAGTTTGGCACATAATTCCAGTGTACACAAGCATTTTTAAAGTCATATTACAAACTTTCCTATATTGTGATGCACCGTATTGGTAACATCTTTTGATAAACAGCTCCTTTATTCCTAAATGACCAAGTTAAGAAGAATAATTATTTATGATTATAATAATGTTAACTTTATTAATGCATTATTAAATTAATTAAATATTGGTGGTAATTTTTGTGTGCACACAATAAACTTTAAGTGCTGATGTTTACCTTACTTGTAGTTTAAATTATGATATAATTAATTTAAAATTGAGCAAATAGTTACAAACTATTATACTCGCCGCGCTGTAACGTGACTAAAAATTAGCTGGAAGGGATAAAATGGAACGCTCGTAACACAGTAAAAGGGAAGAAAGAAGGCGTAGGAATGACCCTAGTATGCCTTATTTTTTAATCCTTGAGAAAAAGGTAATTCATTTAATATTATTTAACTACTCTTTTCAACTTCACACTAAAATAAAAATGCAAGTCTTAGTAAACTTCACGCAATATTTCATCCGTCATTTTGGGAAAACTTAACGAATAAAACGAAATTCAGAGCCCAAGTAAAAGAAAAAAAAATTTAAATGGATCAGGACACATGTTTTTAGAGCACACTTACTGGGGGGTTATAGATTATGTAGTATACCTAGATAGATCACTGTTAGTCTTTTTCATTCCAATAGATGGTGCTAGCAGTACTGGAACAGCTCTCCTGTCAAAAGTGGAGGAATTTAGGTCTTTAGCCAACACCCCTTTTAAAGTAGACATTTTTAAAACACACTGGAAATCTCCTTAACCCTTTTTATACCTGCTCCAGTTCCTTTACTAATCTTTTGTAAGAAATTCAACTTCAAATATGTTATTCATATTTGAATTCTTAACTTCAAGACATTAAATTCAGACTTCAATGTTTGTAACCTAATTTTTTAAGTAATTCATACTACATAATCTTTGGTTATACTATGGTTGTCCTTTGACATCATCCAAGTACCCTCCCTGCAAGTACCTATGGGTATTTTCTTCTTTCTGAAAGTTAGACTCCTGCTGCTTCTATTAAAACAGCTGTTTTGACATGTTGAAAGATATAGCGCGGGGAGTATAGTAACTTGATGATTATCATGGATAATTAATACTAGTCAATCATCAATTTCTGTTGTAAAAAAACCAGGTCAATTGCTACTTGAGATCAGTTTAGGTAAAGGTAATATCCCAACTTTACTTAGGTTGGTTAGATAAATGGTACCTAGTCCATAATGGATCTAGATTACTTTAGTTTACTCTGTAAAGAAGAGTATAGTGTACTCAAGATCATGTGCCGAACAGACCCATTGTTTGAACCAAAAAGGAATGCATTTAAATCAACAATGCAATGTTAAGGAATGTTACCAATGCAAAGGCTTGCATTAGTTCCACCGAACCCAAATGAATTTTTCAAAGCTACTTTTCTTTGAAATGTCCATGGCTGTTGTTTGTTAGGAACACAATTTAATCCAATGCCTTCTTCACAAACTGTTTCTAGATTGATGGTAGGTGGTAGAATAGAATGATTTATGGCTAAAACAGTGAATAAAGTTTCTATATTTCCTGCTGCGCCTAGTAGATGACCATGGGCACCTTTTGTTGACGAAATTGCTAAATTGCTAGTATCTTGTACAATGGTCTTAATTGCTTTTAGCTCAATATTATCACCGATAGGAGTAGAAGTGGCATGAGCATTTACATATGTAACATCAGAAGCAGAAACATTTGCATCCTTTAATGCTCTTTTCATAGCTAATATGGCACCTGTCCCATTTTCATTTGGAGATGTTATATGACTAGCATCACCAGATAACCCATATCCTAATATTTCAGCATACATTTTAACTCCTCTTTTTTGAGCATGTTCGAGTTCCTCAAGGATCATAACAGCTGAACCTTCTCCCATAACAAACCCATCTCTTTTAGTGTCAAATGGTCTAGATGCTGCACCAGGATCATTATTATAATTTGTACTTAATGCTCTTAAACGACAAAATCCAGCAATGGCTAATGGACTTATACAAGCCTCAGTCCCTCCACACACCATTACATCTGCCATATCATGCTGAATAAATTTAAATGCATCGCCTATAGCATGACAACCAGTAGCACATGCAGTAGATACTGTATGATTCGGACCTTGAAATCCATACTTGATACTGACATGGCCTGCAGCCATGTTCGGTAAAATCCTTGGTACAAAAAAAGGACTTACTTTCGAATATCCTTTCTTTAAAGCTTCATAAGTGTCACATATATTTTCTAGATCTACCATTCCTATACCAATACATACGCCTGTTCTTTCTAGTTCAAACTGATCTGTGGGTGTCCATTGAGAATCTTTAAGAGCATCGGAAGCAGCGACTAATGCATACTGCGAGGCTAATGATAAATTTCTTTGATCTGATTTAGAAATATAGTTAGATACATTAAGCTCACCTTCTGCAGTGCCCCTTTTTACAAAAGCAGCAACTCTGCAAGGAATGTTGTTGTACTCGTCACCATTTAATGCCTGAATTCCGTGACAACCTTGGATTAATCTGCTCCAAGCTGTGGCAACGGAGCACCCTAAAGGAGAAACAACTCCTAAACCAGTTATTACAACTCGTCTACTCATCTAATTAATGTCTACGACTAAAAATAATGGGATGAATAAAGAATATATATGAACCTGCAAATTTCAATTCGAAAAATTGAAATTCCGCGGCATAGTGTGCTACTTTCTTTAGTTTTCAAAAATGAATCATCTCTGGAGCACTCATAATTGTTTTTGGAAATGTTCTAGAAAATGAATGTTTTTATATATCAGCTGATGTAGCCATTTGCAAAAAAATAATATCGAGTGCTTTGCTATAATTATTCAATTTATTACTCAATACTGAGCCATATTTCCAGTGACTTCTAGAAATAATTAATTATCATAAGTCATTTTGGTAAAGTACTTTTATATCTATTTTCACTGTTAATCATTCATATTAATTATCACTTTCCATTAGTGTTTATTTTGGGACTGACCCATAGGTTGATTGTCAATCAGATGAACGCCATTTGTATTTTATCTTTTGTTTGATTTTATGTAAATAGTAGTTATTTATTTTTATTCTAGCTCTATTGTTTGTTTTAGTGAGATAATTAGTATTTGTTATTTATTTTGTCGGTGTAAAGGCTGCGTTTTAGATGGCTGATGCCCCTGGATCGTCGTCTGCTCCGGCAGATGATTTCATACATGTTTCTATGGAGAAGAGTACAAATTCTGCCCTTACTGACTCTTACAGCTCAAGATCTCCTTATAGTCAGGTATTTTTAACTTATGATAGGTCATGTCGCATTAAATCGTTTTACGTGATTATTAGGTTTTTAATCTTTTACTACATGTAGGACCTCTGATTTTGTATTTCACTCTCTGTATTCACTCGTTGTTTGTAGGTTTCATAATGAGTAGATTGTATGTAATACTATATTTTAACACACATAATAAATGAAGATTAAAATAGTCTATGAATTCATCATCTATTACCTGTTGAGATTGAATGGATGTATTTCTACTAGTCCTAGACCCAGACACATAAAACACAATTGTAAAGCCTCAAATTTTTAACCTACTTTATTAATTTATTTTGGCTCTCTGATACATTTGTTTAATAGAACCAGAGATATAACTTTTTTATTAAATATTTCTGAAATTACAACAAATATAACATTCGCACCCTGAAACACTGCAAAACCTAAAAATTGCATGATTTCTATGTTTTTTTTAAGATACAGGCAATCTTAAAAATCAAGATACAGGCAATCTTAAAAATCAAGCATATTCTATCAATCTGCTTGTTACGTAGAGTTTTTTCTAGAATTAGAAAGTAGCTCAGCTTTCACAATACATACAATGATTAAATGTTTGACGTATAATAACTGTAGAATTTGAATTTTACACATAATGCTAAAAATGTTTATTTTTGCAAATATATGTTTTTACCGAATGTTCAGCATTATATGCCAAACATTAAATCATCATATATGAGAGCTTAAAAAAGAACTCTCTTTTTCTAGGACAACTCTATATTACCTGCGAGTTATGCCTGTATCTTAAACAAGGTAACATTGGAAAACATGAAAGTTTTTAAGTTTTTGTGTGTTTTAGTGCCATCTGGTAGCTCAAAACAAGTAGCAGTAACTTGGTGTGATTTACAAAGAACTTCTGTACTTTACAGGACTATGTTATAATACTTAAGGTTCCCTTGCTGTATCTTGAATGCCGAATTAACAGTTATTTAATAATTATTTTCGGTTTTCCTTTTATAAGTTTTTACCTTTTTTTTAGTGATTTTCCTATAGAAAAAGCTGTTAATGGCAGAGTAAGGTCGAAATTTGCATCAGAAATCCTTGATTACAAAAAAAATCAATGTTATTGGCTTTGAATTTTGTGCTGTATTAATTTTGTTCATGAAAATATTTTAATACAAAATATTACTATATTTACTATTTGACCACATATTTTCATTGTCACTAATATCATTCTCTACTTTTATTTTCTTGTAGGTAGTTTTTCACGACCTCTCTGAAGTCTACCCTACTGATGGTGATATTACATTTACTTATAGTTTTCAACCAGGAGTTATCGCTCAGATAGGTGATCGTGTTGCTCTCTATAAAGTTGGTTGGTCATCAGTGTCTGAATATGTTGCATCAGTCTTTGCTAATCCACCAGATGATGCAGCATCTCCAAATAAAACCAACAAAATCAGCTTCTCAGGTATAATCTTTAAATTTATCCATTATCTGCCTCCTTTGTCGTTTCTTTTAGCTGAAAAGGGTATATAGAAATTATTTAGTGTATGCTACATTAATAAAACATATTAACCTTTTATTATTATATTCATTAGAAAGGTAATAGGTAATAGTAGCATCAGACATGAAATATGACACAATTTATCAATAAACTATATGTTGTAAACAAGTTGCGAAATGGCAATAAGTTGCATATTATTATCTAGGACTCATAGTTTAGTGATACATATGTTGTAAAGTCTTAAAGATGGTAGGATTGACTGGGATAAGGGCTATGACAAAGCCTTCATTTTCAAAAATTTGCTGTAACTAAAAGTGGGATTTGACAAAAATTCAATTATTTTCAATTTTTACATTATTTATGGCATTTAAAAAATATATATTGTGTGGTTTTTAAATTCATTTCAAGAGAATTTTAATATCTTGAATATTTTATTTAATAAACTCTTAAATATCATTTTCCATTGATAAAGTTGGTTAATGTGAAAAATCCCATTGTAAAGGATAGGATGTTCAGACAAATTTAATGGTAGAATTTAAGAAGTTCCCCATGTGGTAGACTACAGGTTATCTTTATTAGCCATCTATTAAGTTTTTATTATTAATCATGGTATATTTATACTATCAATTGTAATTAGTAGTAGATTCCATGTGATCTTTTAAAACAGTTAAACTACTTTCTTGGCAACCCTTGAATTTTTCTATGTTTGGAAGATGTAGACAAAATGTTCTAATGTCCCTAGTTATTTACCTACTTAAAGTAATAAGAATAATTATTTCATGACTTTCTTAAAATGTAATATGCTAATCACTTCATTAGCGAAAATTTAAAAGAAAATAAAAATGGAAGGAAACAATACAAAGTAATATTATGTGTTACAATACATTATTTATTATGTGGTATATTATGACTCAGTTTTTCTGAATTCCACTTTACAAGTATTGTTTAATTTTTATCTTCTCATGTGATTTTGTGATAAAATTGTTGTTGTGGTGCAATATTTAATAAGATAAGATATTTATAAATAAACTTCTATATTTTTTGTAATGAATGAAAAGTAATTATTAAATAAAACTTAAGCAATTTTTGTTGCTTTTATCTGAATTGAGAATATTACATAAATTACTTTGATCTGATTTATAAATTACTTGTATGCTTATAACTTTAATATTAATTTTATCAGCGAATAAAATTTCATATAGATTGTCTTTTTTATGAAAGTCCCTTAAAAGCTTGTGTTATTGTTTTGAAATAAGGTATAACATAATGCATCAATAAAATACCTTTCAAAATTACATGAGCTATTTTTATTTTAGTGATAGAGTGAATATTGTTGTTCACTGTTTAAGAAAAATGGAAAACATATATTTATTTTAAAAGATTAAAACGTTATTTGAATTTGGTTTGTTTTATTAGGTTATTTGTTAGCTTTTAGTATTGATTTGTTGATTTCCCTCTTTTTCTGTTTTTGGGTCAGGGCACTGGGATGATCAAGTGAAAGCTGACTCTGTTTATAATAATTACATTAATTAATTTCATTTTAGTATGGAGAGTAGGGTGGATCGAAAAAACTTTTTTTTTATTTCTAAAACGTAATAGTGCGGAAAAGTTGTGCACTGGTCTAACAAACAAAATGAGCCCAAGAAATCGAAAATCGGTTCATATCTTCCGTTCGCGCATCGGCGGCAAAGTTTACAAAATTTGGAAAAAACATCGATTTTTTAAAAAAAAAAAAATACAAATTATTAAACTACTAACGTGTAATAGTATTTTTCGTGTAGGTCAAAGGTAAAAGTAAACAAATATAATTAATTATTATAATATTTTTAACATCTTTCGTTCGCGCATTGCGTAGGAAATAGGTAATTTGTACCGTTTTCATCATGCATTTCTGCAGCCTTTCGCCCATCCACGAGGAGTTGTCTGCAAGAAGTTCTACCCATGCCCAACCCAACCAACCATCCAATGTATGCATGCTACGTGATTTTAAAAGAAAATATTTTAATTATTTTTTTAATTTATTTATTTCCTGATTTATTTAAACCGGCGAAATTGAGACAAAAGTCTCCTCTTTCATTCCGCCAGCACTCAAACAATACAATTAATACATAATACAACATATCTTACAACTAAACTAATTTAAAGGTGTAATTAAACTAGTAAAATTAGTAAATGGATTTTCTTTTTAAAAATTTAGTTTAAAGAGAAGAAAAAGCTATTTTTTATTCTAAAACAAATGGCTTGAAGTCAGATTTTGTGGATCAGTCAGTCATTAAAAAATAAAGTAGATTTTATAAATCCCTCTCTGTTTGTTAAGCTACATACTTTTGTTAAGGCTTCAGATACCAATTTTTCTCAACAGCCATTGTGGCATGGAAATGGCTATACGTTTGAAATCGTCGTTACGTTGTCATTAATAAAGGATTTAATATTGTTCTTGAAATTTAACGTTGGTGTCAAGAAGTTGCGTACACCTTTGTTCTTTGAAGGTTCATACTGTCTTGCCTTTAAAGTTCTTCTTTAACCCAGCATTCGAATATCTTTTCTATCATCTTCCGTTATTACTAGCATCAAGTTTTGAGGGTGAGCGAAGTACGTGTTTCTCTCAATCACTGGGTCGACAACTTGTAGCGATTCTTTAGGTAAGTACCCCGTAGTTTGGATTATACGTAAGATTATAAGTAAAGATCAGCAATATTTGCTTGACATATCTCACGCAATAATAACAGGGCATTGTTCAATTGATTTATCTCTTAATGATCCAGGTGCTAGGTCTCATTCAAGATTGTTGACGGCTGCAAATGCAGTACTGAGGTTGTATGTAAGCTCTGCCCATCGGATCAATTAAAACAACTAATTACGTTTATTTAACTAAGTTCGTAAATGCCGGTTTGGTTTAACATTTAAAAAAATCACAGCATAATAGAAGGCCTTTCACACATTTTCAGCATAATTCAAACTACCTAAAGAATTGCTTCAAGTAGTCGACCCCGTGATTGAGAGAAACGCGTACTTCGCTCACCCTGAATACATTTGCTTTTCGCGTAACGACGTAACGACAATTTCAACGTATAGTCATTATCCATGCCACACACAGGCTGTTGTGTGATATGTAAAATTGGTATCTGAAGCCTCAACAAAAGTATGTGGCTCAACAAACAGAGAGGGATTTATAAAATCTACTCTATTTTTAAAGATCTATAATGACTGACTGTTCCACAAAATCTGCTTTCAAGTCATTTGTTTTAGAATTAAAAATAGTTTTTTCATCTCTTTAAACTACATTTTTAAAAAGAAAATCCATTTACTAATTTAACTAGTTTAATTACACCTTTAAATTAGTTTAGTTGTAAGATATGTTGTATTATGTATTAATTGTATTGTTTGAGTGCTGGCGGAATGAAAGAGGAGACTTTTGTCTCAATTTCGCCGGTTTAAATAAATCAGGAAATAAATAAATTAAAAAAATAATTAAAATATTTTCTTTTAAAATCACGTAGCATGCATACATTGGATGGTTGGTTGGGTTGGGCATGGGTAGAACTTCTTGCAGACAACTCCTCGTGGATGGGCGAAAGGCTGCAGAAATGCATGATGAAAACGGTACAAATTACCTATTTCCTACGCAATGCGCGAACGAAAGATGTTAAAAATATTATAATAATTAATTATATTTGTTTACTTTTACCTTTGACCTTGAGGGGGTGGAACCTACCTAGTTATCTTTACACATATTGTCTATTTACCTACCTCTTGGTTAACTGATTTTATCAATGTTTGAATAGATTTTTTGAAATAAGTTTCCATTCTGAAACTAAAGGTAGTTGTCACTATTTGCTTAAATAAGCTTAGGATTTTAGGTCTTGCCACCAACATTTGTAGCTTAGGTTCTCTTGACCAAAAGCTGGGCTAGATATGAGCATAGCATTCAATTCCACATAGCCAGCTTACTTAGCATATCACAAGTCTGGTTAGTGTGATAATTTCAAGCAAGCATGCTTATTATTATTAAGACATCAATTAGCAGATTGTTGTCTTAATAACTTTTTACTGTTCCTCATTTATACCACAGGCATTTAGATAAAGTATTGTTTAAACTATGAAAGTGCTATGAATATGTTTTTTATTTAATAATTACCTTTATTTATAATAATGTATTTTGATTTACACAATTTTCAGTGGAGATTCTTCCTAAAGATGAGATCAATATGTATCAGTTCTGTTACATAACTAGTGGAAACATTGTGGCTGGTTCAAGTATTCCATTTACATTCCGTAAGCCCCTTGGCAATGAATTAGTAGCAGTTGAAGATCCAAATGATTCTGGTCTTGTTGTGTTTAGATCCAGAGTCACTCAGCTGCAAGAAAAATTAGAAAAGGTTTGTTTTTGATCTTTCAAAGGGGCCAATGATATTATTGGTGAATATCTAGCATCATAGCTTATTTTATTTTTGTTTTATAAATCAAAAATCATTATTAAATGCTAATCAACACATGAAAATATTTTGGATTGTGTTGATGTCACTATGTTGTATTATACGACACTTGACTAAAATCAGTTTACGTTGACAGCGTGGGAAAATAATGCAAGGGAGCCAATGAGGTTGAGGAACCAATTGGTTAAATGAAATAAAAAAACCATCTTCTTGAGTTGAAATTCGGCACAAGTGTATCCTTTAAAGTAATAAATATGTATTTAAAGTCAAAAGTTATGCTAACTTTTAATAGGGCTATAGTCCATCCTTTAGTTTAAAAGTCCCCAAGGTCATAAGCATTTTAGGGATTGACCAATCAGAGAAGCCACTGAATCAGAGACCCATCACTAAAAAAGAGGAAAAAATTCCTACCACTATAACTGCTGTATGGAAATAACCTTCTTCACAGCAATCGTACACTTTGTGTGGGGGTCTTCTTGTTTTTACATTGTTATGAAAACTGCTTTCAGATTAATCATAAAAATGATATTATAAAATAAAACTACACAAAAGAAATGTAAAAAAACACGGGCAAAATAACCTGATTTCTTTTCATAGTTTTTTCCCACTCCCTTCTTGCAGGGATTTTTTTTCTTTAGAATCGGCAGTGCCTAAACTGACCTGTCAAGATTTTTAAAGTAGTTGATAGACTGTAGTGTATCCAGTGGTTTTTTCAAATTAATCCCAACAAAAACACACAAAAAAGAGCCGATTCTATTATTAAAAGTTGTGAGACCATTGAACAAGCCAAGTCATAGGTTCCCAATAATGCTTGTGAATATATGAGGCAGTTTCACTTTTTGACTTGGCTGTTACGCAGCAAAGGTAGTGTGGTACTAAAAAACTGTGTATAGAGTGTAGAACATACACTATAATAATATATTCAGCCTATTTGATAAGCTTATTATGCATTTCTGTGTGTGCAGCGTGATGGCCAAGTCACAAAGTGAAACCTCCAAGACCTCATATATTAAAGTCAGTTAAGAGTAGTAAAGATAACCCAAACCATACCCTTCAGTTAGAAAGAAATGATTTAAAGTGAGAAGATAGCTCCTTAGTGTTTTGCTAGATTAAAAACTAACATGGAGCCTGACATTGAAGTGTCAAAACCTAAAATTATCTATTTGTCCTTCAGGAGCTTAAAAAATCAATACCTGTAAATGTATCTCAATCGTTGATGCAAAGCAGGCTTACTTACAGTGTCATCCAATGGGGCCATGAAACACTGATGGCCCCATATTATACAGTATTCTCTTTATTATACAGAAAAAACCACTTAGGTTAATTTACAAAACCTGCTCACTGAAATCCACTTTTTATATTATATAAAAAGTATATTATTCCCTGTTTTACATCAATTAAGATGTTTAAGGAAACCTTTATAATCATGAATATGCAACTAGACAAAGAAACTGCCTAGTTATTCTTAGACATTGGTTTAACAAAGCACAAGTTGGCAAAAATATACTAGGCAATAGTATTGTACAACACTCTTCCTGAAAACATTATACAACTGGATTTTGATAAATTTAATAAGAAAATTAATTGAATCCTTACTCAAAATTCAATTCTATGCTATTAATGAATATTTTAAATTTTATAATGTTAACTAAGGTGTATTTTATTAATTTTACTTTTTCCTAATTTGATTTGTTTCTACTGTACAGAATTTACGCAAATTATTAATTGTATACACATATTTGATTTGAATAAAAATAAAACCTTGAAGGATGTGTTCTTAATTTCCTCTGATTTGTTAACTTCTTGTTCCAACTTTCGTTCACATTTAAAATGAATACATGGTTCACTATAGTGACTCTATGACATGGCTAAATATTTTAATTTATGAATTTTGTCAACATTTTAATTTAATTATTTGTTTATTTTGCTTTAATTTTCTTGTTTTTACTTAATTTTAAGTATATTGTAATCCCTAATTTCTGGTTCGGACCTTTTTAATTCTCCTTTGATTTTATAGACCAACACCGAAAAAGAAATGCTGGAGAAAACCATCAATGAATTAAAATCTGAGCTGTACTTAGTTAAAAGTGAATTGAACGAGAAAACTCAAAAATGTGATTTGCATAAAGAAAATCTTCAAGATATGACTGCTGTTATTTATGATTTAAACACTGAAAAGAAGGTATTTTATTATTTGATTCCTTAAGGGGATCCCGCAAAGAGTGGGGGTAAAAATCAATTAAACGGAAATATCTCTGGTTCTAAGCAAAATATCAAAATTCTAAGACGGTACTTCACTTCTAATTTTTATTCTGCACATTTTAAGACTCATTTCAACCTTCTGGAGCAAAAAACAGTGGTGCAATTTGAGAACTACTTTAAAAATTTTAGTTCTCAAATTGCGCCACTGTTGTTTGCTCCAGAAGGTTGAAATGAGTCTTAAAATGTGCAGAATAAAAATTAGAAGTGAAGTACCGTCTTAGAATTTTGATATTTTGCCGAGAACCGGAGATATTTCCATTTAAGTGATTTTTACCCCCTCTCTTTGCAGGATCGCCTTAAGGCAATCATAATGTTGACTGCACTTATTAAACTTGCGTGCTTTGACTATTTTTTGCTTAAGATTTTGTAGGTATTTGTACTTAAAAAGATGTTTATAAAAAAAAATAAATTTAACCTGAGGTTTAATGTAAAACATTATAATATCTTTAGAGCTTTTTGGACTATTACAAATTGAATATCAATTAAATTAATGAAGACTTTAGTCCTTATAAAAATTTATTGAAAATAAATTGTTGAGGAGCTTTCGCCCAGGGATTTATTACAATATTATCTTAAAATCATCATTTTTCCTTTTCCTTTTTGTAATTTCATTTTAAATTTATTTACTTAGTTAGACACATGACATAAAAAACATTCAAAATTTTATTATTTTCTAACTTTTTCATTTTGAAAGCTCTTCAACAATTTATTTTCAATAAATTTTTATAAGACTAAAGTCTTCATTAATTTAATTGATAAACAGTATAATGTATAAAAATTTTCTGATACACTTCTTTCGATCACCTCGTTGGCCAAAAGTTTCAATTATGGCAGTGTATTTTCTATGTTTGAATCACTATCCATGATTATTAACTCACTTTCCAAAAATGACAAAACTTTGTTAGCAAAAATGTTCAATTATTCAAATGATAAGCAAAAAATACTAGGAAGATAATATTATAACCTTGTTGTAAACTACTACTAGCCCCAACCATTGGAGATTTAAGAAACTCAGTAAGAAACTCTTTTACTGCTGCTGGCAGTAAAAAACTATGAATTTGTCAAATACGGTGAAAAATGCATTTCCCTACTTATTTGAGAATGTAAAGTGCCTCCTTTACAGCCGCCCGAAAAAAGTTACTTTCCACTCTTTTGAAAGTACAGTGTTTTCTATGATTGGGGTTAAAGCCCGCAAATTTTATAGGAGGGGATAATGTTCCATTTTTTTGGAAGCCGAATTCTTTAAACTTATAAGGAGGACTGATCAATTCTTTTAACACTTTCCCGGCGGATGTGCCATAAATTCAGGGGGTGCACCCCCCCCCCCCCCCCCCCGAATTTATAAGGGAGACCTGACCATTTTGCACTGGCTTAAAATCCATTTAAGGCCAAAAGAAATTGTTAGGAGCAATTCAGTTTTTTATGCAGTTCCCCAAAATGTATAAGGCTTATAAAATGAATAACCCTACCAAAAAGAAATTGTATCTGGCTCAAATTTTGTTTCAGGCCAAAAAAGGTTGGATGGCTTCCCTAAGTTTGTGTGTGAGATCCTCATAAAATAAAATACAAACTAACATATGTCAATAAGACTGTAACAATAATTAAATGACGTCAACATTAAAAATTTTATGTAAAATTCTATGTTTTTCTCAGCTTTGTCTCGGGAGTTAAATGCTTTGATTCCCTTAGCTTTAGCCTTACAAACGAACCAACTGGTCAGGGAAATAATATCATTCTTTTCTTAGCATTTTCCCTCGGTGCATAAATAACTATTTTTATAATTTTATTAATTTACGTTACAGGCATTATTAGAAAAGCTTGATAAAACAAATGAGCTGAAAAAACAAGTAGGTGATTTGGACACTTCTCTAAAAGAATTAGGTCTTAATATGAACATGCAGCAAGAAGAAATTGAGACTTATAAGAAGGAAATAGCTAGCAAAGAAGCAACTATTGTTTCTCTTAAAGAGGTAAACAATTTATATTTAAATTGATTATTGGTTAAAGTTTAGTAGGTTATTATTCCAACTGTTTTTTTACATTGAAACTCAAATAAATATGAATATCTCAAAGATTTTCTGTATAAACTATTTAAATTTAAATGTTAAAAAATAAATAATGCATTTGTGTACACATTTTCTTATTCTCATCGTTACCTGTATTATAGGTGTTGGTTGGTTTCCAAGAAAATAAAATTAATGATCGACAAAGTTAAAAACACACTGAGTTTATTTTGAACTTTTGTAACTAAACTCTAAAATATTGATATTTTGACTCAAACAATTTAAATGTTTTTTCCATAAATTGATTTTATATTAATGAAATGTAATAAAAATCAATAATGTCTATTGATTTTTTTTTATTACATTTAGTTATTTTTGTGACTTTTTTATTGCTATTAAGGCTATTATACTGCAATTCATACAGTTTTTATGGCTACTGTATCATTAGACAATTTTCATGCTTTTTAAATTTTCTCATTTAAACCGTAGGTATTAAAATATTGTGTTTGCAAAAAAAAAATGAAACTAGGATGTCAACTAAATTATCCGTTTAGGTGTTTTTAAGACCTCCTTGGTGGTTTTCACAAAGTTGTCTCTCTGTATGTGTGTGTGTGTGTGTGTCTGTTATCATTGTAGGTCCCAGTGTATTTATGTTAGAGAGTTGAAATTTTGTACAAAAATCAGTCTGTAGGTGTAAACTTGCTAACCAAAAGTAATATTTTATGACGCTATTAATCCACAATAATTACTCAGCAAAAATTTTGAAAAATCATAAAACGCAGGAAAATGTTGCAATCAGATCGAGATTTAGCACACATGTAGCCACGTAGAAAAATCACATATGTGCTAAGTTTAATATTATTATCAGCATTAGTTCAATTTTTATTGAATGTCTATATAGGTCATTTTTAATTCGATAAGTAGGTCTATGATTTTTGTTGGATCATAAAAGTAAAGCAGCATCAAGCATGATCTGTGCCTAGATGGGTGACCACTGGAAATGAAACGGATGTATTTTTTATCTGAGGATAAGCAAAGTGAGTCCGAAGACGTGTTGCAGTATAAATTTGGCAAATTGTATATTCTGAGTACGACCAAAGCGAGTCCAAAGTACAGAGGATAAGTGCAACGAATCTGATGTGAATTGTACATATTCTGTTGTATGTATTTATATATTTTTTTTGTTTGTTTTAGGAAATAGCTATGCTAGAAGAAACAGTTAATTTGTTAAATAAGTCATTATCATCAAAGGAAGAAAATTCTAAAGCTAGCATTGATGCTCTTCAGTCTCAACTTCAACAGGTTGTTGTTTTGTATTAATTTGCCCATGATAGATGAAAACAAACATGATGATTTTTTTTTTTATTTATTCCATTGATATTTGTTGAAAATGCGTTATATAAATAACATTTTAGTTAAAATTCATTCTCACGTAGTAAAACCTCCTTTTTGCTGGCCATGATCATATAATGATGATATATATAAAATAGATAAATGATAGATAAACTGAAGTGTTGTTACTTTTTTTAATGACAATTTTAAATCCAGAAGCGAGTTAAAAATGAGTAAACAATCTACCTTTAATTCTTATAAACGGTAAACTTTTAATTAGGGTTATTAGGATATTCAACAAGTTTGACTTAAGTTCTACAAATTGTTTTTTAACAAATTTGTATTATGAAAATGAAGCTTATTAGTTATTAGGGTGAAGCGCAGGTGGAGTGTATTATAATAATCAATACGAAAAAGCCTCTCCACAAAGTTAATTAAATAAATTCAAAACCGTCTTTCAACCTAAACGGTCATCATCAGTGCCGGAGGGAAGAATATATATGAATATATAATATATAGAATAAAATATAATAACAATATATATATATATATATATATATATATATATATATATATATATATATATATATAATATATATATATTATATATATATATATATATATATATATATATATATATATATATAATATATATATATATATATATATATATATATATATATATTAAGATATATATAATATAAAAGAATATAAGCTTATGAGGTTGTTAGGATGAGGGAAGTCGAGTGGGGAGGTTTTCGATTACGTTTGGCTTCCTGTTTTTTAAATACCAATATTATTTGACAATCACGTTATTATGAGGTGTAAATAGCATAATTATTTCTTAAATAAATTAAACAAATAATTTAAACAAAAATAAGTATTTTAGATTGCACTGAATAATAACTACTTAGATGCTGGGTTGTGATTGTTAAATTGTTTTCTAGTCATGTAAGTTTTTTTTTATTTTTTGCCTGATAATGATGTGATAGTAAAAATATATTGGTTTGATAAAAATAATTTGTAGAAATTCAGTATGATGGAACGGGATTATAGGTGACTTTACTATGTATTCCGGGTATTCAATATGACTGGAAATGGCAAAAGAAGAAACATTTGACTACTTTTAGAGACTCATAGAAGAGTTTATTCCTAATTGCATGTCCTTATATATGATAAAGTTATTTTTTACTAAATCTTTTATTTTTCAATGTTTAAAAAGTTTGACAAATAATATAGGTTTCATTGTGTGTCAGAAATTTGTACAAAACAGAAAAATAAAGTTTTATTTTTCGGGTGCTAATAGAAACAACAAGGAGGGTTTGTTGACAAAATATTATGACTTTTGACATTCTTCTGTCATGTATAGAGTAGCAGCCATTTTTAAAAATTTCGAGAAAACTATCCTTTTTAAAAATTGATTTTTTGGAACTCGCACTTGATTTTTAGGGGAGTTCGATCACTTTTTATGCTTTTTTCACTATAAATTGCAGCCATTTTATTAAAATATCCAACTACACAACAAGCATAGAAACAATCTGTTAAATAGTATAATTTCATAAAACAACAATCTCACTTTATCTATGTAACTGATAATTATTATTACATTACAGGCCAATGAAACGATATCCCACTTCAGATCTAACATGGATTCCATGGAAGCTAAATTTGAAGAAAAACTTTGTGGACTAAAACAAAAATATGAAGCAGTATGTTTTATTATAATAGTTTATTAGATTTAAGTGTGTTAAAGAAGAGATCAAAACACAAAAGATGCTACAACTACAAATCATAATTCATTATGTAGATTTTCACTTAATTTATCATATTTTATTTTATCATGTATCACATATTGTTTGCTCACAAAAATAGTTAAGGGGAGGAAATCTATTTAATTATTTTAACCCTTCTCTGTTAAAAGGAGCAGTGACACCAATCAAATCCTTCCCTCACTCTTCTTTGGCATATAACAACTGATCACAACCATACCTATTACAATAATTTAAATATAATATATTAAATAAGTACAATAATATTATACTACTTACGAGTATTCTTCTATTTTTCTTTACTTGTAAGTACTGGGTTACTGTTATTTATTTTATAATTGTAATTAGTTTTTGACAGTTATAAATTAAACAAAAAAAACAGGTTATTTTTTTTTCTCTACCCAAAGGCAATATTGTTAGATTTGTCCATGAGTTCAAACTTTACCTGTTTTTACTCGTCATTTTTTATTTATTTTCATTTCTTTGATTAATATCTTTCCACTAATAACTATTATTTTTTGACAATCCTACCATTTTTTTACTCAAAATATGTTGCCAGGCAACAAATAATACTGGAAATAATAAATATACTCCTCGCGTTATAACTTTCAACCTGATCACATGAAAAAAATCAGCAGGAAGAGAGAAAGAGTAATGCTTGTAACACAATTAAAGGAAAGGAAAAAAGTCCCTACAATTGCAAGGGGGCGGTGTGTAGGTGGGGGTGGGTCAGGTTATTTTACCCACCCCAAGCACTTGTGATCTCAATTGCTTATTATCATATTTCTTCTCTTCAAATCAAGCTATTTTTATCTATTCTTTTTACTTTGAACGCTCTTTTAATATTGTTATTCCATAGCTCTCTTGCATACTCAATCTGAAATATATTTTTATATATTTAACTTCTATGCTATACTAATATCCAACCAACTATTCTAGTAAAATTTTTACTAACTAATTAATTTGACTATTATTATTTATTTAATAAAGAAAAAAATGTAAAATTAAATAGGTCTATCAATAACTGCATCTCAAATTAAAAAAAAAATATTGTCATGGCAATTTCATTTTTATAACTATAACGTAGCACAGCTGGGTTCTTTCCTAATGTGTTTAATAATCTGAAGAAATTTGGTCTTGATATTAATTTGTTACTGCTTAATTTATTTTAATGTCATTTACATTGTTAATTGGCCCTAACTAGTTGGCGAAACTACAAAGCAAGACTAAAACGCGAGATACTGACACTATATTTTGTTTTTATTATTGCACTGATTTTTTTAATCTCTTACTTAATGAGCATAAACTTTAAAACCAAGTAATCACTGTGTTATTGGGCAGAAAACAGCCGATGTTACATTATTAAGCACAACACAATATACAGGAATAGCAATAACAAGGGAAACACAACATTATGTAAAAAGTTGATAAATTGAAACAAAGTTCAGGGCACAGGTGAAAGTATTTGTTTAAAGCACGCCTATGGGAGAGAGGGGGGCTGTACTAGGATTATCCTGTGATGTCACTCAAGTACCTATAAGTATTCTTTTTCTTTCTGAAGTTGAACGCCTGCTGCTTCTAAACAGCTGTTGTTTTATGTCAAAAGTTATAAAGCGAGTAGTATAGTTGTGTAAAACATTTTACTTTTAAATAAAATTTACTGATGAAGAACAGTTAATTTGTAGATCCCTATAGGCAGTTTGGTTTGTTTAGAACGCAACATTTTATGAAATAGAGCAACTTTTTTTAAACCTTCTGCCCATAAAGATTTTGTATGGTTACCATTCTTCATTTATGTATTATATCTACTTTAATTTTGATACTTTTTATCTGTACCTCTTTAAATAAACGGAAACAACATGTTATTATTTATTTGGTTTAAAATTGGCTGGTTTAAAATTCCTGAATTTAACAAATCATGATGCTCACAATCTTGTGATTTTTTGCCTCTTAATAGCTACAGGTGCTGTGTTTTATTCTATATTAAATTATTTATTTACTATAAATCATTGAATTATTATCTTTGCTAAATAATAATAATAATAATTATCTTTCCTATATAACGCTATATAATTATCTTTGCTATGTTTTTTTTTTTTTTTTTTGTCAATGGAGGGGAAACGCGACGGCCTCTAGACGAAAGCTTTATTCCTCGGAATCAAAGCAGCTAACACCCCTAAAAGGGGATGGCTTCTGATCATCCGAAGGTTCGTCGCCTTCTTTCGGTGGCGAAGCCTTGCCCATGGCACCGGTCCATGGAGTGTGGTGACTGACCGACTTCTCGTCTGCCCAGCCGGTACCATAGCAGCGATTGTCAGGCCTTACCCCTCTAAAACTATCTAGAGGTAAAACCCCTCCGCCAGGTGCATACTCCCCCAATTGGCAAGGAGTATTGCGCCTTCGCGTGACTAAAAGTCTCCACCACGGTCCCAACACATGGTCGGCTAACTTCTGACCAGTGAGGGGGCGGCTTCTCTGACTTACTCTTTCCTCCCACTTCCTGCTCCAGTCAGAAAGGGGGAGGCTGAAGACCCATCGATGGTGGATGCTTTGTTGACTGCCGGTGTAGCGATGTCTTTGCTATGTTATTAATGCTATAATAATTATCTTTGCTATATAATTAATGCTATAATAATTATCTTTGCTATATAATTAATGCTATAATTATATCTTTGCTATATAATTAATGCTCATATATTATTTTGCTATATAATTAATGCTATAATTATTATCTTTGCTATATATTAATGCTATCTTTGCTATATAATTAATGCTAATAATTATTATTATTTTTATTTGCTATATAATTAATGCTATAATAATTATCTTTGCTACATAATTAATGCTATAATAATTATCTTCACTATGTATTAGCATTTTTTACTGTTTGGTTAAGTCCAAATTTTTAATGCTATGACGTAAATTATTCAATTGAAAATTATTATATATATTTAATTTATAAAGTTATTTCAATGATTTTATCATTTAAAAGTTTGATTAGTTATGCAATTATAGATAGATATATCATTTAATTATGTATATTCACTATCTGATTTATAGATAAGACTAGACATATTTTTTGCATTATTTGTTGTCTGAATTGATTGTTCTACTCTCTTTTTAACTGATTAATGTATTTTAGCATTTAAATTTATTTAGTTGAAATTTATGTTTGTGCATTTTATTTGTTTTAGAGTAAGAAAATGTATGAAGAGAATGTTTCTTCTTTGAAAGAACAAATCAGTGAGGTATAGAATTTATGAAATTTATTTGTTTATTTAAAACCAGCATGTGTTTCAATCTAACTAGCAAGTGTTTTTTTCTAATTTTCATCCACAAGAAGCTGATTTTCTAACTAAAAATATATTTTCCCCAGAGATTTGTTTTTCTTTAAACTATAACTCTAGAACAATTTTAAACTAGAACAGGCTTATAAGTTATTTTCTTTGAATAATTTTTATCCAAGCTTATTTATTATTTTAGAGCTAGAATTATTTGACAGCTAACAAGGATTTTTATTTTATATTTGCTTAACAATATTTTCTTTTAAAAGTTGTTCTTTAAAAAGCTTAAACTCGACTTAACTTTTAACTTCTGACAAATGATAAGTTAGAAAAATGCTATTTACAACTACTATACAATTATAATAAACAAATGTCATTAACCCCTACGCCTGGTCCAAACATTTATGGGACATTTTTATTTCACTTATGATTTTTATCTGATAGTTTCTTTTTAAATTTCCCTTTCATAGGTGTTAGGGTTTTCTAACCTTAATACATATTTTTTTGCAAAGCTCTCTTCAAATTTTCTTTTCTAAATTATTTATTTTCATTCCTCTAGTTACTGTTATTAGCGTGCAAAACTTACTTTAAATTTTTCAGAGCAATAAAAATGTGGAATACTTTACTAAATTATTGAGTGAAAGCGAGGAAAAAAATCAAATTAAATGTGATGTCTTGATCAGCAAAAATAAAGAGGTATGACATGTTTTAAACAATAGCTATATGTAATGCTAACATTGATTAAATAAGTACATTAAGCACTTTGATTTTAAGTTATACTCTATTATTATTCAGGAAAAATGATGTCAATTAGGTTTTAGAGTACTTTTTATTCATCAAGTTGGGAGATATATAGATTAGATAGTAGAATCTTATCCTACCTATTTTTGGTTTTGTGACTTGGTGATTTTTATTTAATTTATACTGAACTGACCTGTTCCAATCTTTACGATACATCCTGATTTTGTTTTGTCAATTCCAATTTCTTTCACTCCTTTATTTTATTTTTTAATTTAATAATATATATATATATATATATATATATATATATATATATATATATATATATATATATATATATATTTGTATATTTTTTTTGAGATTGACTAATTAACACAAATTTGGACTACTTTGCTTTGTGTAAAAATTAGATTACATTTTATTTGATATTTGCTACCTCATGCATAATTAAGAGGAAACCTATTATAAGTATAATGGGTTCAATTATAAGAGGAGAGGTATTTATTAAGTTTTGACTTATTTTAAACTGGATAATAAATAAATAAATAAATAATATATATTATATATATATATATATATATATATATATGTGTGTGTGTGTGTGTGTGTGTGTGTGTGTGTGTGTGTGTGTGTGTGTGTGTGTGTGTGTGTGTGTGTGTGTGAATTTGATTTATTACTTATTTCATGTAAGTCTTATGAGTTTTATTTTAAATTCTTTATATATATAAGCACATAAATTAATATAAATGTAAATTAATGGTATGCATTGATAACCCAGCCATTAGTTATATCATACATTTTACTGATATTATTTGTTCTCATACGTCCTTTTATTACTATTTTATTGAGAAATGTAGAAAATGGAAGTACTTAGCTCATACTGTATGCAAACCTGACTGTCCTCATTATAACATCTTCATCCAAGATTATACGTCTAGAATTTGTCCCATTCTCATCTATAAGCACTATATATCTAACAACTACATGCATCTTTATAATTTATTTGTTTCTTGCAGATGACTGAGAAAAATAACAGTTTCCTTGCTGAGAATTTCAGCTTGACTCAAGAAGTTGAAACCCTTAAAACACAAATCAAGAGTAAGTGAATATATTCATAGTCTTTTATTCTTTTTAGCCTGCCAATAATAATAATAACAATAATGCCCCATTTGACTTGTGAAGGAATTCTCTGTGGGAAATACCCAGGTGGTAGTAGCAACTTTTCCATTGAATTTCATTTCAAGACAACCTACCTTATTAGGAGAATAGAGAGAAGGTTACTGCTAGCTTATGGCAAACAGTCCTGCAATAAAAAGTGTCTTATTACAAGAACCAATCCCGCATTTGCGTATTAGCTGCCAAATTGCTATACTTACTCTCCATCCTTCTTATTTTTGATTTGACATTTATTTGTGTTTTAAATGGTTCCCAGCTTTGGACAGTATAGTGAAGAGTAAAGATGAGACAATGAAGAACATGCTCGAAACCAATGGTGAACATGGTGATAGAAACAGAAGACTTTTTCTTTTGGAAGATGAGAACTCTTTGCTTCAAGTTCAAGTTGTAAGTTTGGAAGAGAGATTGCAAGCTTGTGAAGCTGACAACAAGAGAGTCATTGAACAGAACAAAACATTAAGGGAAGAGAAGGTATATCCAAACTGGGTTAATTTTTTGGATGCTTTTTTCTAGTACATAAAAAATTGAAAACCTAGTTTTTAAAATAACCTCAAACATTTTGCGTATTATAATTATCACCAAAGTGATTATCATAATGGTATGAAGACCAAGTCTGTGTCATTATGCTTATCACCAAAGTGATTATCATAATGGTATGACAGACCAAGTGTGTGTCATGATGCTTATCACCAAAGTGATTATGATAATGGTATGACAGACCAAGTGTGTGTCATGATGCTTATCACCGAAGTGATTATGATAATGGTATGACAGACCAAGTATGTGTCAAGTGACTGATGACATTTAATTTTCTTTTTTACTAGTCCTTGAGAAAATAAATAATCTATTTCAAACCAGTATGTTTGTATTTAAATTTTATATCTATTTCACAATGAAATAGATAGTTTCTGACACCAGTCAGAAACTACCTATGTTATTAGGATAAATTGGGTACGGGGTACGTCATAACTTTTCCTTGTCTTATCAGAGTTGCTACACTTCATCACCATTTGAGTTTTGCTTTCCTCATCCTTAGACGCTATAAAATCCGTTCGCGAAACCTATATATTAATTTAATATAAATGTGGTTATATTTCATTTAAATGTGAAAAAATATTTAGTTTTAAATTACTGATACCTATATAAGCTTAAGTTCCAACATTAGAACTAAAGAGTAAACTAGAAACCCAGCCCAATATTTTCATTTACCATTATATTAACTTCATTTTTTTTTCTCGGTGATTAATATACAGCTTATATTATATTCTAATATTCTATTATTACAGCTTCAAATGGCTGACCATTTATCAAAGATGAATGAAGAAGTGCGTAAATACAAACTCGCATCTCAGTCAAGGTGTCACACTCATACACACTCACATCAAACTTCAAGTTCACAACAAACTGGAAGTGGACCATCAGGAGCTTCTCAGCAAAGAAGTTCTACTGATCACAAGGGGCCATTTCCATTTCCACAAATTTCTCAGTTCATTCCATTCTTTCCGTAAGTTATGTACTGATTATGATGGTTTATTTATTTTATAATTATTTGTGGTTTATTTGTTATAATTAATTTGTTTATCTCTAATATAAGAGTTGCTTTTTGTATAAGACTCTCAAGCCGTATTATCCTAATTTACAAATGTGTAAAAACAAATTATTAAAATGAGTGTTTTTTTACAAAAAAAAATTTAATAAATAATGAATCAATCCAAAGAATATAATAGGTATAGAATATCACGAGAAAATCAGACAGAAGGTAGGGGTGAACTAGGTGCTGGCATCTAGTGGTAGCTCTGAACTAATTATCCTTACCATAAGATTCTTCCCACTTTTTTTAGTTAGTATTATGAAATCATATTGTTGTTTATTACCATTTCAACGTCAGGGGTATCTACTTTAAATAAGTCATTATTATATAAAACAAATATAGGGATTAATCAGTTTTGTACCAGGAGTAAATTTCTGAAAATAAGACGACAGTAGCGCATTCTTGTAGTTTGCATGGTGAAACTACCAAATTATACACTCTAGCACTCCTGTTAACTGGCTACGGAACTAACCTTTTCTTGTCCGAAATAATTAATCCCAGGACCATCTTTCTTTATCTATATATTCTTTGGAATCAAGCATTCAACTGGTTTTAAGTTATTCTTTTATTATAATGATAAATTATTAAAAATGACTATCCTCCAATCCCCCCCCCCCATGAATTAGCTTTAAAGCAGGGAAGTAGACCTTCATAAATTATATTTTATTATAATATTTTGTATACTAATGAAGGAAATATTTAAAAAATATATTCGAACATTCCATCAATTTTTCAATGTTTATTTTTTTAGATTCCAAGGGGCAGGTGTCAACATCAGTACTACGTGTGGAGAGGCAAGTCCAAGTGCTCCTCCTCCTCCTCCTCCCACTCATGATTGTGAAAAATGTCGTGAACTTGACAATAAGGTAACAATTATATATGTATTATGTTAAAAAAAGCATTATTTTTTAACCGTTAAGACAAATTTAATTGACAGTTGAAGAGTATTAAAGACATAAAATTTTCAGGTATGTCCCATATAGATAACTTAGTTAAGATGCACCAAAATGGTGAAGGTTTATGATGATGAAATATGACATGATACCTGTGTTAAAAAGTTACATAGGTATTTTCCATTTTTACTGAAATATTTTGAATAAATTAATTAAATTTAATAAAATTTAAAATACATGGAAGGCAACAAAAGTTTTAATCCTTTGTGTCAAAATAGTTTATTATAAATCAATACAGGAAGCAAGCATAGAAGCTAATTTGGGACAGACTATTTTTGTCATGTTGGACTTTCAAAATTGTTATTGGGATTGTATTTTTTAGCTATATTTTGTATTTATTCACCAAATATAGTTAAATTTTTAAAACTTTTTAAAATTTTTAGTTCCACGCAATATTTTTTTTACTTAGCCTCACCTACTACCATAGATATAGAAAAGGTATTGTCTCCACAGTAAAATCTAAAACCAAGATAACAACATTTTTTAGATCATGCTAATATAACTAATTTAACTAAATAACTAATAACTAATTTCCATTTTGTTTAGTCATGAAACAAATAAAAAGATTAGTAAACAAACAAATAAATTTGCTACGTTCATCCTCCTTGTCCTCAAAATATACAAGTCATTACATTTATACTGCAATACCTTTTCAGACTCGCTTCTCTCATCCTCAGATAGTCAATGCATTAGTTTTATTCCCAACAGTCACCAAGCCAAGTACTGATCACGTTCAACTCTCCTTAACTTTTATGATCTAACAAAACTTAAAATAAATTATATTTAGGAACGCAGCAGCGTTCCGCCCCGCCAAGTCAAGAAGAAAAGTAAAAATACACCGCTTAGTCAGTAAAAAAAGTCAAAAATCTACTAAAGCTGCCTGTGTATATTATACTGTACACAACAAAGTAGGGTTTTTGAGGGTCTGTTGCGTGAAAACGGCTATAGGTAAATAAATAATATTATAATATCCTTAAAGGGCATGCTTTGTAGATCAAAAATAAAAAAAATCATCCAAATCGGCCTAGCAGAAGTGGAGAAAAAGAGGTTTGAAAAAGGCATTTTTGACGACTTCTTATTCTTATTCTTCCTGCATTTTTTGTTGACGCACCTACAGCCTAAACTATTTGATTTTGATGTTTACTTCTGTTTTTACATAAAACAGGAGCCGTACAAAAAGCCATGAAATCTTACCAAAAACCACTTATGTGGTAAAATACTCCCCGCCAAGTCTTTGGTCCAAAAAAGTAAGGAAATCAACTTTTCTGTCCCGCCAAGTCATGTCCGTATTGGGTGGAGATTGTCATAGGCGTTTCAAAGTGAAGTAGCTAGGTTGGCAATAGTTAAGGGCCCTATTTACATTGAGAGGCAATCATCAGCTTCTTCTCCTAGGCGGCAAGCCAGCTGAACGAGTTTTATATTTTCTTTTGCTATATTTTGAGATATCAAACAATTCAGGTGTTCGAAGAAATTAATCATAATAGATTTTAGCAGTTGTAATAATTGCAGTAGTTTTACTTACCTACATAGATCCAGGAGTATACAAAAGAAATAAATGAATGAATGAAACAATAAAGGTACGATATAATCAGGCACTACACCCTATATACCCTTGCAAACACTAGCTCTATAGGTGATTCACTTTTCTGGCACGCCGCCAAGAAGTAGAAGCTGATGATTGCCTCTCAATGTAAATAGGGCCCTTAACTATTGCCAACCTAGCTACTTCACTTTGAAACGCCTATGACAATCTCCACCCAATACGGACATGACTTGGCGGGACAGAAAAGTTGATTTCCCTACTTTTTTGGACCAAAGACTTGGCGGGGAGTATTTTACCACATAAGTGGTTTTTGGTAAGATTAAAATAAAACTTTGTACTTGTACCTAATTTCAACTCAAAAATAGGAAAATAATTCAACTGTCCTATTTTTGTATTTCAATTTCTGATTTTTGCAGAACTACACCTATAGACTGATTTTGTACAAAGTTTCAACTCTCTAGCATTAACCCACTAAGAGCTGCAATGATAACAGACACACACACAAACACATACTGATAGTCAACCTTGTAAAAACTACTTAGGAGACCTTAAAAACACCTGAAAGGAACAATGCTTGTGACAAACACAATACTTTTCCTTTATAGCTATGAGGAAAAGTAAAATTGTGACAAATTTAAAATTGACCACTCAAGTTGTAAGGAATTTTATTTTAATAGTAATTAACCATGTTAAAAAATAGTGACTTATAAAAGTATTAACTTTTACAAGCTGTAACTTTCAAAAAAAATTTTTTGCTATTGACAAATAGCTATAATACATAGCTATTATACTGACCATATTATTCTGAGCTCAAGTGTAACAAAATCAAAGCTATATCACCTGATCTTAACTTTTCCTCATTTATACCGTTGTATATAGGAAAAGTATTGTGTTAGCAAAAAAATCTGAAATCGGGATGTTACCGAAATTATTCGTTTTAGGTGTTTTTAAAGCCTCCTGAGTGGTTATTGCAAAGTTGTCTGTCTGTATGTGTCTTTTATCATCGTAGCTTCTACTGTATTTATGCTAGAGAGTGTAAACTTCGTACAAAAATCAGTCTACGGTTGTAGTTGTGCTGTTTGGAAAATATTTTTTTATGACGTCATTCATCCACAATAATGACTATGCAAAAATTTCAAAAAATCATAAAACGCAGAAAAATAATGCAATCGGATTGAAATTCGGCACACATGTAGCCATGTATAAGACTAACATATGTGCTAAGTTTTATTTCATTATCAGCATTAGTTCAATTTTTTTCAAATGATTTGTGTACGTTTTTAAAAAAAAATTAAAAAATTGGTAAACTATCCAATAGAGATGAAATTTGGTACAAGTATGTACCTTTACGTGGTTAAACTATACTAAGGTTTGTTTCAATACAGAAAATATATCTACGGTTTTTGTTGGATCATAAACGTTAAGCAGCATATTGAGCTTGGTCAGTGCTATGTGAGTGACCACTGAGAATGAATCGGATGACAGAGAGTTCGAAACAGAGAGGGTGAGCGTAGCCAATCCAATGTGACGAGAAAATAAATAATAAATAAATATCTATATTTGCAATAAGTATTTGACAATACAATGCGTCACAAGGTATTGTACGCAAAAAATACAAAGTTCCAAGGTACCCTGTATCCAATTTTTTGTTTATTTTTTTTATTATTGGTTTCCATACTTATAGGAGCTTCACATGTATGTTGTATGTTTAGCATATAAACATTTTTAAAACAAGCCTATTAATTTTATTTTGGGGCATGAAATTCTATTCACGCCCCTCATAATTTTCTTTGAAAATTTGCTAAAAACATTTAAAAGCTTGCTATTGGTTTTAGGTGAAGACACTAATGCTGGAGAAAGCCGATATCCGCTCTGATTTGATTCAGACCAAACATGCTAATGAAGAGTACTGTAAGCACCTCAGAGAAGCAAATGAAGAAGCTGCCGCTATGAGGAGTCGCATTGCAGTGCTTGAAATTGAACTTAGAAAAGCGAAAGAAGTTACTATCTCAAGTCAAGGTGAACAGAAATATAAAGAAATGATTGGTGTTCTTTCTGCATCTTGGAAGAAAGATGAACCAATGCAAACTAGTTCTGCTGAATCTATGATGATGGATTCTGTTGAAAAACAAAAATTAGAAGAAGAACTAAACAAAGAAAGGGAAACAAAAGCACTACTTCAACGCAATGTTGAAGGCCTCATGCTTTCAGATGCTCAAAATTTTGCTACCATTGATAAACTGAAAAAAGAAATTCTTATATTAACTGCTGAAAATAATCAAATGAAAGATTGTCAGAGACAACTTGATCAAGTTGTGAATGCTTTAGATACATCAGAAAAAACCAAAAATGAAGTTTTGAAAAATTATTACACTGTCAATTTTGAGAAAACTAAACTGGAAGGTCAACTTATTGAATTAAGAAAAGACTCAGTTGGAAAGGTTTCTTTGAATGATATGCAGAAACTGCGAGAGGAAAATGAAGAACTAAAGAAGCAACTTGTTGACAAGGTTTGTTCTTATAACTTAATAATATTTTTTTTTGAGGTAGTACGTAATTGAGCACTTTATTGGACCGTTTTTAGGATGAGAAGCCAATCATTATTGTTATAGGAGGTTATTTAGTACTTTTCGCCTCCGAGGACAATAATGAATGTAAAAAAACTCCTAGGACGTAAAAGTAATTCATATATTGCCGCCATTACAGTAATGTAGCGTGTTCAAAAAAACAATATATAAATCCTTCATGAGGTTTGTTTAAAAACGTTCATTTTGGTTCTGTTTTTGTTCGTAGACTAATTTTTTTTTTCGCTTTTAAAAGGTGTTCTAATTGACAATTTTTGTGTGTTTATTTGTAAAGCTTCTACATTTTTGAGTAAAAGTGTGAAGTTATGGATGAATTCAATGACGCCGATAATATGGAGTTAATTGGACGTTTTTTTTTTTTTTTTTCAATTAAGTATATGGCGCAGTTTATTTAATGAGTGCTACCTCAAAAAAAATAGCGTATGCCATCCGGCTGAGAATGTCTTTATGTCTTGGCAATTTTTCCTAATTAAATCTAATTGCCGTGACATAAAGACACACTTCTCAGCCTTATGGCATAAATAACTATTCTAAACTTTGTTGCACTCAGTTATAAAATAATTAGCAAAAATATTGCTCCAATAAATTCAAATCAACTTGATAATCTTTAACCAACTTTGAACTGAATAAAAATTACAGTTTTTCTCCTACTTCTTTGTCATTAGTTGCCACACTTTTCAAACCAGCTTTGACATTTAAAGAAAGTGATCAAACTCTGAAACCATAGAGAATGGTAAACTCAAACAGAGCAAATTATTTTTTTGGAAACACTGTTTTCTTTTGGTATTTATTTAAAACTATGATTTTGTGTAATCTTTACTCTTTAACACTAAATCCTAAAATATTTTGTATGAATATTTATTAAATAAAGAATATTATATAAAAAAAAATATCAAATGTTTACACTCTTAAAACAGTTATGTATTGTGGGGGGGTCATCACTATGCATTTATTTTATGTTTAACAATCTCTTGAAGTTGGGTTTGAATGAAGTGTGCATCTAATTTAGACAATATCTTGTTAGTTATGTCTTCCTTATCTCATTGGACGTGACTAAGCTCCTCACCCCCCCCCCCCCCTTATTTCTTTAAATAAAATTCTGACATTTTTTATAATTTTAAAATTTTGCTAGATAAACCTGATGGAAAGTTACTTGAAGTCAAAGGTTAAGATTCGTCATAACTTATTAAAAGTGAAATCACATCTAAAATCAAAGAAAAAAGATGGTCAATAGATGTTCTTCTACACGTACCAGTGTTCAACCCTTTTACTTGTGAGTTAGAATGGACTTGACATTACCATTATAGTCAAAAAGGGTACTGCTTTGACTGGAAGTGACTAAACTTTGACTTATTTTGTTTTTAACCTGTAGCTTTACAACCTTGCTTTTTTATTTAAGATTAATAGGGGTTTTTAATACATGTTTAATTTTGGAAAATGCTATATATTGCTGCTTATCTCTATTAATTTTTTTAACAGTCCTAATTTAAATAATCTCATTTAAGATAATTGTTGTAAATGTGAAAATGAAATCAAAGTTTTAAAAATTAAGTTTATTTGTGTTCTATAATTAGTGTTTGTTGTGTTTCTGAATATGATCCTATCATAAAGTTAATTTGATAAAATGTATGATTTAGAACTCCTTATAATAGTCCAGGAGCCCATGGGTGATTTTCTATTTGAGTATGGTCTGGTGATTGAATCTGGGGTTGGACAATATACTGAGTCAGAACATTTTTTTAAATTATTACAGCTCTTTTATTTTGGAAAATTCTTAAAAAAGTTTCAAATAAAAGTTGTAGTACTCAAGAAAACATTCGTAGTCCTGGTTATACCTTAATCGCTTTATATTTAATGTATAAAGACATAAAGTTATTAAAAATATAATGAGTGTGATTGTGTTAGAGATAATTAAAATGGAAAGAGAGAAACGGTAGACGACATGTTGATGGGGTGTATCTTAAAAATTAAGGGATGTTGGCAAAAAATTACGAGGACTTAAAAAGTTTGTTTTCTTGAGTAAAAAGTTTTTATTTAAAAATTTCTTCTGAATTTTTCAAGATAAAATAGCTGCATTAATTTTAAAATTTTGCTGAGTCAGCATATTACCCAGCCCCAGGTTGAATCACCTGACTTGTGGTTTTTTACTTTTAGGTCCTGTAAATCTTATGACCAATTGGTTCATATATCTCTGACTTGCAATATCTACCCTCTGCCTCTATACTATAAAGACTAAATTTGTTTAAAATGTTTATGAAGAATCCAGCCTTGAGCAATATTCTTACTGACTGTGTGCATTCTTGTTTTTGTCTTGGTTTGCATTTTTACAATATATTTTAATAAATTACTGTGAAAAATGTTTTTTGCTCATTTAACCCTATTTTAGCGATTTTCAAGAATATACTTTTTATGTTGTTTCAGGAATGCTGCAAGAAACTCAAAGAAAAATTAGAAGCTGCCGGTGAGGCAGCTGGATTAAGTATTGGAAGAATTCCTCAGCAACAACTACAGCAAAGCATGGACGGATGGAGCATGCCTGCTGCTCCTTCTGGAGCAGCTCCAATTGAAACTCAACCATCAGCCAGTGGCTTCACTTGTCCTGTCTGCTTTGTTGCATTCCCCCCTGATTCCGTTGATTCTTATAATAAACATTTTGGTGATCATTTTGATTAAATGTTGAATAGAATCTGTTTTTTTCATACTTATAAAGCTGGGCCAAATTAAAATTAAGTTTGAAAAGTTTGATATTGAACCTATTTTTACAAGATAAATGACAAAGATCGTATGAATATTAAAACAATGATTATCTGTTCTGCTCTGTATACATTCTGTACATTATTTCTCTCCTAAAACTCTTGAAAATAAAAATACCTTTACTATTAGTATTGCTTATAAGCTGAGTATTGCTTAAGGTTCTGACAAAAGTAAATAACTCTTTTTTTCTGCCAAATCAAATCCGTTTTGGTCTAGCTCTATTAATTTTGGAATTCTTCCGTAATTTTATTATTATATGAACATCCATAAGAATAAGTGCATTGCCCAATTATTAACTCTTAATTTTTTTGGTAACATTTAACATCTTTACTTTAAATATGTTTTTCTTTTTTGCATTGGTCGGTTAAATGTGTAATAAACATATTTTTAAGCAAAACTGTTAAGATTAATACACAGGCATAAATGCCAAGGTCTTTATTTATAGAATTTAATTTTTGGATTCTAACATTATTTAAAAGCATTTTGTTCACTTACAGTTTACTATTTGTTTCAGTCTAAACTTTTGTTCTCCCGATTAAATTTTATTCACTTTATTTATAGCTTTTTATTAATATATCCAAATAACTTTAACCAAATTAATTTAAGTAAAATTAAAACTTTATGTATTGGAATTCAAATGTACAGAAATAAATAGTTTTTATTTTTTATTGTGATAAAGTATAAATTATAGTGTGATAACACAATGAGATAATCACTAAAATGTGATGCAGGAAATTAAAGTATAAAATTAGATTTTAGGTAAAATATAACCTGCTCTATTATTTTACATATTCTTTATTGTATTTCTTTATATTTAAGGGCATGTATTGAAAATACATTAATTACAGATTATTTTAAATATTAAAAAATCAGTCAGTAAATTTTTGTTTAAGTACAATCCTGTTGTAGATTTATTTAATTTAATTTTTCTTGTCTAACAAATTATCTTATGAACTTTTGTAAGGTAGTAATGTTTTAATACGATTTCTGCTGAATTTAAATTTATTGGGAATAAATAATAGAAAAAATATTGTGTGTTTTTGTAAATGCATTATCTCTTATTATTTTACTGTTTTTCTTACACAGTTCTATAAAATATTATTCTATGTTTTTTGTTTCTCTTAAAAAATATTAAGAGAATTTTAAGAAACGATAAAATGTATTGTATTTGCTGTTATTTATGATGACTGGTTTATGAGATTGAAAGTAATTAATGTATTTTCTACTATGTAGCTATATTTTTGTAATCTTATATTGTTTAGATTAGTTTATTCCCCATTATGATTTACTTTGTTAAATTTTATTAGTATAGAAAGTTGTTCTTATAATATTTTTAACCAATATAATATCCACTGAAAGCATTTTTAATACTTTTTTTTCACTAGTTAATCCCTTTTGAAAGTTGGCAAGTAACGTGTACACTATTTTTAAGCCACTCTCTGTAGTCAAGATTAAAGCATTAGTATTACACCACAGAGGTCTGAAGTTTGCATCCCAGGTTATGCTCTCAGTTTTGTATAAGCTTATTGTTCAAATAAAATACCGAAAACTTCAGAATACACATGGAACATAAAGGTCGCCTCTTATCCCTGAGGTGGTTCCCCCCGAGGTTACCCTGATGGGCTGCAAGGCTCTAAATGAGTATCATCACTATTTTTAATGTTAAATCAAAAACAATTAATACTGAAATGGTTTAAGTTTTTGCTATTTATATTCAACCTAAATTATATTAAACCCTAATTTTAAAATATTATATTAAAGCTAGATAAAATTTAATAATTTAATATTATTTGGTCTCTCTGTTACAGTGTTGTAATAACATTAAAGCCCTAAAACTAAATGAATCAAAAGTATAAAAAGATAATTGTTAAGTAAAATGATTACGTGGTTTGATAAAATGATTTATTTGTAAGAAGTAAGTTAAAGGTTTATCACGCAAAGTACATTTCATGCTCTTACCTTTTGCATTATATGATTTTATTTTCATAATCTTTATTTTAATCCTTAAATGTAAAATTTGAAATAAAGCTTTAATA
Organism: Microvelia longipes; assembly: GCA_018340805.1. NCBI lineage: Eukaryota > Metazoa > Arthropoda > Insecta > Hemiptera > Veliidae > Microvelia > Microvelia longipes. The sequence continues at coordinate 29,454,167 of JACMZG010001911.1, read as the reverse complement.
TTACATTTTCTCTTCTTTATGTTCATTTTAATGTTTTGAGTTAGTTACCCTATTTTATTTGTTTAGGTAGTGGTTTTTTGTGTAGTTTTTTCTTTTGATACAGTGATTGCTATAGCTTATGGTAAACCTTCTTTAAGAATCAAATATAATTTATGTATAAATGTAATGTGTTTAATATTATATATTTAACAAAAGAAAAAATTAAAAGCGCAGGATAATTGCATAAGGGATAAAATAGATTGGTCTCAAACATAGATCCCAGTCTTTTTTATCTGGAATCACATTGTTTTTCTTAATTAGTTTGCTATCCTTTCGTTTTATGTTCCTTATTACATAAATCTTTTAATTGTTGACTCCATGTTGCTGTGTTGTGATCACTGTTGACTTTTGTGTATTATTAATCATTTATGTTTCTTAATAAAATTCTAGGTGCTTTATATTTGTAGTTTTTAACATTTTAATGTTGATATGATTTAAAATATATTCTGTCTAATTTTTTTCTGTTTTTTATTCATAGAAGAAATTTGTTGGTTAAATAAATTACCCTGATAAAAATTGTCTGCATTATTTATTTATTACTATCCAGGGGCCCTGTGTACATTTTATTACAGATACAAATTATTATCAGATAATGATTCTTATATACAATTATGAACTTAAGAAATCGGCTGTTTTGTGGCCTGAAGGCCTCCATGATGTGGCCGCTTTGCGCCACATTGGTGTCATTTTTCATATTATTTGTTTGTGTACTATTATTTCTTGTTACATAGCATTTTGCCATGTATCTAGTGAATTTTAATCTTCTCACCTCACAGGCCCGAGAAGCAGGCCTGTGAGGCTCACTATAGCCCAGTCAAGGCCGTATAAAGTTCATATATTTTTGCAATTAAATTTTAATGAATTATTTAATATATTATTTTAAAGCAAAAAGTATTAAGAAATTTTATGTGGAATGGATCAGCAGATATGATTAATAATTTTTTTGAATAAATATTCTTAATTAATTAAACATCATAATTAAAAACTTAATAAATACATGTATCTCTTATTTTTCTAACATTGTATAGCCACAGGAGTCAACTCGTGTGCGGCAATCAACTTAAAAATTAAGAATACCTATAATTATTAATGAATAAAAACAGAACAGTTTTTTGTCTCTCCACACATTATTATATTATATAACAGAGCCGGCTTTCAACGTTAACGTTCATCATCATTGCCTACATGACAAACATTAATCAATTTAATAAATGAAAAAAATAGAGTAAAAATAAAATAATACAATAAACAAAGAAATCTAAAATAACGTGACAATAAGGTGTCAAAAGAATAAAAAATTCTAAAACAACATTATAATATAAAACATAGCATACCGGTGAAAGTGATGCTAGAAATCAACCAGTGAATTTAAAGGTGAGTACTTGACTGGAGGGCATGGCGCCTTTGCCACCGCTTGAATACACACAGAGTTGCCCCCACCCTCACTCCTAGCATTTAGACATTTGGAACTATCCTTGTCTATGAATCGCTGAATTTCTAGCCTATCAAGGAAGTTCAGTTTACTACCCTTCGCCATTTGGAAGAAAAGCAACTTGATTCCACTCATATGACCTTCTTCCATAGTATGCTTATAGAAGCAACTGTCTTTGCGCACTAAGTGCTCCACAAGTCTAGTGGAGAAACTGCGTCCAGTTTGACCCAAGTAGGTGCTATCGCATTGTCCGCATTTAAGTAAATACACACCGCTACGATCTTTTATCTCTACTTCATCTTTGTAACGCGATAAGGGGTTACATAAAGATCCTACACTGCTATAGGCAATGTTAAACCCATTAGATCGAAGAACGGTGCCTACTTTCTCTGAAATACAGTCTATCGTTTAGTTTAAAAATCTTGACAGGTCAGTTTAGACACCATTGATTCTTAAGAAAAAAATCCCTACAAGAAGAGACGGGAAAAGACTATGAAAACAAATCAGGTTATTTTACCAGTATTTTCTTTTGGCGATGTTTTTTTACATTCTTTTGTGTAGTTTTATTTTTAAAATTATTTTTTTGAGATTAATGTGAAAGTAGTTTTCAAAACGATGAATCAAAAGAAGAACCACAAACAAAGTGAACGATTGCCGGGAAGAAGGTTTTTCCCTACAGCGGTTATTGTGGTAGGATTTTTTCTCTTTTTAAGTGAGAGGTTGGCAACGGCTTCTCTGATTGGTCAATCCCTAAAATACTTATGACCTTGGGGATTTTCAAACTTAACGATAGACAGTAGTATCAATGTAAGGCAAAGATCGCCACGGTAGCGGAGGCGAGGGAGTTTCTCGCTGAAACGCAGATTCGTCGATACGATCAAGAACAGCCTTTTTGTCTTTACTTATCTAAGACGTTTATATAATATCGGCGTTACTGTTGTCAGTTTCAATATTTTAATAATAGCAAGTTCTTTACTATATTTTAATCTGTAGAAAGAGACTGTTATAAAAGCCCTATTGATAAGGAGTGAAAGCAGCCAACTTATGAATCCACGGATGCATCGAGTCAGCAGGAATGAATGATTTATCTGTGTAGTGGGGTTTCACGTAAATACCATAATAGAAGAGTGTCATTACTCCGCGTCGACTAATAGTAAGGTCCAGACGCCTTCAACTCCTCCCTCATAAGTAAGCTAATACCCTCATAAACATATTAAGATATTTAATAAAGTTGCATAAGCATCTTTCTCCCCCACCATATACAGAAAATATCATCCACGTATCTACTCCATGACTTTAATGCAGTGCTTAAACTTATAATCTAAAAATAATTTCCATTAAGTAAGTAAGGAAATTTCAGCACATAACCAGATAGGTGAGCCTAACCCCTCTTAATTACATTCATAAAATTCATTATTAAAATATAAAATTAATTTGGTTGAGGACAAAGTTCAACAAGTGCCAAAATTTCATGTTTGATGTTGGTACATCAA
>JACMZG010001911.1:29274678-29450362 GCA_018340805.1 Microvelia longipes | reverse complement strand
CGACAAAAATATGTCATGAGACACCCCTGTTCTAATTCTGTGTAAGATTGACACCTATAATAGTGTCGGTACCCTTAAGGAGATGGAAATATTTATTTTTAATATTAATACCCCCACAGGATTCTATGTTTAATCGACACTTGAATGTCTCGACACACCGTAACATCTACAACTGGTTCAATTGAAAGGTTCGAAGTTATCAAGTGTAGATACAAAGTATAATCGTGCCACTAAAAGTGTCAAGACATCATGATGCCGAGACTATGTGGCTAGCGGGAGACTCCGAGGTCTACCCAAGTTTTCCTATGGGCGCAACTATCTTGCGTAAATTTGTAAATGTAAAACTATTTACAGTACTAGGCATTATTGTTTTTATCTACTCCTTGTATTGTAAGTTCTATTTACAGTCTTGTTATCTCACACTGTAAATGTACTTTTACTCCCTAGGGAGGAAAAGTGAAAGTGTTGCCAACTTGACAGAATGTTTTAGTAAAATTGTTAGGAATTTTAGGAAATTTTTGGGATTTTTTTGGTGTTATGTTGGTACTACGGGTAGAATATACAATATACACACGCTAATGTTTAAATTACAAATATAGTATTACACATTATTCTATTGACAGCTTACAAAAAAATAATGTGAAGATAGTGGCTTTATTCTCTCTTCATCAGAGTAATTGACATGGTAAGTATAAACTAAACTAACACAATAACAATTAAGGAGCTAAATAATATATTAATAGTTGTTAGTATTAGTTCTCTAGTCGTAGATAAAATTTAATATGCAACAAGGGATGAAAGTTTTCAGCTCTTGTATTATCTCCCTCGTCAAGGCTCAGGAGCCAAAATGTTAGTTAACTCAGTTTATCTCCCTCAGCCTACCAGCCTCGTGAGCTATTGAAGATTCCTCCTTCGGCGCTGCCTTAGGACGAAACTTTAACTTGTGCTGTAAAACTTACTTTCATCCCTTGTTGCATAAATAACTATTAATTCATTGTTTTTTTACTTTTTAGCATAGAGATGTATTACTAGAGGTTAAATTTTGAAACATCGAGAAAGTATCCTGACCACCTCGTTTATATATACAGTCAAATAATCAGTACAATATTTCAGTAACTTATACAGTAGAGCGTTAAAACTGCAAATCAAAATACAAGGAATGTGTGGGAAGCCAAAAACAATTGATTTATTGTAACCTTAACTAACTCTTGGGAGGGGGTTTCAATAAGGTTACACAGAGCACCTGAGAGCCCCAAAAAGATGTTTTAGGCCTCTCAATGTAATGACATAGGCTATGCCCCCTCCAGTATATATCACTATGCTTTTTAGTACAAAATGTTTATAAACTGTGTAAGAAATATATTTTGTCATATCCAACAGAGGTTAGTAATTCATTAAATACAAGGTTTGTTTAATTACTTAAAACGAGCGGCAAATTAAACTTCCATTTGTTTCCACAACTCATTTTTTTTTATATTTTTGCAAGTGATCAGGGTTTTTCCCTTCACTAATGTCTTCCGTAATGAAAGGATAATTATAGTAATCGTAATTTTAAGTTATACTTAAAAGACAATAAACTTACTTCTGTAAATTAATCAACGAAATTGTATTATCAAAACAGTTTCTCTTTTAATGATTGTAACAAATATTTCACAGTTCACAAAATTTACAATTGTATTACAATGTTAATTACAATGTATTACACAATTGTAATACAAATGTTTTAAATCAGTACGTACATACATATTAATGTTAGAAACCATAGAGATTATATACTAGAGGGGGCATAGCCTATTTCAATACATTGAGAGGCCTGAAACATCTTTTTGGGACCTCCTTCAAAAACCTCCTTCAAAAATGAATTAAGATAAATAAATCAATTAATTAATAAATTGATTAAGATGATTTTTTTATTTTTTTTTTTATTTTTTTTATTTTTATTTTTTATTGATTTTTTATGAATTAATAAATCATTTGTTTTTGGCTTACCGGACATTATCTGTGTTTTAATATTTCATTAATAGTAAAACCAAGCCATTATCTGTGTAATTTAATATATTACCTCGCGTCTACACGATGTGTTTGGGTAGAACACCAGGTTGAATCCTCGAACACTGATTTTACTCCGTGTAAACGGGGGTTGAACACATCGAGTAGACGAGGTGTATTTTACTATAATTTTGTTCTGTTTATTTGATTATATCGAAAGTCGAAGATAGGTTATTTTTTTGATGATTCAAAATTCAACCAATAGGGCCCTTCTAGCAATAACATCTCTATGAATTTTTATATTTTTGAGCCAGCAAACAGCTGATCACGCATGTCCGAACTTTTTACATGTGTCTGTTACTTCGTCCACAAGCGGGGTTTGGCAGGGGTTTCAACCCCAACTGTTCATACGATATATTTCACCGTAAAAAATGAGATTCAGGGTTAAACCCCGTGTTCAATCCCGTTCACACGACAACTGGGGAGGGGGGGGGGGGAGGAGTGAAACCCCCTGCCTAACCACGCATCTGAACCAAATAAGTATAGGAGTTTCCCTACTTGGTTTATTTATTACTTTTGTTAAAAATTAATCTCTTAAAAGGGACTTTAGTTATGTTATAGTAATAGCATGAGTAATAGGTTATAGTAATAGTTGCAGTTATAGTTAATAGTAATATAATAGTGCTTGTATTAGGTTACGTTAGAGTGCCTGTATATCATATATATACAGGCACTCTAGGTAACGTTAGTATGAGTTATAGGTTAAACAGTACGATTATTGGTTACTGTAGGAACCATAACTAATAAATAATAATAATAATAATATATATATATATATATATATATATATATATATATATATATATATATATATATCCTATTCTATAGTAATAGAAATAAGATGTAGTATTAGTACAACGGGTATAGAGCTAACAATGATATTAGTATTAATAGTTACAGAAATAATATTTATGCGGGTTGTATTAGTAATTAAATATTTGTAGCAGACATACAAAGAGAATAATAGTAAATAGTAATGAAATTTAAAATATTCAAAATGGCTAAAAATTCAATGTAAAAAATATCGTACTTATATATTGCGATCTATTGTCTTATATAATTATGCAAAATATTTAATGATTCTAGTTAAACTTTAAATAAATTTAAAATTATAAGGATTAAAACGAATAACAAAATAAAAACTTTAACCTTACTTCACTTCATCGGATATTCAGCTCTGCATGAAGGCTGAAGGCCGACTGACGAGAGCCGGCCGTGTCTCCCTTTTATATTCTATACCCCCCTCCGCCATCATGGATATCACAAAACAAATAATTATGAAATATTCCATTTTATTTATGATAAAATTTATTCATAATTGTTAACTAATATATTTTTACAATTAATATTTAATATTGGAAATGTTTTTTAAATTTTAGACCAAAACTTAAAAAAATACTAATCTGACTAAAAAGCTGATAAGACTAATACGATGTATTTTTATTAAATTTACATTAAATTTCATAATCTTTAATAATATCTTTAAAATACGTTTTTTATTTATTTTGAATTTAATGAATTTTAAAACTTATACTGAAATTTATCCGTTTATACTCGAGTTAAGTAACCTCCATCTTAATGTTTTTTAAAATATTTAACAAACATATTTGTTAAAAACAATAATTAATTGATATTTAATTATTAATAACTATTAATATAACGTAATTATTAATAATGTTAAATACGTTTTAATAAATTTTCTTTATGGCCCGTATCAGTTGAATTTTGAAACATCGAAAATATAACCTGAATCTTTGACTATTAATATAATAAAATAAACAGAACAAAAACACTGTAACTTATACTGTAGAACGTTTAAAATACAAACCAAAACATGAAAAATGTGCCAAAAATCGAATATAATTTATTTATTATAACCTTAACTCCTTCTTGGAGGAGGTTTTAATCACGTCACACCTTAGAATAATACTATATATAGAAGGAGCACTACTGATAACACGAAAGCCGGTTCACTGGTGCAACCTTAGAATAATACTATAATAGAAGGAGCACTACTGATAACACGAAAGTCGGTTCACTGGTGCAACTAAGTAATGCTGCCACCCTTACAATATACAATTTTAAAAAAGTGGCAATACTTCCGGTTGCTGAATTATTATGTTCTATTATTAATAATGATAGATTATTCATAAAATACTAATATAATACGGTGCATTACAATATTTTTAACATTTAATTGAAGTTTAAAACATATTTATTTAAAATTAATAAAAAGTAGTCCTCGTCAACTAAATGTAGATTCTTGTATTCGCCACCCTTTTGCCATCTAAGACCAGTTTTACTAAATACTCAGCACGTGTTTAAGTAATATCTTTGTTCTTTACGATCTTTCTTCATTTAATAGATATTTATGACACATAATTAAATAATGTTTTGTTGTCAGGTTGGCAGCATTACTTAGTTGCACCAGTCAACCGGCTTTCGTGTTATCAGTGGAATTACATTGTGTTTACGGTCCTGTGCTCCTTCTATATATAGTATTATTCTAAGGGTGCAACTAAGTAATGCTGCCACCCTTACAATGTACAATTTGAAAAAAAAGTTGGCAATACTTCCGGTTGCTGAATTTTTATGTTCTTATTATTGATGAATGATTGATTATTCATAAAATACCTAATTAAATATCGGTGCATTACAATATTTTATGCATTTTAAATTGTAGTTTAACGTATTTATTAAAATTATATATAAAAAGTAGTCCTCGTCAACTAAATGTAGATTCTTGTATTCCGCCACCCTTTTGCCATCTAAGACCAGTTTTATTAAATACTCAGCAGGTGTTTTAAGTTATTATATTTGTTCTTTACGATCTTTCTTCATTAATAGATATTTATGACACATATTTAAAATAATGTTTTGTCAGGTTGGCAGCATTACTTAGTTGCACCAGTCAACCGGCTTTCGTGTTATCAGTGGATTACATTGTGTTTACGGTCCTGTGCTCCTTCTATATATAGTATTATTCTAAGCGTCACACAGAGCCCCAAAATGATGTTTTAAGCCTTTTAACATATTGAGATAGACTATGACTTAACTATAGACTTAACATAGATTAAGATAGGCTATGCCATCTCTAGTGTAATATGTACTACTATGTGTATATACTCTTTACTATGTTTTTTATAACCTTAACATTGAGATCAAGGATCTTGAATAAGGGGATGACGCACTAAGTCGATTTGCCATACAAAAAAGTGACCCCATCGAAAACCAAAAAAATAGAGAAAATTAAACACGAAACACACGTCAAAAACCAATTGCACATGCTTGGTACAAACTGCGCACGCTTACAATTCTTATAACAGCGCAGGTCTTAAATTTTAGAGGCAAACTTACCTCTCAATGGTTTCCCATTGTTTATTGCTTGAGAAGATTATAACAAAACACGCTTAAATTATCACACACTGAAGTAGGAAAGTATAGTCCAAAATTTGAAATTAAATAAGCACAAATGACTTAACAAGCACCACAAATGTAACAATCACGAGAAGCACAAAAGAAAGTTGAGAAGCAAACTCGACAAACTTGCTACATAAGCAAGTTTGGCGCCTTTTTTTCATTATAACCAAGGGAAGGTAAGTTTGCTCCTATTCTCTATCTCATACAACTTCTATTGGGTCACAAGTTCCTAAATGCGTCATCTCCTTTATTCAAGATCCCTTGAGAGTTTGAATATTTGTTGATATTATTACCTATGGGTTCAATTTTGGGACATCTATATAGTAAACTTAGCACCTTCGATTATTAATATAACCAAACAAACGGTACAAAATTAACGTACATACTCAATGCATTTAGATGCTTGAAGCATCATTTTGGTGTTTTCAGGGGTTCTGTGTAACCTTATTGAAACCTTCTCCTATAGTAAATTAAGGTTATAAAATTCAATTTTTAGCTTCCCTCACTCATTTTTTGTGTTGATTTGAATTTTAAAACGTTCTGCTATATAAGTTGTATTTTTGTTCGGATTATTTGATTATATTGATAGTCGAAGGTAATCAGGTTACTTCTTCGAATTTTCAAAATACAATCATTAGGGTTTCTTTAGTAATATACCTTTATGCAACTGTTTCAAGGTTATAGCTGTTGAGGTTACTTTTTAGACATCTAAAAAGTTACCTATCAGTTAAATTTTAAAATATTTTAAAATTTAACTGATAGAACATTAATAAAATCTTGGAGTGCCTATATAAAAAATACGTGCCTTCGGATGGTTATATAGTGATAAAACTAAAACTACTTTTATGCATTGGGTGATAAATAATATAGAGTGCGCTTAATATTTTAAAGCATATTTAACAAAAAAAAATAACAAATTTTTTTTCTTTTTTTCTTTTCAAACATTTCCAAAAGTGACAGAGGTCATTTTCAATCATACAAAGTTTCAATGCTTTAGCTATCTTTGAAGTACTCGTTCTGCAAAATAGATCACATTCTGCAAAATACTCTGAAGGGGGCAGATGGTGTACGAATGAGTTGGAATTTGTAGGGATGTGTTTTTATGCGTATTGTATCAATCATACAAAGTTTCAACGCTTTAGCTTCCTTGGAAGTACCTGTTCTGCAAAATAGATCTCATTCTGCAAAATATTTTACAGAAAACCTTGTTCTGCAAATTAGGGTCGCCCAACCAATATAGCTATATCTATATAGTTCTATAGTCTCTGATTTAGACACTCCACATAAACGAAGTTAAATTGTTTTATGAGCATTGGTTACAATTTTATTGCTTGACATACAAAACTTTATGGAACCAAATAACGTTCTTCGACTAATACATTTAAAAATTTGCTAAAATTGTGGCAGTAGGCTTCTTGTTAAAGAGTTTTGATTGGATATTCAACCCAGGCCAAACTCTTTACACTAGTATTTTTGTAGCAAGATGAAGTACAGTGAATGGCTGCAGAGAAAATAAAAATTGTAAATCTAAGATGGATTGGATGAAATTTTGCGAGGTGTAAAAAAAGGGGGGGGGGGTGTTTTTTACCTTAGATAGCTCATAAAAAAATTAGGTCTTTATTTAGAATAGTTAACACAATCATCCCACGCGTTTGTAAAAGCCCGCTTTGGACTTTGGATTCAAAATGGTGTTTTTTGTTTACTATTATTTTCTTACGTTTATGAATACTTTTAGTATTTTTGCTCACAGAAGTGTCTTGCTGTGAAGAAGATTCAAAGTATTCCTGTTTAATTATTTTGTTGATTAAAGTGTGCATAAGTAAATGGTCCTCTGTTGATGTCATGTCGTAACTATTTTTTTCTTCTCATCTAATTTACCAGTTTGTTGTCTCAGGTAATTTCCATACGCTTGTTTTGCAAATATATACGAGCAAATGCATAGGAATTTTGAGTCGACTATAGACGTTTTCCTAGAAAAGTCTGTTAGCCAAATATCTGAAGTCCTCAGATGATTAGTTTAAGATGAGAAATTGAAATAACTATAATCTTTGTATCCACAGGCGTAGCCAAAGGGTTTGGAGGATAATCTATATAGTATAGCACACGGTTATAATCTGTTGACAGCGTGGGAAAATAGTGTTGAGGAACCAATGAAGTTGGCCTGATATGGAATTGTGGATGGTTAAAACCTCATTGGCTCTCTCGCATTATTTTCTTATGCTGTCAACTGATTACTATATATGATGATCTGATATACTATGATCTAGGAGAATACAATAGCAAGTGAACCGACTCCTTTAAAAACAGTGTGCGTCCAAAAAATCTACGTTTTAACAAAGAATTTAGATTGATGATTTAGTACGTTCACACACACTAGATCCGTGGATCGTATAGAATACGTGTACAATACGGTCAAATAACTTCACGGTTCTTGCAGCGTATTTGTTTAGTCGATCGAGTGATAACTGATCCCGCCAAAACATGGCGTCTTGTATAGTGAAGCTTCACTTTTGGTTATAAGGAAGTTTAAAACAAAAAATATATTTAATTAAATTGTGATTTCTTTGCATAGTAATAAAGTTACACAAAAAAATATTCCAAAAGTTTTTTGATCAAAAACAGTTATATAGAAGTGAAATAAAAGTTCGATGAGAAGGTTATCCGTTAAATGCGATCATCTCTAAAGGTACACACACAAATAGACAGCGTATCGGGGGATCCATTTAGATTCCATCTCACTAGTTCTAGCGTATGCGAACGGATCCCCTCAGCATGGTTCATACAGCTTAAATTACCGTATTGAGAGATCGTACTCTACACGATACGCGGATCTAAAGTGTGTGTGAACGTACTGATTGTTAAAATGTTTAAACCGGTCAATGTGGTTAAGACTACTATAAGATCACTAATATCTCAATACTGTGATATTAGTTTTTAAGCTTTGTGTTTCACTTTTATGTCCTGTGTTTTGTTGTAACATCTGAGCCCTAAAATATTGCAAATAATGGTGTGCACTGCCAATTTTAGAGCCACAGTTTGGTATAATTAACAGGATAAGTATGTGCTTTTCCTTTGAAAAATACAGAAAAAATGAATTACGAGTAGTGCTTGGTTATTGAGTAACTGCTAAAGTTATAAAGCATAAACTGGATCCTAAAGCAACAAATAATTTGTTAAGCACGGAAACACTCATTCCAAAGGAAATTTACCTGTCATGTGGACCACTGTGTTAGAATTATTTTATATTTTACTGTATTGTATTGTTAAATGTTATTCATTTTAAAGAAATAATTGCATAAACATTAAATAATTCGTATTTGTTTATATACACATTTGCAAATTGGCAGAGTGATAAGAAATAAAGGTGCGCATTTTGCAAAAAAATTATTCTGGATCCTGTTTTGTTTGTCTCTGTTTTTTTATTTAGAGGGTGAGTCTTCTTCTTCTGGTATCCCCCTCAAAATTACTTAGTTCAAACCTATTAAAGGTTAGAAGGATAGTGTATATTCCTCTGTGGTCAGAAGTAGATGCTTAGAGCAATCATCATTATCCTATCCTTGTGTATCATCCTCGTTTTCTTAACGAAACTCAGGAGACCTTTTCAATAACCTATCTCAAGGGATCTTAACCCCTTGAGAAAAGGAGAGTCCATTGCAAGGATTTGACCATGGTCGAACTCTAGTTTCATATTCAAGTGACTTGCTAATTGTGTCTAAAAGTAGGTGTAGGTCGTAAAAGAGACGAGGAAAAAATAATCTCACAAAAGAAAATAGGCAATTGTTACATAATTGTTAATGATTGACTTAGATACAACTTAAGCAGTTATAGTAATTAAATTTGTTTTAAATTACTGTTAAAGAAATTACACTCTTGGCTTTAATTTGTTACCAAATTCATCAAAATAGCTTTAAAAATGGAGTTTTGGCCTTATCAAAGAAAGAATTCATGGCAAAAAAGCAGTTTGCAATATTTTTTTTCATATTTTTGCCGAGTTGAATTTTATCACAATTATTTTATTTATATGTTTATCACCACTACAACAAATATTGAACTAGTGATACAGCTGAAATTAATTTTGACATGAATTTAAATTCATGTCATTCTTCCTTTGTATAGGAAACATGTCTGGCATGACCTTTTTAAAAATAGAGAGATTTAGCATGGGATGATCCCATTGACAAGTTGTCATTTCTTTAGATGGTAACTTCCGAGTTGTTTGACAAAGACAAAAGATGTACTGACCTTACTCTCTTTTATAAACAAGAATTAGTATAACCAAGTATTTATTTTATACCAACTAATAAAATTATAAGCCCCTATGTATCCTACTTATAGTTTGTTTTGGTAAATAAAAAATAATCTTATCCTACCTTTAAGTTATTATTACTTTATTTACGTATTTTTCTTATAATTTATCATGAAATTTTAGTTTCAAGTATGGAGCAATTAGAAGGACTTGACATTCTTGAATGTCCATTTTCCTGGGGATTTTTAGAATTTCCTGATCACTATGATAGATTTTTAGATGACGTAAATAGGAATAATATTGATAGTGATTGCTTGGAGGATTGTGATTTACAATTAGCTCATATGAGGTATGAATTAAATAATTTATCATTTATTTGTTAATTTATTTATTATTTATTAATTGTACTCATTTATACACTGTAAGTATGTAGGAAAAGGATTGTGTTTTGCCAAAAAATTACAAACCGGGATGTCAACAGAATTATTTGTTTCAGGCGTTTTTAAGGCCTCCTGAGTGGTTTTTGCAAAGTCGTATGCCTGTATGTCTGTTATCATCGTAGCTCCCTGGTGTATTTATGCTAGAGAGTTGAAACTTTGTTCAAAAATCAGTCTATTGCTGTAATTGTGTTATTTGAAAAATTTTTTTTTAAGATGTCATAACCCGCAATTATGACTTATCAAAAATTTTGAACAATCATAAAACACGGAAAAATAATGCGATCTGATTGAAATTTGGCACACATGTAGCCATATATAAAACTAACGTATGCGCTAAGTTTCATATCATTATCAGCATTAGTTTAATTTTTATCGAATAATTTGTATAAGTTTTTTTTAAAAATTGGTAAATAATCTAATTGAGTTGAAATTTTGTTCAAGTGTATCCCTTGACATAATAAATAAGTGTACTAAGTTTCGTTTTAATACAACAAGTATAAAAGTTAAATAGCGTCGAGTGTGGTCAATACCTGGATGAATGACCACTAGGAATGAAACGAATGTATTTACTATTTGAGGACAAGTGAAGGGAGTCCTAAGACGTGTTGCAGTATACATTTAACGACTTATATATTCTGAGAGAGTGTAGAAAATCTGATGTAATAAGGAAAAGTTCCAAGTTACCCCATACCCGATTTGTTGGATTTGTTTTAGTATTTGTTAATTTTTGATAGTTTTCAGAATGACTTCTTTCATATTTTTGGTTGAATAATTTATAGATCATTGTCTATTAATGTTTAAGCATATACTATTTTAATTTTAAAGTGCATATTAATCATGTGAAGATGATTTTATAAATACATTTGAATTTATTATAACAAAAAAACTATTTTGAAAGTTAAATTATTTTTTAGTTGAACCACAGACTTTAGTGTAACTGTATTCTATTATTTATGTGTGGTTGAAGGCCCCAGTAGATTATTTCAAAAGTTAAATTGGTGATGGTTGTATTAACAAAGGATGGGTGTGTTTACAAGATTATCCTGGTAGGTTGATATTTATTTGTTAATAAGTCAATTTGACATGTTATTCAAAGGATGTTCCTTTGTCAGGTTTACAAAGGATGGGTGTATTGACAAGATTATTTTGGTATGTTGATATTTCTTTGTCAATAAGTTTACTTGACATGGTATTCAAGGGATGTTACTTTATCAATACCCTCATCCCTCAATAATATGTCAACAAGCCACTGGAACCTTAATCTTTCAGCCTTTTGGTCAAGTGGCTTTTGAACATTTCAATAATTTCTGTTTTAAAGAATCATAATTATTATTTTTATGTTTTCAGATTTAAAACTCATATTTTGATATCAGTTGAATCCTATAGGCGTGAAGAATACATGGAAGCTTTGTCTTATTTAGAATTAGCGGATTCCATTGAGTATGATGACTTTATGAACAAGTTTGAAAAGTGTTTTAACCATTTATCGAAGGCTTGTAGAATATTTTTGTTGCCTAAATTGGGACTCAATGAAGATGCGAAAAAGGTAAGTCAGATTTGAAATGCGAGATTACATGCGGGAGACAAAACCTTTGTGAGTAATCCTTAGAAAATATTAAAGATCAGATTATTAAAGAAGTGTGATAAAATTGTGATAAAATAATAACTAATTGCATTGTTTAATGAAGACAGCCTTTTTTAAAGAATTGCTTATTATTGAACACATATGTATTTCATTTAAAAGCTTTTCAAATTGAACACAAACACAAATAGTTAATTGAAAGCTTTTCATAAAATATGGTTTTAATTCTAAGGTAAAAGTAAAAACATTTTCCTTTTAGGAATTTCTTTAATTGTGTGGTACTTTAATTTGTAGAGAGCCCAGAACTGATACACTTATATTTTCAAGTTTGATTTTAACCGTGTTGAACTCAAGGTGTTAGTGTGTATGAAATGAATATTTATAAGGACAGTATTAGTTACATTTTATTTAATATCTCTCTATTATTATTCTTTTTAAATTGTTATTATTCTATTACAGCTATTGTGTGAAATCAAAAATACCACATACACAGATTTCGATGTGGCTGGATTTTTATACCTAAAATCTTCATTATCACATAGATATGGAAAACCAGGTAATAATGTTTAAGAAATTATTTTCAAATTACAGAGTTTATAATTATTGCAATTTGAAGAAGCATAACAGCAAGTATCAATGGTAGCTGATTCTTCAATTAAATAATTCTCACTTTTATCTCAAAGAAAATAGATAATTAAGATAGTAAATAGAGTTTTAAAGTTATTTTTATTTAATTATTTAAATATTCTGTTTTCTTCCGTGAAAGATTCCTTCCCCCCTCCTAGAGAAAGATTCATAAAAATGATAGTGTTATTGTTAAAATGTCAACTATTTTGTGTTTGAGTATTTTTTGGGTTGGAAGTTAATTTTCTTACTGGACTTAGCCATAAATCTATGCTTCTAAAATGTAAAGTGCAAAAAATAAATAAATACAGATCCTATGGGTTCAATTCTTGTATCATGTTAATATCGAATTAACATGATACAAGAATTGAACATGTTAGTTATCGAACATGAATATCGAATTAACATGTTAGTTAATACACCTAAGGTGGATGTTTAAACTGTAGGCAGAGTGTACTTTAAATGTTTTTTAGATATTTAGGACAAGAATAGTACTTGAAGATTATTTTATTCTTAAACAGTTAAATAAACACCAAAACTATTTAGAGCTGTATTATAGGAAAATATTTAAGGTTGAGAAGTTTTATTTATTACAATCAAATGTAAATATACTATGTTTGTGACATAACTATTTCAAAAACTTATTATCTGCAATTCCATCTAAATCGTATTTGTGAGTCAATCTAAGACAATTAATAGATGACCCTGAATATTCAAACTATTCATTCAAATTCTGTTTTTTTAGTCTTAAATTTTAAATTGTTAAATGATTTAATTTTTTCCACCTCCTTTGTTATAGGTTCCGTAAATTGTATAGAGTTGATGAAGAAGGCTTTGGAAATAATTAATGATGAGCCAATATTTCACAATCACATTGGTGGAATAATGTGTCGTATTCGACACTATGAATATAAACCTCCACCACCCTCGCATGAGGAAATATTCCATCTTCGTAAAGCTGTGTATTATAACAGCGATAATCCTTGGTATTCAATTGATTTAGCTAGAGACTATATGGATATGACTTATGGACAGATATCAAAAGAGGAAAGAAATGCTGCCACTGATTTGGCTATTAATCTGTTCAGGTATTTGATTACTTGTTATATAAAGATGGTTACAGCATTAATTAATAAGTGCCTTTCAACTCCTTAGCTGCTACACGGCTACATTTTTGTTCTGTTGTTTTGCTAAGCAGTTGCTGTCAAGTGTAGCAACTTTTATAAAAAAAGCCACCCCACAGGTTTGCTTAGCTCATTGTGGCTCTGTTGTTTATAATAATCTTAAAACTGTTTTAAAATGGGTTATCACTACAAAAACGTCAATTTACCAATATTCCTTACCTGCATGCCATTTTTTTTATATCTTACATATAAAAAGTTAGTATTTTTAGTCACTTCCGTTAGTCTAATTCTGCTGAAACCTGTCTAATTTTATCAAGTTTATTATTCAATGATATGTTTTTTAAAAACACCAAGAAGACTTTTTCCTGGTCAAAGATTTTAGGCTGACTCAGCAAACCAAGTTAATGATATCACAACAACCTGGTTTTTGTGTATATGGAGTTTGTGTCCACTCCATGGTCGATTTTTGTACCAAGTTTGATTTAAAAATCTTTGTCTTGTTCAAAAGATAACATTTAACAAGAAATGGAATGAATGAATTGGAAATGAAATATATATTAAAGTATATATATATATATATATATATATATATATATATATATATATATATATATATATATATATATATATATATATATATATATATATATATATTATATATATTAAAGTTAAATAAATATTAAATATATTATAAGTTTTTTATTACATACGTATAAATGGGCAAATCATTAGATCAAAATATGTTCGCATGTTCGCATTATGCATATTAGATAGATATTAAGAGTGAAAAACAAAATTTTAAAGACTTCTCAAATACTTTTAAACTCCAATAATATTAGAACCCCTCTATTTTCCTAAAAAACAGTGCTTTAAAAATGTGCGGATGTCATTAATATTAATAACATCCTTATACTTTGCACAAGTTTAACATTTATTTAATTTTTTATGTTTTTAGGGATGCTTTAAAACAATCAGAAAAGTTGACTGCCAACAAAATAGCTCGTTGTATATACTTTATTATGAAAATAAATAATAATGAGCCAGATCTAGAAAGATATGCTATTATGGCTAAAAAGAGATCAAACTCTATACTAGTCAACCATTACATTGGCATGTATTATTTAAGAAATGAAAAGGTAAATGAAATTAATTGATTAAATATTACATTTAATTTTAATGACCAATAGAACAAATAATTTATTAAGTATGCAATATTCAGATATTATAATATAAACACATTTAAAGAAAGACGGCTGCTCTGCATGTTTTGAGACTCAAGAAATGTAGAGGATGTTAAGCGCTTTATAATAAATAATTATTTTATTACAAATACATGTCAAATACATACATACAAATACATATATATTTTATTTAAAGTCTCCTTTAGAACTATAAGCAAATTTATCAAAAAAATTAACTATTAAACAATTCTGACAATTGAGAAACTTTGCAAGAAAGTAACCTTAAGTATAGAGATATGCTGGAGGGGGCATAGCCTATCTTAATACATTGAGAGCCCTGAAACATCTTTCTGGGGCTCTGTTAAACCTCATGGAAACCTCAAGGTTATAGCAAATCAATTGTTGTCTGCTTTTCCCGCATTTTTTCAGTTTTGTTTCTTATTATAAACGTTGTATTATATAAGTTATTATATAAGTTAAGTATTTTTTAATATTTATTTCATCATAGTAATACTCATGGGTGTTCAGGTTATTTCTTTGATGTTTCAAAATTAAACCTATAGGGGTGCCTCTAGTAATAATATCTCCATGACCTCAAGTGTGTAAATAAATAAATAAATTTACAGTAGGGGTTAAAACTTCAAAATTCGGTATAAGTGTGTCAATGCTTAGTATAAGGCATTTTTTTAACTTTATATTAATGTAGTGATATAAATACTTGTTTTTATAGTTTGAAGAAGCTCATGAGTGTTTCGAGCAAGCTTGCAAAGTTTTACCATATTTAACTGGTTTAACACTGCTGTTAAAATATCGAATTAATAATGACTACATTGATGAGCCGTCTATTGAGAAGTATTTGGTTGATGCTGAAACAAGGTTCCCGAAAAAAGAAGATTTGATGATACTTTATCTCTCAATGTCAGAGTTTTACCTCTTAGTTCAAGAGGATTTTAAGAAAGCTACTATTCTTTTTAAAGAATTTCTAGAAATTAAACCTGATTTAAGTATGGTTAGTATTTACAATATTTTTTATGCTTACTTGTATTAAAGAGTATTATTCAATATTTGAATAATAAAGAATTCTTCAAATCAATTTTTGTGATAAATACAGGTAAAAGAAATACACAGATCAGTAGTTCCCAACCTTGTATTACGACCCCTTTTCAGAAGAGAAGTGATACGTGACCCCCTAGCAATTTATACCACAAAATGATACTTTTGACAGATATTAATCTTGATAAAAGAACACTTACTTTTACAAAAGATTTGTATACAGTTTTTTTTCAGATGGCTTTTTTGAGGATGTAAAGTGCCTACTTTAAGCACTTTACATCCACAAAAAAGTATGTAAAATCCATTTTTACAGTCTGCGAAGTTCCTAAAATGTCCACTTGGTGGGCCCTAGTAGTTTACTACAAGGTTATTACCTAACTTCCTTGTTCTTCTTACTTTTTTTCAAATAAGTAATAAAACGTTTTTGTTGACAAATGACAAAGTTTTGTCATTTTTGGAAAGTGAGTTATTAATTATTTATTATCAAGTGATTATTAATCATGAATAGTGATTCAGACATTGAAAATATGCCGCCAGAATTGAAACTTTTGACCAACAGAAGGCAATTAAAAGAAGTGTACCGGCAAATTTTTATACATTATACTGTTTTTCTTCTAAGTAGTTGTTTACTATATTACTGCGCCCGAAAAACATGGCATATGTTTCACGACTGGGAATGGCTTTTTTACCTTAGCTCCTTTTAACTTTAGTATTTATCAAAATTTCTTTCTAGTTGTGTGTAGTCAAATTTCGTTATTGACTTTTTTCAACAAGTAAACATGGTTGATCAAAACTAAAAGCAGTGTTGTAATCAGGGAGTAAAACTTAATAAGAAACCCTCGTTACTGTCTCGTTGCTTTGCTTGACAGTAAGTATAGTCACCTAATCAAAAAATACCTTATTCACAGTCTTGTGACTGCTATTATTCTTGATACTATTATTGAACAATCTTTAATATACATCAATATATGATGTCAGCCTTATCAGAGTGAAGTCCCATGAGTATTGTTTGTTGTGTCTGTATTAAGTAAGTTTTCATGATGTGAGCTGCTTCACCCCCACCTTGCCAGGGTCAATAGTTTGACTAGCATATTAGGCTAACCAGGATGGAGTTATTATTTTATTGTTAATATAAATAATAATTATAGTATAACACATGGTTATAATCAGATGACAACAAGGGGATAATAATGTGAAGGAACCAATGAGGTTAGTTACGGATGTTAACCACTCCCAAACTTTCATATCATGCAAACCTAATTGTTTCCTTAACACTATTTTCCTTAGTGTCAACTGACTATAAACATGTGCTCTACTATAGTATATTAAAATTTTATTATATATATTTTTACTAAAAATTTATATCAATTTTATTATTTTACCCAAAAATTATTTGCGACCCCCCTGAAAACTCCCCTGGTTGGGAACCAGTAACATAGATGTATTGACAATTTATTATTGTGTTTATACACATACACCGTTAGCATTCCTTTCTTTTTTAGGAAGGGTATGTACTATTTTGACCAAGATTTTTTGATAACTGCACATTTTATATAAAAATAAAACACTATAATTTTTTTTACAAAAACTTGTTTAATATCGAAACTTAACTTGTTTAAAACTAAACTTTGTTTAACATCATAATAAAAAGAAATTTATTAGACATGTTTCGGGAGTATCCCATCATCAGTATATCATTGATGATGGGGTATATATATATAATATATATATATATATATATATATATATATATATATATATATATATATATTATATTATATATATGAATGGGTGTATATGTACTGTTATGATATTATACTAAATATTATTACAATGACTGGTTTAATTGACTTAATCACTTAATGAATTAATCAATGTTTTTATTCATGTTTTTTTAGGAGAGACATTTAACACTGACAAAGAAATTTAGGAAGATTGATTACATAAAATTAATAGCTAAACAGCTATGCCAGTATAAAGGATCAGATCTGGAAATATTGAAAGTAAAAGGTTATGTTATTGATTTGCTTAATGAACAGAAAATCAAGTTCAGTGTAAGCCCTCGTCTCGAATCTATCATCGATTCTCTCTATTAACTCTTTCGAAACAAGCAACACTGAAATAATTACCTGTCTAATTTTTTAAAATTAGTTCAGACATTTTGGCTGTATTGTGAGTGGCATTGTCCCCAGTTTGTTATTTTGCAAAGATTAATGAGTTAAAAAATCTTATAGTGTATTAGGTATTTAGAGCATAGAGATGTATACTAGAGGAGACAAAGCTTATCTGAATACGTTGAAAGACCTGAAACATCTTTTTGGGGCTCTTAGGGGCTCTGTGTAACCTCATTGAAACCTCCTCCAAGTGCGAGTTAAGGTTATAATATATCAATTGATTTCGGCTTTCGCACATTTTTTGTGTTTTGATTTACATTATAAACTTTCTACTATATAATTACTATAATTTTGTTCTGTTTATTTGATTATTTTGATAATTGAATGTGGTCAGGTTACTTTTCTGACGTTTCAAAATTCAACTAATAAAGCCCCTCGAGTAATATATCTCTATGACTAAGAGGATTTTTTTAATCAAATACAATATCTATTGTATCTATTAGATTGGACATTTAATGAGACTAAATTTATTACTTTTTTGTAACTTTGATTTCTTCTTAGATTTGTACTATTATTTCTTAATTAGTGATTTTTTATTCTATTAACTTTTGATTTTTTATTATCTGATTTTGTATTTTTGTAGTAAATTACTTTTTATGTTAAGTTTTGTAGTATTTATAGTAAGTAAACTCAAGGGTATTATATACAACATAAAATATCATAATTATTGCTAATAATCTAGATACACACGATCTTGAGGTGTATAAGATGGTTTATACAAACTTAAGCACAGTAAGAGAGAATATCTTAATATTGCCTGTGATTAGATGGAAAAGAAAGGCTTTAATTCTACAGTAATTTTCTTAATTGTCTTTAAATAATCATAAAACATAAATAACTCCGTAATTTTCCTTACAACTTTGGACTCGCTTTGCTAGTCTTAGAATGACATAATTATCCAAATCGAAGCATGTAAAAAACTAAATTTTATTTGTATAATTTTTATTTAACTATTATTTATGAAATTAATAAATAAATTATTTATTTATTTATTAATTAAGTTCATAAATAATAGTTAAATAAAAATTATACAACTAAAATTTTGTTTTTTACACGAACTTAATTAATAGTGATATTTAATTAATACTACAAATGGAGCTGAATGTTATATTCTTTTATGTATTCATACATAAATACATGTAAACAAAGGGCTGGGAAAAAACAATTCTCTGTCCCTTTAAATAAAGACTACCTCATATGGTTTGGTTTTTTGAAAATTAAATTTAAAAACATACCTCGCCATTATAAACAAAATAATTATCGTCTTAATACTGAATTATATGCTTAGCATTTTCACAATATAAATTTTATAGCTATGTATTTGCCTAACATACTTTTATAATATGCTCATATTTAATGACGTCATTGAATTGTATGGTACTAATTACTTATAAAATTATTGTATAAAATTTAACAAACAATACATTTTGTTTTACCATTTTTACAAACCAATAGGCATTAATTCAATAAGCTTCATTAGCTCATTAAATATATATATATATATATAATATATATATATATATATATATATATTGTGTGTGTGTGTGTTGGTTTAAAGTGGTAGAAAATTAGTTGTTTAGACAGTTTATTTGTTTAATTCTATACAACTTAACCAAGCTGATGACTAGAACATATTAATGTATAAATTTCACATGAAAAACCATTTATAGATTTTTTGTTTAAAATTAAATACAATATTTAATTAAATTTATGTGCAAATGTGTGTTTCTTTACCATATGGCCCTTATCCCTCTTTATATATAAATAAGATTTGATTTTATAGACATTGTTTCTCATTACATTTCAATAAATTAACATTTTCCTGGTTTAAATAGTTAGTAAAATGTGCTCTGAGTAAGTTGACAAATATTTTAATTGTTCAATTGTATATTTCTTTTTTTTTTTTTTAGTGTATTGTACTCAATTATACAGGGTGGTGCATTTAAAATACACCACCCTGATTAACTCAGCTTCGTGTGGAGCTATCGTGATAAAATTGGTATCTACCCCTCCGAAGTTGACCACCGGAAGTTTAAATACCTAATTATTTGATTGGTAATTGTCTGGAATGTCTGATAATCTGATTAACAAAATGTGTTTTTCTACGGTAACTTTAAAAAGTTAAATAAAAACATACCTTTATATTAATTATTTCAGAAACTGTGTCATATCCCAAACAGTTTGATACCAATATCATTAAATTCCGGTGATGTCTCCCGAGCTATCGTTTGGCATACATAAGAACTATTACCCATTTATAATTAAAAATAAGTTTACTGGTACACTAGAATGCATCACTTCTAATACTTTGTATGGGAAAAATTACCGAAATTCAGCGATATTGGTATCAAATTGTTCAGGATATGACACAGTTTCAGAAGTAATCTATATAATGGTATGCTCATATTCATCTACCATACAAGCCATACCATACCATACAAGCCAGACAATAACAAAAAAAATAGGTATTTAAACTCCTAGTGGGGGCAGATATAAATTTTATTGCTATAGCTCAGTATGGAGCTGAGTAATCAGTAACCTCCCAGGTATATTACAATATATAAACCTAATTATTTTTTTTATAAAAATTGAATATCAGTAAACAAGGTGTATCCATAAGTTAATAATAGTGGCTGCAATGGCTATGGTAGGCTCAAGTACTCAGGATGTCATGTGACAGGGGGTTAAAAAAGGATTCAATGTAAAGAATATCTTTTCATTTACTTTAAGATGAATTTACATTTGATTGGCTTATTTGTTCTCATAACAAGAAAGAAGGTTGTTTTGAAATCTTTTTCAGTTGTTATTGGCTCTATCCTAAGTTTCCTTAAAACCGTCGAAACAACAGTTTTAAGCTCCATCATGGCAAATTTTTGTCCTATGCAGTTTCTTGATCCAGCGCTAAATGGAATGTAAGCATATGGATGCCTATGTAAATTTTCTTCATCTGAAAAACGTTCTGGATCAAAAACATCAGGATGACTCCAGTACTTTTCATTCCTATGGACCAAAAATATGGCTGGAATAATATTTGTTTTAGCTGGTATCACTACGCCATCATTGAGTATCAAATCTTTATCAAGTAATCTCGTAACTATAGGTACGCTGGGGTATAATCTTAATGTTTCTTTTATGACTTTTTCAAGGTATGTCATCTTATTTAAATCATTTGAAGTTACGTCCCTATCAGTTTTCCCAAATATGTTAAACAATTCTTCATGCACCTTTTCTTGAACATCAGGATGAGTTGCTAGCATAAAAAATGTAAAAACCAAAGCCGACGATGTTGTATCATGGCCTTCAAACATAAACGTATCAACTTCTTCCCTAATATCTTTATCTGTGAAAGAACCAGGATTTTTAAATGCGTATTCAATTAATAAATCCAAAAAAGCACGCCTTACTTTACTGCTTTCATTACATGATTTTGAAAATTCCTTTTTTCTTTCATCTATTACTTTGTAACTGAAATTGTGCAAATAAGTAATTGCTTTCTTAAATTCTCTGCCAGTCTTTGACAATTTAAAAGTAAAATTAAGAAACAAATGTGGACGCATCATTCTCTCAGTGAATAGTAATGAAAGTTTTTGCAACTGTTTTACATAGACTTGCCCTCCTTCTTTCTGGACATCTAAATTAATGCCCATTGCTGTGCCCATTATGACATCAAGAGTGCAGAGTGTAATGTATGATTCTATATCAACTTCTCTCTCTTCAGTCTGCTGCAATTTCTCACTTAAAATTTTTGAACAGCGGTTTAATATAGTTAAGTTATCTTCAAGAATTTTGAAATGAAAAGCAGGGGTTAGTAATTTCCTCCTTGAATGCCATTTTTCTCCTGAACTAGTAAGTAATCCTTCGTCTAACCATGGTCTAAGCATGAAATACTCTAAACCTTTATTAATATGTTGCAGACTGTTGCACAATGCCTGAATATCATCAGGCTCCTTGACGTAAACGTTTGAAACTCCTAATACCCAAAGTCTCATTAATCTGTCGTATTCTTTAAATCTACCTTTTATCCAGTGAAGTAAATCCTCAATAGGTACACTCTTTAATTCCAAGGAATTCCCGAGCAATAGTATACCTTTAGGACCTGGTAATTTTTGAATCAAATTATATCTCCTTAAAGTTGGTAACTGTCCAGTTGAATACACAATTAATATAATAGACAGAAATAAGAAAATAATTAAGAATAAAATAAAACACAGAAAATTATACATACTTGATATAAATTTTGTTAGCTAAACTTGTATTAGTTATTAATTTTTCCTATAGAACTAACTGGATAAAAAATAAGAGAAGAAAGAAGACAAAAAATAGCTTGGAGTAGACCTTCACAAAAAGAACACAGTTTTTTTAAATTGATACAACTTTTAGATAGCCTGTTTAACTAAAATTTTGTAAATTCCAAAAATAATTTTCTTGCAAGTGAACTCTATTTATTGAAATCTAACCATAAATTTACTATTACTCTATGGTTTAAACAAGACTGTCCTGGAATTTTATTAGACAAATACACAATCAAATTAAACAAAATTGATTGACCTTTTTTTCAAGGGCAGGTGATAATTTGTGCCATAACATCATTATCTCAAATCATTTTTATTATAGTTATATAAATGGTTTTGGGGATAGTTATGATTAATCTGAAAAATGTCTATCATCAAGGTACTAGACGCAGGTTTTTTAATAATTAACATTTTTTAAGGGGTCAGACATTTTTATGAATGATTAAGATAAATTTATAAATGATCAAAATTTGATTTTTCAAAAGGTTAAGGACTACAGTATTTAAAAGTAATAGTGGTAATAGTATTAAGGTGGGAAAGGTCTAGTGAACACAAATCTATGCCTAGTGAGTTTTATTTAATCAACTACTGGGCACAGCGTGGGAATTTACTCGCAAATATTAAATTTTCTGTATCAAATTTTTATTGATTGGTCAAGGTCACAGAACCATAGATAAATAGGTTAGGTCAAACCTAACCTATCTATAGCGAGATAATAATATCATAATCTTGTGGATCATATTGAGACCTAATCTTTTATGAAAATTTTTATACAAAAAGTACAATTGCGGCTAATGCCCATGGTGCACCTGGAAATGACTGTATTTTTTTACATTATTAAAAAACCTATTTATTTGTTTACTTTATTCAATAAATATAATCACTCAGAATTTACTTCCCAAATCCCCTCCCCATATCTACATACCTCTCCCTCTATATTTTAAAAAAAATTTGTATATATTATGTGTTTGTAGTTTCCCAAAAAATAATATTTGATGCATGTTTTTTTTAACATTTTTGTTTATTCATAAACATATTTAAAGATGTTCATTATAACATACTTCCTTAAAGATAGTTATTAAAAATTATTTACTCTTTAAAAATTAAATATTGTTTGATAACATTTTAGAAGTTATCATGTAACTATAAAAAAAAAATTCCTATTCATCTTGTGCCGACCCTCCATGGCACAAGATGAATATTTTTATTGATCTTTAGTGAAGGGCTTACCTATTAATTAATAATTGTACTCATATTATGTATGTAAATATAAATAATAAAGGTTATTTAAAAAAAACATATGCAGGGAAATCCCTGGAGTGCACCCAGTATTGTAATTTTTTGAGGCACGGCTGATAGAGGATTAGGGTAGATGGTTAATAGACCATTTCCACCTAAACGCAATCACTTTCAAAATTTCATTAATATATTCTAAAAAGTACCATTAAAGTTTTTTTTATACACATATAATTTAATACGTTCTTGATTTATTTTGAAATCCTTAAATTGGCAAGAATAAATTTATATATCGTAACCTGGAAATGATGAATTGATAGGATCCTTTAATTCCATTAGAAAGTATGCTAAGCCAGCTTTACCTGAAAAATAATTCAGAAAAATATATTGACTGCATATGTACCTCATTAATTAAAATTCAGTTTTATTTCAAGAAAGATTTTGTTGGGTTTCATAACAAATCTTCTTTTTAATGCATCTTTATTAATCTTATTACACCATTGATCTTTACAATTAGGAGTATCTTTTATTTAGTATTATAAAAAATACTACTTATAAAAAATAATTACTAATTACTATCCTAAAAGTAGAGTTTGTACTACTAGTAAGTAGTTATTTTTTTAGTGTTGTGGGACATTTCAAGTAAGTTGAATCATGCTCAATCAAGTTAAATTGTTATTTTTTTGGTATCTCAAACATGTTTATTGATGTATCTTTAATTATATCATATAAATAAACACAGTAATATATGAGAAAAAATTTATACTTTAGACCAGAGGTAAGATTACAGGTGGTTAAGATTAAAAGATAGACCGTGGAAAGATTTTAGGGGGTCTGTGATGTATAATTAATAATTATAACAAGTCATTAGTTCAAATACCCTTTTACCGAATTTCCAAAAGAAATTAATATTATGATATTGTTTGTAAATACTTGAATGTTTTTAAGTAAGTAAGATAAGTCAATGAATCAAGACATTATCCACAGATTTTTTATTGCTAAATATGAACGTTTCTATTCTATTTCCTATAATTGGTAAAACAAACAAAACATGGGCATCTAAATTTTATGAAATCAGGTTTTTGAGCTAGAGAACGCGATATTTCTGGGAACTGAAATAATTATATTAATACGAGTTAACTGTAAATTATTTGAGCTTGCTATAGCGATTTATTTATAAATTGTTGAATCTGATTAAGATTCATGAAATCAAACTAATGAAATCATTACATTTTTTCAAGCTCTTTCGTCCAAGTTATAGAAGTGCTTCGCAAGCCTAAAGTTATAATGTTACAAACAGAAATATATTGATAAGTTATTGAATTTATTAGTTGAGAATGGAGGGGGGGGGAGGAGGTAACAAAAAGGAAAGGGGTCCGCTAAGTATAATGTATAATGGGGGTCCGTAGGTCTCTGAAGTTTACGTATCCCTGCTTTAGAAGATAGAGTAATCAACAATACAAATACATCTGTCTTTTTTGGTTGAAAGTTTTTAAGTGGAAAAGCATAACTTGAGTCTTTTGTACCTTATGACTTTACACCCATATGTACCTTTGAAAGACACAATCACAAAAAATCCATTTTCTCTCCACTCCCTCTCCCCCATTCTCCCTCTATACTACTTTAAATGCATATTTCAACTATTCAAAAATGAATAAATTACTTTTTGTACAGCTTAATATATTTTTAACCATATGTAATCATTTTATGAACAAAAATAATTGAAATATGCAATTTTACCCAGATGTAATTGTGTCACTACTTTTGAAAACTTTAAAAAGTGAAATAAAAGCATAGCATAAAATTAACTATAGATCCTCAGAAATTTGATACCAATGCCACTATATTAAAGTAATTATTGGAAAGGCTATTGTTTGCCATACATCATAGAATTTTTTTCTAGACAACAAAAAGAATATTATTTTTGAAAAAAATTGAATGTATGTCAAACAGTACCTCAGTGAAAAAATAATTGGAATGTGTGAAGATTGGTTTTAGCATTACGTGCAATATCCAAAATGATTAAAACTTAAAAAGTTCAATGCGACGAATGTTTCATTGATGTTATACTACGGATGGCATTCCTTATCTATCAAATCTATTTTATCATGGGGCCCGAGCACTGAGCGAAAAGGGTTTTTATTTTACAAAAAGATTAATTCGTTTAATTTTAATATTGGCCAAGGAAACTTGTAAAAAGGCTTTTATAACAAACAAGATCATAACATTTCCGTCCTTAATTATTTTAGAGTCGTGTAAGCTAGTGAGAAAATATCCCAACAAATTCAAAACTCACTCCAGCGTGCACAATTTGAACACTAGAAATAAGTTGGATCTGTACCCAGTAAATGTAGAACATCATTATTTAAAGCGTCACCATTCAATCTGGCTATAAGTGTTACAATTAAACTACCTCACTCAGTTAGGTCATTTGAAAAAATTAATTCTTTTATAAAGAAACAAAACAATATTTGATAGAAAAAGCATATTATTCATTGCAGGATTTTATTGCATAATATAATCTTATATTATATATTGTGCTTTTTTATATTGTTAGCTATGTAGTTGTGTGTTATGTTTTTTATTTAATTATTTGTGTATATTTGACTTGTTATATACTTATTTATTAAGTCACTTAACCAATAAGAATAATAATAATAATAAAATAATAATATAGTATGCATTTTTTAACCAAACAAAGCTATGGGTTGTCAGGTTTCAGAAAAAACGTATACAATTATTACCCTTTCATTCAATACTTTCATCTCCAGATTTAATTTTAATTTTGAAAAATATACTTAAAATGAAAGTATAATAAAGTGAATTTTGAAAAATTAATTTCCTGGATTTTTGGCTTTGTTTACTTTTTAATCTCAAAAGATTAAAATCCATTTTATTATAGAAGGGGCCGTAAACAATGATTTTTACTGTAACACGTTGTGAAAATTGAAAACCAAATTTAATGTATGACTAAAAATGCAAAGCATATTTCATGGAATATTAAAATTATTAATGACATTGATTTTTATCAAGGTTTTCAATGATACTAAATTTTTGGCTCTAAAAATTAAATTTTGAGCGATTTTTTAAAGTAAGGTAGTAACACCTGAAAAATTAACTAAATACATAATAGCAGCAAAATTATTGGGAATCGGAATAACAAAGGGGCTCCTAAATTTGTAGAAAATTTTGTCAAGAATCCTCCTTTCATAATATAAAAATATCACCTTGTATAATTATCACTTTGAATAATCACACTATTTCTTACTGTAATTTACTGATTAGGTTAACTATATTACTCCATTACAATAAGTTAACTTTTGTAACTTAGTTGCACTTCTTAGTTTATAGAATTTCATCTTAAATTACTTGATTGTAGGCTCTAATTCTATGTGTCACAAAATTTATTTGGTTTATCAAGTAATTCAAAAATATTACCTTCATATAAAGAGTAAGGTCTGTCAGGCTGAAGAGATTGGTTCCTAGGGTAGTGGGTACACCAATCAGCAAAGCAAGCAGCTCTGTGTAAATACATAGGCTCCTTTGTTACTTTATAAAGTTGCAGAAATGAATATGCATTACCAGCAACACCATGGCACAGTGAATAGCCCTTAGTTAACAGCCCTCTTTGCCATATTACATCACCACATTCTTTGGCTATTTCTAAATATTTCTTGTCATTGAACACCTAAATAAAAAGTTATTTATTATTGGTATTAACATTTTATAAAAAAATAAAATGGAAATCATAAAGCCTCAAATACAAGGAGCGACTTTAGTCGCTATTATTTAATTCCTCTGTGTTAAGTCCCCTTATGACTCAATAGACTTCAAATTCAGAGGTCTATTTCTGAAGACAAAAATATTTTAAAAATACTAGAATACTCTGCCAAGGAGTGATACTGAGTTTCCTCATTAGAACCAAAGATAATAATAAAACAAATAGTGTTAATTACTAAGCACTACAGAAACCATGCTTTTAATACAGTGGTTAAACTTTTTTACCTTTTTTGTAAGTATTTTCTTATGTTGACTTTAATTAACAACTATAAGAAAGATAAATATTATTACAATGAAGTAATAAAAATCTTTAAAAATAATTAAAACTACATAAATCTTTATTTAATTTGAAAAGAACCACTTTTAAATTGATCCATGATTTTATTGATAAAGCAGTAGCCCTGCTATGGCACTCAATGTTTCTATACTATTACTGTAATATATTCTTTACTAATATATTTGTGTCTCACCTCAAAAGCTTTAAGCATTAGATGTACAAAACCAGGAGCACCATGACACCACTGTACCAACCTATCTTTATCATTATTTTCACTAGAAGCAAAATTACCAGACTCAAATCTCTGTTTCTTTATTAACCAATCTACAGTTGGTTTTATTAATTCATTTAGCTCATATTCGGTAAGTAATTTATCTGCCTACAAAAATAAATAAAATATTGTAAAAAATGTAGTAGATTAAAAAATAATATTTTAAAAATCTATTTTGTGTATTTCATATTTTTAATAAAAATAATAAGGGTTAGTAGTATGTTGTATGTTAATTCGTAACACACTACCTTTTCTTTTTAAAAAGTATCTACTTTGACCCTATAAGTAACCTTCAAGGTGGGTCATTAGTAGAATGATAAAGATATGTTTCAAGAGATTTTGATTTCAGTAGTAAACACAAGAATGGAAACAGATAATTTAGAACGAGCACCAGTGGAGTTGTTCATAATTAAAGGAACGAAGAAAAGAGTCGCTCCACAAAACTCAACCTAAGATAAGGCCATCATCAGTGCCTATACAAAGGAATAAAACCATATAAAATGGTTTTATATGGTTTTTCTTTGTATAGGTACTGATAGTGGCCTCATGTTGAGATGAAAGCACTTTGAATAAATTATTATTTTGTGGAGCGACTCTTTTCTTTGTTCCTTTAATTAAAGGAAACAGAATTGTTTTTATTCTGTTTTCTTTCTTAGTAGCATAAAACTACAAATCTACAATGCTTCATAGGAATATTTTAAATACTTGTTAAGAAAATAAGGAGTCCAATCTAAGAAAAGAATTAATATTAAGTTACACGCTTACTAATAATAATGTGTACATAATGCCAGCAACTCCATGGGCAGCTCCAAGATAATTTTTGTCATGCCATTCATATTGAAGAGGATAACAAACTTTAGTTGATTTTGATTTGCATCGTCCGGATTGTAATATTTTCTCAATCACTGTCCGTATGGTTGACGGAGGTACTAATTTATCTCCAAGATGTTTATTTGCTAACAGTAATGAATGGAGATATCCAGCTCGGCCATAAAGTATTTCGTCAGGCATGTTTGAATCATTAAGTGCTTGAGATGATAATTTGCATAATCTATCAAACAAATATAAGAGTAACTTCTGTCATAGGATAAATACTTTTCAAAAATTAAAATAAAATGCTTTGTCTGTAACTCTAACTAAAAGCAATTGGTATACGTCCAGACAAAACATTGGTATCTCATATATTCATAATTTAATTTTTATTGCACTTTATAGTTAATAATGCACTTCATTCAAGTAGATTTTCAAGTCTCATAAATGAAAAAATCTCCATTTTATAGAAGTCATAGTATAAGATCATATACTTTTGTGGGCTGCCAACAGATCAAAAGTACAACTAATTGAATATTATATTCATATCCATAATCAAGGGGTAAAAATATAACAAAGGAATCAAACTTGACAATGTCATAAATTATTTTTAAGAATGTGTTCTAGAAAATATAAACTAATTTAGTTTATATAATTTAATTTAGAAATATATAATAAACTTTAGTCTCAATAGACAGTCAGAATTGACTCAGGAAATCCAGAGAACATAATTTTAATTTATTATATTTATTTTATTAAATTAACTCACCCTTCTGCAAACGCCTTAGTTGCTCCAAAATCATTACATAAATTACTAACAATGGCACTGAGCGCCAGTACGCCAGAATCCCCATTCAAAAAGCAAATTCTTTTCTTCTTGCAATGAGTAATAGCAAGTTGAAATTTACTTTGAGCTAATTCAATTAAATTTGCATTATTTTGTTTTATTCCCATCATCATTACGAGCATGGCGATGCCACCATAACCAGTGTAGATAGAACTTTCACCATGATTTGATGAAGCCTCGAGAACTTTTATTAATTCGTTTTCAAATCTTTTAACTAACTCATCAGTTTTGCTCAATAATGATTTAGAAATCTGCAATGAAAAAAAAAATATACTTGATGATGCCTATCAAGCCACCTAAAATTTAAAAACTTAACTTGCAATAATCAATATGCATTATTGATTCTTTTAGGTAAACTTTGTCCACTGCAAGCCAAAACTCTACATGACTTCAAAAAATATGACTCGGATTTAATAAGCTCGTCTTCCTTTGGAAATTCCCTAATAAAACAATTAATTGAATTTTAAAAAAGTTACCTAGTAGTATAGCTAGCGCTACAAAAAAATCTACCAGCTAAGTTATTTTTTCAAAACAGACATATTGAAAAAAAATGTAATGTAAAATAAAACTTTTAAAAAAGAATCTATAAACTTATCAATAATATTGATGAAATCACTGATAAATATACCAACGATAAGAACTTAGCACATTGTTGTTTAGCTGAGTTCTATTTACCATTCCACTAGTTAGGGCAAAAGAATTACAATCTGCTAGGTTAGCTCAAGTAGCTAAGTTTTCACAATCGTTGCATAGAGCACCAGATAGAAAAAATAAAATAATAAACACAGGCAATTTAACAACTCAAAAATAATGAATACAAGCGACAACAAGCATCAACCACAAACTTTTTTATGCATCTTTTTATACATAATTTTATGAATCTATTCAACTATAGTACGACACACGGCTAAAATCAATTGACAGCGCGCCAAAAATCTGTGAGGGAAAGAATTCTATTGGTTCAGACAGACCCCTCTCTTTCCCCTTCCACCTCATGCCAACCTCGGTATAAAAAAATACCTTTTTCATAAATAAAATCATTAAAAGGCAACACTGGTTGTAAATAAACATCGCTTTTATTTCCCTCATTGAGCATATTGATCTGTTTAATTCCAATCTGTTCAATTCATCCAATTATTGCGAAGTTGTAATATGATCTGATTGCCTATATATGACGCTTGGACATTGACGTATTCTTCAAGCATTTCTTGCTATTTGAGTACAGCGCAGGTTTTGTGCTCTGTCAACCAAAAGACAGCATTTTTTTTTGAAAATGCCATGTCTTTCAATAGATGACAGTCTTAACTTATATACAAACTTGACACAAAAAAGCAGTTTGTTTTGGAAAAAAGTAGTTATAGCTGACAATTTATTTAAATCGTCTAACTTTATCATAGAACAATTATGATCCATTGCATTACGTAATTAACAACGTTAACTCCACTTAATTCATACTTCCCGAACAAATTTAAAGCAACACTTAGTTGGTAAATTTATAAGATACAACAATATTCCTTCTTAAAAAGCGAATAAATAATTTTTAAAAATAAAAAAATATGATATCAAATAAAAACAAATAATAACATTCAAAACATAACCTGACTTTCAGTGTTGCCAGAGTAGGGAATTGTTTTTGTTACATAAAAGAAGGGATTTTTTTATTAAAAAAAGAGGGTTGAAAGCATTGAGATTTTGGCGGGCTGTCAATTGATTTTAGCCGTGAGTCGTATTATAATATCCTTTTTATTGTTAGCGCTCTACATAGGGTTCTCTAATAGCTCAGTTAGTTAGAACGTCAGGCCTCATAAGGTCACCTCAAGTTTGAAGGTAGGATGATTAAAGTGGTTAATAACATTATCAAGTCAACAAAAACCATGTGAAAGTTTCAGTCAAGAGGGGTACCTCGGAACTTTTCCTCATCACATGGGATATGCTATGCTCCTCCTCAGAATATACAAATCCCCAAATTTATACTGCAACACATCTTTGGACTCGCTTCACTCGTCCTCAGATAGTAAATACAATAAATTTATTCCAAGCACTGACCTTGCTCGACGCTACTTAACTTTTATGATCCAGCAAAACCTAAAGATATACTTGCCATATTGAAACGAAACTTACTTATTTTTTATGTAAAGGGATAAACACCAAATTTTAATTCAATTGAATCATTTCTTGATTTTTAAACAGCAATTCATAATAAAAACAACAATTCAATAAAAATTGAACTTTTGCTGATAATGAGATGAAACTTGGCACATATAACTAAATATATGTGTTATGTACAACTAAATGCGTAACAAATCTTAAATCGATTGTTTTATGAATTTTAGAAATTTTTGTCAAGTTGTTATTGCGGGTTAATAACATATTAAAGTTATTTTCTGTATAGCACAACTAGGTCTTAAGATTGATTTTTTACCAAATTGTAACTCTCTATCATAAATACACTGAGAGCTACAATGGTAACAGATACACAACAGAAAACTTTGTAAAAACCACTCAGGAGGTCTTAAAATCACCTGAAACAGATATTTCAGGTGAAATCCCAGTTTGAATTTTTTTTGCAAACAAAACTTTTCCTATACACCTATGGTATAAATGAGGAAAAGAAAGATATGCCTATGATATATGAGGAAAATAAATAAAAAAGTTTTATTTTCTAGGGTTTTATTAGCGTAGTGAAAATTTGTAAAGGTTATGTAAATGACAAAATGACAAGTTGCCAGTAATTGAAGAAGGTTAATTTGCATTACGTGTTTTATATTTAAGAACACTCGACAGAAATTTGAGCACAATAATAATGATAAGAAAAATTTGGAGGATCCAGTTAGAAATGCAGACATTGGTTCTCACAATTTTTTGTCATAATTTTTCAACTACACCCGCGTCAATCTTTACCATCTAATTAGATGGAAGCTTGTGGAAGTTTTTGAGGGGAGTGAATTCACTTGTTGATTCAATTAAATTATAATGGAATATAATTACAAGTAAACCCACTCTCATAAAAAAACTTGTGCCAGTTTCATGAATTAAACTAGATTTTTTAAAAAGGCTACCAACGCATATACGAAGAACAGAAAAGAATAAAAGATGAATGTCAACTGCCAAGATATAGTGTAAAGACACCCTCCGTGTTGTTTTGTTTGCGCCAATAAAAGAAAATATTTTTTTTTTATTATTATATTGCCAGAATTTCCATCAAGTCACACAAAATAACTTTCATCAATGACAGGCAACATGGTATTTGCGATAGCTCCTATGCAGTAACTATGCCAATTTAGGCCTAGTGGCCAAAACTTTTTTACCTCTTGAAAGAAGTGAGTCAACTCATTTCTTGTTTCTATTTCACAATATATTGAACTACAGTTTCAATGTAACAAGACTAGACAAGTGTTGTTAAATAGAATAACAAGTAAAACAACTCCCCTAAAAAGATTAGTGTGAGTTTCAAAAAATTTATTTTAAAAAAGGAATGAAAGTTTTCTTGATATTTTAAAATATCTGCCACTCTATAATTAACAGAAGATTATCAAATATCATAATATTTTGCAAACAAATTCTACAAAGTTGTTTTATTTGCACCTGGAAAATTAAAATGTTATGTTTTGTAATCGTTTGGTACCCATTTCTGTCACACAAAGTAACCTTCATCAATGACAGGTAACATGACATTGATTGATGCTTGAAATACTTGAGTACAGTCACTTGTTGGTTCTAATCAACAATATGTAAAAAAAGAAGTT
Organism: Microvelia longipes; assembly: GCA_018340805.1. Lineage (NCBI taxonomy): Eukaryota > Metazoa > Arthropoda > Insecta > Hemiptera > Veliidae > Microvelia > Microvelia longipes. Next base: position 29,417,210 of record JACMZG010001911.1, on the reverse strand, counting down.
AAATGTCAATTTAACTTTTGCAAGAAACTTTTGTGAGCTAAAATTTAATATTGAGTATTGAACATTCTTACGTTTCCATCCTGTATAAAAAGTAGCGGTGACTCTGAATAGTCTGGATAAGGATTAGCGTGAGCTTTTGCTTCCATTACATACAGAAGACTTTTAACAAACTATAAATTGTCAATTATCTTGGAATAATAATATTAGTATTAGTAGTACTTCATAATTGTAAGTCGATTTGACTCCACAACAAAAGGCTCAAACAAATTAGCCCATTAATATCTGTAAAACCCCATGACATCTAAACTACACGACAATAAGAAAATTTCATTTAAAATATGTAATTTTAAATAACTATATAAAAATAAATCAATTAAATAATTTTAAAAATTAATCAAAATAAACAACATTTCTTCTTCTTTTTCTCTTTTTTGTTATAAATAAATACTTCTCAAAATACTTGCTGTTATTAGTTTCTATTTTGGTTTTTATAGTTTTATATGGTTATTATGAGACATTTTCTTGGTTTGATAGTTGGAGTAATTTTCACACCTAACACCTTCTACATTTTTTAACTACCAGTAGGACATAAGTAAAGTGTAGAATAAAGTGCCAAGAATCTTTAAAGTGTATAATGTAAGGTCAAGGAACTTAAAACCGATTATGCAACGAAGATCTAGGGCACATCTTGACAACTACATTGTCATATACCATTATCATCTTTTTCTGTCATATATAATATATTATCAATTATTTCATTTAAATTATTGAACTACATCGACAAAATAAAAGGTAAAATTAAATAAAAATAAACGGAAAAATTAAATAAAAGAGAAGTAGGTCAAGTAATATTAGCCCCCTATGAATTGAGAAAATAAACTGCCGCCACAACTTTATAAACATTAAGAACACATCGTGGCTAAGCCAATTTTTAATAAAATCAAATTATGTTCTGTTTGTGGCATGAAATAAATAAATAGACTTGGATTAGACCTATAGCGAGCGAAGCGAGCCCTTTTATTTTGATTAAATCAATACTATGAAAGAAATTTGTTTTGGCATACTTCTTTTTTAGACCTACGACTTAAAAAAGTTTATAAGTTTATTCAGATTTTACCAGATCTGACTTGAAAGGATAATGGAAGTTGAAAGTCAAAGCACTGCGTTGGAAAGTGTCAGAAGAATTCTCTAGACCAGCTAATACCGTATTCTCCTTCTCGTCAACAAGTATCCTGAATTTAAAAAAAATATAAAAACAGAAGGAAGTTGAAAATATTCTCAGTTCGTTTACGTGTTTGCTAGAGTGTTGTATTGTGGATCATTACGTATGTGTAACTTATTACTGAGTGCTTTTCATATGTTTTTTGCGAAGAGCTAAAGATATATTTGTAATAAGATAATTTTGAATCTACTATTTTTAAGCATTAAATTCTTGTAATGAAAAATGAGAACCACACGAAAGCAACAAAATAATATTCTTCTATCATTCTGTGGTACGTATCAACCAGTTACTTTCCAATTTTAAAATAATGGGTAAGTATTGCAGTGAAAAATATTTTAGTACCCAATTTTTAATCATATTATGTAAACCATTCCCTGGGTTAGCAATTAATTTCTTTAAAGAGGAAGGAGGTCTGATCAGTAGTCCAAGAGCCGGACCTGAACAAATAAAACTCATTTTGTATTATTTCGAACCAATTGTTTTATGAAAATATACCTTAAATTGTGAAGAAAAACATAGTTGCCTATCCAGAGTGAAGCTCTCATATGATTGCGCACAGGGGCGGACTTGCCAGTGAGGGCGAGGGCGGCAGCTCTCCTTGGGCCCCTTAGCCAAAAATAAACTTAAGGAAAAATCAACCAAAATTAAAAAAAAAATCATTAAATATTTGTTGACCTATAATATATACAAATATGTATCTATTATAATAATGAAATATACTCATAACACCAGAATAAAAGTGGCCCAAGGAACTCTAAGGTAGGGCCTAAAGAGCTCCTGGGGACAAATATTTTAAAAGTAATTAAAAATATTCTTAAATTGTTACCTAATATATAGGGTCATTAAGGTCCCTATTTATTTCGCTGGGACTTTAAGAGCCCCATACGGAAGACTAGGGCCAAAAAGTGAACTACGTGATCAGGGCTCCAAAGCAGCATAAAAGAGCACTAGAGATTTACGTTTTTTTAATTAATTAAAAGTATATTCCAATTTTAGACCTTTATGGCCTCTATTCGTTATACCTAGTTGTTTAGGGTCCCATACAAAGAATTAAGCCAATGATGGACATTATTACTAGGTCAGGGCCCTAAAGTAGCAAAAAAGTGTCTTAAAGATTTATGTTTTTAAGTACTTAAAATAATCGTTCACCAAATTTAGGTTCTTTAAGGCCTCTATTCTTAATACCTAGATCTTTAAAGGTCCTAGACAGAAGACTAGGGCCTCATGGGGCCCTTAACATCCTTAGGCCCCCCCAAGAATGATTGAAGGTTTAGGCCCTTTTAGGCCGAACCCTCTTCTGGCCTCTTTGGCTTTGTCCGCCACTGATTGCGCATGCTCAAAATTCTATAAATTCGCACATATTTCAGTTTTCTTGAAATAAGTGGTTCCCTGTGAGTAGTGTGCATAACACGAAGAGAACATTTCGTTGATAAAATGTTCTATTTATAAAACGAGTGTTTAATCATCAAAATCAGACGACCACAACTAAAGTTATGGCTCTTTCAAAAACATAAAAACAATTAATTTATGCAAAGTCAACAAATTTATTTTAAAAAATATTAGCTTTTTGCGTATTTTTTTAGCTATTTAAAAAATGTCAACTTTAGTTCTAGTGATTCGATTTTAATTTTGAATTGAATGTTGTCAGCTTTAAATAATGTTCTTATCATGTTTTGCACCTACAGGGGACCACTTATAGCAAGAAAACTTAAAATATGTGCGATTTTCTTATATTTTGAGCGAGAGCATTCATATGAAGCCCTCCACTCTGGGTTGGAATACTATGCTATTCCTTCATAATTCAAGGTATCTTTTCAGAAAAATTTGGTTTGAAGTAGTACAAAATGAATCACATATTATAGGCCTGGGGCTCATGGACTATATTATTATAGTAGTATTAGGCTCATTATAACCATGATTAGTTTCCTTTTTAAATATTAATAAAAGGTAGAGAAGTATAGAGAAATTTTTCTCTAAAATAAAGAAAGCAAAGAAGAAAATAAAGAACAATTGTGAACACCGCATTAAAATCACACTTTTAATGCGGCGATATTTTTCCGTTGAATTATAACAAAAAACAAATTTTCATCTCTATGAACATAGAGAGATATTATTACTAGAGGGGCCCTATAGGTTACATTTTGAAACATCGAAAAAGTAACCTGACCACCTTCGCTTATAAATGTAATCAAATAATCAGTACAAAATTACAATAACTTATATAGTAAAACCTTATAAATACAAAAAATCAAAACACAAACAATGCGCGGGAAGACGAAAACAACTGATTTATTATAACCTTAACTCACTCTTAGAGGAAGTTTCAATGAGGTTACACAGAGCCCCAAAAAGATGTTTCAGGCTTTTCAATGTATATAGATAGGCTATGCCCCCTCTAGTATATATCTTTATGTCTATGAACTCGATTTGCTCAAAGTTGATAAGGGAAAAGTTAGGTAGACATTGCGTCTTCATATGCTGCTGAATTTGGTCTTGTAGCACAATATCATATTCTTGGAACACCCTATATATGTCGTTCATAAGATTATTGTAAAATTATAAATAAATTAATTATTAACAGCAAATGATGCTCTTGAGGTTCCTCGAATGATGGATTATTTATGTATGGTTTGCGAAAGAGGTCAGCGATTCAGCAGTCAACAAATACGAATTATAACAATAATTTTAAGTTTGTGTTTGTTTGCAAGGACAATCAAGTATTTATTAATTGCTTTCAACTTCTTATCACTTATTTATTACTATTATTAGCAAAAAAGAAACTTTAGTTCCATAAAATAATTACGATGCTATAATTATGTTGAGTTTCTCTGGGTCATCAGGCTAAGTATAAGTACACATACTTATACTATACATTAGAACTATGTAAAAAAACAATTTTATATTATATAGAACACAAATGTTAGTGTTTAAGTTTATTTATAAACTCGTAAGTGTTTATGAATGGGTGTGTGTGCCTTTGAACAATGTACACATGTTCAAGTAAACGCAGGCTAAACAAATACATGAATATAGATTTATGAATTAAACCGTTTAGAATGAACCGATCAGGGAAAATTAAACGAGGCGTCTTCAAATTGGGTCTCTAAATTGACTACTCAGAGTAATATTGAATTGTCACTGATTTAAAAATTTCAATATTTTTATTTACGCACAAAGTAATATGTGACAGAACCTGATTTTGCCTTGAAAAATAAGCATAAAAAGTGTTAAGCAAGTGTTAATCAAATTCATTCATTCAAAAACGTGTAGGAACTTAATTTAAACACCCAAGTCTTTGCCATATTTATAATTCTTGGTTTCTCAAGCCTGCTATAGGAACCAAATTGCAAGCAGAAAATTAGCTCATTTCACTCCATATAGGCTATGATTAGTCAATTTAGAGACCCAATTATATATATATATATATATATATATATATAATATATATATATATAATATATATATATATATATATATGGTATAACATATTTGGTGGTTAGAGTGGGGGGAAAATGGTTTTTGCCTTTATCTTCATTTGTTTGTATTTCCTTCAAAAATTTTTTTAGCAGGGGTAATTCTCAATTTCTCTCTGTGGTTTCGAGCCAAAAGTCTTATTTCTATTTTCCATCCCTTACTCTAACTTATTTTATGGAGGCCATAGTCACTAATACCTAGTAGTAAACCAAACCTGAAGCTCCTTTTTGTGAAAATTTGAAAATTAATTATAAAACTTAATTTCGTTTGAGTTCCATAAGAGTTTAAACACTTCATTCAAAATGTTTATTTTTACCTTAAACCCACAGAAAGGTTTATTTAAAGGACCCTATCGTTAAAGTCTTATAAACATAGGTGATTCAGATTTAGGGTGTTTTGGTGCATTAGTGGGGGATATATTGTGCCTAGACAAACTACCACTGTTTCGACCTTGTCTATGTTTCTATGATATGGAAGATGGTTCAAAGCACTATTAGTCTTGTGTGTGAGTTCTCCTATATAACAACCTAACACTTTATACAAACTGAATACAAAGAATCACATCGCGTGTGTGAAACGACAATTTTTTTCTTATCTAGTTAACAAACAATTTGTTCACTAATGTTTGATCTCGGTTGATTCTCATAAAAAGTGGGGGGTTATGGGGAAATAAAATTAAATACCAAATGAAACCAGCTTCTGTTTGCGTTTGCTAAAACAGTTTCTGTTATTTAACCAAAAAAAACTACTGATAATGAGATAATGAAATAAAATAAAAGGATACAAATTCAAGTTCAAACCGTAATCGTATGTCGTGTCAGAAGTATCTCATTTTAATGTAATCTTTTTCTTTAAAAATTTAAAATTGATAAAATGTCAGCTATTAATGGAAAAAATAAAAGTGATAGTGGCGGTAAACATGTTCTGGTGTGGGAGCAATCCGAACTGAATGAACCAGAAAAACCATCAGGTAGGTTACGTTAAACATTTCAACTTTTATTTTAAATCTATATTTAAGAACAAACAGAATGATCTTTTTATTATTTTTAAATTCATGGGACAGTTGGAGTCGATCCAGACAATGTACTAGATGATCCAGATTGAAGTGTTTTTATTTTTCAAATATTTTTGGATAACACCCAATACATTTTTTATTGTTTTATTAACTGAAAATTATTACCTTGTCATGCCTTTGCATTTTTTCAATTGTTACGTGAAGAGATCTTTTCATCATTTTCTGTGTTTTGAAGCCTAATTACTTTTTTAGTGAACAGGTAAATTATGTGACCGCATATTTAATTTAAGAAATGCATATTTCGTAGTAGATAAGAGAAATAAGGAAGTCGAGCGAGGAGAACTTATGCACTCAAAATTTTTAAATGGAAACTCTCGACCTCCACAAATGTTGAAAATCGGATCCGTGTTTTCCTCCGAACTTTTGCTCACCATATACTGGATTCGCTCATGCTCACTACAAGGGACTCACTTCGCTCGTCCTTAAAATATATAAATCACCTAATTTATATTGGAGAACGTCTCTGATTCGCTGCATTCAATATATATAATCGCTTCCTCAGACAATAACGTTCAATTTCCAGCATATACGTTCATATTCAAATGAAACTTGTTTGTACTTATAACTTAGTACTATTATACTTTATACTTATAACTTGTTTATAACTTAGTAAACTCATTTATTAATTAAAGGGATATACTTGTACCGAATTTCAATTCAATTATATTATTTTTTGATTTTTAAAGATCATTTAAATAACGTATTCATGCCATTTTATAAAAGTTGAACTGATGCTGACAATGAGAGAAAATTTGAACTTGGTTGGTGTTATATTCTACATCCTACATGACCCTTGGATCATCATTTTGTGTTTTATAAATTTTCGAATTTTTACTGCTTTATTGATGGTTAATGACGTAAAAAAAAATATTTTACCGATACCATAACTAGACCTTAAAGGTAATTTTTACCAACTCATTAGCGTAATTTTTTTAAAACTTCCCTAATAAAACACTCGAAAATCATGTTATTGAAAACTTGTTTTATGCCAAATTTCACCTCGAAAAATGTCATAATTTAATATAATAACATTATAAATTAAATATAGTGTGTGTTTAAACTATTTAAACTATATTCATAAAGTATATTTATGAATATGCTTAGAGTCAAACCAATTTATTGATTATTTCCATCCATATAGTTTTAAGGTAAATAATTTCAGGGAAATCTATACCTTGTTAGATTTATGCTTTTCTAGTAATATTGTGTTTAGACAGGGTAATATTTGAGCACTAATGAAAGAAAATCATTTTGAAGTAAACAATATTTTTGAATTACTTCTGTAAAAGCATAACAGTCAATAAATCTTTTGATTACAATTGTTTAAAATTGCTTTTTGTGCAATTTGATAACTGATAGATATCGTTTAGGGTATTACCCTACTAAGTGTCCAAGCAAAGAAAAACAATGTTCTATTTTTTATTATTTTGTCGTATTTTTTTAGGTATATTTGTTTGTTCCTATTAGAAACAAAAAGAATTGGTTTGAATAATATGTTTAGATTTAGGTTAATTGCTTCGTATATATACGCCTTTATGTCTGTTTTATGCTCTATTGTAAGTATCTGTAGTATAGTCTGTGTCTATAAGGGTCTCAGTAAGTTTTTGTCCTTAACACTTAACATAAACATGACCCTTTAATGTCGATCTTATCGAGAGATTTACGTCATCACAGGAAAGGGTTCGAAATGTTTACACAGAACGAGTATTGTAACTTTGTTTAGAATGGAATAACAAATACTGTAATGGTCTTTGTTAAATAAATTATAAATATACAAAATCTATGTTTATTTTTTCGACAAAAAAAGGAATTTTAATGAGTGTTAATATATTCAATGAATCGTGCGTTAAAATGTGTCGAGTTTTAAAGCAGAAATCCAATATATTATTTAAAACTGCATTTGCCCAATTTTGTACGATTATACAATAAGTATGTTTACTATACAGCGTCAAATTATCTATTCACAAGCAAAGTAAAGTCAAAATAAATTTCTGGAACCATAAAAATTACTTTATCTCGCTTATAGTGGAAAATCTGTTTTAAGGCATTATTTTAACGCTTTATATTATATCCAAAATATTAGATTTAATTAGCTCTGAGCGGTAAACAAAGGAGTTATTTTCTCTTTCGATACGATTTATGTTGAATTATACAACCTGCGTACCGATTGCATTAATCCTGATACAATCTGGATTGAACTTTCAGGATTCAAGTGAAATAATTATAACTTATGATTATGTTATAAATAATTTGAAGTTTTACTCCACATTCCAATAGCGTAAAAAATGATAATTGAATTGGAGATTGATATTTGTAGCAAGTTTCAACCCTATAGAATAAACACATTGGCAGTTGCTGCGATAATCTTACTTTGCTGCCGGGGCAGACAAATAAAATTATGCTCCCTAAGTAAAAGTGTAATGCCCCTCTGGTAAACAACAACTTCCCCTTATTCGGATTCAGTTATTAACCATTGTGCTTCTTAAATAACATTTGATAATTAGTATAAATTAAAAAAAAAATGCTATTGAAGTTGCTATGCATGGATGGTGTGACTTGGACGCGGAAGTACGTTTTGTAGAGGGTTTAGATTAAGGTCGAGAACCCTATTGTTTTTAGGCTTTATATGACGTCATTAGATATGGTTATGAGGCACAATAGGCTTCGTTACCTTCACAACAATTCGATATATATATGCCATGTTTCGTTTTTGAGAATGCGTTCAAGAGTTATCAAGCACCATACTATAAATACACTATATGAGGATAGAAACTTTACATACATTAGTATTCACACGCACACTATATATATATATATATATATATATATATATATATATATATATATATACACACACACACGCACAATATATATATATATATATATATATATATATATATATATATATATATATATATATACACACACACACGCACAATATATATATATATATATATAATATATATATATATATATATTATATATATATATATATAAATAAAGCCAATTGCAATCGTAACTCTCCCCCTACTCCCCCCATAAACCGAACAATCCCATAAGCTCTATTTGCAGGTAAAAATTTGCTAAAACCATTGTTATTGCTTTAGCATTGAAGTAACACAGACTATATTTTTGTCGCCAGTGTGCTTACCTAATTCTGTAAAATTAATTCATTAACAAACGAATTTCTAATTTCTTTAAAGGGGGGGGGGAATTCCATCTCAGGAATAAACTTAAAAGCGTCATTTTTTGCTGTGCTAAGTGGAAGTGATACGAAATCGGCTGTAACCTTGTAAACATAATGTAAACATTAAGCCCTACGATTTTTTCCAAAGGAAATGCGCTAAAAGTAATTTAACGTCCATCTAGAATTCTAATAATTACAACTATCCAAAAATACATAACAGGATGTTAAGATAATAAGTTAAAAATTTAGGACTAGAATCTTGTTAACTAAAAAGTGACCTCAGATGTTCATTAATCCATTTAAATTAGAACGGAAGAGAACAGCGTTTACACTATTCTGCGTGCTTTTGTCTAAAATTATCATTTCATGTCCATCATAGTTTCTTAAAAGGATGTAAAAATTGCGTCTTTTCACTTTTTCTGTATTGCTAAAAAAAACCGAAACTGGGATGCCATATATATATATATATATATATATATATATATATATATATATATATATTATGTTAGGTAAATATAAAGATTAAGTTATCCTGTTAATATAATAATTAATTTATTGATTTATATGTTAATTTATTAAATAATTTCACTATGTTGTCTTTCTTATTTTAACTACTAATTATCTTTTTCTTATAGCTATAATTAAACTTTATTATCATTTTATCTGTATCAAATAAACATAAATCTTAAAAGACATTATTTTTATAAGGCATCTTAAAATTGGATGATTTTATCGCGACAATGCCCAAAAATAAGATACAAACACTGATAAATAGAATATAATCTTTAACAACATTCTTTGAACTATTATACCGTGTTTATCAATAATAAAAAATAGATAGCCAAATTACATCAATTCAATTCACTAGCTCTACTTGCCAAAAATTTACATTAATATAGAATATATATAGAATAAATTAAGTTTTCCTATTGTCTATCATTTATTCTACGTAATAAATTAATATTATTTAGCATTAGTTTAAGGAGTTAGGGATCTGATATGAAAATGTTGACACTCAACAACCAACGAATATAATTTAAAAGTATATTCAAGTGTTGATTAACAGAAATAATATATTAATATTTATATGACACCAAAATAAGGTCCTTTAATATAAATGATTCCTTCTTAATTAATATTTCGTCAAAACGTGAGCTTCCTGCATTATACGCGAGTTGTTAATGCCAAGGACTCACCTGCTAAGTTTTTAAAACATTAGCGGAAGGAAGCGTCTTCGTTAATTTTCTTGGATGTTATCTTTGATTTACCGCGTATTAATTTTTTAATGTTATAAAATATAAAACACATTAAAGGTTCGGCAACAAGCATACAAATTAATTGTAATACATCAATTCTATGGTTATAGGTATTATGTTAAATAGTAATATTGAAATTGTTAATTTAGCGGAGCTTCACATGCTGGGTGAATTTCCTTTGAAATGTATTTGGTTTTGTGCTTAGAGTTTCACAGGGTTGCTTAAATTTTCCGATTTATGCTCTATAAATTGAGCAATAGCATTACTATTTCTTACTCAATTTTTCTGGGTTTTTCCAGAAAAAAGTTAAAAAAAATTATCTGCAGTACCAAGATTCAAACTTGGGTACCTTGATTTTTTATGAACTCTGAGTGCTCGCTTTGACTCCACACCGGTTTTATTAATGTCAGAGTTTCAGAACTTTGAAAACGATACTCGATTCTAATTTGTTTGTTTATCTATAGTATTTTAAGTTATCCGGTTATAACTAAAAAAGCTAATTTTTTCTTCGAAAATTCGCTAATAACCAGAACATGGTTTTTTAGTTACTCAGGGTGGTCATATCGCCGGTCATCTGCAATCAAACATGAAACTAACCGTTGCTTATCGATGTTGAGGTATCAGAATAGAAAATCCCTTGCTATTCTATTGCTAGATAAGATGAAACCCCTTCTAGCACGAACATTTCCATGAAACTGATTAATAATATTTCATATTATCCAATGGTAAATCGTTATATGCATAGAGATATTATTACTAGAGGGGCCCTATTGGTTAAATTTTGAAACATTGAAAAAGCAACCTGACCACTTTCGCTAAAAATATAATCAAAAAATTAGTATAAAATTACAGTAACTTATTTTGTAAAACGTTAAAAATACAAATCAAAACACAAACAATGTGCGGAAAGCCGAAAACAATTGATTTATTATAACCTTAACTCACCCTTAAAGGAGGTTTCAATGAGATTTCACAGAGCCCCTGAGAGCCCCAAAAAAGATGTTTCAGGTCTCTCAATGTATTTAGATAGGCTATGCCCCCTCTAGTATATATCTCTATGGTTATATGCACTTGTAGAGCCTATTAAAAAATATATTTTTAAAAGAATGGATTGAGCACATATATCTTATAGCTAAATTTACATATTCTATGACCATAAGAAAAAAATACCACCCCAAAGTTTTTCAAATTTCAATTTGGAAATTCCAAATTTGTTGACTCACTACAACCTGGTTTTCAATAGGGTTCGTTTTTTGTTTTAAAAATATAAAACTCTTCAGAAGATGGCGTTTTGACTTGAATGAAATATATCTTTATGCATAAGTTATTGAGTTCTATGTACAGTACATATTAAAGTCTGCGGAAACCAATTATTCTGGGACCTCTGAAACATTTTCGAATCCGACTCCCGCCGTGCTACTTATCCCATTAACTATTTTTTAAAAGAAAATTTGCAAAAATATAAGATTTATCTTCTAAATTCTTTGAAGTTGCATCTAAATTATTCCAAACCTTGAAAAGCTTAAGTTAATCTTTCAGCCTAATATAATTATAACCATTTAAATCTGAATTACCATTTTATAACTCATACATTTTAATATTCATTTATTTATTTTATTTATCTTAATACATAATAGCAATGTTTAGCAAATATAATGTAACACTATAATCTGGGTAAATAGAATTTCAGTAGTAATAAATTGTCTTATAAAAGATTACAATTTACTTTTAATTTACCTTGAAATTTCATTCTCTATTACGGTAAACCACACAGAAGCAAATATTAAAATAACTTCATTTTATATGTTACGAAAATGAACGCTCGTGGCATTAAATTCCTAGGATATTGGAGAGTGGCCGCTTCGTGGCCACATTGATGTTTTTTCTATATCAGATTGGCATACTACCGAAATATTAGCAAATTCTAAATCTATTAGTCAAACACCGTGATTTGTTTACATAGTATTATATATGTCAAACGATAAAATCGATGCTGATAACACAAATTAGACTTCGTAATTTTACTTGCTTTTGATTGCAGTTATTTATTATAAGTTTCAAGCTTGATCCGAAATGTTTTCAATTTTTAGTAACTTTTTGGCTATATATGATTCAACATAAACCGTATATATACTGGCTATATTAAAGAAAAATTCGTATTCAATTAATTTAATAAAAAAATCCTCATTCGATAAAAGTCGAAATGCAGCTTATAATAAAATAAAACTTGGCTCATTTCTTAGTCTACATGCGTGCTATGTATTTAAAATTTCAAATCGATGGCACAATTTCGATGGCAAAATTTTAAAATTTTTGCTATTATTATTGCCGGTTTGTGACATCATAAAAATATTTTCAGGGCAGTACAACTGGAACTAAAGACTTTTTTTGTGCTGGGATGATAAAGACATACACACACTTGCAGACAGACATACACACACATGCAGACAGACAACATTGTAAAAACCAATGCACTGAGGAGAAGATTTGAACTTTTAGTGCAAAAACAATAATTTTCTACATATGTGCGGTATAAATAAGAAAAGTAACAATATTCTAAGATACATATATTACAATATATAACACACACAAACACACACACACACACACCACACACACACATTATTATTATATATATATATATATATATATATATATATATATATATTATATATATATATAATATATATATATATATATATATATATATATATATATATATATATATATATAACAATATTGTAAGGAAAACAAATTTACATATTCTAAGACATCAAATAAGTCGCCTATTAGTTAAATAAATACATTATACTATTACATACTATTTATATAATAAAATATATTAATATATGTTAAATATATTATATACTAATTATATATAAATAGAGAGGTGATTCGGCAGAGCAAGGCAAAATACATAATTTTATAGTGATAGTAATATATACCTTGGATATTATTATTTTATCTCAACCAGTTAGCAATGAGCAGTCTAATTAATGAGGCGTCATAACTCTTTAGTTATGAGTTGTGACGTAGAAACTGAACATTTTAGCAGTTCTTGTCGTCGCATAATATATGTATTTCTCTTGTATGCTATAGTGAAATAATTAAGTGCTATAGTAAAATTTGTCAATTATTTTAATATTAGCGAATTTTCATAAGAAAATTACGTTGTTGGCTCCCTGGAATTATATGTGTTTAAATTATATATATATATATATTATATATATTATATATATATTATATAATATATATATATATATAATATATATATATATATATATTATATATATAATAAATTAAGCTTTATTTACATTTCAATATTCTTTTAAACTTCCAAATTCACGATAAAACTATGTCACTAAGTAAAATACTAAAGATTAGTTTTTATATCTGTGTGGGAAGTTAGATGTTATTGTATTTTATTGTAATGTACCCATAACAAAATCATAAGTATTTTTCATAAATTTAGGCCATGTCGTAAAATTTTGTCAATTCTTCGATTTAATTCTTAGCAAAAAAATAAGTAGGTTGGTGTAAGGTTTCCTAATCTCTAACATTTTAAGCTAGAGAACTTATTAATTTTGCAATCTTTTATTATAATATTATTTTAGCAAAAGATATAGCCACTAGTCAGGTCATAATTCATCATTTAGATTGATTTGGATTAAAAAAAGAAAATAAAAAAAAATTCGAAATTTTCGTCTCAACTTTTTAGAAAGATAGTAGGTATAAATATAGTATTATATGAACATATGTTTTAATAAATATATAATGTAATTTCAGATAAATATTTTTTAACTTTTTAAATCAACAATACAGTTAACCTATAAAGCCAGAAAACTACGTGTTTACTAAACACACGTGGGTCTCGTGAAATTCTATAAATGAATCCAAGTGTGATATGACATGAATGAAGGTCTCCACTTTTCTATTCGTTTTGAATATGACTACTGTAGAAATATACTAACAATGCAATACATATGTGTAGTGAAGGTTTAGCATATTTCGAGGAAAATAAGGAAATACTTTAAACATAATAATTATAAAAATATTATCAGTGGATTCACCTTCTATGAAATCCTTTTCGAATAAAATAAGAAGCCTTTGGCCTCTTGGCCCCTTCCTTCCAAAAATTTGCCTACCCTCTCTCTCCTTCCATGATACAATTTCATAAGCTTATATTTTCCTTTGGAAATTTTCTAAAATATATAATTGCCTGTTTTAGGGCCTTTCAGACTATTAGGGTATTCACCCTATGGGAAAACCTAAGATAGGCTGCATCTAGTGTGCTAGGATTTTTTAAAGTTGAGAAAATCTATATATAACAAAAATACTGTTAATATAGCATGGCCTGCGAACAGTCGACCTCCAGTGCGGAAAATTATCGCTTAAACGAGTACAGCCACGGAGACAGATTTTAATATGCTTTATAATATATAAATCGCAAGAATTAGTAAAGCATTTATTTTATTGGCTCTCGTATCTTGCCGAGGGCTTCTTGATTTTTTCATAAAATGCAAAATTAAAATATTGTGTTTTTTCGAGGATTTTCCAAAAATTCTACAAGTTAGTGATTATAATGCTTGCTGAGTCAGCATACTTCGTGAATATTTCAACATTCCTTTTCAAAACGTTTTTTACTAATCTTGTCTAATGTGGAATGCATTGCAATAACATTATATCTATTTTCTCCCATGTTCACGTTTTGGCATATTCTTCCCAAAATTTTGTTAATTGATTAACACAGTTTTAGTATTAAAACGTAGAAGATGCATATTTATTCAAAAATTCCGTTTTAATAAACTCTTATTAATTCCTTTCACTTTAAACGAATGACGCATGCGCACGGGACCATGACAGACATTGACTAGACACCTGTAATATAAACTGTTTTCTTAAATGATGCTATGGTTTGAGACTAAATAATCTTTATTACTTTTTATTAAAAAAGAGAAAATGTAGATATATTCGAGTCTGAGGTATTAAGAGCTTAGATAGTTTTAGTTTAAGAGAGGGGTTTCGACTCAATGGATCCCAATTATTCTTCAGTTTTTGTTTAATATTTAGTTATCTTATTGTGTTAGTCTTATGATAGTGTTTTTATATTCTAAAGTTAGTTATGAAGTGTAAAATACCTTGGATAAAACTATTATTAGATAAAACAGGTAAAGGAACTATTATTATTAATTTTGTTCTAATTATTAGGAGTTGTTTTACATGAATACAGCCATTATTTATCTCATAGATAAGGTTAGATTAATCAACCATTTGCGTTTAACCACAAAAAAGATTTTTTAGGAAACCTAAAATCTATGTTCCAATAAAAAAAAATAATTAAAAAAAATTGGGTATACGGGGTACCATGGAACTTTTCCTGATCGCTACGCTCATCCTGTCTGCTTCGGACTCGCTACGCTCATCCTCTCTGCTTCGGACTCGCTTCGCTCGTCCTCAGATAGTAAATACATCCGTGTCATTCCCAGCGGTCACCCATCCAGGCACTGACCACGCTCGAAGCGGCTTAACTTTTATGATCTAACAAAAATTATAGATATATTGTCGTATTGAAATGTACCTAGTGTACCTATTTATCCCATAAAGGAATTCACTTGTACCAAATTTCAACTTAATTGGATTATTTTCTGATTATTTAGATACAAATTTAAAAAAAAAATGTAGACAAGTTATTTAATTAAAATTGAACTAATGCTGATAAAGACATGCAACTTGGCACATATGTTAGCCTTATACATGGCTACAATCTGATCGCATTAATTTTCTGTGCTTTATGATTTTTCAAAGTTTTGCTGAGTCAATATTGCGAGTTAATGACGTCATAAAACATGATTTTCTGAATACCACAATTTCATGTATATATTGATTATTGTACGAAGTTTCAACTCTCTAGCATAAATAGACTGGGAGCTACGATGATAAGACACACACATCCACACACCAACACACACACATACAGACTAACAGCTTTGCGAAAACTACTCAGGAGATATTTAAAACGCCTGAAACGAATAATTCCGGCGACATCCGGCATTCGGTTTTTTTGCAAACACAAAATTTTCCCTATATGCTTAGTAAAATGATGATTAAGTACAATGATGAATAAATAGGAAATTTGGTAGTTTTTGTTTTGCACTGTATAGAAACTAAAATAAATTACGTAATAAGAATGAGAGAGATAGAATGATAGATAGGTAGATAGATAGATAGATAGGTAGATAGAGAGAATTTTTAATATTATAAATAGTAATATAAAAGAAGTGTGTTTAAAATAAAATAAATTGATTAGTTATTATTAAAAAGAAATTTGATTAAGTTCAGGCCTGACAACATAATGGGGCCAAAAGGCCTGTGCCCAGGCGCTATGGTTTAGGGGTTGTACCCCCTTATTAAAGAAAAAATAACAGCAATACAGAGAGAGAGGGCAGAGAAATTGTCAGGAGCCCAGGGGCGCATAAAGCATAAATTTACACGAAAATTAAAATCAAATAATCATAAGAAATAAGATGTGATTCTAAATACAAATTATTCCTGCTAATAACTAAGAACTAGTTATGAATAAAGATAATAGCTATAAAATAAATAGGCAGTCGATGAATATGATACAAATAGTTATCTAAAAAAACTAAAATCACAATATAGAATTTGATGGAATTAAATAAATCTTGTTTAAAACTTACGTCAACCTTTATTGACCTTAGCGTTCAGGTTCAGGGATAGTAGTAAGATTAACCGAGCACTTAGATATACTTATTGTATGATCAAATAAGTTTATTTAATAAGTTAACTCATTTTCTTGAAAAGGTGAATTCCTTGAACCCTTTAAATACATTAACCTCTCATACTTCTTATAGATCAATCCGTTATAGTAGCTTACCGAGGGATTTATTTTGATTCAAGTTAACTCCCGAACGAAGCTGAGGGAGTTAATATTCACGTTGATTTTTTTTGTTAACTATAGTAAAGACACGGTTAAATCAGTTGCTGCGTGTAAAAATAGGTTGGGAGCAACGTCTTTCTTCCGTGGTAAGTTTAAGATTTTACCTCCAGGAGGTAGAGAATAATAAACATCGAGTTTTAAAATCGCGGTTTGCTTTATTAAAGTTATCTTTTGATATAT
This sequence comes from Microvelia longipes, assembly GCA_018340805.1. NCBI lineage: Eukaryota > Metazoa > Arthropoda > Insecta > Hemiptera > Veliidae > Microvelia > Microvelia longipes. Next base: position 29,399,858 of record JACMZG010001911.1, on the reverse strand, counting down.
AGAACAATAAATAATTTCTTATATAGTAAACTCTTCCTCAATTGTTTCAATTTCAATTTCAAATGATAAACACGGTTAAAATCATGACAGTGAGTAAAAATAGTGTTGGAACTAATGAGGTTAGCTTGATATGAAAGTGAGAGGTGGTTAACATCCAAGGCCACCTCATGGTTAACTCGCATTATTTCCCACGCTGTCAACCGATTTAACCCTGTGCATACTAAATCATTGTTTCATTAATATAAATAATGCAAGTAATTTATAACAGTCATTAACTAATAGCGCTTTTAGCAACTTCCTAAATAAATACTTAGTATTAAAATAGCATGTTTTTAAAAATTAATTCGCTTAATTTTTTTATATTGTTTATATATGCACTGATGATGGGATACTTCCCGAAATGCGTCTGATTTATTCTGATTTATTGTATTTTATTGTGATATTAAACCAAGTATAGTTAAAAAAAGTTTTTTTTTATAATCACATTACATTATTACAATTGCATTAAAGTTGAATTTTTCTAAAGTTCTCAAAGTCTAAAGTTGCATCAAAGGCAGAGGCTATAAAACATAGGCTTCTAAAGCCTCTAATGACACACCTCTAATGATTGTATGATATAGCTATACAATCATTATTTTAGAATTATTCAAAAACCAATGCCCGTTAAAATGAATTTAAAATTAACAAACCAAATTTAAATGTGGTTGTAGTTGGTTCAGAACTAACATCACTTTCAATAAATAATCTGAGATCTATAAAGTACTTTATAGCCAATTTCCATATGGATTTATAGTAACAAACGGTTGTCAATCATTTTGCGGGACATGAACTGAAACCCTAATATCCTAAAGTAGCGTTAGAGGAGTTTATCATATAATCATATACAGAAAGTCTGTTGTAGACTAGGAGAGACCTTTTATTTATCATTATTCAAAAAAATCTATACATATATTAAAATAAGTTGAAAAGTTTGGTTACTTATAACTCGAAAACTACTTAAAGGATCTAGACTAAAGTTTAAACTTAGACTAATCATATATCAGAAGGGGTCAGATCAGTAATAAAATAACAGTAGGGGTTTGGTCTAAAAATTATTTTTTGAGTGCTTACAGTTCAAAATCTAATTGACAATCTTGAATAAACTTAAACTCAGAATGTTCATAGGTCTGACATTATACTGCACATGTGTATTTATATGTATAAATCGGCTATTGTTGACATATCTATAAATTAAAAGTTTTTAGGTACGAATATCTCGAGAAGTCTTTAGTAAAATTTAATATATTTTAAAATATACTAATATATGTTGACGCAATCAACATGTATTGTCTTTTGCTCATTTTATAATTTGTAGCTTTACATTTAATAGCTACGATGATAGTAAAGATTCTGAGTGAAACTTACTTGATAACCAATAGAAAATACTTTTAAATAGTATTTCGTGATAAAATGTTAAAATTAAATATCGCTTCTTTGGGTGATAATATTTATTTATTTTTTTAATAATTAATTCCTGTTATTTGTAAAATTAATCCAAAAAACATTATTTTAAGTAACTAAACACAATAAATTAACATAAATAATAATTTACAAAACAATTAAAATAATAATAACATAAATATTATACTAAATAATTTTTTAATTCGTTTGTTTTTAAATTTGAAAAAAGTGTAAGTAATTATTATAGATGATGAGAATAAAATCGTACTGAGCAATTTAGTTTGTGTCAAGTCGAAGACATATTATCTACTATAAATTAAATATGTACATCCAATGCCAATGAACAAATTAAATTACAGTTTGATTCCGCTGTGAAAATAAAGAGAAAAACAATAATTACTTTGGGAATATTCTTTGTCATCTTCTTTCGTTATTTAGCTACAAGAAAAACGAAAAATAATTATTAAGTCAACAATAATAAATGACAGGTTTTTTGTAATAAAAATATATTATACCAGTTTAAAAGTAAATTATTTTTTTGTGTGTTGAAATACATACAATAATTAAAAATAATAAATCAAAAAATTATATGGTTCAATCAATAAAAAAATAATAACAATTGCGTCATAATATAACGGCTATATCAACTTGTTTTTAACTAAGCTGTTTACAACAGAGTGAATTTCGTCACAGTGTTCTAATTTTCTTTGATGGTTTTTAAATATTTGTTTATATACGATATTTTTTATTATATATAATATATATATATATATAAATATATATATATATATATATATATATATAATATATATAATATATAACATATAATTTTCAAATATAGAACTTAGCTTTTATAATTCTGGTGTGGGATTTTGGCGCAGTGGTCCACATGGCAGGCGAATATCCTTTGGAATGCTGGCTTTCTTGAGCACCAATCTACTTCTCACTTAGGTGTTCGGTGTATGCTTCGTAGTCGGATATGTTCGTATATGCGTATAGGCTAGTCGGACATCGGATATGCTTATATTCGTAGTCGGCATAGTAGCACTTGACTTGTCTACCAGTTTTCATGTATTTTTTAAAATAAATGCGCATTATTATACCATTGGTTGTTCAAAACTATGCTCGCCCTTGCAATACTGCTCTATCAATGATGCTATAAACTTTAGGCAGTCATATAACAATCTCAGTTTATGCTAATCAACAAAATTTCAAAGTATATTTCCTTTAAAATATTCTTGCAAATTGACAGCCAAGTATAAGTGCTATTGTTCCCACTGTAAAACATAAACCGTAAACCTCAGCAAGATGGATTGGTGAGCAAGAAAGCCAGCATTACAAAAATTCACCCGGCTTAAGGACCATCGCGATAGAATTTTTTTTTAATTATGAACTTAAAAAGCGAAACAATATCGATAAAAAATGTCTCTGAAACCAAGGTTTCTACCTGGGCTTATTGGTTTTTTTACTTTGAGTTCATGGATAAACTCCGGAGATATATATAATATATATATATATAATATATATAATTGTGTGTGTGTGTGTGTGTGTGTGTGTTGTGTGTGTGTGTGTGTGTGTGTGTGTGTGTGTGTGTGTGTGTGTGTTGTGTGTGTACAAATTTCAGGAATCTATTAAATCTGATTAGGAATTTTTCCTAATCAAGTAAATTCGCTAAAAAGGTGTTTATATTTTTAACTTAAATTTGTAAAAAAAACATGTGCTTACCGACGGAGAGACTGATGAGAATAAGATGTGGTTGGAGTCTTTTTGTCGCGCTATATTTATGAAATATTTTAGGTGACAAGTTTCACTGAAACTTTGTTGACCAAACACGATTTCAATAAAAAATACATGCACCAAATTTTCCTCCATTTCTTGAGCTGAAATTTCTAAATTAGGTAATAAATCATGCGAAATGTTTTTCACTACTACAATGCCTTCTCCTTATACCTTGCAAGGAAGCGATAGTCTTTTATTTTAGGAAATGAATTTAATTTATAAGGTGATAAATCAATTAGAAATAAATAAATTAGTCTTAATTAATTCGTCGTAAAATAAATCGGCTTATCGTAACTGGTGGCAATCAGACGTCTACCTGAATTCAATCAAAATCATTACTTAATAATGAAATTCAATACACGTCTAGTAATAAATTTAAAATAAATTAAAACTACACTCTACCAAGGAAATACTAAGGTATCAAACTATTCTTAACAATTTTTGTATTTTACTGGAATAGATTTTAATAGAAGGTCAGAGAGAGGGTACATTAGTCAGTGAAATAGGTTTTTATGGTCACCTCTTCTCACCTTGTATAATACTTTTAGTTTTGTCCTAGTCTTTGTAGTGTTTACAACTATTTTTTTTTAGTTATTCAAAATTAATACGGCTATAAAATTATTTGGACATTATTTTAAAGAAAGTTTTTTTTTGTATTTCTAAATTCCGATAATAATTAATAAAATTATTTTTTATTTTTTCAAGCCAAAGAAATGTAATTATACTTGACATTAACATTTTATAGTCATTTTTTTAAAAAAAACTCTATTTATGATTTAAGAAAAATGGGTTATTAATTTTATATTTGATCATATAAAAAATTTAAATTTACTAAAATTAATCTTATTTCAAACTTTGCATGATCATTTTACGTCAATTAAAAGATTTCATCGGATTCCCATCAGAATCTTTAATATGAAATCATATTATATAAAGTATTAGTAAAAATTTACGAAAAAAGTGTAGCTAATAAATAAATCAAACATGACTCAAGGACAAATATTTAGTACAATATCATTGGGAAGTTCATGCTTGGCTTGCAACATGAACATTTCGCCAATTGAAAATTCATTAACATGTTTAGTCTGTAAAAAATGCTCGCATCCGATGTGTCAGAAAATCAGTGAAAATGATTTCGAAAAAGTTTCTAAAACATTTAAGTGTTCTGAATGCCAAGGAAATAATGATAGCGTTATATAGATTAGTGGTAAGTTTTATTTAAATAATAAACAAAAATAATTAAGTCAGTCAGTAAAAAAATTTATGTAATAATAATAATATATATATATATAATATATATTATATAATACATATATATATATATATATATTATATATATAATATGTACACAAATATATTAACAGCAAAAATTAAAATTAGACAATACACTATGCTCAGCTACCAATAAGCACTGAAAACAGAGAAATTATGTGCTTGAAAACTAAGGCTGAAAAATGAATGCGAAGCTGCAAACTATGATAAATGCTAGGCTATGACCCACAGACTCGTGACTAGGCGTGGAGGGTTAAAGAATCCTTTCAACGATGTTGAAACAGATCCTTTCTGTTGGATGGTGACCCACACTCAGTGTGTGTTGTGGTGGCACAACACTCACCTTGTCAGAGACTCTCAGCACGAATTTGGTATATAATATATATATATATATATATATATATATATATAATATATATTATAATATATAAATAAAGTCTTACAGCCTCTGAGTCTTCGCAACGTAATGAAATTAGTATGACTAATGTTTTTTAAGTTTCCTTTAAACTATGGAAACTAGATTTTGCAATATAACAGAAAATCTAATGTTTGGAGGCTATTAAGTAAGGATTTAAGGGTAACACCCCTTTCAGATTCTCATTCATTGGATATGTGGTTTTTCCTGCCTCTAATAGAGTTTATTATAAAATTAATTTAAATAGCTTTTTGCTAGTGTGTAGGGTGCCACAAATATATTTTATAAACTAGTACTGGAGTGAAACCATCACAAAAGATATTACCATCTTTATGCGTTGTTTATATTAACTACACGATACGGATGAAATTAAACAAAAAATATCTTTTGATTAAAAAGAGTTGTCAAGCCATAATGATATTTTTACTTTGGACCTTCAAAGTTGTAAGCCGGCACTTTAATATTAAACATCGAAGAGGCTGATAAAGTAAAACATTCCCATTTATAACTATATAGATTTGTAGACTAAAATAGAACACATTTGCTTTTGATTCTATGAGTATATGGTGTACAAATTTCTTATAAAAACGCAGCAGCTCTAACGGCTCATTCACTTGCAATGAAAATTATCACTAGAAAAAGAAAAAGAACTAATTAGATTTTGGGACTAATCCTACAGAGCTTATCCCAATGACTTCACTTCTAACTTTGAAAAATCTTAAAAATACGAAAAAATCATTGTACCTCGGGTTCAGTGTACCTCGGAACTTTTCCTCACCTCGAAGGATTCGCTACACTCATGCTCCCTTCTTCGGACTCGCTTCACTCGTTCTCAGAATATACTACAACACGTCTTTGGACTTGAGCTTCGCTTACATATATTTAATTCCTAGCGGTCACCCATTTAGGCACTAACCTCGCTTGATGGTGCTTAACTCTTATGATATACTTGAGAAATACTATACTTTTGTTTAAACTTAGTATACTTAATTTAAAAGGATATACTTGTACCAAATTTACACTGAATTGGATTACATTCCGATTTTTTTACAATATTTTAAAAAACGTATACAAGTAATTCAATAAAAATTAAACTAATGCTGATAATGTGATTAAACTTAGTACATATGATCTTATATATGACTACATGCCTGCTAAATCTAAAACTGATCAAAAAAATTTGCTGCGTTATTAAATGTTCGAAATATTTGCTAAGGCATTACTGCGGGTTAATGACGTCAATGAAATATTTTACAGATAACTAGACCTAAAGATTGATTTTCGTACCAAGTCTAAACAATAAATACGAGCTAGGTTGATTACAGACACACACACACACACTAACATACAGATAGACAACTTTGTGAAAACCACCCCCTAGGAGGTCTTAAAAACACCTAAAACTGATAATTCCCCGGTTATATCCCGTTTTCGGTTTTTTTTGCGAACACAACAATTTTCTTATATATATCTACGGTATAAATGACAAGTAATATTTGTTAGTAAAAAGCGTTTCTAATGATGTTTCGAAGTTTTTTTTAATAGAAAAAGACCTCGTCCACATCTGTGGCTGGAACAGTTCTTAACCAAATCTATGGCTGGCACAGTTCTTAACCAAATCTGTGCTTGTCACAGTTCTTAACCAAATCTGTGGCTGGCACAGTTCTTAACCAAATCTATGGCTGGCACAGTTCTTAACCAATCTGTGCTTGTCAACAGTTCTTAACCAAATCTGTGGCTGGCACAGTTCTTAACTACATCATTGGCTGGCACAGTTCTTAACTACATCAGTGGCTGGCACACTTCTTAACCAAATCTGTGCTTGTCACAGTTCTTAACTAAATCTGTGCTTGTCACAGTTCTTAACCAAATCTGTGGCTGGCACAGTTCTTAACTACATCAGTGACTGGCACAGTTCTTAACCAAATCTGGGCTTGTCACAGTTCTTAACCAAATCTGTGGCTGGCACAGTTCTTAACTACATCAGTGGCTGGCACAGATCTTTACATTTTAGTTTCAACTAATGTACCTGTTTCTTTCATTCATAATCCTCTATATATTCGAACCAAGAGTATAGTTCTAATTTTTTTTATAAGAGAACTCAATGACGTACTTGTCACAGTTATCTGGTCGAGTTTGCAGATGAATAAAATTGTCCTTCTAAATAGGAAATAATAAGCGAATCTAATTTTGTGAAAGCGTAAACTGATTTATAAAGATTGTATGGTTACTATATAAGGCTATTCACCTTAATGATTTCAGTTTTCCAAAAAAAAACAGAGTTTAGATTTATAGATTTTCCAGTCAATTACCATTCAGTTAGTTATATAGCTGATAATAAGTGTTACGAATTTAACTATATTATTTCCGTTTTTCATGTTTCCTCATTTCAATTTATCAGTTCTTACTTTAAATGTCTAAACACTATCACCAATCACCATGACCTCCGCTAACCATAAATCACAAACAATAACCACTATAAACTATCATTAACCCTACAAACTTTCTTTTACATCTGTCTTTCATTCACGTTAGTATGTATTTTTGGGATAATGTTAATTATATGTAGTTTTTTTTGACAAACATTTATTCGTTTTTCTAAATATAATTTTTCCACAAAGTAAATAGTCTGTCTATCCGTTCACACTTAATGAATAGTTTTATTTATTTATTTAAAATAAAAATGATAAAGCATATAAAAAACATTAATAACTATTCTACCAGAAGCCCATACTCCACCATGGAATCCAGTATAAGATCTAAAATAATTATTTGAAAACATTACACACACACACACACACATATATAATATATATATATAATATTATTATATATATATATATATATATATATATAATATATATATATATATATAGTATATCCCAGATGTAGCATTATTGTATTTCGCTTGTTACATTCCTAGGCGTGTCTTGCACAATCACATTGTATTATTTTTAGTTCTATTAAACCCAGATTTGTTCAAAGGTTTTGAACAAAACAGCTGAAGTTTTATCTTCTAATTTAAATTAATTTGTTTAAAAGCATCATCAGTGTTGTCTCAAGAAAGTGATACTTAAGGAGGATAAAACAATAGGATATGGCAACAATGACTCATTAGCCATTTTCTCGTAGAGCTTTGCATCACTGATTTATTGATAGTGAATAATTGAAAAGAATCACAATTTATTAAGGGAAGTGCTGTCAAATATTGCATTAATCTATCCTTATCTTTTAAGAAAACACGTATCTGGCTGTTGGAAATACCTGTTGGAAACACCTGTTGGAAATACAACTTGTGTTTTTGTGTGGGCACTTAATAAATGAAAGAATAAGCGAGTTTGAGTATGGAGTAAAGTAACCATAAATCCCATAATAATTGACCGATGTCATTTAAAATTTGTTGCAAAGCATTTAATAAGAAATTACAAACATACTTCAAATGTTGGACAGCATTATGTTTGTTATGTTTCTGGTTTTAGCGAAATATTTTTCTAATAAGAATTTTGATTATAGGTACTTATGGATACACTGCATAAAATCACAAAATAAAATTATAGTATATAAATTACCTAGTTATATGTCTACTTTGTACATATAACTTACAAATTAGGCGAGTAAAAATAATGAATAAAACTACAGCGAATAAAACACATCGAGGAATGATAATGTTAGGCACTGATTAAATTACTTCATAACTAACTCTTCGCGTGAGTTTACACAAATCAAACTATTTTGTTCACATACAATATGTTTTGAATTTTCCCATATTTTGTTGTTTCCCGGATGTCCTGATTTTGGACATTACATGTAATCAGCAGCATGCTCGATAACTTATTTATAACTACGATAGTTGATTTAATGATTTTATTAAATGTTAAATTTTATAAATTCTGTTAAATAAGATAAACATTTAAAATAAAATTTACATTAGGTTAATAAACATTTTAGTATTTTAAAGCATTGCATGGCGAACTTGTTTTCTTCTAGAAGAATAATTAGTGTTATTTTACAACCAATTATACTCAAGTTAATGAATGTTGAGAAAAAATATTATTCTAATCAACTGAATTTTCCCGAATAAGTAAGAGAATTGAGTTACGAAACTCTGGCGATGTTATATTTTTAATGCTGTTTTCTTTAGTTTTTATCCAAATTCTATGAAAAAATTAATAAATCACTTAAATGACTTTTAACGCTTAATTAATTAATTTAAATAATGAACTACTTGTTACTACTCCTATCTTTTTAAATTCGCTAACGAGATGGTAATGATGGTATTTGATATATTTCTAGTAATTATACACGGTCGAGGCGCGGCACAAAGCCGCGGAGCGGCCAAGAGGCCAAAGGCCTTTTTTTAAACATTTTTTCATATTAAAAACTTACTTCAGTGCGGGGACAAACACAGTTTAGCTTCACGTAGTTACAACGCGGTGATAGACGAATGAAATATAAGTATATTAGGTTATATATAATCTCGTCAGCTTATAAGCAAAGAAAAGGCTTTGTGTGTTATTCTAGAGTTAATTGAGTATGTAATAGCAAATAGCATACTGAATCAAGTTGCTGGTAGAGACCTTCTAATTGGAAGTTCTTTGAAGATTACGAAGTTTCGATTCCATTGCTAAAGACGTAAATTCTCTATACATCGTGACGTGGTCACGTACATCGGATGATTAAGAATTTATTAAAATAAACCGCAGAAGCTTTAAGGTAAAATTGTGTGTTAAATAATTAACACACAAGAAGATAGAAATCTAAACAAGTTTTCGTCTCTCTCAAAACAAAGCCGGCTTTCAAACGTCATCAGGGCTATTGAATATTAAAAAGAAGATCAGGAGTCTTCCAAAGAGTCTAATGGTACAAAATTCACCATGCTAACTTAGTTATATTCCTTCTTATTTCTTAAATTATGGTCAGGTTTGTACCATTGGACTCGTTAGTGGATTACTGATCTATTTTCTAATATTCACCGGCTCTGATGATGAGCATTAACGGTTAAAAGCCGGCTTAGATGATTATTATTAGTAGAAACACAAAATTTGATTGAGTTTTATTTCTCCTTATCATAGCACACCACAGGTCAACATATCAAACATGCTACCAGCAACTCACGCCAAATACTCCAAATAGTGGAAATCCATTTTCCTATGTTAGAGGTCTGCATTATTTTTCGATATTGAAATACGAATTGTTATTCTCATGCCGTATTTTTCTGTACGAAACACTTTATGGGAAGCCCAAATCAGTTCTCTTTTACAACAGTTAACGGGCGAAGAAATTCTAAAACCTTTATTTGTATTTAAAATTTAAAAAAATTGAATTTAAAAAAAATCTCTTATTCAATTTTCACATTAAATTAAAGTTAAAACGATCAGTAGTTTAATTTATTAACAATTAACTCGTCTTCACCAGTTTAAATTTTTATGACTTATTTCAAAGTTGTAAATTATATTTTAATTTCATCATAATTGACTGTGAAAGTAAGTTTCTTCGGATACTCACGCAAAATATACTAAATGAAGCAACATATTTTTCCTCATCAGGGTATTCAAAATTATGCCTCATCCGCCTTAGTTAGTTGGCTAATATAATTATATTACATTATAAATATAACTATATTAATTATGAGAACAGTAGTTATCGGTTATAATATAGTTTTAATTCTTGAGGGAACTTACTACTTTACCGAAGCCAACTTTTTACTATTTTTACTAAATTTAAATTTGCTAAAAATGATGCTCATTTTTTTGTCAAATTACAGCATATTGATACAGTAGTCAGTATTAGTTTAAGTACATTAGCCCAGTGCATGCATAAAAAATTAACTAAAAGTACAATGATTTTAAGTCTTCGTCTTAAGAGGGGGGGGGGGGTATATTTTATAATTTTTGGGTTACTATTAAATTTTATTTATTACTGAATTGTTCTACTATACCAATACTATACTGTATATCATTATGGAGATACACACGAGTATTAATAATTAGGATTTAGATTGAAATGGACTTGGTAATTAAAATCGATTAACCAACCTTTCTAGAAATTAATTCTTATGTAAAGACTTAATAGAATAGATGATGTATGGCATTAATCAAGGTCTTTTTTCGTCATCATACTCATGTTTCTAGGTGATATTGTCATATTTTCATGATATGACACTAGTGGTGATAGTGTCATGTAATAGTTTATTTTTGTTATTAATTTATAATTATGTTCTTTGATAATTAAAAGCTTGGCAAATTGAGTTTCCCTCTATGCAATTTCCACATAAATACTAATAGGTTTAATATTAAATAAATGTACAAAAAAAATTTGGATGATTTGATTTATTTTGTGACTATTATTTTTACATGGAGGGATGAAAGGGGTGAGGCAGAGAGTTCAGGGACAGAATTCCAAGGTTTAGAAAGCGTAGTGAGCTCCAGGGTATGATCCGTAGCTGTAAGGGTAAGCGCCATAGTTGTAGGCATAAGGAGCCTGGAAGTAGTCGGCGCTGTAAGGGTAAGCAGAGTGAGCGTAGGCGGTTCCACTCTTGAAGTAGTTGTAGTTGTTGTATGATTTGTAGTATGAAGGATAGGCGTAGTTGTTATAAGCCATACCGGGGTAGGCTCCGTAGCTGTAGGCTTTTCCGTAAGCGGAGTAAGGATAAGCACCGTAGCTATAGGCCTGAGGGTAGAGTCCGTGGGAGTAGTCTCCTGCGAAAACTTGCTTCTTGATCCTCTCCTCCTCGGCGGCGTAAGCGCAGGCTACGAGAGCCAAGACCAACTGCAACGAATATATGTAAATTAAAATATGATTCAATGGCTAGGTTTACATTCATTAAACTTCTTCTCCTGTGTTTAAATTATTCTAATGGAACGGAATAACTGACATAGGTGGAGAAAAGAAGTTAGTGAGGTAATAAACTTACTTAAGTTTGATAAGCCCTAATAGTAAGCAAGTAAGTAAATTATTCTAATGGAACGGAATGCCAGACAAGTGGAGAAAATAAGTTAGTGGAGTAATAAACTTAGTCAAGTTTGATAAGCCCAATAGTAAGCAAGTAAGTACATTATTCTTGGATAGTTGTTTGATCAAGGATATCAAATATCTAAGACGTTACTTTTAATATAATTTTAATTATTCTTTATTTAAACCCTTTCTGAAATTTAAATTCTTATCATTTCATTAATTTATATTAAGCCATGATTAAAGCTGTTAAGTCCAAATTTATGAAAAATGAAGATAAAGTCTCATAACTATAACTTTAAATATATTAATCATATTAGAGGGGAATCCTAGAGTTGCTAATTTCATATTATAATAATATTTATTTATTATTTTAAAAGCATACATACAGTATAATATAAAATAAGCATAAAAACATTTATAAGTAATATAATAATAAAAGTCTATTTGACAATGGAATATGCAAATGAAACTAATGAAAATAATAAATTATTTAAAAGCCGCATAAGCTATAGCTTGTGCGCGGCTATATATTTCATCTATTATTTGTTTTTCCTTATAGATAGTATTTGTTATTTTATAATGTTAATCATTCATAATAATTTATTTACAAATATTTTGTTAATTTATAAATTTAATTACATTTCAAAGGTGAAAATTCCATGAATTTTGGTTAATTAAAAACAAACAAAACATTTTTTTTTCCTTTTCATTTTTAAAATTAAAAAAAAAAAATAAATAAATACACAAAATAAAAAATAAAAATAAAATAAAAATAATAATAATAATACATATTATACAAAAATAAAACTAAGTATTTTAAGAGTAGGTTAGTTAAGTATAAATATAAGTTTTAAGTTTTAGTAGGTGGCGGATTTAGCCACAGTAATAACATCTTTTTTGTACTCTTTGAAGTAAAGATTAGATTTAATATGGTTAGGTAATTGATTAAAAATAATAGGACCTCTTGCTGCAGCGTGACGTTGCATGAGGATGTTCTACATCTGTAAGTTCTCACAAGTCTATTTTGCTTATTTCTAGTGCTTAAATCGTAGTTTATATAGTTTTTTTGTTTCGTTAAAATATTTAATAATACTTGTTTTGTGATAATTGCTTAACAGTAAGACAGGGAAATCCAAAAAGAGTTTCAGTTGAATAGAGTCTAGGCTTTCTTAGGATTGTTTTAATAACAGCTTTCTGAGCTTTTCTAATGAAAGTAGATGAGTTGGGTGAGCAGAACCCCACCCACTATACCATAACTGATAATTGATTCCACTAACGCGTGATAGATTGTTTTTCATTAATTTTTCATCACAAAATTCTCTGAGACATCTAAAAATAATATAAATTTACGTATTTTTGTTTGTTAAATTGTTAATTTGAGTTTTCCAAGTCATTGTTTGGTCAATCGTTATTCCTAAGTATTTTATTGAGCTCACTCTATTTATTGATATGCAATCACAAGGTTGATTTATGTTTTTTTTTTGCATTTACAGTCATGAATTTTTAATTGTCAACATCTTTCGGTTGTCCTTTTTAGAAATAGAGAAAGTAATAAAGTTTGTTTTCTTGTTTTAGGTATAAGAAGATAGTGTGAAGCCAGTTACTGATAAGAGATAACTGTTGTTCAACGTTAGCCAAACAATTGTTGCCAACTGTCGGTATCTGAGGAGAAGAGCAGACACGTATCATCAGCAAACCCATTATTTCTCCTGTGAAGTTAGGGATAAAGTAAAGGTCATTTATATAGGCTAAAAAATAATTTGGGTGAGTCACTGTGCCCTGTGCGTGCCTTGGTCAGAGTGGCTGCATCACTCAGCTGGTTAACAGTCTAACTTGCTGTTGTCTGTTAGTAATGTACTGAGAAAATAAGTCTAATTCTTTCCCTCTAATTCCAAATGGCGTAATTTTTCCATTAGTTTGTTTGGTCAAGGTATCGAATGCTTTTTTTAAAATCTAAGAAAACTGCAAATAACTTTTTATTCTTATCTAAATTACTAGTGATGTACTTAGTTAACGTATAGATTGCATCATCAGTACTTTTTTGTTTTGGAAACCGACTGAGTTTTAGGAAAAAATGTTGTTTTGTCAAAAAAGATGATAGTCTACTCTCAATACATTTTTCTAGTAATTTGGCTCCAACAGGTAGAAGAGATATGGGTCTATAGTTCATAACATCCGACTTACTGCCTCCTTGAACAGTGGCTGATGACGGCGTTCTTAAAGATATCAGGAAAAACTCCGGCATCAAAGCAATAAGTTAAAAATGTGCACTAACGTTTTACTAAATTTTCTTTGCAGGATTTAATATAATTTTAGCTGTCAAACTGGTCTATGCCAGGTGCTTATATTCTTAAGTTCCCTGATATGATTAAGAATTTCAGTTTCAGTCACTGGTAAAAGTACAATAAGTCAGGTATGTTAAGGTATATTAGTAGCAGTCGATTTAGAGCTACAGTTACAATAGACTTTTTGTTCGTCAGCTAATTTTTCCCCTATGCTTGCAAAATGTTGTAATTCATTTATTATATCTTTATTTTTCACTATTTTTCACCTGAAGTAGTTTAATTCAGGAATTTCCGTCTGAGTTTTAGTTCGCCCTAACGTATTTGTTTATTATTTGCCATGTTTATAATATTTTGCCTGCTGATGTAATTTCTTCTCTTATATACTGATTTTTAGCTACTTTTATAACTTATTCAGTTTATTCCTAATATTGTTTGTATGCAGTTTTAGTCCTCATTTTTCAGGTTCTTTGTCAATTTGACGAGCCATTTATCTCTCGTTAAAAACTTTCAATAATACTACTTGAAATCCAAGGTTTTCTTTTTCTATGCTGTCTTTTTTACCCTTAAAACGTGTAGAATGTTTCGAATAACAGGAGTTTAATGTATTATAAAATAGAAGCTGCTTGATTTGGGTCTGAGTCACTATAAAGAGACCCAGGATAAGTATTTATTTCATTTACAAGGTTGGGAAAGTCAGTCTTAGTGGTGTAATTTAATTTATTAGAAGCTACTCTGTTTGTTGAAGTGATGTTATTTTTATAAATAATACCAACTGGAAATGGTCTGTTATTTTGCTATTTGTCTGTAAGAAACAGTATCTTAGTATTTCTCTGTGCTTAGTCCAGATATGGTCTAAGCATGATTTGCTGTTATTATGTATTCTAGTATACGTATTTACATTTGAATAGTAACCAAAATGAGCCATCATGGTTTTAAAATCCTCAGTATGACTGTTATAGTTGTCCGATTTTATATTTTGTTGAAATCCCCTAAGATAAACGTGTTTTCGTTTCCTACAATTTGCAGATGGTCGTATAATGCATCATTGAACAACTCTAAGTTATAGCCCCATAGTCTATAAATTAATGTGATGGTAAAAATTCTGTTTTGTTTGTCTTTAAACTTAAATAACAGACTAGTGCATTGGTCAATAGGATTTTCTTGTTTATGTAAAATTTGTAAATCAGATTTTACAAAAGCCACGATACCATCGGCTCTGTTAAATTGACCATCGACAGGGAGGGTTTATAACCAGGAATTGTCAAATTTTCAGGGAACACTCTCAACCATGTTTCAGTCAGAACTATAACATGTACGTCTATGTCAATGGCTTCCAGTAAGAACTAGTAACTCGTCATGGTGACTTTCAAGGCTTCTTATATTCATGTTCAAAATATTAATATAACATTTTGAATTTTTTAGTAAAGGCTTTAGATTAAAGTCGTCTAGTTCTACTGTTTGTATTTCATTATTCATTAACGGGTCCGAAATTATGTTAGTTGTTGAGGTCATGGTGGTAATGATTGGGATATTTCAGTTACTGTTTTACCTTTTTTGGTTTGCAATTTAAATAATTGTCTTAAGTTTATTGTGCTTTCGGAGGTTTCACGAATTTTATTAACAAGGAAAGTAATTATATTGGTTCTCCGGAAGTAATATACCTAAAACTATGTGTATGACGACTTAAAGCTACAATGATATGAGGCAGACTATTTAAATTTCTAAGTGTAACGTACTAACTCTGATCAAAATAACTCTTTTTGATGTGATTCTTGGGCTTCATGTATAGTGAGTACTGGTATAAGGGATTGAACAAGTATTTACTAAGCATTCTTTTACCATATTTTTTTCAATTTGAGTAAACGTTAATATTACAGTTTCATCTTTTAATTGATAGAAACTGCCGTCTGAGATAGTAGGTCTTATAGATCTCACACACTGGTTTGTTGTTTTTATCTGGTTATAAAATCTGATAAAATGCAACATACGTCCATAGGACATCTTCTTGACGTTGACAGTGTTTGGTAGGCTTACAAAAAAGTTTTTATTGGACCAATTTGATTTCAAAGAGCTTCTTTCTATGTAAGGTATTTGATTGGAATCGCCAAGTAAGATAATTTCTTTAGCTCCAGTTAGTGATGCTATAAAACCCACGTATCCAGCGTGCATTAGAAGTGCTTCATCAACGAATACTTTATCATACATTTGTCTGAGCCATTGATAATATAAGAGGCAACAGTTCTGTAATCTTTAAAATTCTTCTATGGTTTGTCTTATTTAATTTTTGCACTGAATCTCTTATTTCTTTAAGGTTAGCTCTAGTTTGTGTTAAAATTAAATCTTTCCTGATACATGCTGTTCTATTATGTATCGTGTTTTTTCCACAACCCGGTACTCCGTCAACCCATTTTATATCAGGGAATTTACATTGAGTAATGTTTATGTGACTAAGTTGGTGATGAGTTCGCCGTCTAACATTAATTTAGTCTCGTCAGTCACTAGTATATATTTTTCCTTGTGTTAAAAGTGCTTTCGTTTTCGTTAAACTTAACATACATTCCTTCATTTTGAAGGCAGTACCCCATTCTATAAATTTCGTCACAAGGCCAGAGATAAGATTTTATTATTGTCATATATGTTCATTTTTTTGTTTTTAATTCCCTTAATGATCTAGAAGATTCAACAATATTTTTGTTAAAACAGCTGTCAGCATTTCTTTGTAAACTTTAGCATTTATTAATCCCTTTGAATTAATAAGTTTCGGAGTTCTATCATACTGTTGAAATAATTTTCAATGCAAATTTGATCCAGGTAAATAGTTTTGAATGTAATGTTTGTTCTTTGTAGGTTCTCTAGGTATATTTAAAAATTTAATTGATTGTATCCTTTATAATAAAAAATAAAATTAATATAACTATTTTCGTTAACTAGTTCTAATAGATCTAGACTGAGATATCAGAAAGAGGTTCTAATAAATCGATGCCAACTAATAGTGGATACTTTTTTTCCGACCATTCATTTAAATTTTTAAGTACGATTTTTAGATTTATATATGTATTATTATTATCTGTTTTTATGATTATTATATTCTTGTTTATATTTTCAGAAGGTTTTCTATCTAATTCCATGATATTATTCCAATCTTTTTCTTTGATATACTTTTTCTTAATAAATTTTTGACACTCCCTTTGATAATCTAAGAGAATTTTTACACTCTGTAGCAAAAGATATGCTGATGTCTTCAAAATTAGTAAAATTGTATATCAATGAAGTTCTACATTTGACTGTATCATTAGTACCCTTAAACCTATTTATATTATTTATTAATTTATAAAAATGTTTATTTAAAGAATAGTTTGGTGGACTGTAGTCCCAAAATTAAAGCCTCTACGAATAAAGATATTTTTATCCTTATTCGTAGAGGCTGATTGACTATGTTTTAAGTGAAAAATTTGTTTAACAATCTCCATAATTAATCTTACTTTTTTCACGTTGAATTGCTCTGATATAGCATGGGCAGTTAGGGTCACTAGCTTTGTGAGCTATTTTTCATATTATTTCAAGTAGAATATGAATTTATAAGATTAAATCCCTAATATCTATTTTTAAGATAAAATTAACAAACAAAAGGCTTTTAAAATATATTTTTAATGTTTATTATAGTAAAATTCAAATATCTCTTGGGTCATTAATTTTTACTTGTACGACAATCTTTGTAGTATTCAGTTGTCAGTTATGTGTCACATTTTTAAAGCGAAGACCTTGATTATGATGTTGTTTTTTTTCATTGTTTT
The DNA here is from genome assembly GCA_018340805.1 of Microvelia longipes. NCBI lineage: Eukaryota > Metazoa > Arthropoda > Insecta > Hemiptera > Veliidae > Microvelia > Microvelia longipes. Next base: position 29,381,919 of record JACMZG010001911.1, on the reverse strand, counting down.
GTATGCTATAGGTTTGTATAATTATAACAATTATCTCTTTTTTATTTGTATATGAAGTCATTATTGGGAAATTTAGTCTATTATTATAAAATTTATCTAGTATAATTTTATTTGATAGTGTACTTATGATAGTTTTCTAGTCATAGTCTATTTGAAATGTGATATGATATGAAATTTGTTTTTGAAATAATTAATTATAGTGAAGTAATAACAAATTATCTAGAGAGTTGGAGTAGAGAGAGTCTCTCTCATTAAACTCTCTAACTTAATGAGAGAGTAAATTTTGACAGTGGAAATATTTCAATATCAAAGAAAACGAAAATTGGCCTAAAAAGTCAACTATATACAATAATATCAACACCGACAACGTCTTTCCACTAAATGTTAACTTTATTAAGCAGAGCCGGCTTTCGGCAATAATGCCATCTACAGTGCTGCGGTGAGGTGTTGAGTCTTTCAATTCATGGATTCATCTCACCACGGCACTGTAGATGGCAATTTAGTGGAAAGACGTTGTTGGTGTTGATATTATTGAAGAAAATTCCACTGCGCTTACTGAAGTTATCAATTATATAATTTCATATAAGTATAGTGGAATAGATTATATAGCCTATAGTGATTCTATTACACTTTACTTTATAACAATCAGGTTTCTATCAACATTAAATCTTCATGTTTATTTATATATTAATTTTTGTCTTAGATTCTCATAATCTAGCTTATCATTTGCTTTAGAAGTAAAACAAATATTAAAAAAAATTTATCCTAGAATGGATTTTGGTCACTTTGGGAACCAAAAGTATAGTCTCTTAAAGTGCTTCTCTTACTCTATTTATAGTATTATATCAGGTGCACTCTAAATTATATTAACTCAGTGCTCAATCAGTCAAGAAGTATAAATGTAAACTCATGTCAAAAGCATAAATGTATACTCCTTGGTTTGTCTTTAAAAGTATTGGACTAAAAGAACTTAGATAAAAATATAACATCCAACACAACGTAGGCTATAACAAAGGGCGACTAACTAAATAAAAACAGATTTTCTTTAGAAAATAGAATTACATTTCTTATTTAATTAATTACTAGTAACCAATCTTCACAATTTTACTATTGAGTTAATATCTAAAAAAATCGTTTCTAGTAAAAGTTTAATACAGTTTTTTAATTAAATAAAAATTGGTTTTTAAGATAGTTTAAAAAAAGTTTTGAATAGTTAAGACAGTTTTTATTTGATTACTGTTGATGCAATTTATGTAATTAATTCTTAAAAATATTTTTTTAATTTCATTTCTAATTTTTGTAATACAAATAGTAGTGAACTCACCAAAACTTTAGCAGACATGTTGATTTGAGGAGGATGTGTCAGTACCTTTACAGCAGACAGGATAACTTTACCTTGGTCAAATTCATCCTTATATACTTATCATGCTAAACAAACCGACCAATCAGAAGCTTACAAATTTTTACAAGAAAAGGAAAAAAAAAAGAAAAAAAATAAGGTAGATAAAAAGGTAGAATTGTTACATTTTAATGTCCTTGATGATGAGCAGGTTAACGGCCCAGTTGGGATATCAGATGCCCGTAGAATTCTTGTAAAATAAGGGGAGAGGACATATTTTTCTCTGAATCTTGGAAACAAGCCATCTAGAATTTTTTTACGATCCCTTTACCAAGTACATCGATATTTTTGCCATCTAAGTTTAAAAATTTTTCCTCACCAACGTGCTAAAACTGCTGAAAACAAACCTCACAAAACGCGACCTCAGCGTTTAATAAAAAATAATAAATCAGTCAAATAATTGCCAAAGGTGAGAACATTTTATTAAATTTTCATTTAAATTAAAAGAATAATTAAAATAATGAAAATGATCTTTAAAAATTTGTCAACTTAAAAAGTTTAGTCAACCCTGGAATTGAATCAAACTATTTGAGTTTTATTTTATTAAGGAAAATTTAATTTCTTAAACCTGAGGAAAGGAACATCTTTACTATTATACTTTAAAAGATAGAAAAACTAAAAATTAACTAGGGGCAATGTATGGTGCTAGAATTTGTATTTTTCCTCATTTATAGGAAAAGTAGGTAATTAGGAAAAGTATTATGTTTGATAAAGAATTTGAAACCGGGATTTCGCTTGAATTATCCGTTTCAGGTGTTTTAGGACCTCCTGAGTAGTTTTCATATAGTTGTCTGTATGTATGTGTGTCTGTTGATATTAAAGCTCCCAGCGCATTTGTGTCAGAGATTTGACTTGTTACAAAATTAAACGTCTACACTAAGAACGTAGTTTTTATTTATTTACCCTTTGGACCACAGCTCTCAAATCAATACAAAATTGAAGTTTATTGTGTTGTCTAGAAAATAATTTTCATATGACGTCATTAACCGGAAATGATGACTCAGTAAAAATGTCTAAATTTTTTGACATCAAATTTAGCAGGCATGTAGTAATATATAAGACCAATGTATGTTTTGAGTTTCATTACATTATCAGCATTAGTTTAACTTTTATCGAATGACTTGTATACGATTTTTAAAGACATGTAAAAAATCGGAATATAATCCAATGCAGTTGAAATTTGGTACAAGTGTATACCTTTATCTAATAAATAATTGTACTAAGTTTAGTTTCAATACACCAAGTATTATCGACGGTTTTTGTTGGATCATAAAAGTTAAATAGTATGGAGCGACTTCATGGTCTGGATGGGTGACTGCTGGGAATAAAAAGAATATATTTACTATCTGAGAACATGTTTCTGCATAAAGTTGTTATTTTTTAAAATTCTGAGGACTAGTACTAGAGAGGGCATAGCCTATCTCAATACATTGAGAGGCCTGACATCGTTTTGGGGCTCGCAGGGGCTCTGTTTAACCTTATTGAAACCTCCTTCAAGTCTTAATTAAGGTTATAATGAATCAATTGATATTGGCTTCCCGCGAATTGTCTGTGTTTTGATTTGTATTTCTAAGGTTCTATTATGTAAATTATTGTGATGTACTGATTATTTCAGTTTATTTTTAAGCGAAGGTGGTCAGGTTACTGTTTCGATGTTTCAAATTTTAACCTTTAGGGCCCCTCTAGTAATATATCTCTATGAATATAACTTATTTCCTTTAACAAAACTATTATTTTTTAATATATATTTTTTTTAATAAATATATAGCTGTGTTTACAATTGAAACATATATAAAATAACAGCTTTTTAGAGATCGCTATTATCTTTGTCCTTAATGCGTGTAGTGCGTGTCTTATTTAGTATTTCAGTTATAGTCGAGGAAATAAAGTGTAAAGAGGTTAAAAATCCTAATAAAGCTAAACAAGGTGTTAGTGAGCTGCGTCATTCCCCAGTATTTTACTCTATGCATATTTTTCATTGTTTTGCTGTTGTTGTTGAAAAACAGAATAAAGAAACAGCTTTGACTATTTCAACTAACTTTAAAACATTAACATTTATGTTGTTTATTATTTTATTTAAATCCATATTAATATAATGTATTTTTACTTCCCCGCATTTATATCGTAAGTGTATATCGTAAGGAAAAGTAATGTTTTTGCACTAAAAACTTCGAATTTGGGATTTAAACAAGATTACTCTTTTTAGATTTTTTTAGACCTCCTGAGTTGTTTTTACCAAGTTGATTGTTTGTTTATGTCTGTATTTCTGTTGAAGAAACAGTTATAAGAGGTGCCAATCGAAGAGACAAGCTATATTTTAAGAATTTTCCTTTACTATCAGCTCGCATTTATAAAATCATGCTCGGTCCTTACATTTTGATTTCATAGATTTAATAGCTCATTATATTTCAAATAGTTTAGAAAATGCTAACAATAGAGCAATCAGCCCTTTAATTCAGATCTTAATGAAAATTTACCGACTACCCTTACTGACTACTGCCTTTTCTACTCATAGTTATGTCTAATGAATAAAATAATGAACGAGAATAATCTATACTCTGTTCTTTGCATCTAAGCGTCTGGTATATCTATACCAGGCGCTACTACTATTTACAGGCCTACTACTATTAAAAAGGTAGTCTGCCTATGCAGACTACCTTTTTTTTACCATTTAAGGTACATTTTTAAAAAAAATATGGTGAAAGGTGTCATATGTTTTCAGGTCCGGTTTTTATTTTCTATTTAGCCTTTTTGGCAAATTTGAGGTGATTAATTTTTTAAATAAATTGAATTTTAATTTTCTTTTGCTTCACCAGTTTGGTGAATCGTGGCATTAGCATGACACGATTACTAATCACTTGCAATCATCCATACTTTCTAGTAAATTTCTATCAACAAACATATTTAAAAAGATTTTAAAATGTGATATTATAATATGTAATATAATAATAATTTATTTTATTTTATTATATCTTTTAAGTTGCTAAAACTTGTTTAAAAAGTTCAATGTTCTCAAAATGACCAATAAAAATTCAAGAGTTCAAAAAACTTCTAATTTTTATACAAAAAATGTCAAGTTCATGATAATCCAGGCTAGGCCAATATGACGAATGTTAAGTCGTTCGATATAGTAAATTTATTTAATAAAAACCTTTATGGCGATTGTCTTAATTAGTGGTTTTACTAGTTTTTATAAGCACACATTTTTTTCTAATTAGTACACTCAAACTAACTTACTTGTAAACTTAGATCCTCCAGGTAAAAAAATTAGACCTTCAACTTTTCTTTTTGATTTATTTATTAATACGATTAAAATCAAGAGTTCATCTTATTTTTTCATTTTTTCTATTTTTTAATTAAATCAAAATTTATAAATTTCGGATTAGTGATAACAGGATCAGGATAGTTAATTTAAAAAAAATCAACAGGCTCTCCTGCTAAAAGTTGGGGATAAAATTTACTTGAACTTTAACCTAAAATAAATTTAAGACAACACTTCTTTTCTAATTTCAGTTCTGTCTATTTAAGCCATTAAGGCTTTATTCGCCTAACTTTGCTTAATTTGGCTTATCGGCCGTATGGCTTATTTGGTTTTATATTTTTTATCTTAAAAAATATATTTTACGTGTCACTTATATTTCCCTCTTATTTAACAACCTACAAAGTATGAACCGGGCTTTAATTAACAGAAATATAATTAGCAACACTTCTTTTCTAATTATACTTCTGCCTTATGTGAGCCAGTTAATATTATTACTATTTATTAAGCTCTTATTTACCCATGACATAGTGAAATTATATAATAAGATTTAAAAAAATTCGGGGAAAAAAATTAAGCCCTTATTTTTTAATTTATTTTTTGAACGCTTAAACCCGTAGGGCCATTTTAGCGTTTTCCCCTCACTCAAATCTCACTCAACTAATTAACCCCTGAGCTTGTACACAACCAATCATCTAGGAACCACACCCTCCGTACATGGTGGCAAATATGACTAGTTCACAGTGTGTCTAGTTCATCTAGCCCAACCAGACTCTATCCACACGGCACTGGCTAGTGCCGGCGACTAGTTGACAGTGTACCCAGTTCATCTAGACCAGCTGGACTCTGGCTAGGCTCACCGCTCTGGCTAGCGCCGACTACTAGTTCACTGTGTGCTTGTTTCATCTAGTCTTACTAGCTCCTCTGATCACATTAGTCTCACTTGGCCTCGTTCTTCCAGTCTCACCAATGTCATCAGTTCCTCTAGCATCACCAGACTCTAGCTAGGCTCACCGCTCTGGCCAGTCCAGCGCCACCCGACAAAGAGCTCTAGCACCCAGATGTCAGCGTGCACGAACTCATTCTTTGACCTGAAAGTCAAAGCTTCGCAGTGCTATTGGAAGACGTCTGTCTTAAAGAACCGAGCACTTTGTTCCTAGTCACTTACGTTATTCGTGTCGCCGCCATCACTTTCACTGACTAAGTTTTCGGACATACATAGGCTCAGTATATCTTTCCGACCTTCATCTCCCCCAGCCCGCAGAACATTGACTTTTCGTGAGCTGGAGACAACGGAAACGTGGATCCAGACTTGTCTTAGATGAAACTAGATCCAACCCCGCATTTGCGTATTAGTAGCCAAGGAAACCACGTAAAACCCTGGCTGGGTTGGCCGGCCTTGAAGTCAAGACCTCCCGAGTGTACGGTACAAGGGATAACATCATATTGAGGTCCTCCCCCGATTAAGCCCTTATTAAAATTATTATTATAATAAAGCAACTTTAGAGATATAGGGCATTAGTATTGACAAGCGTCCATGCGTCATGGTCTACATCTCTGAAGATGCTCTCTCAGTGGAAGCGAAACGTCAGATTCGTCATACATTATGAGATTCGCGGTCATCACCCAAAAACCTGGACCTCCAAGGTTTTAAACATTTTATTTGATTTATAGATATTTTATATTTTTCAATATCATTTGATCAAATTTTAAATTCTTTCTTAAATTGATTTAATAATAATATAATATAAGGGACAGGGTATTTAGAAATTCAGACATTTTTGTTGAGAGAATCCGAAACCAATGTTTTATTGTTTACTTACAAAACATTCAAAGGACGCATGCGCGCTATGTTACCTTCATGCAGTACATGTATAACAAATTTTGGACTAATATTTGTTGTTCTAAAAATTAAAAACAATTACATGAATTTAATTTATTGGACATGTTTGTCACATGGTTGTCTAGTGACTCTTATTGGTTTAAGAATATATTTATATTGCCTAACACTCTTCAATAAATAAATTTACTCATAAAAAATTATGTTCTTTGAGCAGAGTAAAAAATTAGGATTATCTAACCCTTTATAATGAGAATATTAATAAGTTATGTTAGGAACTACCTTAAAACATGTAATTTATAATTTTCTAAAACTTTGTATAAATTTTGTATGTTGTAGGATGGTTCGGAACACGACACTATGTTACTATTATGTTATTTTTTGGAATGGCCAACGCATATACAATGAGGACTAACATGTCCGTAGCAATAGTTGCTATGGTTAATCATACAGCTATACCTAAAGATGTAGGGGTTGTAACAGATGAATGTGGAACTCCTTCTAATTGGACAGCCAACATGACTGCATCACATCAAGTAAGTTATTTTACAGTCATGTAAGTTATTGTAAGTTTTAATAATAATAATTCCCCTTTTTAGAGCCTTGTCAGGGATAACCCTTGCGATGTTAGTGGCAACCTTTACGCTCCAAGTGTATTCTAAAGTTGACGATAATTTATTTGAAGAATAATCTTATATCGTGAGATTTAACCTGGGATGCAATCCCCAGATTTAACTCTATAACGACATCGACACGGATGCAGCTACTGTGTTTTACGTCTCAATTTTATAAATAAAACTAAACTCATGAAATAAGTAACAGCTAATATTGGGAGCTCAAAATAATCTACTAGCTGGCTGCTAGAGGCATCAGCCTCGAGAGGTAGCTAACATGATAAAACTTCAAGCTCGTAAATGGCTCAGTTTCGTTCCAAAACGAATTCAATATCGAACAGTTTTCATGTCGTTACTTGTAGGACCTGCGGGTGTTGTCTAACACGCTAGATATAAACTTAAGAATAGAGTTGCGACCTCGGGAATTGGGGCACTTATTTGGAGCCTTAACTACTTATATAGGTTTATTTGATTAAGAATGCAGTTGTACGCTACTTTAAAATAGTTTAAAGTAAGTAAGTAAGTTTTTTATAAATTATAAAAAATTTATAATTTTTTGAATTATAAATTTAATATTTTGATAAAAGATAAATTTTTATTAGAATTCCGGAATGGATTCATTCCGTGTTCAAATCTATTACATTCTCATGTAATTATATACGAACGATTCAAATGTTAATTGTTTCTGATTATGAGGGATTTTCGATCTTATTTAAGTTTTATTCTGATGAATAAAAAATAATGAGTTGTCCATTTATCAAACGACAAATGTGTGGTATATAAACTACACATTGCTTTACGGTTGCTTGTTATAAAACCACTACATGAAATTTCTAGTTACTTTTTGACTGTTATGAAACCAATTATTATATTCATTAAAATGTATATTGTATATGACATGACATTGTATAATTTTTGGTAATGATTTTGCAATATATAAACTTCAATAGATATCTAATGTTGAAACAAAGAACGAAAATAATAATTGCAATATAATCAACCCGCCGACGAATGCATTTATGTTATTTGATCAGCATGAATAATATTTTAAATTTGTTTAAACGAACATTTGTAGATTTACAATGTAATCTTTTATATGATGTTTGGATTGCTTCAAAAACGTTTAATCTTTTTTTATTCAGTGATAAAAGATAACTGTGGATCCTCTTGCATATTGTCGCAACTCACTACTCTAACCAAGGAAATCCCTCTATTTAGTCTCAGTAATCATTTATTTTACCGTGACCTAATTCATTTTTATTTTCACGATTCAAAATAAAGCTGTAAGGTTGGTAACTTGGAAACAAAAGGGTGATCATAATCGTTTTTAACATGGGAAAACCTAGATTTTTTTAATAAATAATTAAATAAAATGTTTCAACACAATATACAACTTTATTAGCAAATTGAAATAAACCTAGCTAGAGGCCATCATCAGTGAAAAACCTTTAAAGAAATATAAGGAAGAAAAGTGAGTCTATGATTTAGCTTTAGGTATTAGATTGAGTCTGAATCTAAACCCTCTCTGAGATCATAACTTATTTTGTAAAAATATTAATGCAAATTTCATGAGGAAAAACGATTTGTTTTGATTATATTAGAATTAAAAATCGTGGTATTACGAATAAACTTCCTTATAGAATTTTTCCTTACAAAATTTACTGATTCTAAACATTTTATAAACCGACCTTTGCTTTCGGTGCTTTTATAAACTGCCTAGATAAACTTATTTAGCTTAACATTAAACATTTATATTTATGAAACATGATGGTCTAAGTATATATTGCCTGTCCTATATTGCCCTAATAGCATTTAGTAATTTCTTGCCTTTTGATTAAGACCTCTGGGGTCTCAGATATAAGTAAATAAAAAGAACAAAGAAATGGTCGAGGTCCATAGAGCAGCGTTGTCATACATAAGTAAGTTTGGAGGGCTTAGTATTTATCTAACCAAAACCAATTAACATTTTGATCGATTGTTAAATTAATTAACAATGCAGTTACTTACAGATTATTGTGTTACTAAAAATAGTATATCAAGTTTATTATAGTGGCGACTATATTTACTGTCGAGCGAAGCGAGACAGTAAAAGGAGCGAAAGTAAAAAAAAGCCATTCCCTGTCGTGTAGCATATGCTATTTTTTTCGGGCGTAGTAATAGTAAACAACTATTTAGAAGAAATACAGTATAAAAATACATTTAATGTATTCAAAGTTGCCGATACACTTCTTTCGATCGCGTGTTTTCAATGTCTGAAGCACTATCCATGATTATTTAATAATAATATATTAACTGATAATATATAATAAATAACTCACTTTCCGAAAATAATAAACCATCGTTAACAGAAACGTTCGATTATTTATTTGATAAACAAAATAAGAACAAGAAAGGTTATATCATAACCTTGTTGTAAACAACTAGACCCCACATACTGGACATTTGAGGAACTTTAGCAGCAAAAGTTTCGTAGTTTTTTACTGTCAACTTTAAAAAAAATACGAAACTGTCGTAAAGTGCCTACTTTACGCCCGAAAAAATATATTATTTGCTTATAACATTTAATATAATTATCTAGAGTTTCATATTTTATTGGAGCATAAAGTATAAATGACGATCGCAGCGAGACTGAAATTTTTGCAGTGCAAGCTTTTTTCTTTTATTTTGGGGGCTATTGAGCTTATATCAGCTGTTTTAGACAGTCTGACATCAGACTAAAAATTTGAGCTTACGGCCGAAAGCTCAAATTTGTGTTTTTATTTTTATCTGACCATTACCTCATAAATCTAATCTTGTTTAAATAGTGAAATAACTCACACAAAAGTTAATATCAAGTCTTGTATTTAAACGAGATCATATTTATAAAAATTGACATAATTCAAAATGAAAACAAAACAAAGTAAACATAGAGTTTCTATATAGAAGATACCACATATCTCCCCCCTTAGGGAAGACTGCAATCTATTGGTCTTGACCTAAGTTGATCAGCATGTTTCCTTAACGTGCTGCCTTCTACCTCCATTTCATAACTAACATCGCCAGTACATTTTGTAATGGTCCCGGCCACATAGCCCTTAGAGTCGTTATTGAGGACCCACACACTGTCTCCTTCCTCAAAGCTGCGGTAGGCACTCTTCTTATCGTGTTGAAGTTTTTGTTTTACAAGCTCATCGTCGATCTTAGCCTGGTAGTCTGGTTTCAAAGTATCCAGCCGGGTTCTCAATCTTTTCCCTAGTAATAGCTCGCTAGGGGCCCTACCAGTCGTTCTCTGGGGTGTGTTTCTATATGAATTTAAAAATTGCTGTAACTGAGTGTCTACATCTAGACCAGTGTTCTTAGACGCTTTCATTATGTCCTTAAAAGTTCGAACAAAACGTTCAGCTAACCCGTTTGTTCTAGGGTGGTAGGGCGTAGACTTAATATGCTTGATGTTGTTTTCCATATAGAATCTACCAAACTCGGCTGATGTGAATTGCGTGCCATTATCAGTCACCACGCTTCTTGGAACGCCAAAACGAGCAAAGGTTGTACTTAGAGCTCCAATAGTCCATTTTGAAGAACAGGATCCAGCTGTGTGAAATACTTCTATCCATTTAGATAAAGCATCCACTATGATAATCCACATCTTACCTTCAAAGGGACCAGTAAAATCTAAGTGCAGTCTTGACCAGGATTCAACTGGTGCATACCAAGAGAACAAAGGCGTTTCTACCTCCCGGGGCCGAACTTGCTGGCATGCATGGCACTTCTTTACGAATAGTTCTATTTCAGCGTTTATCTTGGGCCACCAAGCATAGAACTGGGCACATGACTTCATAGCCGATATTCCTGGATGTCCTTCATGCAAAGCTTCAAGGAAGATTCTGGTGAGCTGATTTGGTATCACCACCCTACCGTTCCACAGTAAGACTCCATCTTCAACTGAGAGTTCGTCTCTCTTTTCATGATACGTGTGCAATTCTGAAGGAATCAAATGCTTATCAGGCCAGCCTCTTTCTACGAACTGAATTACTTTGGCTGTGCTGTTATCTTTCCTTAAAGCAATGCGCAAATCACCAATAGTTAACGTAATATCCAGGATCCGCAGGTGCAGCAGATGACCGACGTCTGCCTCATGAGGTTCTGTTATAGGAAATCTAAGAAAGAAGGTCAGCTGGGCTATTTTGGCTCCCAGGAGTATGTTCAATTTTATAGCTGTACTGGCTCATCAATGGTGCCCACCTAGCAACTCTATTCGCTGTTGTCTTTGGTATTTCATGATTTTCACCAAAGATAAACTCTCACGGCTTGTGGTCGGTCTTAATTATAAATTCTCTTCCGAAGAGATACTGATTAAATTTAGATACAGCAAATATTATGCCTAATGCCTCTCTATCTATAACTGAGTACTTTTTTTCAGCATTAGTTAATAGTCTAGATGCAAAGGCTATGGGACGATCGGTTCCGTCAGAATACCGGTGGCTCAAGACTGCTCTAACACCAACTGCACATGCATCAGCACTTATTATCAGAGGGAGGTCTTTGTTGTAATGAACCAGAGTTTCTTCGGAAGATAGCAGACCTTTCAGCTCGTTGACAATATTTTCTTCTTTCTTTCCCCAAGACCATTTTTCTTAGTTAGAGCGAACAGCTCCGCGCATTTGCTACGTAAGTTTGGTACGAAGCGCCCGTAGTAATTAATAGCTCCCAGAAAAGACCTTAGTTCACCAACGTTCTTTGGCATGGGCATGTTCCTAATGGATTCCAAATAATCCTCAGTAGTCTCAGTAGTATTCCTTGTTTGTCGAATCTGTGACCTAAGTACTTCACACTCTTTTGAAACCATTTACACTTTTCCTTTTGCGATTTAACTCCTGCATCTGCAAGGTGATGAAGCACTAACTCGAGTGTTTGAAAGTGTTCTTTATCATTTTTCCCAGTGACAATAATGTCATCTTGGAAACATGCTACTCCCGGAATGTCACCAAGCAAGCTATCCATTGCTCTTTGGAATCTAGATGCAGCAAACCGTACACCAAAAGGCATTCGTTTATAAGCAAAAAACCCAGCGTGGGTTGATATGACTAAGTACTTTCTTGATTCCTCTTCGACTTTAAGTTGTAAGTAAGCGTCCTTGAGGTCAATGACACTAAATTTTGCCCCCCAGCCAGTTTGAAGCAAATGTCTTCAAATAAAGGTAACGGATGTCGCTCGGTCTCAATGTGTTTATTGATTGTTACCTTGAAGTCACCACAGATTCTTATCTTGCCATTTGCCTTGACTACCACCACAATTGGTGATGCCCAAGTTATTGGGGTTGCAGACTCATCTACTTTTTCTAATATTCCGCTGTCTACCAGACGCTGTAGCTCGGCCTCTACCTGACTTCTAAAGGCAAACGGAACTGGTCTTGGTTTAAAGAATTTAGGCACAACTGATGGTTTCATGTTTACCACTGCAGTATGGCCTTTTATCTCCCCTGTCGTGTCACTGAACAACTTCGCGTACTTTTTTATCAATGCTTTTACTCTCTCATCAGTCTGGTTAACATCACCCTGGCTTCCAACATTATCCTGCACTTGGCAGAGTTTCGATCCTGGCGGAAGTGGTATTTTGAACGCAATTATCCAATCTAAGCTAAACAGTGGCACTTCGTCGTGTTCAACAACCCTAACCGGGACCACAAGTGTTTTACTGAAAGCTTTTACTGAAACATCACATTTGCCTAAAGTTTTTAAAGGTACATCTGAGTAAGCTTTTAGTTGAGGCGTTGGTTGAAGCTTAGGCTTTCCTATTTGATTCCATAGCTCAACTCCAATAACAGATACGGCTGCACCAGAGTCATACAACATGTTGACCTTGTAACCTTGTAGACGTGCCTCGATCATTACCTTGCTAGTAGAAGCAACATTGTTTACATCGATTGATCTCAATTGTTGTTTATTGTCATAAGGAGGACTGCCTATGTCAAGTAGATCATAGTTTTTATTCGAAGGTTCTTCCTCAAATACCTTCCTAGTTTTGGTTTTATTCGAGCCGCTGTCCTCTTCAACAACAGCTCTCCCCCTCGTTATACACGCTCTAGCAAAGTGTCTCCTAGCTGAACAGAGAGCACACGCTTTTTGTTTTGCAGGACACTGCATGCCCTTTGCATGTAGCCGATATCCACAACCTAAACAATCACGCCCCTTAATAAGGACTAATTTCCTGATGGATAGGTTGTCGCTCACTGTTAGAACGTTTGAGTTTTCTGTTTCTCTGTCTTGACTTAACTCACTCAAGCGTTTGCTCTGAGACGATGTTTGTTCTTACAGAGATGCTGAAGCCTCGACATCTTTCAACTTAGCATCATTAGAAGGATATAGTTTAATTAGTTCTTCTTGCCACTGTTTGTTACTTATACCTATTACAAGCTGGTCTCGCACCCTCTCCTCTATTGTTTCCCCAAACTCACAACGTCCCGCTCGCTTTCTTAGGTTATTAACAAATTGGGGTATAGTTTCGCCACGCTGACGAAAAGTTTGACAAAACTCTCTACGTTCAGCTAGAATGAATACCTTTTTACCGTAGTATTCATTCAACGACTCCAGAACATCTTCGTACCTGACATCTCTAACATTTTTCAGTCGAAAATGATCAACTAAAAATCTAAAAGACGAACTCCCTACTTTGGCAAGAAGAATGTCCCGTCGATCATCATCTGATTCTACGTCATAGAGATCTAATTGCAGCTCAAACCGCTGTATGTAGTATTCCCATTCCTCGTCGGAAGGGTCGAATAAAGGAAAGTTAAATTTACTCACAATGTTTGATAAACTCTGTTTGTTCGGCTGCACGTTGTCTGAGCGGTCTATTTCAGCTTTTCGCTGAGCTCTAGTTTTAACCATTTTCTCTCGTCGCCAATGAAATAACTCACACATAAGTTAATATCTAGTCTTGTATTTAAACGAGATCATATTTATAAAAATTGACATAATTCAAAATGAAAACAAAACAAAGTAAACATAGAGTTTCTATATAGTAGATACCACAAATTGTTTGGTCAATAATTTTATATTAATAATTATAAAAATAAATAGTATTTTTATATGTTATTAAAGTTCACAAAAATGTATAGTTAGCAACAAAACAGTGTTCCTAATCATAGACTTTTATTATTCTAATATTATTCAATGAGAGTCTTTTGCACTATTAATGCGCAAAAGTGTCATTTGACATTTTTAAAAGTGTCTTTTCATTTTATAATATTGGTAAATATATAGTGATTGCGCCATAAAGCAATAAATATTTTGTAATTAAGAGACCGAGATGAATCGATCATGCCAACGTCATTAGCGTAATTTTCTCTTATAGTTTGCTACAAATTATCGTTTATTTGACTCCAATGTATTCCTACATCGAATTCCATAGGTACAAAAACAAATCGGGACGATTTGACATTAATATGGGTCTAATTTAAAATCTGACAAATCTATTAAGAAATAAAATTTGGTTAACAAGAATGTTAACTTACATTAATATTACAACTATTTCTTGTACAATATTAATATTATACAACTTGGATATACTTTTTCAGGAAGAGATGACAGATGGTGAGTTCATATGGGATAAGCGAGAGCAAGGATACCTACTCGGCTCATTTTTCTGGGGATACATCGTAACGCAGGTACCTTTTGGTATCCTGGCAAAGAAGTACGGTTCAACGTTGTTCCTTGGATGGGGAATGATGTTTAATTCCATCATGGGACTTCTTGTTCCGTTGGCAGCATCGATCGGTGGGTTACCAGGTCTCATCGCTGTCAGATTTTTACAAGGACTCGGAGAGGTAACATTCTTATGAAGAGAAAATCTGTTTATGATTCCCTTAAAAAAACTAATTTGGTTGTTTGAAATTTTTAATTTTGGCCTCCTTTCAAATAAGGAAGTACAACCTAAAACCCGTTTATTATCAAGAAGTCATATTTATTTTCATTTACTTTTCGATTTTAATTTTTATGTCAGATTAATTATATAAATTAAATTTATTTGAACAATAAATTTAAAAGTGCAGTTGCATTGTTACTGATAATAATCAAGTTTGTTAATGTCATTTTATAACTTAGTATTTATGACATTGCAATGATATTAAAGTAATTATTAAATTTACCTTGAAACTGTATTTTTACAATTTAACTGGTTCTTACGATAAAGTGTGATTTCATGGTATTTACTAATCGAGAATGCATTGGTGATAAATAAACTGGATTGTGTTTTCAAAAATAAATCTTATTGAATCCAAATAAGTTGAAACTTTTTTGGATTGAAATCCAGAAAGGATTTAACATTTTGACCCTGAAATGGAGAGCATCCTTAACATAACGAACATTTAATCAAGAAAAAATCTTTCATACTAAAGAATTACTAAAACGTTTAGTTGGAATTAAATAGATTGAAAAAGAAAATAATAAATTTAAATTTTCTTACATTAAATTTATTAGTAAGTATATAGAAAACTTTTATATAGTGTTACTATGTCTGTTTTTGTTAAAAATGTTTCAGGGTCCAATTGTTCCGTGTTCCCATGCTTTGCTGTCTAAATGGATTCCACCAAATGAAAGGAGCAGAATGGGTGCAATAGTATATTCAGGTATGCATAAAATTAATAAATATTCACTACAAGTTGTCCAAGCAAATCAGCTACCACTGACACTTGCTGTTGGACAACAACAAGTTGTCAACCTTAGCTGATAATAATATCCTATGATATGAAATCCCCTCGAAAAATGTAATCTCAATATAATATACAAGATTATATTACATATTTTTGTAGTATATAAAATAAAATGAAAATTGTTATTCTGCTCAAAATATAATTATAAATAATTAACTATAATAATTATATTTAATCATTATAATTATTTATAATGATCGACATTCGTAGATAACTTTTCTCCTTTACTCTCCCTCTTATGTCTTTAATAATTCGCAACAAAGGAAAAAATGCTTACAAATTGCTGAAAAGAGGATTTATTAGACAACCTGAAATCTAATTTACACGTATATTATTCATCTTCTGTGTAAGCGTCTAGATTGAAAAAGCATAAAGACACTTTACTACTTTAAATGGCATTCTTTTGGGCGAGCCATTAACTTCAGCCCTTTATTCCTTATTAAGATCAATCACTTCCTACCAGATGTAACCTCCTATATTTAATATTATTAGTACTTTAGCTTCACTTTTCTTTTTCAGCACGTATGCATTATATTTTCATTTTTCAGGAGCTCAGTTTGGTACGGTGATATCGATGCCAATAAGCGGCTTGCTGAGTCATTCATCAGCTGGTTGGCCTTCGATATTTTATTTCTTTGGAGCTCTTTCAGCAATATGGTCAGCACTTTTTATATGGTCTGTTTATGAAGACCCAGATCATAATCCGAAAATGGACCCTGTGGAGAAAAAATACATTACAGAAACTATTTGGGGAACTAAAGAAGTTACAGTAAGTTGGACAAATTCTTCGCGTTTACACCTTAAATGAATTAAAAATTGCAGTTAAAATGTATAATCATTTCTTGCATTTTTACCTTTTTTGTTCTTTTATATAATTTTATATAATATAATTTATATAATTTTTCAGACACCACCTACGCCGTACAAAGCAATACTGACATCAATGCCTTTCTGGGCCATTCTAGTCGCTCACGTTGGTCAAAATTTTGGATATGAGACACTCATGACAGAACTTCCAACTTTTATGAAAGAAATCCTCCACTTTAATATTAAAGAGGTTGGTACTAGTTTTTCTTATATTATAAGGGATACACTTGAATTAAATAAACTCTAAACATCCTATACTTCAAATTTCTTTTCTTGCGTCCTGAAATCAAGTAAAGAAGCTGTTTGTAACACAAGAGCTAAGTAAATCACATTTTTGCATTTTCTTTTTATTTGATTATCTAAAACTGTACTGTTAAGTAGAAAGATTCAAAGCAACATTGTTTCCCGTCTCAAAAATAAAATTAGAATAAAAGAAAAACCATAATTCTGGTCTGACGTCAGGCTGTTTAGTACCCAACTTCAAAATAAAGCCCCCTAAAATAGGAGAAAAAGCTTAATAATGTATAATAAAATTTTCTGACTGTCTGCGCTTGCCAATTTATAATTTTTCACATGCTCCAACGTATTAGAATTCATTCCCAGGCTATCAATCATCAAATTATTTGGGTCACCAATCAAAAAGGTTGGGAAACGGTGCTGTAGATGAATGGCCAAAAATATATTAAATAAAAAATGATCTTTTGGCGGAAAAGTGCTTTCTTATGTGTGCAGGATTTAAAGCAGGATTACCTTGTATGAATCATATACTATTATTAGTATAAATCCTTTAAACGTCCATGGATACTTGAACACTGTATTCTCCACACTTACAAAAAATAATATATAATATATATATATATATATATATATATATATATATATATATATATATATATATATAATTATATTCTAGACCAGCGAGTCTTTCCTTTTCTTTTCGGCCCTTTTTTAAAATAACTATCCCTCTACATGTTGTATTTCTAGAAATATTACATCCCTCTTTTACCCAACATTACCCCAATCTCATAACCTAATTTTTAAAACTCAAAGTATTAAATTTTTAAAAATGCAAATACTCTATTGCGTTGTAATCCTAAGCTTCTTGAAATCAGATTTATTCTCTATATTTAGATCAACGATAGATAATGGGTCTCTCAATTACTAAGATTATTATAATTATAACGATATATTATATTTTAAAGTTTAGTAAATGACTATTGATCGCAGAAGTTTAATAATAAATTGCAGTTGCTAGGTGTTTTTATTATTGCTATATGATTTATAACTGAATAAACATTCCATAGTATAATTGATTGGAAATCAAAATGTTCTAAGAAATATGATAATTGTGGTTTTATAATCCGCGATGTACATCTTTAGATTTGTATCAGTGTTAAATTATTTTATAAATAAAGAATATTTTAATTTATCTACATTTGTATCTGAACATGCTCTAACTTTGCTAACATGGAAATTCCATCTATATTACAATCAAGTTTTTCTCTGTTTAATAATGTTTAAATTTAGTGGTTTTTATAAAGAATAAAAACTATTAAGGCATTGCATCAAGAACTTTCAACAAAAATATGAAAAAAAAAAACAATCCGCATATTGCTTAAGTTAATGCCAAAATATATAAAAATTGCGGCGAAGGGTATAGAAAACAATACCTCTGTACTTTTTCTCACCTACTTCCATCCTCGTCCTTACTTTAGATTAGCTTTGCTCATCCTCAGAATATGAAAATCACCTAATTATATTATATCGCAGTACGTCTTGACACTAGCTTCGCTCGTCCTTAGTAAAAGCGTCTATTTTATTTCGAGATTTATAGCACAAAACTAATTACCAAGGGGTCTCCGCTATAATAGCTAACATTTTAAACTATATTTACACCAAATTAAGCTACCATTTGGAACTATATTTATACTAAATTTAGTGACTATTTAGAACTATATTCACACCAAATTTAACAACCATTTGGTACTATACTCAGACCAAATTTAGTAACTATTTGAAACTATATTCTCACCAAATTTAATAAATTAGTCAATTTTGACGGCAGTTATTACGAGACAAATATTCAAATATTGTGCCCTTTAGCCGTGTAATGAAGTATTAACGTTGGTTCAATTATATGAAATAAATCAAAACTTATAATAATATTCTACTTATAATATTGATTCTGTTCACCCTTTAAACTAAAGTTGACAAACATATGCATTTTCAATCCTGAATTAAAGATCTACTGGTATTCTAGCAATGCTTATGTTATTTTTCATATAAAAATCATTCCCAAAAAAAAGTCTTAAAAACCATAATACATCTAATTATCTCCAACAAGATTGTCAGGCGTGGGCACAAGTAGTCATGTGTGCAAAATATGCAACAGGTAGTAATTTTCCAGGTAAAATCATTACCTGTTCAAATTTTCATCAATCAACTAATGAAGTTGAAACTTATGAAATTTCTTCAATGGTTGTGTAAAAAATAATAATGGTTAGTTCTTAATTTGTTGTGCAGAACGGTTTCTTATCATCAGTGCCCTACTTCTCGATGTGGATGTTCTCTATGGTAGCTAGCTGCATTGCTGATCACATGATCTCATCGGGAACTTCCCGAACATTTATTAGAAAGATAGCATGCGCAATAGGTAAGTACATTGTTTAAGTAAACAAAAGCCACGTTGTTTAAAAATCTTCACAACTTAAAAAGAATATTCTAAAATCCACATTTTCAGTATAAATTTGGTTTAACCCTTTTTATTTTCTTTGTTTTGAAAAAAACAAAGCAAATAAAAAGCAAAAAGCGGGTTTAGGAAGAGGACAAGACCCTCCTTGGCAAAACATTAGCTGGAGAAACAAACAAGAAAACTATAAAAGTCTACCAACAAGTTGGAAGAATGGTCGTATATTTCCTGAACTGGTTTTATTCCAACTTGCAAAAAATAACAGATTTTTTAAGCTTATAATACTAAAACTTAAAAGTAAATTTTCTTAAGTTTCTGTGCTGTAAATTTTGTTGAATATGATTTATTATTAAATGCAGTTAATTAAGTACTGGGCAGTTTAGACTATCAATAAGTATTAGGAAAACGTTTACGTAAATGTGATTATTCGAATATATGTGATGTGATTATTAGGAACAATACATCGAGTTCGTAATTTTTTAAGTCTCATTATTTTTTTAAACTTTCTAATGGAATTTAATCGTTTATTAAGAATTATGAAACACTATAAAGAACATCAATATCGATATGGAACATTTATATCATGTTTAAAAATTAACAAACTAAGAAACTTTATTTAGAGACTATCTACATGAAGATACAAGTTAAGGTACTCTGGAACAGTTGATACACAATTAAATACAGTGCATAACTGTTTCTTACAGATCTGCATGTATAATCCGTTTCAGAGGTTTCATGTATACCAAAAGACAAACACTGATTTTTAATTGCTAGGTACTAAGAGAAAGACTGATGGAAACTTCAGTTGATAAGTACCAGGCTATTCTTCTATTGTTAGACATCTAACCACTTGTATTTTAATTTTCTTTGTTTAGGACATTTTGGTCCAGGAATATGTTTGATCATGGCATCTTACACTGGATGCAACCCATACCTAACAGTAGCGATCCTATCAGTTGGTGTCGGACTAAACGGAGCCGCGTACTCAGGGTTCAAAGTAAACCATATGGATATATCTCCAAGATTTGCTGGAATATTAATGTCTTTCACCAATTGTACGGCAAATGTAACAGGATTATTGGCTCCTTTAATAGCCGGTTATATCATAGAAGGAAAGGTAAGATGGATATTTACAATATTAACAATATTTGACGAAAATGAGAGGCGTAGCTAGAGCATAGAGGATCTTCCCGCAATATATTTTTGGGTCCCTAATACCTACCGGCCCCAATCAGATGCCTCTCCCTCTTAAAAATTTTATTAAAATAATAGTTATTTATGCCATAAGGCTGAGAAGTGTGTCTTTATGTCACGGCAATTAGATTTACCGACGAGCGAAGCGAGTCGGGAAAAATTGCCAAGACATAAAGACATTTTCAGCCGGATGGCATACACTATTTTTTTTGAGGTAGCACTCATTAACTAAAGCACTCATTAAAAAAAATCAAAAAATAGCACTCATTAAACTACGCTATATACTTAATTGAAAAAAAACAAACTTCCAATTATTATTAACTCCATATTATCGTCGTCATTAAATTCATCCATAGCTTCACACTTTTACTCAAAAATGTAAAAGCTTTACAAATAAACACACAAAAATTGTCAATTAGAACACCTTTTAAAAACGAAAAAAATTAGTCTATGAACAAAAACAGAAACAAAATAAACGTTTTTAAAGAAAACTCATGAAGTTTTAACACAGATTGTTTTTTGAACACGCTACATTACAGTAATGGCGGCAACATATGAATTACTTTTACGTCCTAGGAGTTTTTTTACATTCATTATTGTCCCCGGAGGTGAAAAGTACTAAATAACCTCCTAAGACAATAATGATTGGCTTCTCATCCTAAAAACGGTCCAATAAAGTGCTCAATTACGTACTACCTCAAAAAAAAAAAAAAAATTAATTTTATTTGTAATAGTACAGTAGTAGAAGAAAGTTTAGGTTTTCACCAGGCTTCCTTCCTACTATAAATCTAAACTACTCATACTCTACTCACAATACTTATTCCTAGTTAAGAGATTTTGCTACTCTACTCTACGTTTGAGAGAGTCAGCTACTGCAAACGCATAAACGAGTAAAAAATCGGGTTTTCCCTAATTCCTCCTAATTTCGGAGTCGCTTCGCTCGTCCTCAAATGTCAAGATTATTCAAACCTAAAGTTATTTACTTCGGTCACGCAACTCTCGACCCCAGAATACAATGGTTATGTAAAATATAGGATGTCATGACTTCGCACTCATTTCGTTTGTCCTCAGAATGTCATGACTATCCGAAGCCTAAGTTATTACTTCGGTTTCGCTGCGCTGGATTTCATAATAAATTGGTTATTCAAAGATTAAGGTATTATGACTTTAGTCTCGCTTTGCTCGTCCTTAGAATGTCATGATTACACGAAGTTTTAGGTAGCATAACTTCAGATTCGCTATGCTCTACCTGAGAATTATTCGGTGTCCAAATATCTGGGGTGTTATAGACTTAGGTTAATCAAAGCTTTGAAAATAATACCCTAGATAGGCATTTAATCAAATTATATTTAATCAAAGCGGGAGGTATGTGTGACACACATACACACACACAGACATGATGACAACCACTCAAAATATCAAGAAAATGCCTGAAACGGATGATAATAAACACGGTTTCGGATATTAGGGTGAACACAATACTCTTCCTTATACCTATGGCAGTAGGCGAGGAAAGGTAAAAAGGAAATTCACTAAAGCATTATACTGGTTTAAGAAGTGGTACAATTTTTATAGAGGCCCATTATATAGGTGATGCAGGGTATTAAGCCCCAAACCATAAGAACCCCAGCCATTAACATGAAATAAGGGCATTCTTAAGTTCCCGTAATTTGACGATGCTATACCAGTCAATAATAAGCTACAATTGGATCTTACGTAAAAATATGATAAAAAGTAATAAAATTATGTCTTGGGCTTCTAGTCTAGTTACATAATTAACGAGACTATACAGTACTTGAATAAGGCCCCATGTAGAAGTAATTAAGGAAGTAAAGATAGGGAACAGTGATGAAGTACAGATAGGGAAGCGGATCGTAAGTTGTGTACTAGTTCCTAAGTTGTGTACTAGGCTCTGGTATACAATACCTTACGATTCAACATCCGATTGTAACCTGACTAGATAGTTTGTATATACGTCAATAAATATCATATTTATAGCATTTAGCTCTGTTTTTATAAAGTATATATTATTTTATATTACCTATATAGGGTCTTGAATCTTCATATTTTAATATAGTCGGGTAATCATGATCGTCAACCTTAAAGCCACCATTCAGAGGACGAGTGTGAAAAAGAGTTTTCAGGTACTCTGCATTATTTATGTCATCTAATAACAATAAAATGTTTCAGCCTACTCAAGCAGCATGGCGGAACGTATTTTTCCTATCTTCAACTATATACTTCGCTTTCTGTACATTCTATTTAATATTTGCGTCAGCTGAAAAGCAGCCGTGGGACAGTGGTAAACCTAAGGAAGAAAGAGAAGTTCATGACATGGATGAAACTGTTCACTAATCACTTTTGATATTACTCAGGTATGAAGTATATTAGTCGTATAATATATAATTTTAGTATCCATAACATAGAGATATTTTACTACAGGTTATTACTATAGGTTCAATTGTGAAACATCGAAAAAGTAACCTGACCACCTTCAATTATAAATATAATCTAATAATCAGTGTTAAATTACAATAATTTGTATAGGAGAGTGTTAAAAATACAAATAAAAACACTAGAGTGGGAAGCCAAAATCAATTGATTTATTATAACCTATATTTTTTTTTATTATTGTGTTTTTATCATAGAGATATATTACTACAGAGACCCTATAGGTTAAATTAGTAAGTAACCTGACCTCCTCGCTTAGGAATAAAATGAAGTAATCAGTACAAAATCACAATAACTTTTATAGTAGAACGTTAAAAATTCAAATCAAAACACAATCAATATGCGGGAAGCCGAAATCAATTGATTTTTAATATAATCTTAACTCAAACTTGAAGGAGGTTTCAATGAGGTTACACAGAGCCTCTGAGAGCCCCAAAGAGATGTTTCAGGCCTCTTAATGTATTGATATAGGCTATGCTTCCTCTAGTATATATCTCTATGGTTTTTATTGTTTACATTTGATTTATTATAAACTCACTCTAGAAGGAGGTTTCAATGAGGTTACGCAGAGCCCCTGAGAGCCCCAAAACGATTGAGATAGGCTATACCCCCTCTAGTATATTTACTGACAATGAATAATGTGATTAGAAGATTTTCATTAAAATAATTTTAGTTATTTTTCTTAATAGTGAGTTTAGCGACATTTTTAACTCTATACATTTAAAGTTTACTCAATACTTACGTAAAGACTTATTTTTAGCTTAAAAACACTAATGTAATGTATTCTATTATCTATGATTAGCATAATACGTATCTATCATTAAACGCCCGTATTCACCAAAACCGAACTCAAAATTGTTTAAATTAAACTAAAGTTTAAACTTACGTTGGTATAGACTAGGTTAAGTCTGACGTCACAAAGGAGGTCAGACTTTTTTAAACCGTTTTAATAACAGTTTCCTTATTTTCCGGCTAATATATGTCAAAATAAGATCTATAAATGTTTTGAATCGACAATTTGAAATGGATTGCATTAAAGTAAGTGAAAATATAAGTGCTAATAGTATGTTAAAACTCGTTAGTTTGTTAAAACTGTGGATCATTATTTTGCAAAATGTCAACAAACATTTTTGCAATAAAAATTTAATTAATAGTAACGCAGTAATTTTGTGATGATTTGAGTGCAAAACGATTTTCAGTTTGTCAAAAGTTATATAAGTTTTTGTAATTATCACCTTTATTATTATAATGTGTTCAACATGGCGTTGAAACATAGCATTTAATAAATTACAAATTTTAATAACATTTGACGTACTGAGGAGCTCGTTTTGAACTAAAATTTATCACAAGATCACTGCCTTTAAAAATAAGGTTATTTTTTAGTATCAATAAAAATTGTATTTAAAAAAAGACAATGTTTCTTGTCATTTTGCAAAATGATGATCCGTCGTTTTAACACACTATAACATCACTTTTCGGACCTATATTTTGATTCATTTTCATGAAATTGAGATCAAATTTTTGACTTTATTAAAACATCTTAGACCTTATTAAAATTATAAAAAAACTACCCGGTTGAAATCATAACTTTAAGACACGGGTTTTCGAAACTAACCTCCTTTGTGACGCCGGTCTAACCTGGTCTACTCACCAAGCTTGGATTAAATTGATTTAGTCTAGATTAAGTATCGAAGTATCTAGTTTAAACTCGACTTTAATCGAGATTTTCGTGTTGTTACGTTGGCGACACTGGTTTTCATCTCTTTGTTTTGATTTCATAACATATCTTTTTAGTTTTCTCTCTTTCATTCTCTTTATACATTTCTTGATGGACATCAAAAAAACTTCGACTAAATTTACATTGAAATGATTAATAAACAACAGGTAATATCCAACATTTTAATCTCCATACATTTAATTATCAATACTGATAATATTGTTTGTAAGATTTGTGTATTTATTATAAATTGGCCCATTTTTGTATTTTAAAATAAACGTGATATTTTTAAACAATCTAAACTAAAAATTTTAATCTTTAATTCCATTTATAGGTTCCTAATTAAAGTAAAAAACAGATAAATAATTCCTAAAAACATCGCAAATACATCAAACTGTAGTCAAAAACTATAGTGGTATAAAATAAGTTTATTTTAGTCGACCGTAAGTTTAACCCACCGTTTAGATCGGTGGGTATAAAGAGATAAGTTATAATCACTATAGAGATAAGTTAATCTCTTGTTTTTACTTTTTTCTACAGCTAAGGTTCGGTTTTTATTCGGCTAAGAAGGTAAATATCATATAAGGTTTAATCGCCCTTTCAAACGGATTTTACTAAACAGTAGTTTAAATAGTTTTATAAATACTAAACGTAGTTTAATCTAGACTTTAAACTACTTATTCTTAAACCGGAGTTTAAACAAGTTTGGTCTATAAAGCCCTGAATGTAGTGTCTAACTGTGTAACAAAAAAGTTAAAAATCATTTTATAAACTAGGTTATGTGAAAATAACCTCTATGAAGTGTTTCCGAACAAATTTTTTTATGTTGATTCGTTGATTAAGAGCATAGAATCAGTTTATTTTTATATTTAGGAGACATCTATTTTATAAATGTAATAATTTGTATAAATAGATAGATAGATATAAAAAATAGCCACTATTTTATAAAAAGACTTTTTCTTCCACTTTTTTTCAAAGACTAATTTTCTTTTCTTTGTTTCAGAGAGACGATTTATAATATTATCTGAGATACTCTAATTTCTCTTTAAGCTTTTTATTATGAGATAAAAGCGGCTTGTACCTCATTCTAGCTTTTACAACTTTCTGTGACGACTCTAAACGACCAGAAACGATTCAATGAATTAAAGAGTTCAAATGTTAAAAGAAATTGCCATCTAAATTCTGTATTCAGTGTGGGCAAGTGGCATCATGAAATTAAATTGGTTTATAATGTAGAGATATTGTTAATAGAGAGGCCCTATCGGTTGAATTTTGAAACATTAAAAAAGTAATCTGAAATAAACAATGAGAAATACAGTAACTTATAAAAAACAACGTTTATAATAGAAAAAAAAACACTAACAATGTGGGAAAAGCCGACAACGATTGATTTATTATAACCTTAACTTACTACTAGAGGAGGGTTCAATGAGGTTACACAGTGCCCCTGAGAACCCCAAAATGGTGTTTCAATCCTCTTAATGAATTAAGATAGGATATGCCCCCACTAGTAGTATAAGTCTGGTTCGTCTAAAACTGGTCCAACATGTCAGAATATATAGTTTTTTATAACAAATTGAATTTGTAATAAGAAATTAAACAAATAATAATTTAGATTAAAACCTGATACATATCATTGTAAGAAAAGGGTATATAAAAGTATTTATAGCTAACATAAAAGTAATATTTTTATAAGAAAATTAAATATAGATCTGCAACAATATGTTTTCTATTATAGAATATTATTCTATATTATTATACTATAATATTATATATTATTTTATAATATTATCGAATAATATATAATATTTTTATATAAATGAAATTGTATTTGTAATAGACCAAGGATCTTAAATATTTCGCATGGAGAGTTCCTTAATGAAAAACAATTCGAAACCCCTCTGCACCCGTTTTACTGTCTGGTTTTTCAAACTAAACAGTAATTTTAAAGCCTAAATTATAAAAAAATATACATACATTTAGGAATGAAGTAATTATCTTATTTGATATAAAACGGTATGTCGACACTAAATAAGTTAGACATTTGTAGTATAAAAGTGCTTTGTTTTATTGTGGTGGTCCTATACTTTAAACTCGACTTGTCTAAGTTCCTCCATTGCCCAGAAATTCGATGCCAACGCGATTTAGTCAAAGAAACAAAACGAACAAACAATGGGGAAAAACTTTGCCCATTTTTTACCCACTCTCTATAACAATATTTCATTTATTATTTTATTTATTTTCATTATACTTGTAATTTATTCAATTAAAATTTGTAAATATTGTAAGATTAATGTAATCTAATGTGATAGGATGAAAATTTTGTTTTGTTTTATTGTTTAATTTATTAATTTTTAATTAAAAGATATTTATAAGTAGATAATGTTGGTTTATTTCATTTCAGCTAATTTTCCCAAGAAACACAAGCTTTTGCAATCAGGCTTTTGAAGGGGGGGGGGGAGACGTAAGAGAAAAATGTCAACACAAGAATTATTAATAAAAGAACTTCTCTGTAAACGTCTTGTATTATTTTACTTGTGTGTAAAATAAAATTGATTTGGGTCATCTCTATAATGTTAATATAACATATTTTCATAGGAATAGAGAAATGAAATTTATAATACTCAAAAAATTATAATAAATCGTTTTATATTTATAATTAATAAGTAATGGAACATAATTTACTAATTTAATTTAATACTTCAACAACTGCAAGTATTGCCAACTTCTTATAAAAACTTTGCCTTCTTCAATATTTTTTTGTAATAAAATGTATTAAATAGGCAATACTGATTTTCTTATAAAAAAGTATTGCCTAGGCTGTGAAACGCTTAGAGATTAAAGGGACAAGTTTTTATGTGAGCACACAATCGTATTTTTTAGTCTAATAAAAAGTTATAAAGAAAATGGTTTACCTAGTTATTGCATAAAATTATATACATTCGCATTGTATTTACAAGTGTAAGTTTAAAGCTTCTCAAACTAAATCGTTCGGTAAATTAGCTGAAACTGTAGTTTAAACTTAAAATGGTATTAACTAGCGCAATATAACAACCAAACTAAGTTTAAACTCAGATTCCACTAAACTTTGAAAACGAGAGGAATAGCGTTAAACTCAATTTGAATGTATATCATTTGATACTACCGAGTTTTGCAAAACATGAATAGTTGACACAATATAATTAATTGAGTTAGACGTAACGAAACAGAGTGGGACATGACATTATGTCCAGCCATCAATGATGACGAATGTCGAATGATGGAACAGTTCCCAGATGTAGCATTGCATTTTGCTTGTTACATTTCCTTGGTGTCTCTCGCACAATTATATTGTGTCAATTTGAATGCATCCGCGTTTTTTTAACTTTTCCAAACCAACTACAAACTTACCATGGTAAGTAGGAAAAGTATTGGGTTTACCTTTAGAATTTGAAACTGAGATTTCATTATAATCATCCGTTTCAGGCTTCAATGCCGTTCTGAGTGATTTTCAGAATGCTGTCTATCTGTTTGAGTGTGTGTGTGTGTGTGTGTGACTGTGTCACGCATAATTCCATCTGTTTTATGGGTTTTATAGCTAGAAATCAAAATTTTATGCTCCCAATTGTTTGCATATTTAAAGATAAGATCAAGTTTTTTTAACAATATGGTAATCTAAATCAGACATAATATCTAATTTGTGTGCTATTTTTTTAATCTCAAGCGTAAAACAGCGGAAGTTATGAGTTATCCGGCAGGAAAATTTCAGAGTGGCGGTCTAGTCTCAGCTTGAAATTTGGCCCAAGAAACCTTTCATTCAATATGGTTAAGGTCACCATTTAAAAATTAAAAAAAAAAATTGATCATATCTGTAAATGAGAAAACAATTGTTAGCATAAAATGACGATTTCAAGCTGTAAAAAGTTATACAATAGTTTGCTTTCTTTTTTATTAATTTTTATGAAAATTATTGTAGCATAAATTGACTAACAGTTCTCAAACCATCACTGTTATCTTCAGTTTAAACAGGGTATTCAAAAGAGTCGTTATTATTGATTATGCGTACTTTTAAAAGTAAGGTAGATTAAATATACAAAACACATTTGTAAAGCAGATCTAACAGACCTTGATTTCTTCAGGGAGTATCTCAATTCTGTTATTTTAATTTTACTAAGGTAGAATTGAAAGTAGTTTAGTTCATAGTGTGCTTTATTAATAAAATTCTAAACAAAATAAAAAATTCTTCTTATGTGTACATAAAAATACCTTAAACTTTTTTAAAGTAATCATGTTCGTAAAATAAAGAAAATGAAGAAAAAAATGAAAAACGTTTTTTATTGAATTTTGGACAATTTGTTTTTTACAATAATAATTATTTATAATTAAATTAAAAACTTATTTTATATGCAAATATTATTTAGATATAAATATAAATTATTATATTAATTTAAAATTTTTCAAACCCTCCAAGAGAAACTTCATTTGAACAATAAAAGTTTGGATCTCAGTCATACAAAAGTTTTATAGTAGTGGGTTACATTGTATAAATATAAATTCTTCTTTTCTGCTTTATAAGAATCCCAATCGAAACCCTGTGAATTTCTTAACAATACTTTATAGAAAACTACATTATTTTCATCTTAAGATTACTAATTGTATAAATGCTTGCCAATTCAAACATTTTATTATTTTATTTACTTCAATTTGACATTAAGTAGTATCGAGGTGTAAGACGGCTTACTTTATAAACATAGATATTTAATCGTATGTAACATCATATTAAATATCTTCCAATACAATATATTAATAGAGGAAATAATATATAAATAGGCTGAAACTATACACATACTAAAAGTTAATAGAAATATCAAGTTTTAACTGGTGAAGATGATTAAAATTTTAACAAATAAATATGACAAATTTTTTTACTATAGATCAAATGATCAAGTTCTATTATGCTTCTCATAACAATATATCATGTCTTTATAGAGTTCCTTACAACAAGTTTTTTATATTCATTAGTCTCGTCGTACTTAAATTTATGAGCTTAAGTTGAACTAAATTATTGAACAAAATAAGGTATCTGTTAGTCTCAGATATATGTTAAAAATACTTCATTAAATTTGATAGACTTAAAGAAGAAATGTTGCTTTGCAAGGTTACAACTTAGACACATGCATCAAAATGACAACACTTATACTATCGTTTATTTTTCTTATACTATTATTTACTTATACTATCTAATTAATCGAAATAGATAATCTGATTTATCGGACTGTGATTACTCTATTTTAATGGAATAACCAGATTCATTGCATTCTTACTACTCTACCTTTATAGATATATCTGATTCATCGGGACCTGAATACTTTGTTTTAATATAGTATTCAGATTTCGACAAATGTAATTGAAACGTCATATCATGATTCAAAGTAGCTCATTTTACCTATAAAATTTAGCATGCTTTATTACAATAAATATTTTTTTTACATATCGTTACCACTATATGTATTCATGTTATTGAAGGATTATAACCGTATATAGCTTGATACCACCGTAGAATGCATAGATAAAGAAAGATGGTCCTGGGATTTATTATTTCGGACAAGAAAAGGTTAGTTCCGTAGCCAGTTAACAGAAGCGCTAGTGTATAATTGATGGTTTCACCATGCCAACTAAGTTAGCAGGGCCAACTACTGTTGCCTTGTTTTCTGCAAAATACTTGATAATAATGACAGACTTTAAGTAGATACTTGATTCTTGGTTTGATGTGATACTTGTTTCGAAACTTGGTACAAAAATCAATCTACTCGGGACAAAAAAGTCCCGAACCCTATTGTTTATGAAATATGTGTGATGTTATAAATCCACAATAATGGCCCCACAAACATTTCAAAATATCACAAATCTTCATATGGTGTTTAGATTGGGCTGAAAGTTTGACACATATTCCTATGCATAGTTCACAAAAATATCAAGTTCCATTTTATTATCAGTATTAGTTCTGGTTATATTGATTGACATATATATGTCAAACGTCATTAATTGACATAATGTAAGCAAATCAAATTTTTTCTCTAGTACATTTGAAAATTTGCTCATTTCGTAGCATTATGTCACTTATATAAACCAGTAATAATAATAATAATAATAAACTATTTTTATTTGCCAATAAGTATACAAAAGTATACAATAGCTTGAGGTCATATATAGCTTAATAAAATACGTCAAATAATTAGAATACACTTAAAAATGCTTACACTTAATATGACGAACTAATAAAGTACATCAATCACGATATACCCGATTAGAGCGGGGGCTGCCCTAATAAAAGCGTGGGGGTCGCTAAACGGCTCCTAGCGCTGACGCCGCGTAGCAACTGAGGCGCGAAGAGCCAAGGCCGGGGAACAGCAAAGAGGCTGAGGCCGAAGGCCTCTTGTTAATATTTAAACTATTTTTTTATACAAACACAATGTCATACACAAGTTTCTCAAAATTTAGCTTAGAACAGTAAATAATTATATAGGAGACGGACCGTAAAAGTTTTACTTTAAGCATACAAAAAGAGAAAAAAAATAAAATTCAAAGGTAAAAAAAAGCGTCAAAAAAATAAAAATAACTCCGGTACCTCGGAATTTTCTCTTGCCTTATCGGATCCACAAAGCTCATCCTCACTACTTCACACTCGCTTAGCTCGTCCTAAGAATATGAAATCAACAATATATTAGCACGAATTTGGACTCGCTTCGCTTGTATTCAGACGAAAACATCCTTTCTATTCCAAGCGATCATCTATCCAGGCACTGAACTCCCTCGATGCTGCTTAACGCTTGAGATCCGATAAAAACCGATTTTATACTAGTCGTATTGATAATAAAAGTTAGTATACTTATTTATTACTTGAAGAAATACACATTGTTCAAGTGTATCCCTCTATGCACAACTCAATTATATTATTTTCCGAATTTTACAATTTTTTAAAAAACGTATACATCTTATTCGATACAAATTGAACATACGCTGATTACATAAAGGCTGAATTTCAAATTCATAGAATCATTTTTTGGGTATAATAAATTTCCGAAATGTTAGATGAGTCATCATTGCCGGTTAATGCCGTCATAAACAAATTATCTACCTTCAGACATAATGTTTACCACTTGTTACCCTGAAACCCACATAAGACTAACTGAAAAATATGTTGACAAATATTTTATGTTGAATAAGATTCTTCCAATTAATATGCCATAAACATTGATGAACGAAAGATTTTTTTATTAAATATCATGACTTCTTTACAGATAATAATACAAAGAAAGTACGCTTATTTTATATACAAATCCATATTTTATAATAATTATGAATTGCTTGCTTATGTAATATTATTAGTAAAATAATACAATCTCAAAATAAAAAAAAATATAATACAACAATATAGCTAGTATATACTACCATCAACATCAAAATTAAAAACATCAGAAATATAGTAATATATATATATATATATATATATATATATATATATATATTATATATATATATATATATATATATATATATATATATATATATATATATATATATATGTGTGTGTGTGTGTGTTTGTATGTTTGATGACAACTCTAATATTTAGTATGATTAAAGAAATTTAAACAGAATTCTGTAGCCAGCTACAAAACATTAATTATAAAATTATTCTAACAAATTTAATACTTATATGATATCAACAAAATTCTATGATCAAATAACAACATTAGAAATAATATTAATAAGTTATGTAAATACAAATTACAACATTTAAATAAGATTGCAATTAATACATCTATAATTGACATGATTTTTTTTGTATTAAATGACATTTTCATTACCAAAGAATTATAAAGAAATATTTCAGTTCCACCAAATTTGTAAATTTAAAAATTTAAATAAATTTATTTTTAAAATATTAACTTCTAAGGCAAAGTTAAACAAAAGGCGGCATGGTTGCTTAATAAAATAGCAAATAAGTAAGTAAATATTTATAAGTAAAGAAATACAAAACAATAATTAATTGTAATTTATTTATTTATAATAATATATTGTATTGAAATATTTTTAGCATATTTCTTATGAAGCAGGTATTGTTATTATAGCGCAGAAGCTCAAGGATGCTACCTATCTCTCACTCATTTGCATTTATTATAAATTTATGTCTTTACATCTTAAATATGAAACAATAAAGATGAAAAAAGCCTAGGAGTATGAATTTTTCTTTTCTTGAGTACTACAACTTTTATTTGAATTTTTTTTGGGATTCTTAAAAATAAAATAACTGCAATGATTTTAAAATTTTGCTGTCTGTATATTGTTTAGCCTCTGATCTAATCACCAGACTTGTGGTTTTATTACTCTATCCTATGGTCCTGTAAATCCCATGATCATTTATTAAATAAATTATTTAATACTACCGACTTTTGAAAAACATAAATTAATGACACAATTAGATAGTACATAAATTTTATGATGTAGAAAATCATCCCTTAGCTCTATGACTATAAGTTCATTTCAGGAGTTAATTTTAACTAATTTAAATAATAAATAATGAAAACATTAAAATATTGAAATATTTTAAGAATAAAAAATCCTTAGTTTAAATTAGTATTTTTAGACAATATATATATAACGCATGACTAGATACTTTATATTATTTAAATAAATCGTTTAACAACACTTCAGGGCCTCAAAGCCCCGAAGCACTTATATTCTCCTTTTATAGGTCACTATTTTTTGCAACCCCACAAAAATAATGCATACATAAGTATCTACAAATATTGATGATCGATTTAAAATAATGTATTTTTTTAATATAAAAAATATAACATACACGAAACGTTTTACGGACAAAGATAAACAATTTATTATACACACTATAAATTAATTTTAAAAATGGCTTACCAGAGAGCTCAGGTGATTAGAATATGAATCGGACCGTTTAAGGTCACAGCAATGGATAATTTTAACCACAAGATAATTCAGGTTCGAATCTCAGGCAGATCTCATTTTTGTTAATGAGCCATATTTGTTACCTTAACCTCTAAGTGAGGATAAAGTTGGTTTTTGCATTCTTTAATGAATGCTGGTTAAAGACTGCGTTAGATCGGTCATCTTAACAATTTTAAAATTATTTTAGATCTACCATGTATCTGCGACAAGGTAACTCCCCAAACATGACATCCCACATAATTTTGATCGACCGTTGTTTGATGCTAAGAGAAGCTCATTAATTTCTAGCCTGGTCACAAGAGGAGAAGTCTAAACTCCTGTTAATTTTCATATTTTTTAAAATGATTTAATCCTTTCTCCAAATTTATAAACTCTTTGGATTTTGATAATTCAAGTTTATAACTATTAGTTATAGACTAAGTTTATACTATTAGTCGCAATTTAGCTACCGTAGCGATAACATCTAGCTTAGAGTAGAATAGTATAATGTAGTGTAATAGTGTAGTTAAATTTTGCTTACATCGGCTATAGTTCCTTTTTTATTATTATTTCGGTTAATTCATACTATAATGTTTAAATTCTGTAAATCAAACTCAACTTTTTATAATTATGACAAATGTTTTCATTGAAAAGAATTGACGACGGGTTAATCCCTGAATATGAAGATGAAGATATTAATCCCATTAGGAAGCAACAACCTACACCGGAAAATGTTGCGAAGGAAGAAGAGAAAAACAGCACCTCGACAAATCAGACTGATCTAGATAATAAGGTATCCAAAATCTTTACCTTACCGTCCGTAGGTCAACATGTGATAATTAAAAGAAATTCCGGCCAAACTCAAGAAGCAATAGTAACCGAGATATTACAATCAGATAATGACCCCGTTCAACAGATTAAAAAACGTTACAATAAATGTTGAATGGGTAGAAAATGACGGCTGTATTAAAGGGAAATCTGTTGACGTTAGCAGAATCACTCTTTGTAGTAACAATATACCCTAATACAACTTTAAATACAAACAATACACCTGACCGTAATATCTTTAACCTTAATGTTAATAAAGAAAACATTAATGCAAATATTAGTAATTATAAAGACAATAGTTTAATAAATAATTCAGATAATACTGCACCTCAACCTAGTACTAGTTCAAATATAAGTAACAATAGCGAAACTACAGAAAATGGAGTAGTTTGTTCAATTTGCAACTTTTCTTTTAAAAACGAACGAGGCTTAAAAACACATGTAGCTAAAAAACCCAATAGAAGCTAATAAATCAAAACTGAATAGTATACTTAAAACTGACGTGGAAACAAGTGAATTAAATCAAACAGAAATAGAAAAATGGGATAAAAAGTTTAAAGCTTTTCTTTCACTAGATATTAATCAGTTTAAGCAGGAGGATTTTCACACTGTTAATGACTTTCTTCTTTTCCTCAAAGATGCTAATAATGATTTACCTGGTCCAAAACATCCAGCTGCGCGTTATTACAAAATGCGTAACAGAAATAAAGAATCAAAAAGCACAAAAGGATCAAGTAAATCATCTAATCCTCAACGTGCAAATAAAGCCACAAGAGAAAAACGGCAACAACAGTATCAGTATGAAGTGGCCCAATATAATTATTATAACAGGAGGAAGAAAGTAGTTAATAATGTGATGAATTCTGATCAACCGAAGCAATGTCCTGTTAACATCAAAGACGTAGAACAGCATTATCAATCAGTATTCCAACACCATAATAATATTGAAAGAGAGAATTATGAAAATAAAGTTACCAATCCTAATATAACATCTGTTAAAATTAGTGATATACATAAGGCAGTGAAGTCTACTTCACTTGACACATCTCCTGGACCTGACGGTGTTTTAATTAGAACCATTAAAATATTAATATATACACATAATTAAATCTATTATTGATTTAATTTAAAATTTTCATACGTTCCAGAACCTCTTAGGAGGGGGCGTACAGTTCTAATTAACAAAGGAAAAGGAGATGTGAATAACTTGTCATCTTGAGACCTATTACTATGTATTCGATACTTAGGAGAATAATTGAAAAAGTTTTAGACACTGAATTAAGAAGGCAAGTATCTTTCCACCCTAGTCAGAGAGGCTTTGTAAAAGGTCTTCCAGGATGTCACGTTAACGCAAGACTTATGAACGCTGTTCTTCAGGACGCTAAGAAGAAAAAGAAAAATGCTGTTGTAGTTTTTCTTGACGTCACCGGAGCCTTCGATAACGTTGGTCATAGACATGTAATAAAAACTCTAGAGTCAAATGGTGTTTCTACAGATCTAGTAAAAGGAATAGAAGCTTTATTATGCAATAACACAATTAAAGTGTCACTAGGTCTGAAGGAAACAGCACCCATTTCTGTTTACAGAGGTGTACCTCAAGGTGGACCAATGTCGAGTACTCTATTCAACATGTCTATTGACCATCTTTATAAAGAATTCTGTGACCCACGAATAGCTAATACATTAGGGTACGAGCTTTCTGAAGGCAAAGATCGTTTAGTGCTTACAGGCTTTGCCGATGATCAGGCTATAACCGCATGTGATATGTATGCTGCTGAGAGATTAATAGATGGTGTACAAAGGAGATTAAGTGAAATAGGACTGAGTGTGAATCCACAAAAAAGTACAGCTTTTATTGTTCTTGACGGTAAAATTGAACAACGCTCTCTACAGCTAGAGTATGGTGATGAAATTGAGTCTGTGGATGAAGGGGAAACGATCAAATATCTTGGTTGTACTTTTTCAGGAGAGCTGGTATATAGTGAAGAATCCGTACGTAAGCTTCATGACAATCTAAATAAATTGACAACGTCGGATCTTTTGAAGCCTGACCAAAAGCTAAACATACTAAACCAGTATATCTTCCCTGCACTGACGTACCCGCTTCAGACAGCTCCTCTCACTAGCTACCAAAACCAGTTTTAGAAGGGATTGACGTCATCATCAGAAGAAGCACTAAAGCAATCATCGGACTACCTGCAAACACCACAACTGCTATGTTATATTCACCTCGTCGTTTTAGAGGGCTTGGAATTTTAAGATGCATATGGGAAGCTCCTTTACAACACCTTAGCATAGCACAAAAATTGAGTGTAATTCCTGATGAATTGTTTCAAGATATATTTAACTATGACGAGGAAATTAATCAGTGCTTTGAACGATTAGGCGTAGAGAAGTCATCTAATGAAAACATGAGTGTTAAAAAACTAAGGCAAGAGTTAAGGGAAAAGAGTTTTGATGAATGGTCAAAATGTAAGTGGCAGGGAATTGGTGTTCATCACTTTAAAGATTATCCGAGTGGTAACAAGTATATTTGGGATCGGAAAGTACTTACGGGATCTGAATGGACGAACTCAATAAAGCTTAACACTAACTACGCTCCTTTAAGAGCAGTTCCTGGGAATAGTGTCCAGTCAACAGGAGATGTTGGGACCCTCTGTCGCCATTGTGGCAGAGAGAATGAAACTCCAGCCCATGTGCTTGGAAAATGCCCACACAACATGCTTCTGGTGACCAGACGCCACCATAACGTTAAGCAAAAGATCTCAGAAGTGCTTAAAGAGAAAAAGTATACTTGTTACGACGAGGTATATGCTATTGACTCGGAAGGTTCTTCCAGGTTTTCCGATATAATAGCATTCCATCCAAACAACAAAACTGCCCTTATAATCGACCCTACAATAAGGTATGAAACCAATGATATCGACCAAGCTGATAAAGTCCACATAGAAAAGAGTAACATCTATGAGAAATGTATAGAGTATTATAAAGAAAAGTTTAGATGCCAGCATGGAGATAGGACTTATACAATACATGGTTTATGGTTTGGATCAAGGGGAACTATATCTGATAGGTCTAAAAAGTTCTTTGACGAGATCGGAACGGATCAAAATTTTCTAAGACTTCTCTCAGAAAATATAATTTTAGACTCTTTAGGCATTATAAGTCACCACATTTATTCTTAATTAATGTACTTTTCTTATTATTTATTTTACTATATTTTTTTTTTTTTTTTCATTGAATTTATATTGTATTATTCTCTTATTTTTGACTAACCTATTTTTCTTAGCGTTATGTATATACTATGACTTAAATCTACCTTTATCAAAATATTCTTTTATTTTTTAATTTGTCTTTAGATTGATAAGTACGCTGTGTATGTAGCAACCCTTTGTATAAGGCCAGCTTCACATATTTATTTTTGTAAATAAAGTGTTTATATATATATATATATATCATTTTTAATCTTCATCTTTATACATGCATTTTTTTATTTTTAAATATTTCTAAATCAATTTACTTACTTTTTTCTGTATATATAAATATTTATATGTATATAATTAAATTATTTATTTATTCATAAAACCATAAATATATATGGTTACACAGCATGGGCTGTTAATATTTAAAGATTATAAATTTTAAAATATCTGTCCCTGTATAAACTTAGCAGATAACTCACATGTAATATTTGTATGAAACATGTGAATAAAAATAAATGCATTTTAGGTAGAGTTACTACCTTAAACAAATAATACTGGTGCGTGTTCAGCGTAAAAGCCTCATTTTTAGGCATGTTAAGTAGCTTGTATGATGCTTCTGGAGCTAAAAGCCCTTAGTCCTTAAATTAGACTTTATGAGACGGAGACGCTTTTAACGCTTCAGCTCTTTAGGTTTATTGTTGGTGAAGTATGTAAAGCTGATCTACACTGATCACACAACAAGATTCAATAGTAGTTCAAAATTTTATGTATGGTTATCAGACTACCGGCTTTGGCGCACAATTTGTATGCGCCATACAATACGTTCTACTTCCGTAGGAAGTTGTCGCAAAACAAGCTAATTTAAAAAAGACAGTCATTACAACATTAAACGCTTAACTTATTTTTTCTGCTCTCCTTTACTAATTTTACTTAACTTTTATATTTTTTGTACAAATAATTAGTCTATAGGACGACACACGGCTAAAATCAATTAACAGCGTGAGTAAATATTGCAAGGGAGCCAATGAGGTTATTCCTGGACGTTGGACCACGCCCTCGATTTCAAATAAGGCCAATCTTATTGGTTCCTCAACACTATTTTCCCGCCCTGTCAAATGATTTTAGCCGCGTGTCGTACTAAAGTCCACAAACAGGGTTTTCGCAAAGTTTTAAATTTAGAGAATCTGTTTGGACATTTTAACAAACTAAAAATTGTCTCTCAGACGAAAAATTATTCCGCATTTTCTAACATAACGCCACGGCAAATCAATCAAACATTATGATTTTTGGATATAATGTAGTCAACTACAGAGCAAGTTATTATCCTGAATTACAGCTTTCAGTTTTTTTAGCCTACCGGGCCAGGTAAATTTTTCTTTTGACAGGAAAAAAGAATTTTAGCTGTACTTTTAAAACGATCATTGTCCCGACAATTAATGTATAAGGCGCGGTCGAATATCCACGGCCTTCTAAAACATTGGATCACCAACAAACTTTTTTATAACTTTTTCTTCAAAATTTTCAGTAATTAGCCGGATTTGTGATAAATGAAGCCTATTTCCGTAATCTGCACGCTCTTTTGGTTAAACTCAAAGAGTATTTACATTCACTCAACGATTTATTTTTAATCTAACTTGGTACATACATAACTACTGTTAGACGTCAATAGTATCTACCTGATTAGTGTTATATTTTATATGTATTCATGAAAATTAGCACAAATTGTTATTATTTTCAGTCAACAACACCACAACAAAGAGGTAATTCGTATGTACGTATACACGTATGTACGTACGTTCGTATATACGTACATACGAATTACCTCTTTGTTGTGGTGTTGTTGACTGCAAATAATAACAATTTGTACTAATTTTCATGAATACATTCAAAATATAACACAAATCAGGTAGATACCATTGACGTCTAACAGTAGTTATGAATGTACCAAGTTAGATTAAAAATAAATCGTTGAGTGAATGTAAATACTCTTTGAGATTAACCAAAAGAGCGTGCAGATTACGGAAATAGGCTTCATTTATCACAAATCCGGCTAATTACTGAAAATTTTGAAAAAAAAGTTATAAAAAAAGTGTGTTGGTGATCCAATGTTCTAGAAGGCCGTGGATATTCCACCGCGTCTTATAGATCAAAAAGTAAGAAGACTATCTGCTTTATAAATATTTCCTCAACCATTTTCCTCTGATACCAATAGAAAAAAGTCCTCTGGGAATAAAAATGAAAATTTGTCCAATAAAACTCACAAAAATGACAATCTTAGAGGAAAACTAGAGTATTTAATCAAACAATTGACATTAAAAACGAGAAACGTTTTGGTCTATTACGTTCGCTGTGATGCAAAAATAGGGGACTTATTTTAGGGAGAAACCCCTTTAGGCATTCCCATGCCAAAACATGTCCAAACAGATTCCCAAAATAAAAATTTTATTATATTTCAATCTTTGCAAAACCCGTTCGTTCACTAGACTAAATGAGAAAATCAATAAAATAAATCAAACAAACCGTAAATTAATAGTAAAAGGTTGGTTATAATACTTACTTACAGTCATATAACTAATAGCATTATGACAAATACACTATTATTATAAATAGCATTGTGTATACTCGAAATTATATTTTAATACATGGAGAGAAAATATTTACACACATAGACTTATTTGTCTAAGTTTACAAATAATTATTGTTGTCAATTTATAAGACATAGCACTTATGAATAATATTAACATGTTATTAGTATCATAAAAATTAATTAAAAGGTACTTACAATAAATGATATTATTGCTTCTCATAAAATAACTGATATTCTGTGATTTTAATCTAATTGTATACTGATAACTTTAAATAAGATTAGAGGTCAAAACCTTTATGACTAAACAGCATTCCTCAGAGAAGAATACTTACATTTTTGGAATAATGGGCTTTGATAGTAGGTACCCATAGTCTAACCCTCAAGAAGAAGGAGAATATCTGCACTAGCATATATTGCATTTCTGGACAAGTTGTATAATGCAGTTGGAATAGAACAATGATGGTTTATTGTACTGTCTCTTTCAATATCAGATCAGTGCAGCAATGCTAAAGAGATAAATGCATTCAGATCACATTAAGAACCTTATGACTGGTTTCTTCAGTTTTTACCTTGTAATAAACAAAGTGAAACAAGAAAAACTTTTTTCTTCTCTCATATTTTTTCTGACATAGAACAACTCTAGGTTTTAAAGACACATTAACTACTACATTACATAGGTCAAGAGGAGCTAATATGTTTAAAATATCTTATTTCGATTCCATCGTTCTTTTCGCTTCAATTGTAAGAATAATAAATAAATTCCATTATTTATTAAAATTTGAGAAATATGCAGAAGAGGAATTTTCTTACAATATTCAAGACAGTCGATGCACTAAATAATAAAAGACTTGTCCGATACAGGAAATACGGTAGTAGAGAATAGTATTTATAAGAAAACTCGCTATTGTATCATATTTTATTGTACATGTTTTGTCACCTTTAATCGTTCTATTTTGTATTTATATATAAATATAATATTTTGCCAATATTATATTTATTGGGTTCCTAAGGAGTAAATATAATTTAACTAGCCATAACTAACTATTTTAAGTTATCAGCAGTAAGATGAATATATTAAGTTTTAACAACTTTTACAGCAAAAGAGTCCCCAGGTGCCAAAGACTCTGGTTGTCGACTCTGTTGTTAGATGTCTTTAATTACGCGCAACAAGTAATTAGTAGTTTTTTTCTATAATTTGTTCATTTAGAGTTCACAGAAATATAAAATGCGAGCTAGGATTTTACTTTCAAACTTTAAATTGACTTAATCTTCATATTTAGATACTTTTACTTCATTTCATTCCTCATTTTAAACCCTTAATTTAAACACCCTATAATTATTCAATTCTTCACCTGAAAAATTTAAGAGATAGAGCATGAATTTCTTTTTCCTGCGTGCGTGACATGTTTTTCTCTAATAGATTGTAAATGTGCGAGCTGAGCTGCAGAAGGTATTGCGGGGTTAGTATGGCTTGGGGTTCCAGGGGGTGCTGTTGGCAGGGATTGTCGTCGGCGACGTCTTAGAGCAGGAGATAAGTTATATTTGACTTTGGCTTGAGCTAATAATTCCTTAAAAACCTGAACAAATTAAAATAAATAAGTAAGTTTATCTTATAATAATAAAAACAATGCTGTATAGAAGTATCGCGACAAGATACAACTTTAAGAACAAGCACTTCCTTAATAGAGGAGATTATGTCAAAACATTTATAAAATTCTTTGTGTTTTATTTTTTGTGATTAAAATATTAAATGTTAAAATCTTACCTGACTTATATTAGTATTTTCTTTCGCAGACGTTTCAACAAATCCATTCTCCCAATCAACTGTAACTACTGATTCTGCCATCTCGGTTGAAACCTGAAACAGTATCCATTTTATGCAAATACAATATTTATTTATAACGTTTTTTTCATTTTAAATTTATGTATTTAACATGAAATTTAACATTGTTCTGTATTTATTATTTAGTAAACTGTATTATGTATCGTGGTTTGATAAATTCATAAAATAGAAATATTTTTTCCACTCATAGAGATTATTTCTTAAATATTTATCCTTTTTTTATATAAATAAAAAAATCAGTTTAGTAAAAATTTAAAGGGTAAAGAATGTTATAATAATTCATCAATACGGCTGAGAGAAGAGAAAAGCTTTCATCTCAAAGAGTCCTCATCTAATAATTTTCCATATCATTGGGTTTTAGATGGTACATTTATTTTACAGGGTCTCCATTCACACTTTAATAATTTTCAAAATAAATTTAAAAGAATATATTTTTAAATATCATTCAGATCTATGAGATTAATAAATTTTGATTATTTTCAATGTTCACATTTGAAAAATTAATATTTGAAAAAGAAATATAATATTTAAGTATTAATTAAAATGGTTACTATGTGATAACTGAAGTACTCTCTTGGTCGAACCTGTAAATTTATAATAACGAGTTGCTTTTAAGATTTTATGTTCCTTGCATCTGCATAATTTAAGGTGCAGGTTGTCACCGATGTTAAGTAACATATAGGGGTTACAAATTATATAACCCCTTATATAATTTATAATATTTGTAATTATAAATTATAATTATAAAAGCAATTACAAGTAAATTTAATTACAAACAAGAAAGTAAAAAAAATAGTTTCCGGTTAGGCCATTCCAAAAACAACGGGTTCGCAGGTGGTGGATTATGAAAAAAATTCTACCTGACGAATTGACAGAGTTATGAGTAACACTGCCTCACACCAAAACAGGCAAAATTTGCCTCAAAGAATAGAAACTTCTATTTAGAGTAAAATAGGAGTGCTATAACATGTTGTAAAAGTTCAGCTTTTATCTAATTTTTCTCTACAGAAATTCTTTATTGACTAGGCTACTCTTTTTTTAGCTTACTCAAAAAAAGATACAAGAGAATCAGAAAATATGCTTCAAGTTAAAAGAAGAAATGCGGGAGAAAATATCTGAGTGACTAAACATCTTAATAATTTTTACTTCAATCCTCCTAATTAGAACTTTAAATGTATTAATTAAACACTTGAAATTTCTGTTAGGACATAAAAATTAATAAGTGAAAAGGTCGCCGATAAGAGAGGAAAAGCGACTAAATGTAGACTTGTATAACATTAAATACCAAACCAAGAGTAATTTATTCGAAAATCTGTTTAGTTAAATTTGAGCAAGCAAGAGATTCGCAAGATTCCCTGTGGCAGACGATAGTACCTTTAGATATTCAAGCTCTGTGGTCTACAAGAGGAAATCTTGATGATTCGAATTCTCTGGAAAATCTTTATCTCCCCCCCTTCAACCAAACCTCTATACCCTACATTCAATTTTATAATGGTTTACCGAAAATTCTTCCAGTCTAGAAATTTTACTTTAATGCTGCGGTTTTCCTGACGACTCAGATGTCTTTTCTATTAAGATTGAACCATCATTCTAATTAGAATGATGTTGTTTGATAAACTTTTTTGAACTACGAAAGTTCATCTGGATGTTAAATGAGTCCTTAATAACGAAGTTAATAAAGATAATGGATTCATTACATTCAGTTAAAAGGCTTATTGTGTTAAAACAAGGTTAAAATCAGCATTGAACAATCCTTCTTCAAATTCAAAATTCAATGAACACAACATAGTTCTAAGATATTGAATTATTTATTCTTCTAGTTTTGTTTCCTAAAAGAGATGTTTCCTAAAATGTTCTAAGAAGGAAATATAGGATGAATTATATTTTGTTGTGTTTTATTACAATGTTCAATTTTGAAAAGAAAGCTGAGATTTGGCAAC
Organism: Microvelia longipes; assembly: GCA_018340805.1. NCBI lineage: Eukaryota > Metazoa > Arthropoda > Insecta > Hemiptera > Veliidae > Microvelia > Microvelia longipes. The sequence goes on along the minus strand of JACMZG010001911.1, from coordinate 29,337,859 downwards.
CGTAGACAATTACAGTATTTGAAGACGAAGACAACCTTTGTTGGCTGAAAGTTATCGTTAGTCCATAAGTTCGTTAACTTATTTAGGAACGCAGTAGCGTTCCACCCCACCAAGTCAAAAAGAACAGTTAACGTATTTCGATTTATACAAAATAAAACAAAAATTCATTTAAATAGGCCATATAGAAGAAGAGAAAAAAATCGGGTAAGATGTACATCGGAACTTTTCCTATTTACATCGAATTCTCTACGCTCATCCTCCCACATTCAGACTCGCTTCGCTCGTCCTCAGAATATATAAGTCGTTAAATTTATACGGCAAAACGTCTTCGAACTCGCTTTGCTCGCCCTCAGGTAGTAAATACATTTGTTTTATTCCCAGTGGTCATCCATTTAGCCATTAACTACGATCGATGCTACTTAACTTTTATAATCCACAAAAAATCAAGGATATACTTATTGTATTGAAACGAAACTTGGTGTAATTATTTATTACGTAAAGATTTACGTATCATTAGCTTCTTTTCCTCTCCGCGTGCTAGCAGAGTGCATCAGAAATAGAGCTTTAAACTTTAGAGGTAGTGTTGGCAAGGTATAATTTCTGACTATACTCTTATCGTTTCATTTATTTATTAACTTCATTTGTTTGGTCCTGGATACGTGAAGGTAAAACAGGAGAAATTATTACAACTGAAAAAACCTCTTACGATTTATCTTTAGGAACATTTCTGAATTGTATAATACCTGATAAAATAGCCGAAAGTGTCATAAAACTTGATTCACAGTGCTGGTACGCCGGCAAGGAGAAGAAGCTGATGATTGCCTCTTAACTTAAATGAAGGGCCTCTTTAAGTTAATAATAACTTCATGAAGATAATTCCTAATTGGAAAACTCAATTTGGTAATTCTCTCATTATCACAAGTGGCACAAGTATAATAAATCTTGTTAAATTCTTATAATTCTATTGCAGAAATTCAAGTAAGAGAAAAATTATAATAATTTACCCATCCAAAAAGTCTGTTTCAGGAAAAACAAAATAGCTGAGTGGGACCAAAGAGTGCTTTTAATTATAATCAAAATCACTGGTTTTGACAAAAAAATGTGAAAATTTTTTGAAGTAATAAATTACTTAATACCTCTTAGGAATAAAATGCTTAGAGTATAGCTACTTCATATTTTATATCTCAAATTGATGTTAGTAAATATAATATACGAAGTACTATAGATGCAATAATATAATATCTTTTTAATCTTAACTTGAGTAAAATCATATCTAAGTAGTCTTGAAACAAAAGAACATAAGAGTAAATTTAATTTTAAGGCACTTTTAATCTAATTCAGATTTTTAAAAATAGAGTAAAGGAAACAAACAGACCTCTCTGACATCTGGTTCATCCTGAACAAGATCCGTTTTATTTCCTACGACTACAATAGGGACAGAGGTAGTTCCCTTGGTTTCTATAATTTGATCTCTTATCGCTTTGACTTCTTCAAATGATGCAGCGTCTGTAAGACTGTACACTAGTATAAATGCTTCAGCGGATGATATTGATAAGGCTCTCATTGCTGGGAATTCAAAGGAACCAGAAGTGTCTAATATATCGAGAACTAAACTAACACCATTAACTCCAAATTCACCTCTGTGAACAAAAATCATAAAACAATTAGAACAAGCTCATTAAAAAAATAACAGTTGACCTCCACTGAGATTAGAAACAACTTTACAATAACTAAGGAGGGATGGCTAAGTGGTAGATCGCTCGCCTTACGACTTGGAAGTCGAGAATTAAAATCTAGCCGACTCGCAAAACAATCTTTACATGAGCTGGAGCTCATGTAAAGACTGTTCTGCGGGCGATAAGCTGGGATAAGCTGTTTGACTTCAGCTTTTCCCCATAGGAAAATACCAAAAATAAGCAACTTAAATTTCAAAGGTTCGTAACTAAGTTGATTAAGTTATTGCTAACTTATATATCTTATTTCATAAAACGAAGCCTTAAATTAGATGAGCGCATGTTTATGTATAATATTCGAATTATGCTCTTAAATTGGCATGTTTATTCCATTAGTAAGCTAATTCTTACAAAAACAGCTCTTGCTACATTTCATAAAAGATCGATTTATGATGAAAATTAAAATATTACCTTAAAAAACCTAGAAAAAATGTCTTACAGGTCTAAGAAGTCTAAAAAGAAACATGAAAGTTGTAAATCGATGTTAAAGATTATAATATTTATTATTGAATACGCTTTTGCAATGCAATTCAATTCCTAGCGCTAGATCGCATGTACATTTGATTCCAGATTCCAGATTATTGAATAATAATCAATAAGTCAAGTTTGTACCATTAGACTCACTGGTAGACTACTGATCTACTTTTTTAATAATCACCGGCACTGATGATGACCGTTAACGGTTGAAAGTCGGCTTTGTTATAAGTAATTATAATGAGTGGAGAGACGAAAACTTGTTTAGTTTTATTTCTTCTTATTGAATAATAGTTTAAACAGTTCTATAATAACTATAAAATAAAATAAAGACTTCAACATACCTGTGCATTTCCTCAATCGTCCTCTTATATTTAGGTGAGAAGGTATTATAGAGAAATTGAGATATAATCGAAGATTTGCCAACCTTGGCGCCTCCCATCATAACTATTTTATACCTAATGCCACCAGGAGGGCTGGACGCTGTAGCAGCGACATCTTCTGTATCCGATTCCTGAGTACTTTCAGACCTGCTGAAACATAAAGAAGCATATTTTAGTTCAGTGGTTCACTTTGTTTAGTCCTGAAGTAGTCGATAGTCAAACCATCAAAAATTCCACCTGAATGGTTTTTACTCAAAGATCATTCAATCACTAATGCAGATTTTTTTTTTAAATAACGTTTAAATTAAAACAATAATTTGTAATGACACTATCCATTTCAAAAATTTGTTTAGTGTAATATTTCTATTAGTTTATTGCGAACTAAATATGTGTTTTATAAGCTTAATATGGCATAACTGACAATTGAAAGTGAAAACATAACAAAAGATAAAAATTGCTAGTAGTTTTAATCTATTACAGTTGGGATTGAGGGCTTGATAATGGTGTAATATTTATTCAATATTTCAACCTTTAAAATATAAAATATCAAATTTTCCAGATTATACCTATTAAATTCTAAAAACTGATTGAACTTAATTTCGACCCTCGTTTTCACAATGTTTTACAATTTCAAATAGGCTTTGTAATTGGTAGAGTTACAATTAACTCAAAACCTAACAGGTTCGTTTAATTCTAGTCATAGATAGAAAGGTCATCAGGCAATAAGATAGAGAATTGAGCAAAAAATTAGGTATTAAAGCATTTATACGATTTATAGAAAGTAGACCAAGAATGCACAAAAGATTTACACCAGATACTTATAAGTGTTTTAGAATTCGTTCTTTTCTGGACGATTCGGAGGAATTTATTGATGAGAGAGAGGAAGGGAAGGGTATCTAGTTTCAGTATCTTCAAATACGGCTCAAAAATAGAGAGGTTAGCCTAAATATTGTTCCAATATCTCAAAATAAATCGTATATTGGCTGATAATGTTTTATAATGAACGAGAGATAAATGATTGTTGCTTGGTAGTATTCCTTTGCTCCAATTCAATATCAAAATTATGTACTCGACCTTTACAGTGGGGTTTGCTACAGACTTTAGGAATTCACAAACTATTCCTTATGATTTCAAAATGGAATTTATCCCTTGATGTCCATTTCAGCCTCTTTCGGTTGAATTGTATCATTTGAAAATATTGAACTCCATGAAACACTAAAGATATGATAATGTTTATCCTAAAATGACACCATGATATCATACCATTAGAAGGAATCTATTACAAATTCAGCACACTATAATGCTCCAATTATATTGTGTATAAATCATAGACATAATAGATACTGTATATAGATACTGTAGTAGATATAATAGATACTGTAATCTATGGTATGTCTATTAGTTTTCAATGCCCAGATTACGGGAGATCTCTGGTATCTAATTTTCCCGCATATTATTCATGGAGGGAACAAACTGATAGCAAATATGTCAAAATTATTTGGTCTAGTTGAGGTGACTTCATAGCCATTTATTGATGAAGTTAAAGTACGACACACAGCTTAAATCAGTTGACAGCGCGGGAAAGTAGTGTTGAGGAACCAATAAGGGTTGTCTGATTTGAAATTCAGGGTGTTGTTTAAACATCCAGGACTAACCTCATTGGCTACCTTGCATTATTTTCCCACGCTATCAACTGATTTTAGCCGTGTGTCGTACTATAAGCATTACTAATAATTTAACAAAATTATTGAGATTAATATCACTTTTTTATAGAAAAATCTATTTTAAACTCATACCCATATTTTTATTTTAAACTAAAGAATGACTATTTATACTATTTATGCTGAGTCTGGAACTAGGAAGCTTTTTGTCACCAAAAAGGCGATGACAATCCTACAATTTTACTCAACTTGGTGCCGGGCGTCGAAAACTACTAGACATACCATAGTATATCTCATCTTGGTATCCTTCATCTTAGTTCTATGATATCTTTAAACGGACCGAACCACAGATTGTACAAAGCTAAACCCTTTGACAAGACAATAAAAGTTATCATTCAGTAAACATTTGCTTATAATAAAGTAGTATATGAACACAAAACATAGATAGATTTAATACTTTTCAGATTTTTACCAGTGAAAGCAGGAGGCGAGAAAATCACCAAACCATTTGGTAGCTCGGTGAACAAGAAAAAGATAGAAAGGAAAATCCAATTACAGTAAATTCTTGAAGTGTCTGATACATCCCAAATACCTCTGAACGGTTCATCTCACTCTGGTTATTCTCGTGCCGAGTAGATCCCTTGTAATCCCATGTCTTCGGACACCTTTAAGGATCCAAAATCCTATTTGCCAAATCTTTTTACAAAATAAATAGCCTACAGGAAAAATACCGGTCCCAATATACTACTTAGGCTCATATTCTAAAGGATGAAAAAGATATACAAGCCAAAAAGTATAAAATTATATTGTTAAAAGGTCCAGTTGTATTATAACAAAAAGGTCCAGTTTTTCCCTCGTGGGATTTTAGTTTGGAGGCTAAAGTTATTAAAATTGACAAGTTAAGTTTTGATAACACAAAATGTCTAAAATGTGAGTTAGTTGAGAAACGAAAAATGCAGGATAAAATTTATTTATATCTCCAAAGTTTGCAAAACTGTGTGAAGTTATGGTTTTGTTCAATTCTATGTAGGCATTATGAAAACAATAAAGATATTATTATTATTTAAATATGAAATGCAATTTAAATTTGACTTAAATTTACCTTTAATTAAGTCGGTTGGTTTCACTATTTTTAAATAAATTTTTAGTCAAAAAATACATTTATTAGGTAGTTTTTACCATTCCTAAACTATTAAATAGAGAATGTATTCGCGTTTTTTACAAACTTGATTAATGACAAGATATCGGAATACAATCAATTTTGCATACATAGCTTTCCAAATACCTGTTTCAATAAAGTATCCTGGTCCATTTCAAAAATTGAAAATACGTAAAATATCTCTCGTGTTTAGAAAATGACAGAATTATTTCATACAATATTCGACTTTATGAACCGTAAAAGCAATTCTAAGTATGCGTTGAATTTGCACAATAAAAATCTTTAAATTCCAAATTTTAATGTATCGTTTAAATTTTGTTATTTACTTAAATTGATTCTTTACAGTAAAGTTTTGAAGCAAATAAAGCAGAATAAAAATGAGTGAGTAAATTACTTAAACTTAATTGTAATCACTAAAAACGTTATGAAACATACTGCGCAGTTGCAATTTGCAAAAAAATTGCTTGAAATGACTGACTAGTGACTGAAAACATTAGGACATCGAATGCTACTCATATAATTTTTAAAACATGAATGTTATACTGTATATTATTTGATACTACCGAGTTTCGCAAAACATGAATAGTTGACACAATATAATGTTATACTATTTTGCTTCTTTGCTTTATGCATTGTATATGTCACGGTGTAATCCCGATGACTTCAAAAATTCACCGGTGTAATCTTTTATCCACCGATTGAATTAGTCAATTTATTATTATCATTTGATACTACCGAGTTTTGCAAATAATGAATAGTTGACAACTTCTCTCATACAATTATATTGTGCTAATTTATTATTGTACGTAAAAGATAACCAAAGAAACAGCGTTTAAAGTCTTTATTATTGAAGTATATATGGTAATGAATAGATTATATTTTTAAGGTAAAATGTTCATAAGGTATATGATATAATAATGTTATAAGTATAGAAACTCTGTGCCATGCCAGTAAGAGTATTATTCGTTCGACGTTCTTGACATTTGGACAATCAATAAAGATTTTTTATAGTAGGAGTGATCATTAGGTGTTACACTTAAAAGAAAAAAAATTCCAAAATCGACTAAGTGAATTAAACCTGCTTGTTAAGCAGATGTTTGGTTACGCCTCCGCAAAATGTTGGAGTCCTTTTCCTAAGAATAATTGATGCTATCAAAATATGAATTGAGAAGTGGCAGTTTATTCTCCGCACTTTGCACACATTTGTATTTTATCAGAGGTTAGGAAATAAGCCTCGCAGGATTATTTAAATTAGGATTACAAGAGATAACAGAAAACTTGGAAACTCAACTGCGTCATATAATAGTAAGAAGAAGAAGCAGCACTGATATTGCCAGGTAGTGAAGCTATTGGTCAGATAACTGTAGGAAATACGTTTCAAGCATTAAAATTATACTGCTGACTGACTAATAATCATACCTTAACAACTAAAATGATTAATTAATTTATTAGTTAATTAATTCTTCATTGGTTTCCGTTTTTTATAATAATTCATGGAATTAGCATGAAAACTACCTTTTCCAATTAGTAGCAGACAATATTTGACAATTTCACGAATGTCTTCATTTCGATGGCACAATCATTTTAATTTTATTCCCTCTCTGAATCTCAAAGCGTAAGCTTTAAAGCGAAGAGTTAAACCATAAGTACTTAATTTTAGATAATCACTGTTTCATAATATTCGAATTATTTCTATATGTTAATGGTAATTAAAAACAAGTGACCATCGGCTTCTTGGCTTTGCGTAACGTCGGTGCTAAGGGTCACTACGCGGCCACATGGTTGTTGTCCTATATCAGTTTTTCTCATTACTATTATATATATATATAAGTGGCATACTGGCACGATATATGCGAATTTTGAAATGTATTGGTCAAAAACGTGATTTTACATTATATTGCATATGTCAATTGATACAAATAAAACTAATGCTTCTTATTAAATTTAACTTCTTATATCTGTTTACTATACATATAAGTACATGTGAGTAAACTTTCAGCCGGATCTAAATACTTTTTAAACTTTTGTGAAGTTTTGAAATGTTTGCTGAAAATTTTTTGTGGGATTGACATATATATTTTATAATGAATAGGGTTAGGAACATTAACAAGGTTAATTTTTGTAATAAATTTCATTTCGACCCGAGAAAGCGTTCGAAAGTTATCGTGGCCCATTAACACAACCAGGAACAAGAGCCTACGCCGCTTAGCGATCACTATGCCAAAGGCCACTTGTTTTGTATAATTTTAAGTACCAATAAATAAAAGTACGGCACTAATATTTAAAATAGCTTAAAAGCTAAAATATAAATATTTATTGAATTTCGATTACTATTTCTACGCTATACGTTATTTGACGATATGTCATACGTCGAAAAACAGTAAGAAAATTAAAAGTTATAGGCCACCAAACTTTGAAAATTCTCTAGTAAACAACTTGTGACCCTCCATGAATTTTAGAGTCGATTTACAATATACTTATGATGTACAAATGTGTCAAGTATCAACACGATCAGTCAAATTTCAAATTTTTAACGAATTGATGGCTGTTAATAAATTGACAAGTGTATTCAATTTTTAATAACTCAGCAAAATTGGTTTACAAGGTCGACTAAAAAGATCTAGGTCTTTCGGTGGTGACCACGGCAATGTAGAAGAATAAATTAGAGGGAAGTAAGAGAATTCAACGTTTCGCTTCCACTGTAGGAAGCATTTTCAAGTATGTAACCTGATACAAGACAAAATATGGATGAACACATAATGCTCTACAAAACACAATGCTCAGTTCAGTTTTGTAGAGCATTGTGTTTTCATAATGCTGATTATGAAATCAGCATTGGAGCATAATGTATTGGAGCATTGGATGCATGATGTCCAACAATGTCCCTGAAGATGCCTCCCAAGTGGAAGTGAAATGTCGGATTCTTAATCTACATTGAGGTGGTCACCATCTTCATGACAATAACCGCGGAAGCCTAAGCAGTTTATTAGACTAAAAAATTATATTCCGGGTAGTACAAATAGATCCAATGTTTGATGTTTGTGTCAAGTTTATACTTCCTAGTATGAATAAAGCGGTTATGCTTGACACCGACTTGCAGACAAACAAGCAGATACACAATATGATAAAAACCACTCAGAAAATCATAAATGTGCCAGAAAATGACAATTGATGAATACTGGGTTTCGAAGTTTTAAGGTGACTCTTAGGTCACCAGGAGTTTACTTTTATTATTTTATTAGTATAATGTATGTAACAGTTAGGCTATAGGTTTAATTATTTTCTACTGTACTTTAAATTTTAGGGTGGTCCTTCGGAGGAATAGTGCATGTAGAACCAAGGCTTATTTTACCTTTTCTAGTGCACGCAACAAGTGACCAAAGTACTTTTTCTATATATCTACGGTAGGGAAGGAAAAGTAAAAAATATGCTACATTGTTTTAATGATTACAATACCCTAAATAAATACTCTTCATATATTCAATTTTGGGTTGAATTTCGATTATTGAATACTGATAATAATAAGGATTGTTCCTGAAACAGATAAACAGGGGTTATTCTTAGACAGTAGGCACGTTTTTGCGCTCGAGATCAAAAGTAAAGTTAAACAATTAAAATAGACGTAGTAATCTAGTGAAAAGATTAAAAAAAAAGGATAAAAGAAAAATATCGGAGTTAAAATTTGATAAATAATTAATTATGCCTACTAAAATCATAATCAAGTGGCTTATGCGTAACTCGAAAATAGAATTAAATAAAAAATATTACCAACCCAACACAAAGAAAATCCGCGTGATCTATTTTAAATATGACACACCTCGTGGTCAAACCAGGATTCACTTTGTGTTTAATGACGTATGAAAAATACTATTTCATACCAAGATACATTGAAACTACAAATGTATCATTTCTTCTCTACATCAGTTCCTTACTTTGGGCATGGTATTTTTAAACAAAAGGAGGCCTTCCGCGTACTCCTTTATGAGCTTAGTTTCTGTCAAGGTTATGAAACACACCTAAAGTAACCAGGATATTATTTCGTAGGAAAATATAAACTGTATATCACATAGACTCTGCCCACGAATTATGTTATTTTTAATGGAAAACTTTAATATGACTTTTAATGTCGTATGTTTTTACAACTCTTAAACATATATTTGGGTCACTAAGTTTTAAACCTTTTCTTTGAACTTTGAATTATTTATTTATTTTTAATGGTTCTAGAAACGTCCCACGTCATCAATATTTTATCAGTAAATACTATCGATAAACCTATAAATCAAAATCTGTCTAATGTTATTAAGAAACGGCTTTAGGTGACTTCGCCGCAATGCACCGTCAGCGCTAGGAGCAACTTCGTAGCTCCTACCGATATAAGGTGCGGGGTGCACCTTACAGTAATTGTCTTGGAGCAGCTTACTTGCATTTATTATTGAATTTACGAATTTATTTGTCGAACATCGTGATTTGAGTACATAAAGTTAGATGTGCTAAAAGATAAAATCGGAACTAGAGCTGATACTAAAATATAATTAAAGATCAGCTACCGTCAATACTTGCTGTTATATAAGAATATACCTGGACAGGTTTCGGCATAACATCATTATCAGCAGGCGGGGCAACACTCCTCGAATACAACCTTTTTAACTAAAATATAACTTCGTGTACGTGTTTAACTACCTAAGTTATATATGAGTATAACATTTCAGCCCAATCAGATAATTTGTTGACGATCTGTTATTTTTGCGACTATTGTGGATTATTAACAAGATACAAAATTTATAAACGAGCTAAATACGGACAATAAAGTTCATGAACTGACTTAATACTAACTTAATTAGTAGTAATATGTTATTTATCATTTGATTCATTTGATACTACCGAGTTTTGCAAAACATAAACAGTTGACACAATATTTGTTATTGTAGAATCCCCCTTGGAGCACCATGTCAAAGAATATTCGAAGATTTAAACATTTTTAACACTATTACCAGAGGAGTGTATTTGTAAATTGTATTTTCAAAAGATTATTTGAAACTGTAAATGCAATTTACAATTCTATTACATTCGTAAATAGAATTTGAAATAGAAAATAACCATTTAACCGTGCATTATACTTTCATATATTTTATATACGCAGGAGCCATTAGTAAATGTAAATGGTTATGATTCCAGCAACGGCAGTTGAAGTTACTGAGCATAAATGTATGAAGGTATAGCGTAGAATGTTGAAAAATTGAACATTAAAAATAAAGCTATTTTACATAAAGGAATGGTATTCTACGTAAAAAATTAAGTTAGATGATAATTACTGAACCCTCATTTTATGTAGTTAAGTAATATTTATACTCTAAACTCTTAACGACTGAGACGAGCAATAAAGCTATATAGAAGCTATTTCAAGGGAGCTAATGACTTTTGTTCACACCTCATAATTGAAAATACTACAATAAAATTCATTTTAAAAAAGTTAAAAAAGGATACTAATGATGCACAATCAACTCAGCTTCTTTTTACATAAAATGTTTTTAATCAAGATGTAATTGATTAACAAGAGGGGTGACTTAGCAAGAGGAGTTACCAGTAAATGATTCGACAGTTTTCACATAGTTTTACAAAAACAATAGTGTATTGCCCATTGTTTGAGTAAATTACGGTACATCCTCAAGTTATCGTTGAAAATATCTTAGTTCTGAAAATTCAAAAACTTTTGGTTACGTCACTGAGATTCTATAACATAAGAAACGAAACGTAGTTAAAAATAATTTTCCACGTCAAAGCAAAAACCAGAAGATTTTGATCTCTCAAATATAAACCGTAGAATCCTATGCTGTCATACACATTCTCCCAGTAGCTTCCAAACAGACGAAAAACAACAACAAATCTCTTAAGGCCATAGAAAAGCTTATACTCTATCATAATGAAAAGTCTGGAATAACATTTTGGAATGTTTATATGGTTTCCAGAATGTATTGATGCTTTTAAAAGCTCTCAGAACTTGATGATTCCATTGAAACATAATAGGGATGGAAGCTGACGTGTGAAATTGATAACTGTTACACTGCTAGGTTAAGGTAGAGCAAAGGTAGGGAGAGCTTTCCAATAAATAATACCTTGCCTCTTTCTCCACTCAATCCATCCACACTAAGCTTCATCCATCACTCACTCACTTCCTTCTCTTCAATTCACACTGACAATGAAAAGATTATTCCAATTTATAATTTTGTTAAAATTTCATTTCTACTTATTTACTTATTAATTCAAAATTTAACCCATATTTACGCCATAGTCCAAGTGGTAAGACAAACTTCTGTGGTGTATTAAAAGAGTAAAAAATAAAGAGTTAAAGAAGGAAAAAATCGGACTCAGTGAACTTTTTCACATCGGTGATGATTTTTAAATTCATCACATCGGATTCGCTACGCTCATCCTCACTACTTCGGACTCGATTTGCTTATCCTCAGAATATAAACGTCGCCAAATTTATACTGCAACACATCTTCGACATTCAAAGCTTCGTTCGTCCACATACATTAAATACATTTGTTTCATTCCTAGCGGTCACCCATCCAGGAACTGATTTTGCTCGATGCTGCTTACCTTTTATGATTAAACAAAAACCTTAGCTCTACTTGCTGTTTGGAAACGGAACTTATTATACTTATTTGATACGCGCTTGTACCAAATTTCAACTCAAATATGATTTTTTCATTTGTTTTATAAACTTATACAAGTAAATAGATAAACATGTTCTAATGCTGTTAATGAGATAAAACTTGACACATTTATTGGTCTAATATAAGGCTACATGTGAGTAATATTTCTAAGTTAAAACGTTTTTCTGCGCTTCCAGTTTTTTAGCGAGGGAAAAATAAGTTACGAGCAAAGCTTGATAATTTAGTAAATGCTCAAGGTATGAAGCATAAACCGGAACCTTAAGCAAGGTTGTTCAATACGGAAACACGCATTCCAAAGGAATAAACCTCAATAAGCAAAATTAGACCTAAAGATTTTTTGTTGAAGTCTAGTAAAGTCATTTGTCTAGCATAAATACGCTGGGAGCTACGATGATAACAGACATTAACACATCTAAATACTTACAGTACTCTACTAAATATTTACGATAGTAGTGATAGTGATAGTAATTATTTAGTAATAGTGATTATTTAGATATATTTAACACTTAGTTTTTTTAATTGTATTCATTAATGCTTACATTAAAAATTAAATGTTAAATTAAATTATGACCACCTAGCAAGTAGACCGCATTGTTGGGCCTTTTTGCTGACTCACAGATGTAATTTTACTTAGTTTCAATAGCTTCATTTAGAAACAAACTGCCAGACCAGGCTTTCTGCTCTCGAAACCATAAGGCAGAAACACACACACACACACACAATATTTATATATATATATATATATATATATATATATATATATATTATATATATATATAAAACCCAGGTTAATTTAGGGTTAGGGAACTTTTACGAGTACCTGACATCGCACAGGCTCGGAACCACCAACTTAACGTCCCTTTCGAAGGACGACACGTGAAAGGATTTCCATCCTACAGGCCCCGGTCTAACTGGGTTGGAGGCGCACGTGCTAACCATTACACCACCGGGACCCCTGGTGGTGTACTTATGATATAAATAAGGAAAATTACAAATCTTTAAGAAAGCAAAAAATGCTCGACAGACTCACCTCCTTTAATTTTTTCATTCCGACGATTCTTTTTTTCTCTCATATCTGTAATGCTCTTTGAAATTTCGCTAAAACTGTTTTAAATCATTAGATAAGAAATATGTAATGAAGTATATAGTATTAATGAGTATCGATTAAAGTTTCTTATATCTCCTTAAAAATCGCATTTTCATATAATTTTATACAGAGTGATACTCCCTAAAACAAATGAGAAGCCGTTACCAAACCTTCTTCATCTTAATTTCTTTGATAAATTCATTTCAATTTATATCACGTTTAAAGTTTATCAAACCTCGCAAGAAATAATTAATTCGTTTATACGCTTCTTACGAATGAAACTAAAAATAATCTGGCACGTAGGTTAGCAAGATGGGCGAATTTTCTAGAAATGCACACTATCTTACTTATCAATTTATTTTCGAAATATATTTTTAAAAACCTAAGCAGTAGCGTCACAACTTAAAGTGAATTTTTTTCGAATTTTTCAATAAAAAATACGCATATGTATAGCATAGATTATACACTACAAGGCACAGCATAATTCACAGCCATTTAAAGCTTAGTTTACGCTAATTACTAACGCATTTTCTTAGAACAATTGTGACTCTACTGCTCTGATTTTTAAATATATCACGAAAACATAAGCAATAATTTAATTAATGAGCGAGATAGTGCGCACTTTTATAGAAAATAGGGCCCAGCTTGCGGACGGACAACCACGCTAGAATTATTTTGAAGTTAAACTAAAATACTGTCAATAAGACAATAAAAAATTATTACCGTCTCTAAGAAACGAACCTAAGAACTCTAGCTTCGAGTAGTCTTATTGACACTGAACCGTTTTTATTTAGAATTACAACTCGGTCTTTTAGGAGGAGTAAAAAGTGCAGTTTATAGAGTTAGATTCGTCACGTAACAGTGTAGTGCAGTTTAAGGCAATTGGGAGAAAAATCAAAGACGTGACCGAACCCTAAGTTACTCTAGAGTACACTGGAGAAACGAGCCAAACAAACCAATTGACATAGTTAAAATTTCTAGTATGTTTCGCGTTTTTACATTAAAATTAATATTCCAATATTCCCTCTGTTACAGAAAGTCATGCGGCCATTCTCGTCAAAGGTATCGTTGAGGATTAGAAGGAATGGTCCTGGAATGAAGGGTTTGTACAAGAGAATTAGGATGGTAATCTAATTTCGAATGAAAGGAACTGTATCAAGAGGAAACACTGAACAGAGAGAAGCACATTGAAAAAACTCCGAATAAGTTTCATAGCGTGAGTATAACTTGATTTTAAACTTATTTTATCGAAATGTTATACGATATTTCTGATGGAGTATAACACCATCACTATAAACATGTAATGATATATTCAACTTAAAGATTTTTCACGAAGATAAAATTAAATTAGGCTGTTAAACGCTTCAAGTTTAGTTTTTTAAGATACTTTATAAAACGAAGATTCCAAAGAAAGAAGTAACAATGTTTCCATCTTTTAGTTTTGGCTTGATGCAGCCAAAACTCAGCCTTAGAGGTAAGCTCTTAACTAATGCAGGTATATCTGTGCATGAATCGGTGCCTCTCTTCGTCGGGCTGTACCGGACTGGAGAGAGCAGTGACTATAAGGAGTATCTGGTGACACTAAAGTAACTGGTGATATAGGTAAAAACTATTAATTGGTGGCCTGCCATTTTCTAGATGGAATGAATGAATTTAGAGTAGCTAGAGGGAATAGAGAAAATATACTAGAAAAACTGTGAACTGTGAACATGTTCACATGAGCAGTTTCGTAAAAGGGAGGGTAGAAGTACAAAAGTCTTCCGGTTAGATTGTGTTCATTAACTCTAGGTGATCTTAGTAGAATGACATTGGGGAGCGTAGAAACGCTAAAATTTAAACAAAACACATAAACATTTGCCAATAATAAAAATACAAATTTAAATGGATCAACTTTTTGGCAAATCCCCCACATAATTATGGCATTGTATGGAAAATGAAGGCTTTATCAGCCCTTATCCCCAGCCAGAGCTAAATACTTAAAGCAGTTAGTACAGCTGCTGTCTATTGTTTGTAATCCTAAATTTATAGTATAAACAAGCATATAATGTTTAATGAAGCTCGTAACTTCGCAAAAAATCCGCAAAATTACCTCTAATGTTTAACGGAAGATATAATGTTAAACATTTTCCTCATTGTTTTATTATCAATATTCAAATTATCTTGTTTAGTTGAAATGTCAAGATCGTGAAATAAAGACTTCGCGCTCTATATATATTTTTCTTTTTTTAATTTTGAATAAAATCTGCGATTTTTTCTTCTATATTCTAGAAATACATTGAAAATTAAGTTATTCATAGAAAAACAAATTGAATTCCATACAAAATATTTAACATCGTTTATATTTTTAATTATTAACAAATTAATATTGGTAGAGGTTGAAAATAAAGTAAATGAAAAAGTGGTCGGAAAAATAAGATTATAAAAAAGTTAAAATCAAAGATAAGAGAAAATCAAAACGAGGAAAACGTTTATTAAAACCACTTTCCCTTTTTAGTGTTTAAAGATAACTTGAAAATACGAAATATTTTTATACTTTCCCAGTAAAATAAAATCAAGGAGTTGGTTCTGAAATGAAATTAAAAACAAATAAAAACGAAAAATAGTTGTTTACACGAGGGAGGAAAGGAAGTTTTCCTTACGCGAGGTAAATAAATAGTATCCGCGACTTTGCAAATTAGGATTTTATAAGTTGTGTCCAGGCTCCGTAAATGTATTTTAGTCTCTAGAGACGTAAAATGCACTTTTATGTCCCTAGGGAAGATAAATGCATAAACAGGGCCAGGTCGCTAGTAGTATAAAACTAGTCTAAAACTTGACACACGCAAACACATACACACACACATACACAAACACACACACACATACACACACGGGAAGCCAAAATCAATTGATTTATTATAACCTTAGGTCACTCATAAAGAAAGTTTCAATGAGGTTACACAGAGCCCCTGAGAGGCCAAAAGATGTTTTAGGCTCTTAAAACATCTAGATAAGATCTAACATTAAGATAGACTATGCCCTCCCTAGTATATATCTATATGGGTAGATATATAGGTGGCAAAACCACCTAACAAATTGTTTACTTTGGCAAAGTCAGCGAATTTCTTTCAAAAAATGTTAACGTTTTGAGTTTTTAAGCCATTTTGTAATAATAAATTGATTGTGGTAATTTAAATTCATCCGATTTTAATGAATAAACAATCTATTTATTGGACATTTGTTTGGAAAAATCAGGGTTAAATAACGCCCTATTCAAGTTTTCCAAATGACTAATAGGGAACCACTTATTCTAAGAAATCTGACATTTTAAGCGTGCGCAATGATATGAAGGTCTCCTCTTTTTTTATCCGTTTAGATATTTTTTTTAAATTGGTTTGAAGTAGTATGAAATTACTTCAGTTTTCAGGTCTAGCTCCTGAACTATGAGCATAATTTATAAAATCGGAAGACGCTTGACTCAGCATCACTTGCTGAATAGTTGTAAAACACTTCTAGCCTCTACGCAAATAGTGACAGAACAATTTAGGATTACAAAAAGTAAGGCTAGGAGAGCCTTGATAACCTAATATCATTGTGCGCCCTCTAACTCTTCCTTACTCTGAGCAGAAAAATGTAATGTAACAAATTGACTGTACGCGTTACACAATAATAGTTAACGATTGACAACAGAGAAAGTAAATATTATATAAATATTAATGCAATATTAACATTTTATGACAAAATTCCTTTTTGTCTGAATAAAATTCTATTGTTATAATTCAAAAAAAGTATTCTGCTAACTAAAAACTTTTTTTATATTTTTCCAAAGCTCAATGAGAATTCTACCAAGTTGATGCTAAGGTAGAAACAAAAAAAAATATAGAAAACCCGTTTCAATAAGTAAGAAAAACTCTTTCCTGAGGAAAATCCAATTTACTCAAAATTCTTTTTCAGATACTTTTTTTTGAAAAAATAAATAATTCTTCCTGTACACTGAAAGATTAGGGGATAACAGAAAAAACAAAAGCGGAATAAACAAAACTTAAAAAAGCAAAAATATACTCGTTTAGAGCTTGCTTGGGGCGTGGATTAGTCCCAAGTAATCCCACCTAAAAGTATTAACCTTTTTGTAAACACAATAATGCTCCTATATACTTAAAAGATTTATATTAAAATGTAAAAAAAAGAAAACTTATTACAGGCATTAGTCGTTGGCAATTTGTATCAGCTAAGTTTTATTATAGTTAATGTTTTTGTTTTGTTTTCTTATGGATGAGTTATAACCACTTGAAATTATACAAATCAAGCTCGTGTAACCTTGAATTTTGATTGGAAGAGAGGCCTGATTTTTTTTAGTTAAATGTGAGGTAAGATGATTTTAAACGAAAATTTTGTATTAGCTCATCCTTAAAAATATTGTTTGATAATTTAAGACTTCTAAAACATTTTTTCATAGGTAATTACTGTAATTGGTTAGGCGTTGAGTTCAATGGTTTCTTAAACGAGATGGTACATGAACTTTAACTAAAATCTTTAAAAAAGGGGCGTTATTAAAGGAAATAGGATTAGTAGTAGTAGTAGTAGTCAGTAAAAAGAAGTCACCTAGGACTGGTACGGTTCGCGGAAGGCCTACGTTTCACGTGGTTTGCTTAGGCTGTTACGCTAATTCGGGGTTAGATATCGTCTGATAAAAGTCTGGATCCACGTTTCTGTTGTCTTCAGCTCATTTAAAGACTATGTTTTGCGGGCCGGTTGAGGAACGGAAAAATACAGAACCTTCGGACCGTGCCCTGTAAAAGTGGAGACACGGATTCTGCGGTGTATTTAGTCACACAATTAGCGCAGGTGATTAGGAAAGCTGTGTACAGTTCTGAAATATGCCTTCTAGTGATTTGTGGAACTTTTGCTTTCGAGTCAGGGTTATGGGATGTAGTTAAGCACACTAACTTCGTGGTTCCATCGTCTCTTCCTGTCAGGCTGTACCTGATTAGACAAAGGAATGAGTGTAACGAGTATGTGGAGAGACTAGAGAAACCTGTGAGATTGGTAAAAACTTGTAGATAGCTAATTAGATAAGATTAATTATATCAGAGTACTAGAGGGACTAGAGAAAATATACTAGATATATTTGTGATAGACTAGAAAATATACTAGATATATTTGTGAGAGACTAGAAAATATACTAAATATATTTGAGACAGACTAGAAAATATACTAGATATATATGTGATAGACTAGAAAATATACTAGATATATTTGTGATAGACTAGAAAATATACTAGATGTATTTGTGATATATTAGATATACACCTGTGAACTAGTTACAGGTGCAATGCCGTAAAGGGGAGGGTAGAAGTACCGAGGTCGTCCCTGATTCAGTGTGTGCATAAACTCAAGGAGATATCATTTGAGTGGAATTCGGAAGAGTATAGAAACGCTAGAACTTCCCTACGGGGTTAAACGAAAAAAACAGACAAATATGGTACTAAGTTCCTTATCTTATTTATAAAATCCGCAATGTAAAAAAACTTCAAATTAGCGCATTTTCAGGCTCAGCGTCCTCGGTTTTTGACCAAACTTTTTCAAAAAGCACGTTGGTCCTGTATATAAATATTAAATAAGTATTTATTTATTTAAAAATGCAGTAACACATTTTTTACATAAAATATACGTCCATTCTAGAAAAAAGAAACAAGCGTCATTTTCTAAAACAAATTCGCTTAAAATCTTTTTAAAATTTCTTTTTTCTTTTTATACATTGTTTTATTGTTCTTGTTGTTTCATATTTTTTCAAAGGATTTGTAATAATTTTTCATGCAGCATTGTTAAGGGAGTAAAGAATAGGATTTTTCTCTTGCCGTTGAGGAGTATGGAAAGGTATTATTTTTTATTTGTTTTGCAAGAATGAAGCTCATAAAGTAGAAAGACTTTGCCTCACAGACAGTATAAAGCATCCAGACGAAAGTAATTTGTAAGGATTATAACGTTTTATAACAATGCGTTTTTTTCTTCCTCCCTTTTCTTCCTTCTTCTTACTTAAGGCTAAGTAGAGCATTTGTTTAATTCTTTTTGTTTACAATACGAATGAATTTTGAGTCACAATAATAAGATACAAATAAACAATGAAGTTAATTAAAACAATGCTACAAGAAAAAGTATTAGGTCATACAAAAACAAAAAAATCCTACACTTATTACCATGCATATATAGTTAATAATCACTGAACTTCATAAAAAAGAAATATACTTTTTAGGAAGAAAGGATAAACCAGTACAGCAAATAAAAAAACTGTATTATATAAATGGTACATGATAATCAGAAGTGTTATTTTTAGATTTTTTCCTCCCAGCATTTAAAACTTATATAACATTGTCCTTGGTTTAATGTCATGGACAAAATTAAAAGAACTAATTTTGGCAAATTTTACTCGATAGTATCGTGTAGGCAGGTAAATACATTTATTCAGTATTAATTTCTTGTTCTACTTAAATTTAAAATAAGAAAAATAAATGAAATACATTTAATAAAAAAAAGTTGTAAATGAGTAAGATGAGTTTTGGTTGTTTTTGGGTATTGTTAAAAAATGGAGTATCATTTTTAAGTTTATTGAGGCGTGGGCGATAAAAAAAATAATTCAAGGTTACACTCTTCAATAATTTTTTTATTTTATATTTTTTCAAGATCAAGGGTAATATAAACGAAAACAGGTTTGTTCTCCCGCATCTCTAAGCGGCTTTTTTATAGCAAATTTAGATTAGAAAGATGCTTTCTCACTCTTTCATCGAGACCATTTTCTTTAGAAGCGACAACATAAGAAACAAGTAAATGAAAAACCGGAATTTGATATTTGCAGATGGCTGGGGGCTGGTACCCTTGTCACGGGTACCTGGATAAAAATCCTTTTTTTATTTTATAAAATTCAATTTAAAAAAGAAAAAAACTATTTGCCTTATTTATACGACAAACAACAAAAGTAGTGCTTTTAGCTATTTCTATCGGAAACAAGGTTTTCACTACTTAATCAATACCAATCCATTGAAGCAACAACATAAGATCGAAGTAATTTTTTAACTACGCTACAGCGTACTTAAAACTTACATAACTTTGACCATACTGTTTTTAGCAGGCCAATATAATCTTGATTTGTCGGAAAAACTTGCAGGTTTTTTAAAGTTCGATGAACATTATCTAATTGATGACAGACTTTAAAATGCAGTCTTGTCATTTCTTCTTGACTATTGCTAGCTATATAGTCAAGAAGAAATGACTGCTTTTCATGACTTACTTTTATTTTTTCTTCTTGTGCTAGCATGCAGGACTTTGCACTTTGCCAATATTATAATTATCTTCTGACTGATCCGTTTCCAACCAGTATTCAAAGAATACTTACATTCGCTGAGTTGAAAACATTTGCACTCGAACCCTATATAGTATATATATATATATATATATATTATATATATATATATATATAATATATATTATATATATATATATATATATATATTACACTGATGGATCAGTTGTTTGTTTGAGAAAATAGGTCCCTGGTGTGTATAGCTAGGTCTTGTTTATATATACCAGTGGGTAAAAACGCAACTAAATAAAAATAGAAGAGCTTGCTAGAAATCATGCTGCACAGAACATAACATAAAGGGGTTTTATTCTTAGACTCGCAAGCAATTGTATTTGAAATTGCAAGACATGATACTGAGTGTTGATCACTGAGTACTAACTTGAGTACTGACTCAGTTGTAGAAATTTAGCTAACATCTTAATAAGCAGAAGCATAAAGTTAGCACTATAGTGGGCACCCAGCCACCATGTTCTTTCTAAAGAAGGGTCCCAAATAACCCAGTTTGACAATAAAATATTCTACTGTGATGCTATCAGATTGATAAAGAAGAATGTGGAAACAAAGATGAACTATGAACATTGGATTAAAGCAGACGGCAAACGAAGGGAGTCTTTATGTTCTTCTAATGAATCTGTACCAGGAAACCTCCGTTGACACCAGATCGTCGTTTGTTTTCGGCATGCATTCCTTCCATTTCCCACGATCACCCATCCAGGCACTAACCGATGCTGCTTAACTTTTGTGATCCAACTGACTGAAAATTCCGTGAAAACCACTTAAGTGGCGTTAAAACCTGAAACGGATAGTTCCGGTGACTACCGGTTTCGGATGTTTTTGCAAATAATACTTTTTCTATATACCTACGGTATAAATGAGAGAGTAAAAATAGTTAAATAAATATATATATATATATTATATATATATATATATATATATATATATATATATATATATATATATTTAATTTGATGAACATGTAAAATATTATAATACATTACATAAAAATTTGAAATGTAAAAAATTAGCATAATTGGACATAAATATGAATTTATATTAATATATTTACACATGAAATAATTAATACATCACAGTCAAAATAAAATTAATCATATGACCAATTTAAGAAGATGTTTTTGGAATTCTAGTTTTAAAAATGATTAATTATATCCTCTAAAATAAGAAAACTAGTTTATTTAATTGATTTATCTTACATTGCTTTTTATTCAGAATGACTTGTCTTTTCACTATATTTATGTTTTTTTCTTTATTGATTATTGTACATAATGTATTTGATATAGTGCTCATACAGGTTTAAGTGACTTAGCAGATTTGATAGGAGGAATCACCCAGTGGTGACATTACTTGGCGTGGTAAGGAAACTATATTTATGCGATTTCAGCAAATTTTCATCATGACGCTGACAATTCATCACGACAATGCTCTTAAGCGTCATTGTCATGTTGTTCGGATAACAAAACTTAAGCGAGCAGTGAGGGGGATCGTTTTAGATTGGCTTCTTGATACCAAAAGTATATGTTCCAAAAAATGTATGTATAAAATATTAATATATATATATATATATATATAATAAATATTATATATTATATATATATATATATATATATATATATATATATATATATTATAATATATATTGTATATACATATATGTATATTTAAAATATGTAAGCATATATATTTTGAGGTTAATAAAATTATAAACCTCAAAATATTTATTTATTCTATATTGGTAACTCCCTCTTCCAAAAAATCCACCTCCCCCTTTTCCTCTCTCTCCATGATCCAATCTAACAAGCTCATTTTTCTTTTAAAATTTGCTAAAAAGACACTCATGTTTTTCGCGATTTTCTCATTTGGTAATACGGCAAAGCAGCATTTATATTATTTTTTTTTTAATTCAAACATTCACAATACTGTTTCCAGATGAAACGTACATAAATACGTTACATCCATGAATAATTGATGTTCAAAGGACGCCTGCCCTTTTAGCATTTGATATATTGGAAAATATTTCATGTACAAATATTTCAGTCAGGTCTTTTGCCGCATGAAATTCCATGATATGAAGTGAAACTGTCCAAGAAATAAAAATCTCTCAGAATAATGGATGAGATTTATTTTATTCCAAGAATTCTCTATATTCTTTAGATTTTATTTGACTTAAAAATGAATACCGACCAAGCATTTTATAAAATATTTTATGTCTTTTTGGACGCATGAATAAAAAGATAAATAAAAATAAAAGAATATTTTACTGCAACGTAAGAAATTCTTTACTATATAGATTGATATTTAGATTGTTTAAAGATCTAGAAAACAATATAATAGACAGTAATATAATATATAGTAATAATGAATAGTACATTACAATGTGAATGGATCACTCTCTAAATAACAAAACTGGACAGTTTTAGGAACTTCATACAAGCAAACCAATATAGTACAATATCCAGCTCCAGTGATATTGTAAGGCATGCATAAGTATTTCACTGATTTATTAATTATTTACAAGAAGAGTTAAATTACATTTTTACAAGTGCTCAACAAAAGTTTGTATAAAAAAGCTAAAATAATTAGGCTGTTATGTAAGCTTCTTAAACAGTGAATAATATTCTATCTCCTAAGTATACCACACACACACACATACAAACAAAAATCTTTGCAAAAACCACTCAGGAGGGCTTAAAACGTCTAAAACGCATAGTTCCGTCATCCCGAGATCATATTTTTCCTATAGAGGAAAAATAGGTAGGTATAGACCTACGGTATACGTAGGTATACCGTAAATATCGTAAATAAGGCAAAGTTAAAATTGCACTTCAAATGATAAAAAAGTTAATATGAAGCTATACTTAATGACCAAGACCCAGGGTGTTTGTTAATAAAAGTGTAATGTCTGGAACCGGTCTCAATTTTTCGTAAATACCTTCCTGAACAAGGATCTGCAATTCTGCCGACTCGTATCGGATGGGTGTCCCAGGCAGAACACACTTTAGGGTCAAAGGTTCTGCTTTTTATAACTTGGGTGGTAAATTTGACCTGTAAAGTGCGTTCTACCTGGGACACCCATCCGATACGATTCTGCAGAATTGCAGAGCCTTGTTCAGGAAGGTATTTACGAAAAATTGAGACCGGTTTCAGCCATTACACTTTTTATTAACAAAACATCACTGGGCTCTTGGTCTATAATAGGATAGATTTAAACTAAATTTAAACAAGAACAGTATAACTTATTTAAACATAACTATTTTTAAGATTTAACTTTTTCTGTGTAGAACATAACTTGAATACCAATTTTTAAACTCATTTTAGCATTTATAATGTCAATAGCAGAAAGAAATTATTTTTTTTGAGGTAGTACGTAAATTGAGCACTTTATTGGACCGTTTTTAGGTGAGAAGCCAATCATTATTGTATAGGAGGTTATTTAGTACTTTTCACCTCCGAGGGACATAATGAATGTAAAAAAACTCCTAGGACGTAAAGTAATTCATATAAGCCGCCATTACTGTAAGCAGCGTGTTCAAAAACAATCTGTGTAAACCTTCATAAAACGTTCATTTTGTTTCTGTTTTTGTTCGTAGACTATTTTTTTTTCGTTTTTAAAAGGTGTTCTAATTGACAATTTTTTTGTTTATTTGTAAAGCTTTTACATTTTGATTCAAAGTGTGAAGCTATGGATGAATTCAATGACGACGATAATATGGAGTTAATTGGACGTTTGTTTTTTTTCAATTAAGTATTATAGCGCAGTTTATTTAATAAGTGTACCTCAAAAAAATAGTGTATTGCCATCCGGCTGAGAATGTCTTTATGTTTAGCTATTTTTCTCGACTCGCTTCGCTCGTCGGTAAATCTAATTGCCGTGACATAAAGACACACCTCTCACCTTATGGCATAAATAACTATTTTTGATATTTTTACGCATTCTATATTATAAAATAGCAAAACTAAAAAGTAAATTAAGATTATTATCTATGAAAAAGGCTAAAGGTCAATAACAAAACACTTAAATGAATCAATTAAAACCGCATCTGCCTATAAGAAAAATAATAATTTATTGATGTAATGTTATTATAAAAATATTGATAGGATCTAATGGTCTTTATGTTTTGTAGTATTTTATGTTCAGTTTCATCTCAGAAGTTTCAAGATGAGGGTTGAGAGTTTCCAACTGGTTTTGAAACAACACTTCAAAGCTTTACTTTCAACTCGATCCAACCGACCTCTTGCCGTTTTTTCTAAATAAGCAATTGTTGTTTAATGTTGTTAAATTTCAAGGGCAAATCTAAGTATAGAGAAAAACAAGATTTCGTGAAACAAGTTTTAATTTATTTGATGCTACGTTTTTCTCAACAAAGTTCAAGAAACTCCTAAAATAAAAATCTTTTTTCTTGACATTATATAAACAAAGCATTTGAATTTTTGTACTTTTTGAGAGGTTAAATAATGTAGCATGAAACGCTAGAATAGATTTTCTCCTACTCTTCTTTATACAGTGTTTCGTAAAAAGATCTTTTCTTCATGATTAAGAATGGTTGTACACAATCTAAAAGTTATTTAAGATTTAAAGTTTTAACTACATAAGATTAAATAACAGACATTGGTAAACTGCCTTAAAACTTTATCTTAACCAAAGTTAGTTTAATCAAAACTATAAACAAATCCTATTAATATTAAGTTACATATTATTAACCACAGGTTAATGTCAAACTTAAGATTAATGTCCTCATTTTAACTAAGAATCGCTAATGACTTAAGTCACATTTATTTGCTTAAATAATGTAAATTGTTTTTACTCAGTGGTCCAGGATTGAAATTTTTGTTAAATAAAGTAACAATACAAGACTGTAATAGTCCTGGTTAAATAAAATTAAAATAAAATACACCACTGCAAGTCTTCAGAATTCTTGACAATGTTGTCAATCTTGAGATTGAAAGGAACTTGTTGAAGTTTCCTAACCCTAAATGAACCTGACATCATCATAAGAAAGCTGCCCGACACATTTTTACTTTTCCTTATTTATACCGAAGGTATATAGGAAAAGTATTGTGTTTGCAAAAAAATCCGAAACCGGGATGTCACCCGAATGATCAGTTTCAGGTGTTTAAAGGCCTCTTTAGTGGTTTTCACGAATCTGTGTGTGTGTGTGTTTGTGTGTGTGGGTGTATCTGTTATCATCGTAGCTCCTAACTGGAATGTTGAATCCTTGTACACAAATTTTTCTATGGGCTATCCAAAAAATATATTTTTTTTATGACGATTAAATCGAGATTTAACACGCACGTAGCCACGTATAAGACTAACATATGTACCATGTTTCATCTCATTATTAGTATTAGTTCAAATTTTATCACATGACTTTTAAAAACTGTACGTTTTTTAAATAATTGTTCAAAAATCGGAGAATAATCTTATTGAGCTGAAATTTGGTACAAGCGTATCCCTTTTATTAATAAATAAGTACACCGCGTTTCGTGTCAAGTTTATCCATGATTTTTGTTGGATCATAAAATTTATCAAGTGTGGTCAGTGCCTGGATATGAGACCGCTGGGAATGAAACGGATGTATTTACTATATGAGGATGAGAGAAACGAGTCCAAGGAGGTGTTGCAGTATCAATTTTATCGAATAGTATTTTCCGAGGACGAGCGTAGCGATGATGAGGAAAACCTGATTTATGGATCTATAACTCTTTTTCTCAACAATTAATTGATCCTTAATTGTACAATTCTCGTTATATTTATATATGTCATTTGATACTGCCGAGTTTTGCAAAACATGAATAGTTGACACAATATAATTGTGCGAGAGACACCTAGAAAATGTGACGAGCAATGCTACAACTGGAAACTGTTCCATCATTCGACATTCGTCATCAAATACAGATTAACGAATACTCTAAGTAAACATAGCTGCTATAAATATTATGATTGTTTTATTTGTATGCTTCCCACCTAATCATGTGTGTGTGTTTGTTTGTGAGTGTTTATTAACTGTGTGTGTGTGTGTACAAATACACTAATTTAAATTTTCCAAATTTCAAAATTAGAATACGAGCGGAGAATAGTATGGCATAAAAAGTGATAATTACAACCTTTTACACATTGGCAAAGTAAGAGCACTACTTAAAAAGTTTTGTTTTACAAAATACTTAAAAAGGTTTGCAACAAACTTTTAGTAACGAAAACTTTACAATTAAAAATTAAAATTTTCTAAAATGCTTGTTAAGAATGAAAAATGTCTCCAAAAATATTAATAAGTTATTAAAGCATTAGAGTTGTTTTATAAAATTTTCTTGCTGAAATCAATATTCTAAGAATGAAACTGTTAAATTTCTAAAACTTTTAAAAGTTTAAAACTTTAAAATTATTTATCATTCAAAAGCGTTTCATCTTTTTGCTTCTATGCTTATATATATATTTTTTTAATTCCCCTTTATTCCGTTATTGTGAAGTGAAATTTGTCGCAAACAGAGAGTTTCTTGGGAAAAAGTTTTTTCATAGTTTCGAAAGGGGTGAATAATTTAAGAACATTAAATTTTTAAAGAATTTCATATCTGGAGCATATGCATGATTTTATGTTTTTTTACGTTTAGTCCTCCCCTTAAATTTTCTTTTTAGCTAATTTTCTTTGAAAAAAATTTGCTAATGAGATGGTATTTAATATATATATATATAATAATTATATATATTATATATATATATATATATATATATATATATATATATTATATATATTATATATTATTATATTATATATATTATATTATATATATTATATATATAATATATTCATAAATATAGCACTATAAATGAACGGAGGTAGAAAAAAGTAATTTTAGTCCTTACTGTCCGATACTCATTTCGTTTTCTGCAATTACTTTCCCTCTGGCAATAACTTTCCATGCTATTTGGATTAAATTTGGTACAAGTATTACTCAAACAACCCTGAAGCGTTTTTCCTTTTTTTGCGCTAAGGAAACTAGAATTTTTAGACCTCATATCAAAAATTGAAAACAGAAGGACTGTTTGTAATATTTTTAATAATAAATTCTTGCAATCTCAAGCAAAATTTATAATAGGCTCTATTTTCCTATTTGCTCTATTTTAATCTAAAGGTTAAAACTGTCATGTTTGAGATTAAGTTCGAATCGAGAGAATCCTTTAGTCATTAGCAAGCTAGAAAGAGATAACACAAACTCAAATTAGTTTCACCCCATGCTTATAGTATGATGATAAGAACTATTTATGAAAGCTTAAAACGTTAAGCAGCAATGGCTAAGAAAAGTGACAAGCATGGGGTAGTACAGCATATAGAATAAACGTTTCATCTGAAAATTCTATGAAAATGAAAAT
Organism: Microvelia longipes; assembly: GCA_018340805.1. Lineage (NCBI taxonomy): Eukaryota > Metazoa > Arthropoda > Insecta > Hemiptera > Veliidae > Microvelia > Microvelia longipes. The sequence continues at coordinate 29,309,968 of JACMZG010001911.1, read as the reverse complement.
GAAATTCTTTAATTGGTAAACTAACCCCAAATAAACGAAAAAGCAAGAAAAATGAGGAGGATATTTATTTATTTCTATCATAAACATTCCCAAGAAACTTCTTCTCTTTCTTGATGTCCCTCCGTCATTCATCAAATCACATCTTCATATTTGTTTTAGATAAAACTTCTGGAACAGTGCACTGCAAGGCGGGCGATTTTCTAATTGAATGCTTGCTATCCTGAGCACAAATCATGTTATTGTCGGAACGGGATTGGTGCTTAGATTCGCTTCACAGTCGGAACAGTTGCACATTTACTTGTCTGTCAATTTGTATGGATTTTTCAAAAGCAATGCGTATTTTTATACAATAGGTTGTTCAAAACTATATTCGCTCTTGTATAATCAATACCGAACTAAATTTTAGGCAGTCCAAAGCACAGTTAATGCTGATCTACAAAATTCTTTAGTACATTTCCTTTGAAAAATTCATCCAAAGGAAATTCGCTGAGAGAAAACTTAGTTTTAATAATTATAAATTTTGAGAATTTTGTTCACCCAAAATAGCTGAAGTAATTAAAACTGGATTTACAGATTACATTCACAGTTTATTGTTATTTTAACAATTTTAAACAAAAAGGATTATATATGAGGTGCGATGCTACAATTTTCCCTACACCAGACTGGAAAAGTTTGCTTTGTTGACTAAGTGGAAAACCTCAGGGAAAGTTAAATAAAAATTCCAAAACCTAAAAACCAGTTGAAAGGTTGTTTTATTTAGAATTTATAACAGTTTCATTTATACCAGTCTTCAAACTTGATTTTCACTATTTATTATTCCTTAGCAGTAAATGCTATAGAAAACATTAAGTATTAAATAAATAAATTATTATTATTATTATTATATATTCTTGTATGCACCCAAACATGTATATATTGAATGTCGAGGTAAAATTTTTAATTCTTCTTATACTTCATATCATTACCATCAACAGTTATCTACAAAGCAGGTTCCTTTGTTTTTCCACAGCTCTCTATTTTTGCCATTATTTTAACCTCTACATATTTCCTTTTCCCGCATCAAGTATTTATATTAGTTATAATTTTAGTTTTTCTTCGTTCTCAAATTTTCCTCTATCGTTCTATTCAATATATCTTTTAGCAGACAGTTTTTTCAGTTAGTGTTTTATTAGTTTGTATCATAGTATTGAATGGTTCTAAAATATTTGAAAGGTTTCCTTGTGAATAGGTTTTGTTGTGTATTGTCCTTTAGAGAAAGAATATATCTACACATAGTTACATGAGGTATTTCGTCTATAAGGGGTCATACTTATTTTTATGAAACTAATAAAATAAACAAACAACCTTAAGGAGACAAATAAAATATTAATGATGTTACCTCATCGCCCCAAAAGTAACAGTAAGTAAGAACAAGAGTCGGAATAAAAGGTAAGAATAGAATCAAAAAACCAAAGAGATGAACCTTATGTTTAAATAACAGCTTAAAATTACCTTGTAATAAATAATAGTCTGTCTATGAAGCTTACAGATAAGGAACTTAAATTCGGAACCAAGTGGAACTTCAATTTGCTACAAGGAGTCCGGGATTCATAATAGGCAGTGCTTTGATTATTTAAAATGAATTGACATTAAAAAATCAATGGAAAGACACAACCAATTACTGCATAAATCTACAATACAACAACAATGCTGTATATGATTCATAGTCGTATCGTTTTATATTGTTTTTAGTCATATTATTGACTGAAATATATAAATATAAAAAGTTTTTTAAAATTTACCAAAATTTTGCTAACACACTTATATTAAACACACTATTTCTGACGACAATGAAATGGCTGTTTTGTTTCAAAAAAGATAGATAATATAGTATAGTTATTATAGTTCCATTTCTTACTAAGCTATCTAAGCTCCAATAAACACAGTAAAATTATATATTTTCTCCTGTTCACACTTTTTAAAATAAAAATGTTAAAACAAACTAAAAAATAATGAAAAAAACTACTGGACTACTTCATTTAGTGCAGAAAGACTACGTCTTAATTAAAAATCAAAAACTTCTCTTTATTAAAAAAAATGAATACATTTAACAGGTAATAAATGATATTATCAAATACAAGCAATTAAACGATGACAACATTTAAAATAATTAAAGTAAATAAATTAAACAAAAAGTTTGAATTAAAATAACAAGTTTTCCAGAAAAACGAAACAAAGAATCCGAAAATACCGAGGTCATGTAAAAAATCGTAAATGTCTCTTAAATTTTAGTCACCCACTCGCAATAAGAGTTAACCCTCATAAGTTGTGCTTCAATTTAATAGCCCGACATTTTTTATACCTTCGGAAACTGACCACATTGACATTATTAGGCCTATTTTTAATTTTTTTTTCTCTTGTTCAACTTTTTTGTCCAAAAAAAATAAAGACAATTTTTTGAAAAACTGGTAGGGGGGAAGACTAATGTATCTAAAGATGATTTTCATATAAATATAAGTTGTTTTGTCTGTAAAAACCAGATCCATTTCTGTAAGGACCAACAACAACTAAACATGTCTCCTCTTAAAGTTTTGGTGAGTCACATTGTTTAAACATTTTTTCTATCAATATACCTTTAATTTCAATCTTAAAATTTCTATAAATATTAAAAAAAAATAATTAAATTATTACAACTAAATTATTTTATGTAATAGTCCAAGGTTGTGCTTTTTAGAATCCCCTAAATTGCTTCCTCACTATTTTCCTTAGGGACTTGAAATTTTGTACTTATGCTGAGCCTCGTGTCTTTGGATTTTTGATATGCTTAAATTCTCACTATTAGTATCCATCGAAAAAAATTGAGGTTGCAAGACGCATTCTGTAGGTTCCAGTAGTGTTTCTGCAAAATTAGGTGCTTGTCTGATAAACATTGTTGACCGCGGATTGGGAAACAAAATTGAATTTTTGTGATGAAATAAGGCTATGCAACATCACAAGGTCAATTGGTTAACATTATGAAGAGAGAAAAAGATAAGTTAACGAACTTAAAAAATAAATACCAATCATAACAGAAAATAAAAATTTTAAATGTTTAATGTACAAAAATTATATGAAAAACAGCAAACCTCATTAGTGTTATTTTTTAATGAATCTTTTCTAGTTAAATTAAAAGCTTAATTTATTTAGTTTTCTAGGAAAAACTTTTAATCATAAAGTATATCTACACATGGAGAGCAAAATTACTTTTTTTAAAAAATATAATATATATGATCCATAATATTATATCACATAAATAAATGTTATAATTTTAAAATATGACTCATTTTATAATGTTTTAAAATAGCAAATTCTTACATGAAAAGTTCAATTTTCCTTTTGCTCTCTTTGCTCAAACTTGTATTTCATTAAAGAAAATAATACTTTTGTTGAAGAGGTTAAGGCATTTTTCAACTCTGAACACATTAAAATAATATACAAACTCCAGAGCCCCGCGGATCCCCATTTTAGATAAATGGTTCTTGGCGGACCCCTGTCCTTACCCTTACCACCTAAACTAATAAATTCTATAACTTGCACTTATCCCTTAACTTTCTGTTTTTAAGGTTATAAATTTTGGCTCGCAATGAGTTCTATAATTTACAGCACAAAAGAGCTTGAAAAATGATAGCAAACCGAATCAGATTCTAGAAATATTATAGACTATGATAAAATAAATATCACGATTATAGAAAAATCCTTATAATAAACTGAAATAAATGACAGTCAAATCTAATAATTTTTATAGTTCGCGTTTAAATCGCGATTGCTTGCACAAATAAAATTTTCTTTTATAACCTCCAGTTTACCCGATTTCATAAAATATGAAGAGAAACACCCTAAATTGTATTCCAAAAAATAAAATCTCTGGAATTAATATTTGGACGCTCATTTTATATACTGTCTTACTAACAAGAGGAAATAGATGTCTCTGAGATTCAGACTTATTTTAAAAATTACGTATTTACAAACAATATCATTAGCTAATTTTTTATTTGGGTATTTGGTACAAGGATATTAGAACTGATAACTGTTATTATAATAGTCTTAAAGTAAATTAATCATTGTTTAAATATTTGTAATAATATTTTGTCCATTTGCTTACGTATCCCCTAAAATCTTTTCACGAAACTCCCAGGGTGAATCCTAGGGAAGCAATTAAAAAAAGTCGCAAATAAGTTTTTTATCTCCAGACGGTGTATAATGTGAAGTTATTGGGCTAGTTTTAAGGGACTAAAGAAGCACTTTTCACTCCCAAGGGAGAAAAAGTGTTTCCAATTATTGGGGTTAGGATCCATTTTTGAGAGGAGTGTCCTCTACATTTTTAAACGGGACCAATCGATTTTTAACACCTTCCCGAGGCGGCACGCCAAAAATTTATGATGAGGACGCGACCAAAAAAAAAATTTTTATGGGCTCGAATCCGCTTCAAGCCTAAAGAAGCTGTTTAGAGCAAAAATATTTTTTTTTTGTAGGCGACACCTCCTAAATTTATCGGGACCCAAAATATATAAAATAAAACAAAATGTATAAAAATGAGAATATAAAAAGAATTAAATGATGCCAATGTCAGGAGATAAAATCATGTATGCACCTACAAGTAGTAAAATGCTATTTTTCCTCCCGTAATAATTACTTTCCTCGGTTTTGCCACGGTAGTTAAATGCTTTTTTCTCGGGTCTCGCCTCTGGACCACAATAAGTGCTCGGGGAAATTATAGCATTTATTTCTCCCTTGGTGCATAAAGATTATTATACAGCTTATTTTCTCTATCAAAATAGTGAATAGTAATGGTAATGGTAAATAGTAATAGTAATAGTTAATAGGAGATAGTAAAGCTACATAGAAAATTAAAATTTGTATCAATGAAATTTTATTTGTATTTTCTTTTAATAATATTTATAAACATTTGTGCATCTTTAGAAAATTTTTATGTAACGACCTATAGTTATCTTTATTAGTGCTGTGTAACTAAAAGCCTTTAAAAAATAAATTTTAATTTTTACTTGAACAGAAAAAAATAAATTTTAATTTTTACTTGAACAGAAAAAAATAAATTTAAAAACTTGGGTTTGAAGACTAACGAAGCTAACCCGAGGTAACTTAATTTCAAAAGTATGATAACTGAAGAAATAAAAACGATTTTTTTTCGTTTCCGAAAAAAATATTACGAAAAATGTAAATTTACCATCTTAAAAAACCCTAGAGATACTTTGCATCTCAGATTATCTTTTAGTATAAAAGCAGACTTTAAATATTTAGATTTGAACATAAAATGTATAATTTTATCATATTTATACCATACTTAGTATTAATTTTTCTCACCTATTTCCGTTGGTATATGAGATGCATTGTATTTACCCTTAAATTACGATTGAGGCACTATTAGGGAAAGGTATATCCCATTACTTCTTTAAGAATACGTGAAATGATATATACATCTTTTAAATTACTGCTCCTCTTCATGTTTGATGAATAAAGAGGGTTGGGCACTACGTTGAAATTGGATTTAAAACATATTGTTTTAAAACCTGCCTACTTATAGGTAGATTTATTCTACTAGAAAACTGATGCTAAATAGGTTACCTAATTGATTATAAAAAATTTGATGAAGGATAGAATACATACCTGTATCACCTTTATCCAACCTTTAACACTAGAACAACTTATACAGTAATAAAACTAATATCCAAATAAGATTATTTATAATTAATAGTTAAATAAGATTATTCATAATTATAACAATTAACTGATGATTGCAGTCCTTATTATTAGATAAAAGATTTTATCTAAAACATATAAAAAACATATAAGGACAGTAGTATTCAATTAATTGGTTATGATTATTATCAACAGTCCATTAATCTCTTCATTCAATTTATATTATTTGTTTGATTATGTTATAGTTCGTTGTCGCCTGCGCCGTAGCTGTAGCTATGTGCGATGAGGATAAGGAAAGGCCCAAGAAGCAAGTTGTCCTTGGAGGACACTACGATAACTTCGCTTATCCTAGCGCCTACTCTTATCCCTACAACACCGGCTCATATGGTTCCTACTACAGATCTAACTACGCCTACGGATCCAACTACGCTTATCCTTACTCATACGGTTCAAACTACGGTTACCCCAGCTACATGTCTAGATCTATCTACCAGCCTTCTGCTTTCAGATCAAACTATGCTTACCAGCCAATGAACTACTACAACAACTTCGCTACTCGTAGCTATGGAGCTTATCCTTACAGCTATGGATCCAACTACGGATATGGTGCTTACCCCTACTCCACCTACGGACACGCTCTCGCTTACTAAATACTTCACTTAGAGACGATGAAACCTCTGCTTCAATACCAGTAACCAGAATACAGCCCATACTTCAAAAACCTCCGACCATTACCTAAAGTACATTGCAGATAAATAAACACCATTTTCTTTATTACTGGTCTTTAACTGAATAATAATTTAACCCTTATACCTATAATGATAAGCTCGTGTTTCATAATAATAGTACTTACAAACCAAAAAGCAAGCTAACTAGAATAGTGGTCTACCTTCTTTAAACTTTAAACTTTGAAGCAATTAAAATACATTCATAATGATGCGTAAAAAAACTCAAGCAGAAACTTCTTTTGTTGGAATAATTATAATAATAATAATTATACTAAAATAACACTAGTAGTTAATATAGTATAATTTAATAAATTATTATACTTTTAATAAATCATAATAATTTAGTATAACATTGCAGTATAATACTAGTAGTCTAGATATTTCTGAACAACTCAAAAAATTAAATTTAAAAGTACATTTTATAGAAATACAGGAATCCATAACATATAAAGGAATATTTGATAAAGGATAAAAATAATATACGCTTTATAGGGCACTTTTAAATTCTGAAGTATAATCTTTTAAAGATCTGAAGTACCTTAGACGTTTTGGACTTAATATATGGACTGGACAAATACACGCGTTCCACACTGAAATAGTTGTAAATTAAACTCTTAATACGAGATAAGTATTCAAACCGCGAAACTGTTATTGATTTGGAGATGATATCTATTAGGGTTCAAACAAACGGTATCAGCATGACGTTCCGACTAATCTGGTCATAATCATACAAAAAATATATATTATAAAAGAGCACAATCAATAGATTTTTTTAAAAAAATATAAAAAAACTAAAGGCATATAACATCATACAAAAGTGCAAGTCTACTTACAAGTACTAATAATAATCAGAATACTTTTTCCGAGAAAGAAATAAGTTAAAAAATGAAATGTTTAAGGTTTTATCTTTTTTATTATACTCCCCATCAATCCATTCCTGTTTTGAGGGTCTTGTCTAACCTTTTTTTCTAATTTTCTTTGTCTCTTTATTTTTCAGTACATTTTAAGTTATTATGTTTTGCCTTATTTCTTTCTGGGAACAAATATTCTGATCATTATTTGTACTTGTTAGTAGAAAACTTGGACTTATGTATGTTGTTGTTAGCCTTTAGTTTCTTTACATTTAAAAAAAAATCTATTGTTTGGACTTTTATAATATATATTAATATTTTAGGAATCATTATGACCAGATCAGTCGAAACGACACGCTAAAACTGTGGTTTTATTTAAACAACGGAAAAAAACAAATGGACACAATCTCCAAATCAAGACATAATTAAAAGTACAACCAGTATCAATTTGAGAAACGTAATTAAAATTTTACTATGGACTTATGAAATAATTTTTAAAAACCACATTTGTATACCAAAAACATTTGTTTTCTTTTTCTCAATTACTAATGAATTGGCAGTCATTGTACCGAGTTTCATAATGAACGGTAGAACCGTTTAGCTAGCATACAAATACGCGTACATTTAATTTTAGGATCTTTGGAGAGCTGAAACGTGGATAGTTCAAAATTAAAGTGTGTATTAGAAATTCCTTCCTCTATTGTGTAAAAAATTTGTTAGGAGTAGATTTTCCTAATATCCTTCCTTAACATGCATGCATATTTTATTTTATTTTGAAAACTAATTGAAATTTTAATAAACGACTCACAAAAAATTTAAACGCACGCAACACTTTTTGTTGTGCGGTTTTGATTAATTTATTTAGATTGACAGCTGATAAAAGAAGAAAAATTGTATTAAAATTTAATAAAATTTATCTCTGCCCATCATTTATTATTTTAAAACAACAATAGCGACGAAGCTCATCTACCTCCCACCCAGAAAAATAATAAACAAATAAATAACGATCAAGGGTGAATCGAAGAGGCAGTATTAAAACAAGGTGTCAAATACTAAGGCCTGTACGATACTGAAACAAAAGCTATAGATTTCACCTACCAGAACAATTTACAAACTGGATTTCAATATCAAAAGATTTTACAGGAATTAACAGAACTGACTGCTTTAGTAAATAAAAACAAAACGTAATATTTTACTATAGTACGACACACGGCTAAAATCAATTGACAGCGTGCCAAAAATCTGTGAGGGAAAAAATTCTATTGGTTCAGACAGACCCCGCTCTTTCCCCCTCCACCTCATGCCAACCTCGGTATAAAAAAATACCTTTTTCATAAATAAAATCATAAAAAGGCAACACTGGTTGTAAATATTTGTAATCTCGCGTCGCTTTTATTTCCCTCATTGTGCATATTGATCTGTTTGATTCCAATCTGTTCAATTCATCCAATTATTGCGAAGTTGTAATATGATCTGAGTGCCTATATATGACGCTTGGATATTGACGTATTCTTCAAGCATTTCTTGCTATTTGAGTACAGCGCAGGTTTTGTGCTCTGTCAACCAAAAGACAGCATTTTTTTTGAAAATGCCATGTCTTTCAATAGATGACAGTCTTGACTTATATACAAACTTGACACAAAAAAGCAGTTTGTTTTGGAAAAAAGTAGTTATAGCTGACAATTTATTTAAATCGTCAAACTTTTATCATAGAACTATTATGATCCATTGCATTACGTAATTAACAACGTCAACTCCACTTAATTCATACTTCCCGAACAAATTTAAAACAACACTTAGTTGGTAAATTTATAAGATACAACAATATTCCTTCTTAGAAAGTGAATAAATAATTTTTAAAAATAAAAAAATATGATATCAAATAAAAACAAATAATAACATTCAAAACATAACCTGACTTTCAGTGTTGCCAGAGTAGGGAATTGTTTTTGTTACATAAAAGAAGGGATTTTTTAATTAAAAAAAGAGGGTTGAAAGCATTGAGATTTTGGCGGGCTGTCAATTGATTTTAGCCGTGTGTCGTATTATAATGAAATAATTTCCGAATCTCTTAGCAAGTACAAAATACTATTATGCATTATTAAATATTATTTAAGTACACAATTAAAAATTTATCGCGACAAATCATTAAAAACCTTACTATTACAGTTTATTTCATGAAATAAATTGTCATGAATGATAAATGATTCAAACCTTGTTATCCAGTTTATTTGGATACATTAGAATACTAAATTGGGGTTGAAAAAGAGTCAAGGCGGTAAATGTATATTTATAAAATAATACATTCATTATTGTATAAAAAGCGAAAGAAAACAAAATCAAATAATACAAAACAAAACAAAGAGCTCCGAAATACGGATGTTGAGAGGGGACTGAGGGGGTCAAGCTAATTAATTAAGATCGGTTTCAGCTGAAGTGGACCGTTCCAAGTGGCGCAAACTGTATTTTGTACTCATTAAAAAAACCGGGATTTTACCTGAATTATCCGTTTTTAAAGTTTTAAAGTTTTTAGATTTTTAAGACCTCGAGAGTGATTTTCACAAAGTTGTTAATGTGTGTGTGTGTCTGATATCATTGTAGCTCCCAGCGAATTTGTGCTAGAGAGTAGGAACATTTGTGCTATCCGGAAAATATTTTTAGGACGTCTTAAAAAATTCGATAGTTCAAAGGCACGGAAAAATTTGTTGATCGGTTCGGTATTAGATACGCAAGTAGTCATAGCAACATATTTGCTAAGTTTCATCTTATTATTTGCATTGAATGAATTATATAAGTTTTTTTAAATTTTAAAAAGAAATCGGAAAATAATCTAATTGAGCTGAAATTTGGTTCAAGTGTATCACATTACGAAACAAATAAGTGTAATAAGTTTTGCTTCAATGCGACAAGAATATCTTCTGTTATTTTGGATAACAAGCGACGTCAGTACCTGGAATAAAACTAATGTGTTTACTAAATACTGATGAATGTCCGAGATACCTAGTACCCGAGTTTTAATACTATATCAAAATATAATTAGATAATGAGAACTATAGAGGTAGTAAGAATAAAGAAATTCCACTGACTTTTCGTCTTACTAATACATATTAAGTTGTATAAGATAACGTGTCTATGTATCCTTCAACAGAACACCGAATGTACGAGTATACTTTGTTTCATGTGAAGCTAAATAGAACCACACCCCCGGTAGTATTAAACTATTAGGCTTTATTCTATCTAATCATTACATACATTAAGTATATAAAGAGAATCTGTTGTAGAACAAAGTACGTCAGTTCTTGATACAACACAGAACTAGCAACATAAACAATGGCTTCACTCAGAGTACTCGTAAGTACACTTATTATAACTACTTTAATATAAATAAATAAAAATATATTTTTAAATGTTTCGCCATAAATGTAATAGTTTATATAAAGGGCACAAGTTCGCGAATTTTGTTTCATGCATAAAAATTTTTGCAATAATAACATATATACGTAAAACTTACTTACATTGTATCGCATACGCATGCATATACATACAACATTAAATGTGCATTTTTTATAGCTAATACTCATACGCCTTAGATATGATAATGAATACATACATTTATTCATATCTGGTCTAAGAACCCATTAAACTATTACTATTAGTGTAAATTAAACTATTACTTAGTACCATTAAACTATTACTATTACCACCTAATCTATTACTATTAGTGTAAATTAAACTATTACTTAGTACCATTAAACTATTACTATTACCACCTAATCTATTACTATTAGTGTAAATTAAACAATTACTTAGTACCATTAACCTATTACTATTACCAACTTAACTATTACTATTAAACTATATTATATTAGACAAAGAAATTATTGTTTCTAAATGTAACATTGTAGTTTTTCTTAACTTTTCTCTAAATTTTTAAGATTTTTAAGCAACGTTTTGAGAATTGAGTTCAAAAGTAAATTGAACAGTGCAAATTAATACAATTCAAATATCCATTTAAACTCTTAGCAGAATTTTTCAATTTAAAAATATACAACCCCTGAGCTGTCCATTGCCAAAAACATAAGGAAGCAAAAGCAAGTAATTAAAAACAATTTGTGAGATTTTAATTGATGTAAACATAATTCTAACTTCTTTTAATTTATTATTATTTGAAATATTATTATTCTGTATAATAATTTTATATTTTTATTGTCTTAATAAATGAGCATTATAAATCAATAAATGCCTGTATTAGGACCAATCATTCCATCAACCTTAGGTAAATCGAAATCTCAATCATAGGTTGGGCTAACAACTCTGGACATTCATTGCCCTTTCAGATTTTAAGTGCTTACATGCTAAAGTTAAAAAAGAGGGGGAATAAAATAATTGATTTGAGAAACCAAAAAGTATTCGAATACATTTAACAAACAATAATTGTGAAATTCATTAAATTCTTTAGTTTTGCTATAATAACAATGAAGACAGAATCAAAAACAAATATTATATCTTAATATGGGAAAATAGCAATTAGGATATGCAACCAACAAAGGCAGTATAATGCTAAAACAACAGAATAACGATAATTCAAGAAGACATCTTCCATATTCCTATATCTTTTATATTTAAAACGAAAATTTTAAATTACGAAAGTCTGACGTACATAGTTAATTAAAGTAACATTAAACGTGCCTAGATATATTTTTTAAGCATTTATTCATCCTTGACACAAGTTTATGACTTAAATTATTTCAACGATGATATTGTTTTTGCAGATCTTCCTTTGCTTGGCTGTCGCCATGGTATTTGCTGGTGAATCTGAACGTGTTAAGAAGGACGTAGTTCTTGGATACGGTGCTTATCCATATGCCTACAGTGCTCTTGCAGCTCCTGCTTACGTCCCAACTGCTTACTCCGCTGCTGCTTACCCTTATGCTTACCCAACTGCTTATTCAGCCTACTCAGCTTACCCAGCTTACAGAAGCATCGTCTACTAAACACACAATATTTAATTCTGAACTCCTTTCAACATTTGAGAAACTCCATAGAAGATTATAACCTCCAACAAATTGAATGTGATACCAAATAAACCAATAGCAATAATTATTCCTAATATTTGAACCATCTATTTCTTTATAATCCTTAAAACTAAAAGATCAGATTTGACTAAGAATACGTCAGAAAGAAGGACATTCTTTACAGTCCGTTTTCAGTTTTAGACTCATCTATAGAGGTATAACGCATAGTGGTGCTGACTTGAATAAAACTCTGAAAGACAAGAAACATCAGCCTCCAACTTAAAGTAAAATTTATTATATTTCACTTAAATGATATATAATATCATTTAATAGCCGTTAATAATCATAATAATAATTATAATAATAATAATCACTAGCCGATAAAAAGAAACTGTTATATTTCACTATAATCTTCTTTCATAATTGGTATTGATGTGATTAAGATACCTGCGATGGATAAATTAGGCATTATTGTCTATATGAAACAAGACCAGAAGTTCTGCATAGAGTTAAATAACAAACAACGAAAGATCGAAAACGCTTTTGAATAATATAAACAGAATTATAATATTCTTTAAAAAATATATTTTTTAGCCAAACAATAAGTTTATTTTAAAATCAAATCATATTTATCCGATTTAAGTTTATTTACCGTCCCTGTTTATATAAATAATAATAAATAAAACGTTTATTTATTTAACTGTTAAACGGTTTTTATATCTAAAAACCTGTTTTCATTGATTAAACATAAACAAAATATATAAAAATAAAATAATATATATTGACCATTTGTGAGCTTAGCTTAGGCTTGTGCGCGACACTGATAAATTATTTTTCCTCACTTCCTAGTCTAGGTAGATAGTAAAAGCATTGCGTTCAACCTCAAATTCCGAAACCGAGATTCATCATAATTATCCTTTTCAGGCATTTCTATCAAAACGATGCATTTTTATCACGTTCTAAGTGTTTTTTATCATGCTGTTTGTTTGTCACGCATAAGTGCTACTGTGTTCACGCTAGAGAGTAGAAACTGGACATAAATATAGGAATTAGTGACGAAATAGATCTGTCCATTTGAGGCTGGTGTCTGACATCAGCCTCAAATGGACTTCGCTTTAAAACAGCCTTCTTTACTTCGCTTTCACTGGCACTGATGATGAACTGTTAAGTTTGAAAGTCGGCTCTGTCAATAAATATATACTAAGTGGAGTGACATCTTTCTTTTTTCTTCTGTAAGGTTAAAGTTTATTTATATGCTGTCCTCAGATATAAATAAAACAATTCATACAGCAGATCGTAAAGTAGTATATAGTTAAAACTAATCCAGAATAATAATAGCATATAATACTACTATGCAGCAAAATGCAATTAGCAGACGAGGTTTATGAATTAGCCCCAATGCCGAAGGCGAGAGCAGGATATAGAAATTTGCAGCGCAAGCCGAGTCTAGTAATTAATCAATTTATTAACGAGCTGAAAAATAAATGGCTGAAAAATAAACGTAAGCATATTATTCTTTATAATCTTGTTTAACTTTTATCGGTTACAGCAAAACATAAAGGTTACAATAGAAACTTAAATCAAGATAGAAACTATAAATTAAATAAATAAACAAATAAAAAAAGATTTTTTAATATTTGCTAAGTTATTTTAGAGGCAGCAAATATTGCTATGAAGTTATTGCAACACTCACTGTCAGGTATAGTTAGGGCTTGTAATTCGTCAAATCTAACAATATTTCTACGTTAATTCTCTTCACTGTTAATCTGATTCGTCTTATTTTATAACAAAGTTAGTATACCTTGTTTACAGTTTTAGTTATTGTTTACAAAGTTTTAGAATTGTAAACTTTAATAAAACCAAATAAATCAACAAACAATGTAATAAGTGACGAAATGAACAACCAATATATGACGACTCATTATCAGCTGATTAAATATTAAACGAGCCAAAAATATTAATGCTGCCAATACTTAATTTAAAATTATCATTAAGAGGTATTTTGTAAACATTTTTAATATTTAATAATACATTGTATTCTTTAGTAATAATACTTATAAAATATTATAATAAACAATAATTATGTTTACCAGACGAAAAACGCCGAAAACAACCTGCAACATAATTATCTCAGATCATGTATTTCTCTTCCTGGGGTTTTATTGACTTTTTTAATATTATATTTGCAATGTACCATAACTCTTTAGGGGGTATAGTATCACCAAGAAAATTTCTCGTACTGTCTTAAATATTTTGACGACAGTGTAGTTAAATGGTATTTTGAAGCTTAAAACAGTACAGTAATGACTAATTTTGCAGCCGTAAGTAGATTAAAAAATCTTTTCGTAGCCCGCGTATTTATTTTACTTTAGAATTATTACAGGCTCCTTTTTAGCAAAAATTCCTCTTTACAGGTGGCAGAGAAAGGATCAAAATAATATATAAAGAGTTTGTTTGTGGTAAGATGTTTATTTACTCAATGCGGAATGGGCTTAGATGTTGTGATCTCTATTGTGGTATAGTGGACAGCATTCTTTTTGTGATCAGACTAGGATGTTATGAGGTTCTTAGTAAGCGAGAGCGTGTCCATAGGTAGAGTAAGCGGGGTAAGCACCATATCCGTAGTTGGATCCATAGCTGTAAGGATAAGCACCGTAGCTACGAGCAGCGAAGTTGTTGTAGTAGTTCATTGGCTGGTAGCCGTAGGTTGATCTGAAAGCAGGCTGGTAGTAAGAACTAGCCATGGAGGTGGGATAGCCGTAGTTAGAGCCGTATGAGTAAGGATAAGCGTAGTTATTTCTGTAGTATGAAGGGTATCCGCTGGTGTAAGCAGGGTAAGATGCTACGGGGTAGTTGAAGTTATCGTAGTGTCCGTCGACGAAAACTTGCTTCTTGGGCCTTTCCTTATCCTCATCGCACATAGCTACAGCTACGGCGCAGGCGACAACGAACTAAAAAAAATACCAAATTCAAATATAAAGTCAAAACTAGAACTAAATATTTATTTTTGTTTAAACTTTCTAGCACAAATTCAACAGAAGTTATGCGCACCACTAACTCATATTTACCTATATCCACGCAATCACAGACATTATAATATGCACTTAATCTTTATATTGGGTCTTAGATCTTTATATTTTAAAATTTTTATCATAAACATTCTGATAAGAAGGAAAGCGAGTTTAAAGTTTTGTCGCTTCACATGAATAAATTTTCAGGTTAAATTTTCATTATGATGCCGAGCATAGAGAAACAGAAGTAATACGACCGTAAGCATTTGGGCCTAATATCGTTATAAGGAAGTAAAAGTGAGGAAGAGTAAAAAAGAGTCCCTGTACCTAAGTTTTCAAGATTAAAATTGCAGTTCGCAATTGCGAAATATTTAAAATTGTTTCCCCTTTAAAGGAAATTAATAAGATAAATTAATATATTATTCTCTTTTACTTAAACATACTCTGGTCAACACTTGCAGCACAAAATGGTTATATATTTAGATAAAATACAAAAAACGTAAAATTTTTTGCTAAAGTCTATAAGCACGTAGAATCTAACATGATGCTAAGTTATGAACAACATATTGACAAATATACTTACCAAAACTTTAAGAGGAGACATGTTTAGTTAGTTGTTCCTGTTTTCCTTACAGAAATGGATCTGATGGTCAAATAAAATCTTCTCTTATTTATATAAAACCCATCTTTGTTCCATCTGTATTCGCCCCCTACTACAACTTTTCTTTTTTTGGATAAATGACAAAAATATTTAATTATGCATCCTCTGTATTTTATTTTTATTTTGGATTTAAGTTAAATAATATTAAACGTTAATTAAAGATAAATGTTAACATTGAAATAAAATGTCGATCTCTAAGATCGACAAAGGAGTTAATAAAAATAATGCACCCTCATTGAAGAAAAACAAAAACATTTTTAGAATCAAGAGTAGGATGAATAACCTCTGTGGAACATATTCGATAAGGTCAGGAGTTTTGAACTCAGCATGCGAGTATATTCAAGTATCAAACTAAATAACTTGTTATGAACTTGAAGGAACTAAAATAATTACTTACGGGTCTTTTATTAAAAATTGATAAGAATTAATCAAAAAAAGCTACTTATTGGTACTTTCGTGATGCAAAACACTCTTTATATTTTCCCAATTTTCCATGATATTTTTGGTTATTAAATAAATCTAAATAATTTATGTGTCGCGAGGATATTATATCTTCGTTATGTTGTGAATAATATCGAACAAAACTTAGCATCTGAGGGACAGGAGGCTCCTTATTTCACGCAATTATGTTTTATGTTAACAATTTTAACAACTAAAAATAGTAACAACCATAATTAAAATTATGGTAAAATAGCCACCTCGCCTGAAGGTCTGCGATCCAGGCAAATTTCCTTTGGACTCCTTACTATCTTGTTCACCAATCCAATTCTCGCTCTAGCTTTCAGTTTATGCTTCATTATTATGACTGCCCCAATGTTGTGCATTATTAATTAAGCAAGGGCGATCACATTTTGTCAATTTTCCTGTACAGAGGTTTAAACATTTTAATGATTAGCCTAAACTATGACTGCCCAAAATGATGTGCATAACTGATCAAGCAAGGGCGAGCATAGTTTTTAACAACGTATGATATACAAATTCTGGCGTACTTATTTAAAATGCGTGCTTCCGATCTTTACAATTCATTTTTGCTTCCGCTTACTACAAATCCAAGAGCCAGGCCTAAAAAATGTGGCTCTTTTGTACTACTTCAAACCAAATTTTTCGGTAGATATACCTTAAATTATGAAGGTAAAGCATAGTTTGCCTATCTTGAGTGGAGCCATTCATATGAATGCGCTCGCTCAAAATATTAGAAAATCGAAAAAGTACAGTTTTCTTGCAATAAGTGTTAACATGACGTACAGGGACATGTCCATAAACATGGTGAAAACATTTTGTAAAGCGGATAAGATTTCCTATAAAACAAGTGTTTTTTCATCAAAATCGGATAACTACAACTAAAATTATGACATTTGTTAAATGACAAAAAAAATGCACAAACGTCAATATTTGTTCAAAGAAATTCACTGGTTTTATAGGAATTAATTATTTTTTTGGAGTTTTTGAAAGAGCCATAACTTTAGTTGCAGTTATTCGATTTTGATGATTTTATATACAAAAAAATTATGACACTCGTTTCATAATGACATTTTATTACCCGTTCGTAAGAACACTCGTTCTATATACAAAACAATGTTCTCTTCACCCTTTGAACACTGCCTACAGGAAACCACTTATTTCAAGAAAACTAAATTTGTGACATTTTATAAAACTTTGAGCATGCGCGATCATATGGAGGTCTCCACTTTGAATAGGCAGACAATTTTTTACCTCATAATTTAAAGTATATTTTCAGACATATTTGGTTTGAAGTAGTACAAAATGAGTCTCAATTTTCGACTAAACTCCTTACTCAATCTTTTCTGTATTTTTCAAAAGAAATGCGAAGATTTTTTTACTTGGTTTTACAAAACTATGCACACCATTATTTGCTCTAAATTAAAAAACTTAGTTAATAATGCTACTGAAAGGTTTCAGTGTATTTCCTTTAAAACTCCAGAACAAATTTAATTAGGTCTAATAATACTGCTGCTCAAGCCCGTTGTCAGTTAAAACTTGTAGGAGGGGCGAAACCAATCCCAAAGGAGGGCGACATTCATACAACCCAAGTTACTTCCACTTAAAATATAGTTAGAGGGGTTGAAATTTTTTCGCCCCCTGGCCCCTACCTGGCTACGGGCCTGCTGCTGCTCAAGTAATAATAAAAAAGCGAAAGCAAAAATGGATTGTTAAGATTGGAAGCACGCATTTCAAAAGGAATTCGCCCAGCATTCGGACCTTTACACCAGGATTATTTTCTTACTTAGAGTTATCGTAATATTTATTTACCTATCAAAAAAATAAAATAAAACATAAATTTACTAACAACTTAAAGCATTCTACCTTGGATTTGAACCAACAAACTTGCTTTAATTCACACACTTTTCCTCTGAGACATGGCGCACATGTGGGGATGTACATGTTTTAACTATACAAGCTTTACACTATATTACATACTGAAGAGTATTAAATATAGTGTAAAATACAAATTTATTCAACTTTTTCGCAAAGCTTAGCTTTTCTGGTTATTTCAGAGATTTTTGGTTTCATAAATTGCTTTTATTGAACTTTTTACCTACTCAAACAAATTAAAAAGTCGCTTGATTTAAATTTTTGTTAAGTTTTTCGACTTTTTGGCTCGACTTAGAGTGGTCGCACTGCAATCTACGTCCAATATTATTAGATTCTGCGCCTCAAAACATGTATAAATACCTATTTCCCGTCACCTAAAATTTGTAATTTCTTCGACATATCCAGGACAATCGTCAAACAAGTAAATGTTTGAATGTTTTCAATATGTAGCACTAACTGAAAACCTGAGCAATGAACTGGATTGGTGCACAAGAATTCAAAGAAAATTCGGCATCAGGTTGCGGATATCTTTGACAAGAACAACATGATCTATAACCAAAACACTACAAGCAAACACGCTCTGGTTATCCCGCCCCATTATCCAAGCCAGAGGTTGGTCATAGAATTCTTAGTGTAAAATTCTGAAACTACTTTTGAAAGAAAAATTAGGACTTGCCTGAAAAATTATTTAAACAGCAGCATATAAAAGAGTTTCTTGCAAGATATTATCAGCAAGAATTTATAAATAAAATGCAAAAAAAATAATAAGGACTTTTAGATAAATTGTAAATAATTATTTATAATATTTGAATCCTAGTTTTAAATATTAATATTAAGAGAAGTGACTATTTACTATTGTTTAATGGTTTGTAAAACTTAATGTAAATTAAGTATTTATTATTATTCTTATTATTAATATCTCCGCACCTGTCTTTTTTAAAAAATTAAATAAAGAAAACAAGAATTTAATAACAATTATTTAAAGCAGCTGTCTGCCTCCGTGGCCGTGATCGTAAAGGCGTTCGATTTCGGCACCGGAGGTCCGGGGTTCGCAGCCCGGGCTATACTCTAAGATTTTATGAATAGTATTTGTATTAAAAAGATTTCGCCAGCTTTAATTAATTCTTAGAGTGTAGTAGATGCAACCTACCTGAGGTGGTTCCCGCAGGGTGAAACCCTGATGGGCCGAAAGGCCCTAAAACGGGCATTTTATTTTTATTTTTTATTTAAAGCAGCTTATATGACAAAAAATGATTAATTTTTCACTAATTCTGACAAAATCTCTTATTGATTGAAAGCTCTTAAATAATGTCCAATAAAACTTTAAATCAGCAGTTTAAGCATTCATTAGCTTACTTCCAGCATTAGTTTACTAAATGATTAGATAAATTGAATATCCTGCATTGGCGAGAAGACGCTACAGTAGACCGTAGGGTAGGGTCTCGCCATACCATAAGGAAGGTATAGACAATTGAATAACACTCTATATGAGTTAAAAAAATATAAACTTCGTTATCCTTTCGAAGTAGACAGTAATTTCACCTGTTGAAATTTACCCAACCCCTTATATGCATTTATAGGGAATGAAAATCCCTATATGCGTATATAGGGAATGCAAAATCTAATATTCTATGACTAGCGTTAAAGAATATTAACTATTGACAAAAATACAGATTATTAAAATTAATACTGCAAATTTATTAATTAATTTTATCAATAGATCGGAGCCTACGTTTGACTTTTCCGTACATAATCATTATAAGAAAAGTAGTATTTTAAATTTTAACTACGTTTTTATAAATTGAAAAATTAAGAAATTCCATAATCCTAATGTCCAAGGTCTTCTCTCAACCAAAGATCAAAAAACTGGACATAAGGTATCGACTTGAACTTCACTTTAGATCACATCTGGAGATGCTAAACTTTTTTCAAACTCCATTTTCATATAAATTGTTTTTATTATACTCTCCGTTTTGTTAAATAAACGAATATTTTTACAAACTCATGTAGACCTTAATTTTATTATACCTTCACAATTTTATTACATAAGAAAAAAAAATTGAAAATTTTTTGTCATATACTAAACAAAATAAATAAAAGAAAAATTGTAGTAGGGAGTGAACACTGAGAATGAAGATGCTTTTTATATAAATAAGAGAAGATTTTATTTGACCATCAGATCCATTTCTGTAAGGAAAACAGGAACAACTAACTAAACATGTCTCCTCTTAAAGTTTTGGTAAGTCAAGTTGCACATTTTTCTTTTTAAACATTTATTATTTTTTATAATACATTTTGGTGTTTATTATTTTAAGCCTTTAAAAAAAGAATAAAATATTAACTTAATTCCTTGCAAAGTATCATCATTTCATTTATACTGTAAAAACTTGCATTATATTATAATTTTAATGCCTGTCTTATACTGACTTATACTGACTTGCTAGGAATCGCCCGTCTCGAAGAGTTTGTTTCACACGATATTGCAATAGTTTATCCTTTTCATTTTATTTAGAAGTTGTTGGCATCTAATTTCAAGCTGAATAAAGTAGAACTAAAGATTTGTGTTAAGAAGTCATATGATCAACTATCATAGAATCTAAGCTACTAGAGCACTAGCTAATATATTAATAGGAAATTTTCTATTAAGATGTGGGAGTTATATAAAATAAATAGTACTACAAATAGAAATTTCTATTATACTTGAACATTTATTTATTATTACAAACAAAAAATAGTAATTGAAAACAAAAAAAGAAAATTGCCCAAACAGCGAACACAAAAGCCACAGGGTTCGCGGAGTGACCAAAAGACTTAAGGCCTGTTATTAAAATATAATGAATTCAACCTTTTCCCTATTTTTCTAAAAAAAAGTTTCTGTGAACCTATCAGTTGTATAAGGTCAGTTGTATTATCTTTTAAAGTCAATTAAACTATTTAATTAAAGTAAATAATTAATCAAGAGCCTAATCTTACTTCTTGGAATTAACGTAATACAATATATATACATGTATTAATTACTACATCCAGTTAATGTTTATGATTAATTATAACTAGATAATTAATGAAATAATTTTACTATTAATAATAATCATTTTATAAAGGAGTTAGGAACTCGTTGGGATTTGTGGATTTATCGAGTTTAGAAGCCAGAAACTGTGGTGAACTATTAACCCTGCAAGGGTTACTTGAAAATCTTAAATATCTCTTTGAATTTGAAAATATTGATCATCAATCAATCTATGTTATAATTAAGAACACGTTACTAAAGTATGATGGAAAGTCTTTAACTTTTCAAACTAGAATCTTGGTTTTGAGTTATTAGTTTAAAGTTTTGAGAATGCCAGGCATCAAGATGGTTTAGTTTACTTGTAAGCAAAATTTCATATTCCATACTTGCTTTTCCATATTATGTTACTAGCTAACTTATATCTTAACAAAGAACCCCTACATGAAATCATTTAATTTAAGGCAAAGAGATTTATTAAAAGAGAAGGTACCATATTTTAATGCAAATACATTGAGATTCTTAAAATGTCTTTTTATAATTTGAAAAATACATCATATATATATAATATATATATATATATATATATATATATATATATATATATATATATATATATATATTATATATATATATATAGAGAGAGAGAGAGAGAGAGAGAGAGAGAGAGAGAGAGATATGTTTTCTAGACATGTCTATGGTATATGATAACTTTTTAACGCGCTTTTATCAAATTGAAAAAAAAAATAAAAAAATACACTCTAAAATGGTTTCTGATTACGCTGAAATTTTAAATACGTATACAAATAAGTATGATAAACAAATGCTCGAAGTTAAAATTTATAATAGGCATTAGTTTTAATTTGCGATTGACGTATACAACAATATGTAAAAAAAATCATATTTTTGACTAGTACATTTAAAATTCGCTTATACCGAGCAGCATGCCACTAGTATAAACTAGTAATATGACAAACTGTTATAGAACAACAACCATCTCAAAGGTGGGGAACGCGAAGCGGCCCCCCTAACCGACGCCGCGTAGCGGCCTAGAAGCTGAGGGCATATTGTTTTCGCTCTCTGGGGCCTATTCTAATACTATCCCTGTAACCTCCTCCAAGAATATGTTAACCATCCTTGTTACAGAGCTTTTATCCTAGAGTTTATGCTTGGCAGAAAATGTTTTAAAAAATTTAAAAACACGGAAAATGATCAGATAAAGTCCGATATAAAACAGACAAATATGCTAAGATTTATGCAATTATTATTCATTTTTTTTTAAAACGTTATAATTCGGGAAACCAACCATTGAGTTGAATATTGGCATGAGTGTTTTTTTCGAGTTATAAACAGCATACAATGCTTTATATCCACAGTTTTTATCAGGTTAATTTTGTTGAACAGCATTAAGCGATACCAGTAGGTGAATGGGTGACCGCTGGGGTTAAAACTGACCCTTCTAATCTGAAGTCGAGTAAAGGCTCTCCGAAAGTATACTAAATTATAAATTAAGCGTATTCAAAAACCGAAGTGTTTAGAATTAGCGTTGCAAATCAGATCGAGCGAAGAAAAGTTCTGAGGTACCCTGGACCATAATATTTTTTACAACTTTGTCGAAAGTAAACTAGAGTTTCTACTTATCCTATCAAGAATCGGAAAAGCAGGGGCGCTTTGCAATTATGCGATGAAGAATTATTATAATATACTCTACACTCTATATTGAATTTTTTGCATCTCTTGCATTGTTATTTCAATTCAGAGGCATAATAGTCCAAACATTTCTTTGACTATATTCCATCCAGTTTCATGAACTATTGGATTCCTACAGTCCTAAAGGAACTTATAAATAATCATCCTACCTCACAGTATCTAACTGTTGAAATAAAAATCAAATTACCATAGTTATGAGAATCCCCAAACAAAAGTCAAGTTTAAAATATAGGATTTTTGAGCTACGTAGCTTACATGTATAAAGATATAAACATATAGAATTCTTTTTAATATTAAAAAATACAGATAAACGAAATTTATAATAGGGTTGGGATAGTAACTCACTGAACTTCCCCAACAAGGTAGACCCAAGTAGTTTTTCAAATAAGTTCTTCATTGTTTATCGAAAAAACTAAATGTTGGACGGTTTCACAATCTTTCTATTTTTTAATCTAATTGAACTGCAAATGCGAAAATTCATTAATGTTTAATTTGAAATCATCGGAAACAATCGCATGTCTACTCCTGCTGAGGACTTTATCGAGTAAAAAACGATTAATATGGATAGTACTGACTACGTGCCGGGATATAAAGCAGTGTATGCTTCCTTTTGTACTCGAAAAAGTGCATTAGAAACAATGCCAAAAAGCATGCCAATCCAGACTATTATTTTAATTTACTAATTATAAAAATGAAAGCGACGAAGATAGATAAAGAACAACAATAGATAAGGGATATGTGGATAATATAGTTTACATTATGGAGTAGTGTCCATCTTAATTTAAATACATTTTGTCCCGCAAATTTTATACAATTTAATTACTTTTACTCCATTGAATTTCTTCATACAAACCATTTCATACTTGTTACTTTCATTTATTCTTGAAGACATTATGAGGTTATGTCTAAATGTTTCTTTAATCAAACATGTAATATATATTTTCGCTAATAACATAGGGTGTTTATATTATTTTTTTTTTTATTATGTTATAGTTCGTTGTCGCCTGCGCCGTAGCTGTAGCTATGTGCGATGAGGATAAGGAAAGGCCCAAGAAGCAAGTTTTCGTCGACGGACACTACGATAACTTCAACTACCCCGTAGCATCTTACCCTGCTTACACCAGCGGATACCCTTCATACTACAGAAATAACTACGCTTATCCTTACTCATACGGCTCCAACTACGGCTATCCCACCTCCATGGCTAGTTCTTACTACCAGCCTGCTTTCAGATCAAACTACGGCTACCAGCCAATGAACTACTACAACAACTTCGCTGCTCGTAGCTACGGTGCTTATCCTTACAGCTATGGATCCAACTACGGATATGGTGCTTACCCCGCTTACTCTACCTATGGACACGCTCTCGCTTACTAAGAACCTCATAACATCCTAGTCTGATCACACAAAGAATGCTGTCCACTATACCACAATAGAGATCACAACATCTAAGCCTATTCCGCATTGAGTAAATAAACATCTTACCACAAAAAATCTTTTTTATTGAAAACTCTCTTTCCTTTCTGCATTATTAACTAAGTCAAGATATTGGAAAAATTATCCAGAATATTCAAGGAGAAAAGAAAATATTTATTTTAATTTTGGAATTAATTAAAATTGAATCATTATGTATATTGTATTATACATATGCTAATATTGTTATATGATAATTTTCAAAGCAAATCATTTTAAGTAGAATTATCATTAAATTAGCATTATTGTACACTAAGTTCAGGCTTGCACGTAACCCTAGACGCCATTATTGTTCAATTACCAAATCGATTTCGTAAAATTAAAATATGTACCTACCGTTATTTACTAAGAAATCTCGATTTAGATTTTTTGGTTGAACACGAAATTGTATTGAAAAATAATAAAATTGATGCACCAATAACTATTACAACCAATTGGATCTCTACATACATAAGAAATCTATTACATATCCAATACGATATATACGATACATACGATACATACTATACAATACAGATTCCAATACGATATTCAATTTTATTACTGTATATTATTCACATAATTTATGTATTTATATTTATGTATTTATAACATTTATTGTTTCTTTTTTTTTCAAAAAACAAAAATAATTATACTTTTCCCATCCACTACAATAGGAGGAAAATCGTGTTAAAAATAAATACTACAAAATTACTTATACTTACCATAAAATTAAGTTACATCTTTAATGTATGTATGTAGTAATTATATATATATATATATATATAATATTATATATATATATATATATATTATATATTCAGTTATATATGCTTCAGTTCAGTTGTTGATTTAAACAAAACTAAGGAGAGAAATAACCTCTGTGGCACAATGGACCACATGAGAGGTCTAAGTGCCTTAGAGGTAATATTCACTTGAAAAAATGTGAGAAAAAACCTCTGAAATCCAATATGAAAAGAGTGGCTAGTGGCAAAAGATTAATTTAATTATTGAGTACAGGGTATCTCGGTACTTTTCTCGCTTCGCTCGTCCTTAGAGTGTCATGATTATCCAATGGCTAAGTTAATAACTGGTACTAGTAGCATTTCTGCTACTAATTTATCAGAAGATTTATATTGAAGTACACAATATAATATAATTCTAATTATACAATACAATATTAAATTGAATATAGTATATTTTAAAAATGGTGTCTAATATCAAATTATATTTTTGTGGATCGATTAACCACCTATGTGGTTAATCGATGTACATTATTTGTAATAATTTTTAACTTAGTTGTAAATTTTTTAATGCTTACGGAATTTTTTAAAATTTTTAAGAATAGGTTTACCCAAAAATAGGTTATTTTAGTATGAAAAATATCATCTTCCGGGCAGGAAAACTTGGTTTAAAGTCTGATTTTGGTGCCAAGTCTGAAGTTTCAAGTCTCTAGCATAACCACAGCGAGAGTTACGCAAGGCACAGCCACACACAGAATTACTCAAACACACACAGACAAGCCACTTGGCATGAAAATGATTGGCTACTTGGTTTTTTATAATTATATTTTTTTGAGATTATTAGCACTATATTTTATTAATGTGTCATAGGTTTTGATCATTTTTATTTTATGCAGTAAAACATAATGATTTTGAAAGATGTAAACAAACTTCTTTACATAATTTCTAGTGTCGCATCAATAAATGTGTACGATCGTCAATAACTTACAAACCATTAAATAATTCATCATAAATTTTCCAATCAGACGATATGTTAAACGACGGAAAAAAATGACAGTCTATTTGTAACGATTTTTTAACAATATTAAGGAGTCAGAAAAATAGCTTATGGAAGCCTGAAAATAAGGTATCATCTTCCGGGTAGCGTAACTAGACCTAAAGGTTGCTTTTTGTGCCAAGATTCAACTCTCTAGCATAAACGCTACGGAAATTATGCAAGATACAGACATACACACACGTGCAGACAATGTGACGACATGATGAAACCCACTCAGAGCGTCAGAAAAATAACAGAAACGGAGATTTATGGTGAAACGCAATACTTTTCTTTATACCTACTTAGTAGGCAAAGAAGAGTAAAAATGTGCAAAAAAACCTTAAAACATGTTTAGAATAGGTAATTAATTACTTATTGCTTCACAATAAGGTTACACTGAGCCCCTAAGATCCTCAATTTAATGTTTCTAGCCTTCCTCAATGTATTGAAATAAGGGTACGTCTCATTAGTATATATATATATATATATATATATATATATATATATATATATATATAATATATATATATTATATATATATATAATATATATATGGTATATTAAAGTCAAAATCTAAAAAAATATCTTATCTCGCTGCATGGGCGTCCTCAAGGGTGGGGGGTCAAACGGGTAACTTGACCTCTGGAAAATTATAAAAGTTACTTTGACAAACTGCAAATTTGTAAATATTTAATGGCTACAATCCGGTATTTTTCATAAAAATAACTTATTTATTTGTTTTTAAAATAATTAAACTAGTAATGTGTTGCATCAGGAACTGACATCAAAAGAACAGGCTTGCTTTGCTGGCTAGGTAGGATTTAAAAAAAAAAATAAATTAACAAATATAGCTTGGCTCTAAATAAAAGTAATGAAGGGTCGCTTTACTTGCAATAAGCAAAAGAGGCTCGCTTCCCTTGCAATGAGCAAATAGGCTAGCTTCGCTAGGAAAATTGCTAAAATTAGGAAAATTAAAGAGGGCTCGCTAGATTGCTTATAATATTTATAAAAATATATGGTTCCAAAGTAATAAAACAATATGCAATAAGGCTCGGTTCGCTAGCAAAATTGCTAAAATATAATTTTATGTACCTTAACAAAGGATTACTTCGTTTGCTAGATTGCTGTTAATGACAAAAAATAGGTATTTTTATAAGGGCTTACTGCTCTCGCTAAATTGGTGTAAATATGCGTGAAAATGAGGCTCGTTTCACTGGTAACATTGCTAAAATATACTTTTAAGTCCATTTAATAGGGCTCGTTTCGCACACTTGATTGCTTTAAATATGCGTAAATGTTGAAAAACAAGCATGGATCGCTTGTAAAATTGCTAAAATATAATTTTAGGTAAATTAGAAGGGGCTCACTAGATTGTTATAAATATATGCGTAAATGTCGGAAAAGAGGCTCACATCGCTCACAAGATTGCTAAAGTATATTATAAGATACTTTAAAAGGAGCATGCTTGGCTTGCTAGATTGTTAAAATTAAAATTAAATTAATTGGATGCTTAGATTGTAAAATACATCTTTAGGATAGATAATAGTCAATGGGTTTCTTAAAAAATATGTTTGGTAATAGAGGCTTTCTTCGTTGCTTTTTGCTTGGGTGATAAACCCCTTATTCAATATGTTTGAAGGAATTTGGTTCGCTCCAATCCCCACTCATGTGGTTTGGTAGATATATAGTATCTCACACTTTTGTCAAATGGTGCTAAAAACTTAACCCGCAGCACATTATTGATTACTGAACTAGGCAGCTTTGACTCCCCCCCCCTTGAAAAATGCGGACGCCCATTATCTAGGTTAGTCAAAAAGTATTACTCAGTGGAGAGACACATTAATTATTGTTATATGATAAACTCCTGGGGCAATATTGTGTTTAATATAAGTTATACAGCTTTTCCATGCCTGATTTATACACGTATAAAAAATATGGCTATAACCCGAGAAGAGAAGGATATTTGAGTAGGTTTCAATTTTGTTTATTCCTTATTTTAATATTCGTGATATTAATTTCATATAATAACTTCTTCCCCATGTTGGTATCCCATGTGTAGGGTTTATTTTTATTTTTTCATATTTTGTTTATTTTTTTCGTGAGTCCTGTTACCACGCCCCGGTAGTATGTAAAGGTTGCATCTCATTACATTATAAGTATATAAAGAGAATCTGCTGAAGAACAAAGTACGTCAGTTCTTGATACAACACAGAACTAGCAACATAAACAATGGCTTCACTCAGAGTACTCGTAAGTACAAAATTTAAAATATTTTTTTATAGTTTTATGAGCAATTATATGCCAAAATTTTATTAAATAAAGCTTAAATATTTAAATTATTTATTTGTTCTTAAAAATTGCAACATTTTCTAAATTAAATAATAAATAAAACGTTAATTTTACATAAAAAAATAATAAATAAAAATTCAGATATAATTGAAAGAAATTCATGAACTCCGAAATGTATTTCTTAAATTTTAACCTTTAAAATGATGTAATACTACTGACTAAATAATAAATTAAAAAACAAGGAGCGGTCCTAACTATTCTTATAGGAATTGCTTCCAACTTTTACGAATCCTCTAGGAAACCGTTCCTAGAGAAAACTTACAAATAAATATCATGAGAACGGTTGTGAACAAATTTGTTAACAACCGTGTAACAACAAACAACCGTGTTCTCAACATATTGTTGAGAACAATATATGAAATATAGGTTGTGTTCTTGCCCGGATAGTCATGTGACAAATAAAGACAAAACTAAAGTTAAGCTGTACTAAGTACAAACAATAGTTTCCCTTTGAAACTGTTACTTGGTAAATAAATAAAATTTACAATTTAGGCAGAAGCACTGCCGGTTTTAAAGTTTCCAAATGAGACAATTATTAGTTGTAGCTATTTATACTTCGCTAGCTTATAGTTTTTTTTGCATTGGTCTACTAGGACCAATATTTTATACTTTTATGACTTAAATAAAAATAAAAATAAAAACTGTTTAAAATTTTGATAAAAAATATTTAAAAAAAAATAATATAATTTATTGGTTAGAACTTTTAATATTATAAATTAGTTATTATTAATAATTATTCTTATTCTTAATATTATTCTTATTTTGTATGATATTTGTTAACTTGTAAGCTTAAAGTTTCTTATAATATTTCTGATTTAAAATTTATATAAGTTTTCTTAAATCCCTAATACAGTAACTAGTAGCGTTGTAGTGATAAATGATGAATTATAAATGATAATTATTTAAATATTATCTAAACGCCTTTGCCAATTCTATGGTCGGTGAGTAACCGTGAACACAACCTAAATAGATTTCAAATCATATGAGGAAAAAGGCATCTTTAGGATAGATAATAGTCAATGGGTTTTTAGTACTTCAAGTTAATATCTGTGAGATCATCTATACATTTTACCTGACAATAGCCCTTAGCAAAGTCTGGTATGGAAATATATCCACCATTATATTCTATATTTTCATTATAGACTTGCTTGCAGTCATTTCCTATACGTCTATGGCCATGGCCATAACCATGTTTATTAAATTTCAATTTTCAGTTTCAATTTTAAAAACATAATTTTTTTTCCATTGCTTACAATATTTCAACTTTTCAGTTACAATTATTTTACATTTGGCCCTGTTTATGTCGACTGTAAATATCTCAAGCATACAAAAGACCCTACTTTAAGCATATAATTTTAAGAATGGAAAATAAAAATGAAATTATATTGTTTTATATAAGTTAATATCATTAAAATAACGATTTCAAAAGCATACAAATCAAAACAGCAATAAATAAAAAACAACGAATTTAATTAAAACAAAATAATTCAATTTTTGTGTTTATTATAGATCTTTTTCTGCTTGGCTGTCGCCATGGTGTTCGCTGCTGAGGAACGTGTCAAGAAGGACGTGCTTGTCGGCGCTGTAGGTGCCTATCCTTATGCTTACAACTCATGGGTAGGTTCTGGATACGTCCCAACTGCTTACTCTGCTGGTGCTTACCCCACTGCTTACTCTGGATATCACGGTATTAACGCTTACTCAGCTTACCAGACAGCTTACGAAGCAATCTACTACTAAGAACTCAACTACCTTCATCCTACACAGCTACCTGAACGTCAACCACCATAACAATTGGACTCAAATCCAACTAATACCAGCCATTACGCCACAGACAACTTTACAAAAAACATAGTATCAGTATAATTTGCTTTTTTTTGTATTCTTCTAAACACTGTATATACCTCCTATTGGATATCGAACGGTCATTTCTTTCGAATATCAGTAAAAACTTACAAATGATCATTACTACAATCATTAATCATTAACTTATAACTTCTTCAATGAGAAGTCAGAGGCAACCTCAAC
The DNA here is from genome assembly GCA_018340805.1 of Microvelia longipes. Lineage (NCBI taxonomy): Eukaryota > Metazoa > Arthropoda > Insecta > Hemiptera > Veliidae > Microvelia > Microvelia longipes. The sequence continues at coordinate 29,279,370 of JACMZG010001911.1, read as the reverse complement.
AACTTTAATATTTGAGTAAAATATTAATTAACATGGTGGTATTAATCAGCTGGTCATTCACCCCACAATATTCAAAATAATTAAATTAATTATTCAATCATTTTTTTGCATGAATAGTACATTATATTACTAGGTGGTAAAGTGGTATTTTATAGTTGCAGAAATTTGTTTATTGTCGAGCGAGTCAATAAATAATTTCCAAAGCAATATGTAAGATAAACTATTTTTTTGAAAGTGCATTAAAAACAAACAAATAAACATTAATAATAATAATAAATTATTTAAAAATTATAAAAAATATATGATGTTTAAATACTTGAAATAGAACAAAAATTACAACCACTATTCATCTTTATCTTCTTTAGATTAAATGTGAAACTTAATACGTCGGAAAATAATTATTCTTATTTTTCACGCCTTACCAATAAAATAACACTTCTTTATGTTCAAATAAATGAAACATGCAGCAAAACATAGACATGAACTTCAACAGCTTTATCATATTGGCAATATGATAATTTGTTATCGAATAGATCGCAAAGACCTTTAAATGGATACAATCCTACATATTCTACACTGCATACCTTAATTCTAATATAATAATAATATAGGTAATTAATACTAATATAATATATATAATATATTTAAATAATATGTTGAATTTAAATTTATGAATATAATATTTCACATAAAGGTTTATACTCATCTATATTAGAATACAGCACAAATTTACCATATTTTCAATGAAAAAACATGAATGAGTAAAATTTATTAAGTTGTAAATGTTGGAAAAAAGCAGTTGTAAGTTGTAAAGTAAGTAAAACAAACTATTTTTGTTAAATGAGCAAGTTGAACGGAAATATTAAAGACCAGAATACTCTGTTAGATTTAGCAGTTTAGATTCGAATAATGTAAAATGTACTTGTTTCATGATATCTATACTGCCAAATTCTCTTAGGCATCTAAGTATAGTAAAGAAATCTTTTTAATTTTTATACGAAGTGAATCTAAATGAGGTTTCCAACCTTAGTAATGACCTAAGTTTAAATAACATAAGTAATGACTTAAGTAAATGATAGCCGCTTTTAAGTTTGCTTATGATATGATTAAAGTGTTTGAGGTGTTTAAATTGGTTTCTATTAGTAAGCCTAATTATTTAGTGAAAGGCACAGAGATCAGAGTGATAGTGTTAATCATTGTGTTCAAACATCGCTTTACTATTTTCTTAGTTGGAAGTATCTCTGACACGCTCTTAGTGGTGCTAATAACCAAATAAGCTTAACTCTACTTAAATAGTAACGAACATAATAAGTTTTTATTTTACTTAAGAGTGACAAGGTCTGATCTATAGAGTATGTCTCATCCAGATGCATTATAATATGACATTTTATAGAAACCTTTACGATAGTTTTGAAAATCATTTATAGATAAATTAAACTCCAAAGAGCCAAGAATCAGGTTATCCTGGCACGCCGTGAGCAGAATTAAATTTTTTGGATTTCTTTTTTCCCCACAGTATCGTTAAAGACCTGTAAGTAAAAATGAACTGAATTAAGAATTACAAATAGTGGACACAGGGATCTCAAGATGTATATCATTCTTCCTACATTTCCTCATATATGAAAAATAATGAAATGGCTGTTTCCCCTACTGAATTAAAAATTAAGAAAACTATAATTCAGTGTAAATCTCGAATTAAATTCTTATTCAGCGGGTAGTCAAATAACAAATTAAATGCAAGGCAGAAGAAAAGAAATAATTATCTTTATTTACATACGCAGGTAAACATCTTGAAGATAGTTAAGTTTTTTTTAGTAGTGAAATAAACTTTTATAGAAATTCAAAGCAGATGATGCATGAAATAAAAAAGAATAAACTTTTATACCAAAACTTAGTTCGAGTTTTTACAGGAGATAAATTTCATTTTTAACTTTAATCTATAAAAGTATAAAGTAAATCTACTATACTATAATCTACTTATAATGTCGACAGTAAATCTGCTTAAACTAATCTAAGTATAACCATTATAAGTTAAATTAGACTAAAGACAAGAGAAGCAGTACTTGTCAATTTTAATTGTTGCATTAGATTTCACTTCACGAGAAAAAGCTTCTCAGATTTATCAGCCAGATTTATCAGCAGCAACGTTGCCTGCTTTCAAAGTAAGCTATCAAAATTTCCTAATTAGTATGGGAAATTTTGTTTCTACCATGTTCTCGTAATTCTTCACCAAGCTTATGTTAAGTATAAACACAACATTATAGTTTAATATGATTATTTTTGTCTTTTTAGCTAAAAATCAATCATTAAAGTTAAAAAAAATTACCGGAATACCGTGATATTAGTATAGTAGGATTATCACAAATATTTCACCCGTTATAGTCTTAATCCTTTGCATTTACTCTAAAACACTCTAATAAATTAAGTTATTATAAGACTAAGAGGATAATCATAATGTTGTATGTCTTAAAATATATACAATTAACAATCTCAGGCCGTGCTTAAAATAATAATATGAATATTACGCTGCGGTTTGATAAACTAACTAAAACTACTTTTGTAATAAAAATAACAAAAATGCTTTAGTTTCAACTCAAAGTTTGCAAGTATAGAGTGTCACTCAATTCATAAAAATAGAGAAATTAGTTTTACTCTATATAATTAGTTTACTCCATATTTATTAGTTTTAAACTATCTCACAAAGTTAAGTCATAGCTCTTATTTTATAAATTTACCTACAAAGTTTAAGTTTTGAAAAACTTTTTTAATATCATTACAATTCAGTGAGTATATTAAAGAGGATGTTATGACTTTTCCCAGGAATTATGATATTGAGAAGCATTGTAGGGACTAGGGTAAACAAAAGAACAATAAAAAATACACCTCAAATACAAAAATAAATCTGGAAAATATAATAAATATGACCCATTTTTGCTCACACCTACTGTTTTAAAGTCAATAAGTGTCATCACTATGTTTAGGATTCTTTGAGAAATAAAAACTTTTATTCTTGTCATTAGAAATTCAAGATTTTTAATTTTAATACGTACTGAAATTTTGACACGAAAGTTGGCTTATGGCGAGATTACGAAGCCTATTGATTGTGTGGAAATTTATGACTTCATTAGCCCAAGATATGACGTCATAATATTAAAAAATCTTGGCAATATTTAAAATCTGTCTTAATTTGATGTAGAAATCAAATGCTGTTGTCTGTTTGAGCAAATTTCTTTGGTAGTCATATTTGTACTTTTGTGACGTTTTAAATAGAGTGTAATTCTTATACATTCCCGTTTAAACTATTTACCAGATCCTTTTTATGCGGAATATATTTTACATAAATTTAGATTGGGAAATAGATAATTCCGTAATAATTATTACCTCTGGAACAACAATATCAGCACTTGAGATAGTCTTTAAAGATCATTAGAACAGAAAATATTATTATCATCGAAATTATTTCAGCATCAGGTGGGTTTGTAAAGTTTTTAAACTAAAATAAATTCCATCATGAAACATACAGTCATCATTTATTTCAAGTCATTTAAAAAATGACTAAAATTGTAGAATTCTCAAGTGAAATAAACGTAAATAACAATAATTAAATCTAACTAAAGTGGGGTCTGGTATGCTTTTTGAATTAAACATGCATTTTTCCCTTTTCATCAGCATCTGGAATTTGTTAATTAATTAAATTTGTTATTTCATTTAATGAACTTAATGGAAATGTAATAATTCGCGGAATGAAGAATTATAAAATCACGGTAGCTGTTTGACACCCATACAAAGACGCTCTTGTAGAATACATAAAAGTATGTAATTATACTTAATTATACTTTAAAGGAGCACAAGAAAATATTTTTAACAATTTTTTAAATCAATCCAGCAGCAAAGTTTAGACACTATAATGAAGTTTTCTAACACTTTAGCCATAATTTTTTTATTGTGTCTGATTTCGTAATAAATCGTGTCAAGTTCAACAGTGAGTACAAGAAAGCACGGTTTTTGAACTTACGAGACTGAGAGAATGTTTAATAATTTAAAATGAGTAGAAATATATTATTATGCGATATTTAAAAAAATAATTGTTTCATCTTTTAATCTTGCCCATAGGAGAAGCGTTAAAGAGGTTTTATTCAACAACAATCATAACATCTCCATCTTGAGATCTTTTTTGAGTCGTGAAACTATGTGGACAAAATAGTCCCCAGCAAAAATTTTCAAAACACTCTAAATAATTAGTGCACACTATTGAACACTAGATAGTAAATAAAATTGTAAGACATTATTATAAAGCGTGTCACCAAATTTAAATCATATAAATCTGTCTAGTAAGTTGGTACGACAATAAAGTACCTCACTCAGTTAAGTCCGTTGAAATGATTAACACCATTATTTAAGAAACAAAAACCTTTTTGATAGAGAAAGCATATTATTCACTTCAGGATTATATTTCATAATATATATTGTGCTTAATTATTTCTATATTGTTTACTAGGTTATTGTAAGTTATGTTTTTTATTATTTATATGTGTATTGTTTAGACTTGTTATGTACTTATTTATTAATTCATTTAATCAATAAAGAATAATAAATAAAAGAATATAAAGGTTTGATTTAGGCTGTAACATCTCAAGAAAGTAAGTGACTCGAAAAAAAAAAAGATACCGGAAAACTAACGCAAGGCGTTTT
>JACMZG010001911.1:29147367-29272127 GCA_018340805.1 Microvelia longipes | reverse complement strand
GGAATCTTGCTTTCCAGGTCGGGGCGGATGGTATATCCGCGGGGTTAGTGTCTTCATTGTTTTTCCTGGAGTGCCTTACCCATTTATCTTATCCCAACTGCTTATCAGCCTCTGGCGCCTCTCCGCTTGTCGGTTCAATCCAGGAGATTGGACAGAACAGGTAAGTATAACTGACGTATCTGTGTGAAGACTAGAAAAGAACTGGTAAGATCGGTAAAACTAGTTCCGCGGCTAGTATGAGACTAGATGATTATCCGAGTTGCTTATGGGGTTAGAGAATATATAGTAGACTTACTGTGGACTGGTCACAGGTGCAATCACGTAAAGGGGAGGGTAGAAGTACTGAAGTCTCCCCTGGTGCAGTTTATGCATAAACTCAAGGGTTTCTCAAAAGATTGGCATTCGAGAAAATAGAAACGATAAAATGACCCTAGGTTCCAGCGTAAAAATAACTATTGGCTGATGATTAATTTCAAATGCCGAACAAAGTGTCACACTGAGTTGTTGCTCTGCAGTAGCACTATTTTTTGTAGGTCATACTGTCCGGGTGCTCAGGAAAAAACTTGCTCAGATGTGCTACTGTGAGAAATTTAACAAAATAGTATTTAGGCTTAAGAACTAAATAAAGGAAATAACATGTAAATGCAACAATAACGAGGACTGCATTCTACGACAAACCTGTCTCCCCAGAAGCTGCGATGCGCTAACCTTGATCTTTAATATAGAGTGGCAACATAATAACAATATTTCCAACCTTGCAAGGACTGAAGAAGAAACCCGAGAAAACTTCTTTTATTTTCAACCTTTTTTCTTCTAAGGATTAAACTAATTGTTTTTATTTTTGAAAAATGATTAGCACCACGCCCTCCTAAAGTTTGAGTATATAAGAGCTAAGGGAGAGCAGGGAAACTATATCAGTTCTTACAGACAAACTGAACTCACCACAACAATCAACATGATCAGGGCTCTTGTAAGTACTTTGCCAACATAATGTTTTACATTTTTTTCCGAATAATATCTTTAAAAAATAATAATAATTATGAAAACGTATTTTTTAGAATACCAGTAAGTTTTAGTACTCTTCAGAAAGTTTTGGTATTATTTAAAAACCTAGAGAATTTAAAAATCTGACACGAACAATAATAATATCTTTATTTTCATACAAAAACAAATAAATAAAATAACAGGTAAAATTTAAGTTTATTTAAGTTTCTAAAGTTCACAAAAATAGCATTTTTTCTGCATACCTAGGGTAGAACGAAAGAAATGTAGAAATATTATAACTTTAAAATAAAAATTAATAGCTTCATTATTATTTTCTCATTTGCAATGCTCCTAAGTGTATTAAATATTATTTCTAGACCGACAATGAAACAAAGATATTGTCTTAAAGCCTGAAGTTGAGTCTGCTCCAAGAATCTTCTATTTGTTCTACTAAAAACTAATAAACTGTTGAAATATTATTCAACTTTATAGATACAAACTTTTACTAACTTAATTTTTAATTATTTTATTTCATGTTATTTTATTTATTAATAAAGAGTTTTTATTTAAATTTATATTGCTATAAGCATTTTTACAGATAACTAACTGTGTTTCTATAGAGAATGTTCCGGCTAATCTAAAATATCTAAATTTCAGTGGCCGATCTTTTTAAATAGCTCAAAACTATACCCGATAAATAATTGTCAATTTCATTATTTATTTATTACCATTTATACGCAGACTAACAGATAAACTAATTTATAAATAAGAGTTGCGTGGTTAAAATAAAATATTTAAAACTAAGTATCACTTTAAAAAAAATGGAAATTCAATCCTACACCATTTTTATTTTGGAATATTGAATTAGCCATGGTATAAAAGTACTTAAAAATGAAATTCGCAAATTTTTATTATTCAATTTTATACATTTAATTCTTTTTAAGTATGAGAAGTCTATTTAAAATTAATTTAAGAATACTGATTAAAAATATTTTAAAACACAAATTCGATCAATGAAAAGATCCTAATATTATTAAAATAAAAATTATATTATAATCACATCAAGAGAAATATTTTTTTCATTTTCTACGAAATAAATTTATATATTTAGTGTAAAATATTTTAAGAGATAATAAGACCCCCCTCCTCTTCCTTAGAGACCTAATAAACCTAAATTAAGATCCTTATAATATCGCTGATATAAAATTATATCTTCATTTTTATTTCTTTTATAAAATTTTATGAATAAAAATTATAATTGGAGAGCTTAGAATTTTTGTTGAATTCAGGTCACCAGTTGTGACCTGATAGCAAACCTTCATTACAATGGTTAAATTAAATATCCTTAAATTTTGCCACATTCAAATAAACATAAGTTTAAAAGGTGTATCAAGCAGTTACTTCTCTAAATGCCAGTGCACAAATGCAAGTTATACGACTGCATTACTTAAAAGCAATTTAATTGTAAATTAATTTAAATTGTTTGTGAACAAGTTATTGTCTTTTTGAGTTTATAACTTGCTACAAAATTCTGAACGATTATTCTCCTAATAATCTAATTACCTTGTATAAGTTTGAAGCTATTTAATTTAGAACATATTATACTAGGTACAACAAAAGGTATCATCCACTAGAAGCAGGCTAGTGCAGCAGCAATTTTGATCATTCTGATAAGTTTCCCAAACATAGGATAACTAGTTTACTTTTCAGCCATCAATTCTACACATATGGCTATATAGACAAAACATTTCTTGGTAAAGTTTTTAGAAGTAATAGCTTTAAGGAACCAGTTCCTCATTAAGTATCTTCAAGCTTTAAAAAATCGCTGAAATAGACTTTAGATTTTTCAGATCGCCATCAGTCAGCACTTAAAAACAGAACCTATCAAAATTATACATTGTTTAATTTGTATCCTTATATAATTATTTATGACTGTTCCGCAGGTTTTCCTTTGCTTGGCTCTTGCCGTAGTCATGGCTGCCGAACCCGCTAAGAGACAGATCCTCGCTTACAGCGCTGGTGCTTACACCGGTTATCCCTATGCTTACTCTGGTTACAACACTCTTGGATCTCACTACATGCCCACAGCTTACACCGGATACTCCCATTACTCAGCATACCCCGCTGCTCACTATGCTTACTCACACTGGTAAGGACTGGACTCTCACTCAACCCTACAACTTCCTCACCACCAAGCTAACCCTCCACTAGTCAACAATAGTATTACTACTTGATAATATACTGCAGTTATTTTTTTCAAAAATGATTTTTTATTTAATATGAATAACCTATTATCTGTCAGCCAGATCAAGGATATGACTGAAAATCGAAAACAAATGAAATGACATAATGAGAAGGAATGTCAAAATATAACTTTATATGACACAGATTAAGTTATATAAATTCAAGAATAATGAAGATAACAAGCTTCGCTTAGGGAAGCGTTGTTATAATTTATAATAGTTAAATATATTAACTATAAGGAAATAAAAGTCTTCATTATTCTTGGCCATATTTTTACTTTTTTATTAAGTCATATGTTTGTCATAGAAAGTTATATCTTCGTCTTTGATTACCTCTAAATTCAATTAAAACATCAGAGGAGTGATAGTGATGATAATCACACAACAATCATAATAAGATTCCTAAACATCTTTCTTGTAAGAGCACTGTTAATGCTGATTTGTGTTGAACTATTCAAGTATTTGCTTAGTATTTACATAATTTTGCTTTTTGCTTACTGCCTTTCCAATATACAAGCAGCAGCGCTGTCAATGGATCCACTTATGCACACCAAATTTCAAAGGATTTAAACAAATTTTTGATGATCAAATTTTAATAAATAGTAAGTTATAACGACAACCCTCCAAAAAAGTTTTTACACTAAACTTCAAAGTCATATAAGAGATTAATTTGTATTGTTACTGTATAATTATAAGACATAATTATATTACGGTCAAGAAAACAAACAAAATTAGGACTTAACTGGGGCGGCCTATGTTTTGCCTATTAGAGTAAAAAAATGTAAATAACGGTATTCACATTAATATAAGGATATCTATAGTATGACACACTACTAAAATCAGTTGACAGCGCGGGAAAATGATACGAGGGAGCCAATGAGGTTAGTCCCGGATGTTAATACGCCCAATTTCAAATCTAGCCAACCGTATTGGTTACTATAGGATAATTTATTAAATAGTTTTAAAAGTAACAAATGAAATAATCTTTGCTAGAAAATCCTGATCAGTCATTAAACAGTGCAGCTAACATATTTTAATTTGTAAAAGCTTGGCAAACTAGTATAAAAGCATGATAAAACGATATAAAAGTATAGTTTTTATTTTCCAAACCACATACACTGGGAGAAAATAGTAAAACAAAATATTTTAATTTGTAAAAATAGCTGTATTATTCATGTCAATTTAGCTCTGTTATTTTAAATTGTAAAAAAGATAGGGAAAGAGTGAAATAGAATTTGATATCTAGACATGATTGGAATACGAAATGAGAGCAAATCCTGCTTCAATGGATCCTAATCTTGAATAAAAGGGTTTCGCTTCCTAGGGAATAATACATAGTGGAAGTATTTCCATCAGATATCCAAGTGTATGATATTATTTCAAATATTTCTTTTGCTTTGCTATCTCAAAAACATAAGTTTTTACAACTAGATATTACAACATATTATGGCGAAGCAATAGATAAATATACGATCTTATTGTATAAAAAACCGTACGTGTGACAAAAACCGATTTAGGCTTAGATACAAAAGTAATCAAACTTAATAATAACGAAACGTTATTCACTAAATGACAAATATCGATTTAGACTTAGATACAAAAGTAATCAAACTTAATAATAACGAAACGTTATTCATAATGACAAATATTGATTAGAATTAGATACAAAAGTAATCAAACTTAATAATAACGAAACGTTATTCACTAAATGACAAAGATCGATTAGACTTAGATACAAAGTAATCAAATTTAATAACAACGAAACTTAATACTCTAAATGACAAACAACGATTTAGACTTAGATACAAAAGTATTGATATGAACGAAACAATACACTAAATAGATGATTGTTAAATAATATAAATTTTCTTCTTTGATTTTTTTAAATATCGTGTAAATTCAATATTTTATTGTACAAATACTATGTATGAATAGAAACAGAATTCAAAATACTACGTGTGGATGGGAATTTAACTCTAAAGATGTTAGGATAGTAGTGGTTGACCAGAAGTTCAATTCTTGGTGCCATTGGACAATTAGTCAAAAATTAGGAAGCTTTGTCTCCTTTTATTTAGCGAATGGATAATTTTAGGGGATAAATAAGAAACATTACTGAAATTTATTAAAAGAATGAAAGAATGATAATGTAAGGGAAAAGCATGTGTTTATGTATCATACATGCTACCACAAATATACATCCATACTCGCACGTGCATCTAATTACAAGTTTTGTATGTTAGAGTACGAATCAAACGCTATTAGCTCCTATATATACATTGCAACCATACTGTACTAAGTAATGCAACAAAATTTTTGCTGGAAATAAAGAGAAAATATTTATCAGTATAATTAAAAAACTAAAAATCAGTTGTAAATCAAAATTCAAAACAATTAGAATAAAAACAGACATTTTTTTTATTTTTAAGTATTTTTTCTTTTACTCAATTATACCGTAGGTATACAGGAAAAGTATTGTGTTTCCACACAATACTTAAACACCAATACACTGGATTTATCGGTTTCAGGTGTTTTTAAGACCTCTAAGTGAGTGTCAAAAGGGAGTCTGTGTGTGAGTGTGTGTGTATTTGTGTTTGTGTGTGTGTCTGTTATCACCGTAGTTCCTGGTATACTTGTATTTATGCTAGGAGATGAAACGTTGTAGAAACATCAGTCTACCACTGTAGTTTTGCTATTCCGAAAACATTTGTATGACGTCATTAACCCGCAATAATGACTCAGCAAAAATGTCGAAAATCATAAAATGCGAAAAAATGGTGCGATCGGATTGATTTTCGGTATGCATGTAGCTATTTATAAGACTAGTGTACGAGTTTTAAAAAATGTTAAAAAATCTGAAAACAAAACAATTAAATTAAAATTTATTTCAGGTATAAACCTTTACGTAATAAATAAGTACACCAAGTTTTGTTTCAATACAAGTATATCCATGTTTTTGTGGGATCATAAAAGTTAAGCAGCATTGAGTGTGGTCAGTGCTGTATGGGTGACCAGTGAGAAAGAAACGGATGCATTTACTATCTGAGGACGAAAGCAGCGAGCCCGAAGCATAAAGGATGAGCGTAGCGAATCCGATGTGACGAGGAAACGTTATTTTTTAACTCTAGAGATCTAGGGGCTTTTTTTGTCGAGAGCATGATATAATGGACTTATCTCGGGTTCTTTACAAATGTTCTTTTTCTTTCAACTTAAATCCAGCAAAATTATTTATTTAAATTTCAAGTTTATGGTATTCCATTTAACAGGTTTCTTCTAAAACAGCTTTTTATTAAAGATTAGGACAGCTGTATTTCATTCACAGTTAAAACTAAACTATAAAGGGGTTGGTTGGCTTATGGCCCTTTCATAAAAAATAGTGAAAAAATCAGCAATAACATGGATTTCGCTAGAGAGGAATATTTTGTTTTTATTAATTCCATAATTTATTATTCTTTTCTGATATTAATTGTCATTAATTCTTTTTTTATTATTTCAATTATTATGATGAAGCCCTGTTTTAATATTATAGGGGCAGGATAGAAAATAAAGACATTTTTTACTAATTTGAAAACAGATCTAAGAATGGACTGAGGCTCCGGAAGCTTGAAACAGGACTTGTGCTGGATTTAAATTGAAAGATACAGAACATTTAAAAAACCCGAGATAAGTCCATTATATTACCCTCTCGACGACAAAAGTCCTAGAGATCTTGATTTAAAATAAAATAAATATATTAAAATAGAAAACATCTCTGGACCTAAAGAAGATAGAAGCAAAGAAAACACTTTTTCTCAATATTTAAATAGAGCTTATATCCCATATTAATTATTTATGCTGGAACGTGTACAAACAGATATTTAACGTGGTAATTAACCCGCGACCCAATTTTATGTATTAAATCATGAGCAAGTTAGAAGGGCTTAGTATTTTGTTATACCGTATGAGCTGTTAAGTTTAACACGCCTTTGTGGAAGTAGATATGTATCATAAATATGTAAACATTGGAATCCTAATATGTTATACTTTCCTAATAATATATTGATCTCTTGAAGAGAAGAATTTACTGTATGGCCTATAAATATAAAAAATTAAAAAAATGTATGTATAACCTAAATGGCAAAATTTGGTCATTAATATTGTTAAATCTATTTATTACATATATATTGTAAAAATTAAAGATATCAAGCGCCTGTAGTACTACGCGCACTCTAAATAAAATAAAATTAAAAAAAAGTATTTTGTTACATTTTGAATGATGGCTAAATAAATTTATAGAAGAGGTACATACAGAGTACCTGTACAGTATATTCTGTATTACTGCAACAGAATATTAATATGTTTCAACTTACAGATTGGCAAACAAAAAATTAGACTTTTTACTTTTCCTCATTACATACCGTAGGTATATAGGGTAAGTATTGTGTTGGCACCGGAATTGTCCGTTTCAGGAGTTTTTAAGACCTTATGTGTAGTTTTACAAAGTTGATGTTGTACTAGTTTACATGATTAAACAAGAAATATAAAGTTCATAAGCTATTTTTGTTTTATAAATCTTTTTCAAACATTTACCTATTTTATTTTCAAATTTATTTATTAAAACAATGTACCTTTACCAATTATCTCGCGATCCAACAATAATTGTCTCTGATCCAATTTTAGGCCATGACTCAAGGATTCAAAATTGCAGGTGAAGAGAATAGGAAAAGAAAGCAATCTAATTTTTATTAGCCTAGGACATATATCTATTAAATGTAGGTGACCTAATAGTGATGTTTAAAAACTGCAATACCTCATACAAATATAAATAAATGTTATTATAAACTATAATTGGGTTATTAAGTTAAAACCTAATAAAAAAAATGTTATTAGAAAACATAAAACTTTTACAAAGTTTATGTAAAAGTTTAAAAAAAAAAAATACAACATAAATAAATGAAAAACACAAAAAATAAATTCACATTTGTGAAAACAAATAAAACCATTTGTGGAATAAAGAAAAAGTTGTATAATGTGTTATACATTTTAATATTTATTTATATGCATTTATATAATTGATTGTTTGAAGATTCTTGAAAAAAAATAGAGCACAAAAAACTTTTTGTCATGGTGACAATGTAGATAACATTTTTGTTTTTAAGACTATAAATCTTTAATGCCACTTTCATTTTAAGTTTTTCATTCTAGCAATGGATTTTATAACAATATAAGGAAAAAATATGAGTACTGATATGAGAGTGAATATTTTATAGAATTATTTTCTTGTTTGTTCTGTAATGTCTCTACAAGCAATATATGGTTAAAAGGATGTTGGAAAGTTGAATTTGGAAATCTTATAGCTTTAGCTAGCCAATTATAAATTTTCTATGATTTCATAATTAAAAATAAACTGTATATATATATATATATATATATATATATATATATATATATATATATAAATATATATATATATATATATATTATATATATATATATATATATATATATATATATATAATATATAATATATATATATATATATATATATATATATATATATATATATATATATACATATATATATGTATATATATATATATCGGTATCGATATTGGTATTATCGATACCAATATCGATTGGCATGTACATCAAAATGTAATAAAGTAATATTTTTTAATTAGTAAACTCAAAAATCCGCTTATATTGTGGCAGAATGCTTCTTATATAGCCTAGTAATACAAAAAACTGGTATATGGCACCAACTATGTGGCCAAGAGGCGGCCTCTAGTGCAACGCCTGGAGGTCTAGTGCCTCTTGTTTGTCCTTAAAAAATTCTGCTACGTAATAACTGAAAATTGAAATTATGTTATGTTTAAACATATGTTAAAGCTGAAATTTAGCTTTAAATAACGATAATGACCACGCAACACCACTGATTGACATTATTTTCCATAAATTTGTTTTTACAGATATTTTCAGTTAGCTTTACGGAAAAATATATACAGGTGAAAGTACGTTTACAGTCAATAGAAAAGTGAGTAAAAAATAAAGTTTGTAACGCTAATTTCTTTTAAAACTTTATTAAATAAATATTATGAGTAGGAGTTGATTTAGTAAAACTTTTCGAAGAAGTATTTGGTGAACAATATAAAAATGAAATATACTACGTACAATTCGCCCACGTTATTTCATCCCACGCAAGAGAAAATTATATCAACGAAACCTAAAAGAAATCCAAGTTTGTGATTTGCTGATAATCTATCAAAAAATTGATGATTGAATGAGTAACTATTTTAAATATATCTTTTAAAGTTTATAAATTTGTCTGATAAACGCACATCAAATCAAATACTTCACTAATTCGTGTTCTCGAAGTGTGTTAGTTTAACAGATTTTGAAAGTCTATGTTAATGTATTAATATTGTTTTATGTGTGGTATGAATATTGAAATTTAGTTCTATATTTTATGGTCTATTCAGAAAATACGGGTATACTTAAAGGTATACTTAAGTATTTAAGTATTACTTAGGTATACTTACTTATTTTACAGGTATACTTAATGTCAATAAAATACATAACAGAAGCTTTTATCTTTTAAATGGTAAACGCTTGCCAAACGGATAAAGAACCCAGTGATAGTGGACAGATCTATAATATCTTTAAACAAGGTTAGACTAGACGAGAGGGTTACAACAAGGTAATTTAGGTTACGTAAACCCAAACATATAACTTACTATGATTATAAGAATTATACTTTAGTGTTTGTTACCTATACATATTTGTTTCTCTATAATTAATTTAACTAAAAATTAACACAAGATTTACTTACTTAACAATTAATTTATATTAGCTTCAAAAGAGTATTACCTGCAACAAACAAACGATTGAAAATTAATCTTATGATATAAGTAAATAATACACTGCACAATAAAAATTTAATAAATTTAATTAGATAAATTATACAGGGTGGAATATTTCAGATTCACTAACATTAAATTGGTGAATCTAATGAATTAAAACATTACCTAGCCTTTCGCTTTTGCATTGTTTCACCATTGCCATTTTTACTTTTTTACATTTCTATAGTAGGTGAGTAGGACAAGAATTGTGTTAGCGAAAAACCGGGATGTCACCTAAATTATCTGTTCCAGGTGTTTTTAAGACTTTCTAAGACGTCCTATATAGACATCTAAATCTATTATGTGTGAGTGTGTGACGGTGTGAGTTTGTGAATGTGTGTGTATGTTATCATCGTCTCAGTTCATTTATGCTAGAGTTGGTACTTGGTATAAAAATCAATCTTTAGGTGAATTTGTGCTATTCCACAATTATTTTTTGATGACGCTATTGACCCGCAATATTGACTCAAAAAAGATTTGAAAATTAATTTGAGATGTATAGGCCTGTAGATGTAGTAGACCTTGCTTAGTACGTCATCCCCTTTATTCAAGATCCTTGAGACAAATAGTTATCTTGTCAGGTGAGATCCCGTGGAGGAAAGTACTACGAGATTTTTGTTCAATGCAGTGTTTGTATCAACTCAGGGTTATCAAAGAAGTGGGGCATTTGAGAGAATGGAAACGCTAGAATGACCCTAAGGGTTCAACAGTGAAACAAATAAATGATTTTTTATTTATTTTAATGTATATTTTATATATCCATAGACATAAATTTTTGAAATCCGAACAACGATCAACCTCTCCCTCTCACTCCTTCGGTTCGCCACTTCATGCCGACTTACTCACTAGCATAAAAATCGTTGAACATTCGCCGAAGTAGAGCATTCATTAATCGTTTATGATTAATTTGAGATTTGGAGTCTTATATAAACATAAGTCTTATATCATCATTAAAAGTAGTTCTATGCATTAGTGGTATACGTTTATAAAATAATTAAAAAAAACGAAAAAAAATCCAATCGATTTAAAATTTGGTACAAGCATATCCCTTTCCAAAACAAATAAGCATACAAAATTTCGTTTGAATAACGCAAGTGTAACAAAGGGTTTTGTTGGATCATAAAAAGGGTAAGCATCATAAAGTGTGACCAATGCTTGGATGGGTGACCGCTAAGAATAAACTAATGTATTTACTGCCTAATGAGGACGGCAGTGAGGATGAGCGTAGCGTATCCGATGTGGTGAGGTAATGTTCTGAGATACCCTGTACCCAAAGTTTTAAAATAATATATTCAAATTAAGCTTTGTTAATTTAAAAAAGTTAAATTAGAGCATATCATAATATTAACAAGTTTTGAAACATTAAATCTTAATAAATTAGGTAAAAATATTATTTTGGTAATCTTTTTTACCTAAAGCTTAGTGTAGTATTACTTCGGCATAGCTAAGCTCTACCTCAGAATAGGGAAGTAAACCTGGGTGTAGGGTGTTATATCTTTTGCCACTTAGGATGCTAAATCCTTTTCACTTCTTGCCACTAAGAACATTTTTCATAGAAAATATGTATACGAATTAAAAATCCCTTCTATTCTTTAATGTGTGTTTCTTATTTCCTGTCCTTCCTACTTAAAGTATGACTTGTGACATTTTCGTGTTTTTTTTCATTTTACTTAATCTGCTTAAAAACTGCTCTACTTCGGCGAATGTTCAAAGATTTTTATGCTAGTGAGTAAGTCGGCATGAAGTGGCGAACCAAAGGAGTGAGAGGGAGAGGTTGATCGTTGTTCGGATTTCAAAAATTTATGTCTATGGATATATAAAATATACATTAAAATAAATAAAAAATCATTTATTTGTTTCACTGTTGAACCCTTAGGGTCATTCTAGCGTTTCCATTCTCTCAAATGCCCCACTTCTTTGATAACCCTGAGTTGATACAAACACTGCATTGAACAAAAATCTCGTAGTACTTTCCTCCACGGGATCTCACCTGACAAGATAACTATTTGTCTCAAGGATCTTGAATAAAGGGGATGACGTACTAAGCAAGGCCTACTACATCTACAGGCCTATACATCTCACAACAACAATGGCGGCGGAAGTAGACGGTTTTACCTCTAACGCGTCTTTTTTCTCTACCTTGCATGACATTTTGTTAATTTGTGGCCGAAATCGGGGGGCCAAATTAATATGACCAAGATGATCGTAAAGGTAACGGATAGGACTATCTGGCTATGTACTTGATTTGACCAAATGTCCCGGTTTCGCCATTTTCCAGGCCAATATATTATAGTGTTACAGTTTTAAATTACGAAATTCGTCATTTTAATATTTTGAATACGGGTAACCTAAAACGGTCAAAAATAAGGAATATTGAACGAAGAAAAAGTTACCGTCCCCGCTGAGTCAATGGGTCAAAATTGCGTCTGAAGATAAAAATTGACCTTTGAGACAATTGAGCTAACTCGGTTAAAACTAATCATAGAAAGTTGAGACAGGGTTAATTTTGTTAGAAATAAAGTATATTAACTTTCCCTAAATGCATGTTTTCACAAATATTTTCGATAAAGTGACCCATCGAAAACTAAAAAATAGGAAGCATTCAACACGAAACACACGTCAAAAAAATTTTTGGCTACACATGAAAGAAATTACTATTTCCTCGTCCTCTGTACATTTAATAATTAATTAAATAATTACAAAAAATAATTAATTAATACATATAACATATTTGCACAAAAATTCTTCTACCGACAAGTGTTAAGTAAAACTGTTTAAACAAATGTTTACTATTATTTAGCATTTTCTAAATTTCATAGAGGTTATATATATAAGTGGAAAGCGTTTTACCACCTCTTGTCATATTTTCTCTCATTTGGTTTTGTTTTAATTGTCTGTATTTCTAAAAACAATAAACCACTATATTTTATTCTAAAATATTTAACACAGTTGTGCATATATGTCATACGATAAAATAATACAGCATGTTAATGATGCAGTTTACTGAAACCGATAAAACTATTAGTCAAGAGCTTTGTCTATACATATATTTAATTAATTAAAAACCATACGTATTTGGGTTTGTCTTTCAACATAATCTGTTACTGAAGTCAAAATTCACGAAATTACAACAGAGAAAATTGGTTCTAGTTAAAAACTCTTGTTTCTTATTATATACAACTATACTCATTACCCCCCCCCCCCCCCATATTTTGACCAATAAACAAAGAGCACAATATGATAAAATAGTTTATAAGTCATTTAATTAACTGGAAAATGTATAGAGTCTAATTAAAATTATTTTGATTATTATTTCGAAAGAAAATGTAGCTTTATAAAGTTGAAAATATGGGCAGGACTGAAACAAATAATTTTACGTAAAGTAAAAACCATAAGGGTTAGTTTGGATTGGGAGGTTGCAATGGGCTAAACATCAAAGAAAATACTACTTTAGTAAATTTATTTTCCTCGCCTGTGACTGTAGGTTTATAAAAGAAGTATTGTATTCACCCTTAAAACCCTAAACCGAGATTTCATTAAAATCACACGTTTCAGGCACTTTTATGACGTTCTAAGTGGGTTTATCATACTGTTTGTCTTTCTGTGTGTGTGTGTCTGTGTCACGCTTAACACCTACTGAGCAAATTAATACTTGGGAAAAAATGGGACTTTTCAAAGATATTTTTTATACAGTCCAATTTTTTACTTTTCCTCATTTATACTGTTAGTATATAGGAGTATTGGGTTTGCAAAAAGTCCGAAATTGGGATGTCACCGGAATTATCCGTTTTAGGTCCAGAAATATTCATGTACAACAGCAAGATAGCTTATTCTTCAATTATTACAAACTGATTTAAGGCAACAACTCTTAACACCGCGTAGCGGCCGATAAGCGGATTTAAAAATCGCGTCGCGGTTTTTAACTACTAAACAAACTAATATAGTTAGTATAGTTTTAATCGATAAGATCATAACTATACCTAATTTAGAAAACATAGTTCTTCAGTTATCTTGGATAACACAGTTCCCTAGTTATCTTGGATAACATAGTTCTTCAGTTATCTTGGATAACACAGTTCCCTAGTTATCTTGGATAACATAGTTCTTCAGGGTTATTAGTTATCTTGGATAACTCAGTTCAGGATAACACAGTCATTAGTTATCTTGGATAACTCAGTTCTCTAGTTATCTTGGATAACACAGTTCATTAGTTATCTTGGATAACACAGTTCTCTAGTTATCTTGGATAACATAGTTCATTAGTTATCTTGAATAACTCAGTTCTCTAGTTATCTTGGATAACATAGTTCATTAATTATCTTGGATAACACAGTTCTCTAGTTATCTTGGATAACTCAGTTCTCTAGTTATCTTGGATAACACAGTTCTCTAGTTATCTTAGATAAAACATAAGTGTTCATCCACATATTTTTTTAGTCTTCCTTCATTTCTTTAAATGCCTTGGTTTCTGATAACTTTGGTGGATACAATACTTTCGGCAAGGGGTTAGAAGAACCCGACCCATCTTCAGGGTCAATTAGTTTTGAATAACAAAGAGAAATGAGTAATATTATATTCTACGGTATGAATAATAGCACATCAATGTTTCTAACATACGACAATGCTACTTCACATATATGTGTTATTAGAGCTGTCATGCTGCCAGTAGAAACAAGCTAGATATGCCCGCAACAGCTTCAGATTACCTATTATACTGCTCAGATGTTCTACACCCTCGGCTCAGATTTATTGAGGTAGAAAATCTAATCATACCATTTTCTATCTGACTGTCAATTTTCTGACTTGATTATCTATTTATAGAAGATAACGTATGTTAGATAAGTCATTTACAACAGAAAATCCAGATCTGGCTTTTACATGTAACCACGGTAAACTTAATCTCTGTTAGTTAATTAATTTCGAAGTAAAAACAATGTTAGATTAAAATACTGTAATTAAACGGAGACTGTTAATTTATAAAGCATATTGAATAATGGTGGGATTCTAAGTTTGATTTAATCCTTTAAGGGAGTTTCATCCGTTTGTATCTAACAAATGTATCTCACTTTAATTCAAAAATACACACATTTTTTAAAACCACTTTGGATGTCTTATAAACAACACGGGTAATTCAAATAAAATCCCGGTTTCAGTACATCAATACTGCAATGCACAATAATCACTCAATTTTGGTATTACTTTTTATAAGCGTAAACAACAATAAACAAAGCAGGTTTAACTAAGATGGAAACAAATTTTAGGCAGGCATTTTTTAATTCAGAAAATTTAAATATTCCAAAAATAAGTCAGTATTTATGGGAATTATTCACGCTTTAAAATGAGAAATTTAAAAAATAATAAAAGATCTAAGCTGCGCATAGAATTCTTTTCTTATCCGTTGACACTATGAACTTGATATCTACAGATTAAATAAGTTATCAAAAATTGGTGCATCCGTGTAATTTTTAAATCTTTCTAATACGTGTGCACAAACTCAAGTTTTCAAACCCTTACATAAAAGTGTATAGAAATTAGTTCATTAAAACTTTAGGACCTTACCGGTACAGATACATACAATCCTTATTCATTTAAACGGCATTAAGGATGTATGTTTTATGGATGTATGTTGTATGTATTAAAGATGTATTAAGGATGTAATTAAACAATTCTGGTGCGGTGGTCCGTATGTTGGGCGAATTTCTTTATGCTTTATAACTTGAGCAGTTACTCAATTATCAAGCTCTACTCGTAACAGATTTTTTTATGTATTTTTCAAAGGGAATGCGCATACTTATGCTGTTGGTTGTACAAAACTATGCCTCTGAAATTGGCAGTTGGTTTCTTTAAAGGTTTTAGCTTATCTCCTTTGAAAAATACAGACAAAAATGAGTTACGAGTTGTGCTTGATAATTGGTAACTGCTCAACTTATAAAGCATCAATCGGATCCTTCAGCAAAAATGGATTTTTAAGCAAGGAAACACGCATTCCAAAGGAAATTCGGTAAAACACAAGATTTTTTATAGAAGAATAAACATGGGTTTCTGAGGATGACATCGAAAATTTGAAAAAAAAACAGTTTGTCAAAATAATTCAAGTCTCTAGGTCAAGTAGGGACGGAGCGATTTGGGGAATACAAATAATATTGCCTCAGTGCTCCCTTAAATAAAAATATAAATTTGCCCATTTGTAAGTTAAGTCTAACAAATCAAACCGAATATATATTTCATTGTTTCTCCCCTGTAATCATTTTCCTCTGATTCAGCTTTCTGTTATCTGACTACACTCAGAAACCAACCTCAATATTTTATTCACATTTTTTTCCACTGTCAATTGTTTTGATGCATTCATCGAATTTTTCAAAGAGAAAACTCTTCATTAACTTGCATTTCATTAACTCTTCCTTGAGGCGAAAGCTGTAAGTCAAGTTAGATTCAATAAAGACAACCATTGTCTTTGCTATAATCAAAATGATTCGCCGAAAAATAATTAAAAGAATAATATTAAAAACATAAAGAGTAACGGTACAATGTAATACACATCAATTATTTATATTGTATACTCAGCTCGATTTGTAGCAAACAAAGAAAGGAAAGTAATTCTTCAACATCTTCAAAGAATAGTGACTTAAATAATAAACAATAAAGTAATAATAGTAATTATTATAAACTTCTGCATTCTAAATTAATGACTTAGTTGATATTGTATTAATAATGCTGGTAAAAATATTTAAAATTATTAACAAGGATGCTTAAAAGTATGTTTGTTTTTTAAGTTATTCGTTTCACAAGATACAGTATTTTAATATTTTTTTTTTTATAACAAGTACTTATATCTCTATTAAATAAGGTTTCTTTAGATGTCAAGTTCTAAACTCTATCTAAAGTTTAAATTTTAAAATGTCTTCTCCACATCTTATCTACTTCTAAAACCATAGTTTATTTATTTTTTTGAATTACTTATACAATTTTATGACATGTATTAGAGATCGTGTAATAGAGGTCAGAGGCGGATCACATGTCAAAATTTGCTATAATGCAGTCTAGAAACAATGCAATAAATTTTAGTTCGGCCCGGGGCTTAAATTAATTGTATGTTTTATCTATGAAGCAATCTAATAGAATAAAACATTATTTTTTATTCCGGAAGAAACCATACAAAATAATTAAATTAATATATGTTTAATAAATATTAACATATATTTATATGTCTTTAACATATACATTACATTTGCATTTAAATACTTGAAACATTTAGAAGTTTTTTTTGTTTTTTTTAATCATAAAATTAATTTGTGTAGAAGGATAAAATAGAAAAAATGAAAACTATTTTAATATGTTTTGTAAGGAAATTGGTAATTTTATGAAGTCTTACAAATCTACGTTCATGAATTAACTGGTGTAAAAAAAGCAAACAAAATAAGAAATAGGGTTTCACCAATAAAAATCTTTCTTTTGGAAAAAAACTGCTGTATTTTGGTATTGTGTTAATTATACATCTGATGGATTTGGTTTAATAAATTATAGGAAGGTGCGGGAAAAGGGAATTTGATGATGTGCTCAGTAGTAGATGCTTCTATAAGCTGGGAAAGCTGAGTAGGCTGAATAAGCAGTTGGGTAAGCATATGGGTAAGCAGCAGCGGAGTAAGCAGTTGGTACGTAAGCAGGAGCTGCAAGAGCACTGTAGGCATATGGATAAGCACCGTATCCAAGAACTACGTCCTTCTTAACACGTTCAGATTCACCAGCAAATACCATGGCGACAGCCAAGCAAAGGAAGATCTGCAAAAATATTATGAATAACATTTCCATCAAAATAGTATAAATTACATATTTTAAATACTAATTATATAAGTGAATACGTTAAGTTATCAAATTACGTTAGGCCTTAACAACGAGTTTATATTTCTGTTATCTTGGTTATAAAAGTCTATTTTTCTGGAATTTTTATTTAGAAAAATATCATGTCTATGTGTAAGAATTAAATACATGAAAAAAAGTGTGCTTAAGTTTTTAAACTTAAAAACTTAAGTTGCTTAAGTGGACACAGTTGCACTGTGCTAAAATCGCTTATGTTACTTTTAATTTAATTTGTGATGCTTGCTAAAGTTATGACTTTTACACATAAATTGTAAAATCTTGAATTTTTTTAAAGGAAAAAATACGCTTGTGAGAAAAATTTGGTTCAGTGAATTACAATTTTTATCATGAAAAATACTCACAGTAAACGTATTGTTTACAATCCTTGAAATGTTCAAACTTTGTTTTTAGATTATCTTGTTATAAGCTTGAGATCCATGAAAAATATTAAGTCCAAGCTTTGGACTTAATTAAAAATTAATAAAAAAATGCAGACCTTTGCTAAATTAAGTGCTACATTTATACTTAATATTAAAATACGCTTGCTTTCTTAAGTAAAATATTCTAAAACTAATATTTGCATAAATAATTTATATTAGCTCAACTTTATAAGGTATAAGTATGTTTTAAATTTCAAATTTGTTTTTAATTTTAGTTCCACTAGAGTAATTTTGAAAGAAAATGCTTTAATATTTTAATAATTATAATATTACGAATTATACGAAAAACTAAATATAATAAACAAGTTATTAAATAATCTTAAAATATGAGTGTTCTCTATATAAAAAATCAAATTTTCTTTTTTAACGAAAGTTTAAAAAAAGAAATTTTCACCAGCTTTGTGAAAAAGTTGAGCTACAAAGAAGATAAAGGAGATAATGTAATTCAACTCCAATTCCTACAAAGTCTATATTCATCCCAATTTGAAGTAATTTAGAGCAAAATTAACTTTATGTATTTGTAAAGTAACATCATTAGCATTAAAAAAAATACTCTAACAATTTTTTAAAGAAAAAAATATTTTTTTGTTTTATTATACTTATTTAAAAGTGAAGTGAAAATGTCTATAATAAAATGTCATTGCAAAGGGATTTTTAGAAAAAAGGATTAAAGTAATTGCCCATCCTTTAAAAAAAATTAGAGAAAGAAAAATAAAATTGGATTAAAAATTTATTACAATAAACAAAAGAAGCAAAAAAAAATAAAGCGGGAAAACAAAAAAAATACCACAAAATTGAAATATTAGGAAACTGATAGGAAATAGTAAAAAGTTTTTTACTGTTATACAGTTAATTACTGCAGAATTAATAGAAAGGAAGCAGTAAGTTCACTTTAGTATTTAAAATGTTGTTGTCATAAAATTTTTATCAAAGCATGCAAAAATAATACAAAATAGATAACTTCAATCGTTAAAAATATTGAAATACTAAATGCCCTCATTTCAAACTCTAGATTACTCTACGTCTGGAATCATGAGAGTAAATATGAAAAAATTCACTATATACTGGATAAAAATATTAAAATTCTATTAATATTAAAATAGAAATAGTTTGTTCTTTGTAGCACTGGAAAGTTTATAGAACTCCATCTCAGGCTTGAGATGGAGTTCAAAACTTTTTATAGAACTAAAGTCCCCTTGATCAAGCCTAAAATAGAAATAAAAATATCTTAATTTATTTATAAAAGTCTGAACTATTGGGATGAAAATGAAATAAATTTATGTAATAAGTAGGAATTAAACAAAGAATATAAAAAATAAAATAATAAATGGCATTGATAGTTATGTATATATAAAGAGTGGCAGATATGAATTTTAAAAAATAGATTTTTAGGAAACTTAATAAAAATGCAGAATTCATGTACGGATGCTCCGCATCTGAGCTTTATTTGAAACCTAAATAGTGACTATTATATACACTTAGTTAACGATGTCAAGATTTGAAGGATAGTTTTATAAATTTTTACATAAAAATTAATGTAAAACAAAGAAGTATTAAAGAAAATAAAAATCTTGCAGATAATGAAAATATTATACGATAGGATAAACGGTCTTACCTATACTCGTTAATACTTAAAAAAATTATACAAATAAAACTTTGTGGCTGGGTAAAAAAAAATTAAGATCAGTTTTTAAGCTATGATAGTAAAAAATCATATTTAAAATTTTATTTTTATTTACAGACTTTAATTTCTATTTAGTATTTTACTTTTTTATTTTAAAAATGATTTTTCATGAATTTAAAATATTATGATAGATAATACTTACGAGTACTTTGAGTGAAGCCATTGTTTATGATGCTAGTTCTGTGTTGTATCAAGAACTGACGTACTTTGTTCTACAACAGATTCTCTTTATATACTTGATAATGTATGAGTAGATGCAACCTTTACAATACTACCGGGGCGTGGTACAACAGGACTCACGAAAAAAATAATAAACACAAAAGATTAAAGTCATCTTGATCTTGATACACCCATTATGGCAACGAACGTCACACAAAGAGCAATTCAAAAGAATTTAATAAATAAAACGGATTAGAAGATAAATACACATTACCTGTGAAATATTTCTTATTCGTAAAATAAACGAATTAGTAAGAAATACAGTTTTTATTTTGACTACAAATTATGAATGGAGCCAAAACAAAATAAATTAATGGTATTTTTTGGTACTTTCAAAAATGATTATACTTGAAATAAAAAAAAATCAACTGCTTAATTAATTAAGATGTTGCCAGAAATTTGTTGTAGTTATAAGCATAAACAGTGCAAATGATAAGAATAAATACCAGTGCTCTTGTCGATTCTGGACCGGTTTTATTCTACTCAAGGCCTCAAAAAACTGGCAAAACGACACCTAACTCGACCATTTTTGTTTATCCTAAAAATTATCAAGTAAAGTAATATAAACCTGCAAAAGTATTGCATACATCTAAAGATTATTGAAAACAAATTGAAAAAAATATAATAACAATAAAATTATATTATTAATAATATTGTTCCTAGTTCAAATTGAGAAAATTATATTCCAAGATAAATATTCAAGATCGAATCTATCACGATTATTTAAAGCTTGTTTTACATCAAACTATGCAAAATTACTAAGATCGACCAAATAAAGTTATTATAAGGTAATATTCACATTAAGAAGATACAAAGTATACATTTTTTCATAAATAATAATAAGTTTGTTTCTATAGTTCAAAAAGATTGTGTAATAAATTTTAGGCATCGAAAAAAGATTGTGATACATATAATGTTATATTATTTTGGCTGTATAGTCTTCAAGTTAATTAATGCCAAATCAGATGTGGGGTATACCTGGGAACTTTATAACACCTTGTATAATTCGATATGCTCATTCTAACCATTTCGTACACGCTTCGCTTCTCCTCAGAATTTAGAACCTATTTTATATTCGAAACGTTTATTTTATTGCCAACGATCAATAATGCATAACTGTAGTGATCCGTCAAAACTATAGATATTCTTGCTGCAATGTATTGAAGCAATGTATACAACTTGTGTACAACAAAAAAGGATGGACTGGCGCCTAATTTCTAACTTGACAATTTTGTTTGTTTTTAGTGAAAACAGCACTTTTGTATAAATGAGGAAAAGTATAAATATCTTAGAGCCATGGGGCAAAATGACACGCCCACTGATTATTATTAAATATTCACGTAGCAGCACTTACACGTCCTTAAAATGAAAAATAGTTGTACCCTCAGGGGTATACAAGTTTTATACCTATTCATACCCATGGGATAAATCTAGACCCTCTCTAGAAATCACAAAGGACCTTATTGTAAATATAATGAAACCGGTCATTTTAAACTTATCGAAAAGGTTTTGATTTATAAAAACTTTACTCAAAATTATTACTTTTCCTCATTTATATGTAGGTATATGGGACAAGTATTGTGTTTGCAAAAAAATCCGAAACCGGGATGAACCGAGAAATATCCTTTTCAAGCGTTTTAAAGGCTTCTTGAGTGGTTTTCTCAAAGTTGTCTGTCTGTATGTGTGTGTGTGTGTCTGGTATCATCGTAGCTCCTAGTGTATTTATTCTAGAGAGTTGAAACTTTGTAAAAAAATCAGTCTACTGCTACAGTTTTGCTATCCGGAAAATAACACAACTGCGGAAAAAATATTTCTTTTAAGAAATCATTAACTTGTAATAATGACTCAGCAAAAATTTCGAAAAATCACAAATCGCGGAAAAACGATGCGATCATATTGAGATTTCGCACGCATGTGGCCATGTATATAGCATATATGTTAGTCTTATACATGGCCACATGCGTGCGAAATCTCAATATGATCGCATCGTTTTTCCGCGATTTGTGATTTTTCGAAATTTTTGCTGAGTCATTATTACAAGTTAATGATTTCTTAAAAGAAATATTTTTTCCGCAGTTGTGTTATTTGTGTTATTGTATAAGACTAACAATATATGCTAGGTATTTTACCATTGGGTATGCTGACGACATAGTGGTTATAATTACAAGCAAATTTATAAATACAACTCTTGAAGTTATGCAAAACCCAATATCACTAATTGAAAAGTGGTGTCGAGATGTTAATCTCTCAGTTAATCCTTCTAAAACAGCTCTAATAATCTTTACCAAGCAGCGAAATCAACCTACTGTAAGAACCCCAATGCTGTTTGAAGAAAGATTACAGTTAACTGATCATGTAAAGTACCTTGGAGTGATACTAGATAAAAAACTGACTTGGAACCCTCACCTAGATAGAGTCATTCACAAATCAAAACTAATACTTATGTCCTTAAGGAGAGCCTTTGGAAAAATTTGGGGTTTAAAACCACGTGTTTTATACTGGCTTTACTTAATGGTAGTCAGACCAGTAATCACATACTGTTCTCTGGTATGGTGGCCTAAAACAAACCAAGCCACTGCTGTAAAACAATTAAACTCTGTTCAGAGGCTGGCCTGTCTTTCAATAACTGGATCTATGAGCACAAGTCCTACAGTTTCTTTAGAAGTAATGCTAGGGCTTCCTCCTCTTGAACTTGTCATCAAAAGCGAAGCTCGATTAGCAGCATATAGACTACAAATTTCTGGTAACTGGAAATCAAATCCACACCGGGGACACTCTGAAATAATCACACTGATTCGTAATCCATTACTAGATATGAACTCCGACCAAATGACAATAACTTACTCCTATGATCAACCGTTCTCACTTAGTTGTAACTTTGTTGAAGACTCCTTTCCACCAAAAGACGATGCTGTTGTGTGGTTTACAGATGGATCTAAAATGGACAGCGGATCAGGTGGAGTGTGTATGAATTTAACACTGAAAATAAAATCTCTATCCCTCTAGGGCAAAACATGCCTCAGTCTTTCAGTCAGAAGTGTTCTCAATTAACACCTGCATTCTCGAAAAATCTCAAACGAAACACTAAGCAAGCGTCAGTGTTCATTTATACTGACAGTCAAGCTGCCATAAAAGCCCTGGGATCCTACAAAGTTAACTCTAAACTGGTGTGGAATGTTTACAAAACCTTACCAGTTTGGCTGCTGAAAATCAAGTATCAGTTAGATGGGTTCCAGGACATAAAGTATAGATGGTAATGAGGTTGCAGATGATTTAGCAAGACAAGGTTCAAATCAAACTCCATAGGACCTGAACCAGTTATGGCATTTCGAAAACACAAGTCAAGACGGCAGTGAATGAATGGCTTAGAGGTAAACACCAAACACTGGAATAATGCTCCTGGTTTGAGGCACAGTAAACTCATGTTGAGAGGTCCTCAAGCCAAACTGACAGATGCTCTTCTAAAGCTAAATAAGAAAAACTTGAGTATAGTGACGGGCTTAATAACTGGTCATTGTCACTTACGCAAACATATGCATACCATCGGCATATTTCAAGAAGAGCCTGTCTGTAGACTCTGTGGCCAATGCCCTGAAACATCATCACACATCATCTTTGAATGCGAAGCTCTAGCATACAAGAGATTTCTGTTGTTTGGAGAAGCCACACTAAGCAGAATTGAAAACCCAGATGCCAATTTAGTACACAAACTTTTAGAAATAATAAAAGGAAAGGATCTCCTATAAGCTTAGAACACGAGGGTACTTGTACAAAAGACTCAAAGTCGCAGTGCAAAAGGTTTTACACCTACCCTCACAATTAATAATAATAATAATAATAATAACATATATGCTAAGTTTCTTTTTATTATCAGCATTAGTCAAATTTTTATCGAATGACTTATGTACGTTTTTTAAAAATTGTATGAAATTGGAAGATGATTCAATTGTGTTGAAATTTACTACGAATTTATACATTTTACTTAATAAATAAGTACACCAATTTTCATTTCAATATGACAAGTATATCCATAATTTTTTATGGATCATAAAAATTAAGTAGCATTGTGCGTGGTCAGTGCTGTATGTTGGTTACCGCTGAGAATGAAGCGTATGCATTTACAATCTGAGGACGAGCGAAACGTGTCCAACGACATGTTGCAGTATAAATTTGGTAAATTGTATATTCTGAGGACGAGCAAAGCGACTCCGAAGCAGGGAGGATGAGCGTAGCGAATTCAATGTGATGAAGAAAAGTTTAGAGGTACCCCGTACCCGATTTTTTTGTTTTGCTTAAAAGAGGAATTCATTAACATGTGTGGTCAACACAGTCTCTTTCTTAATACTTGTAACTTTAATTATTTATTTTTTAAGGATATTAATTAATGAAAAAACGACTGGCTAGAGCCACATTTATGACTGATGTTTAATAATAAAACCTTAAAAAGTAAATTAATGAAAGGGATTGGAATGTAAATATCGAAGACAATCCTCTTTCAACTTGAGCTATCTGTACCTCAAAGTTTTCAAACAGAATTTTAAGTTTTCTAAGTACCTTACAAGCGGTTTAGGATATAATCCATAATGCCCTTTAAAGCCTGATTGATGTAGAGAGCTAAATTCCTTAGTCTTTTGCCCAACCTTGCTCCCTATTAATTATTTTAATTTATCTCTTTAATATTTTTGGGGTTTTCTGATGGAAATAATATCACTTTTGTAGTATAGTATATATTCATTTTAAAAAAGAATCTTGATAAATGTACCAATGCATTTTGTTCTGGTCAAAGTTTGTGCATAAATTTCATCACATAACATATCACTGGACATGCTTAATGGACACAAAACATCAATAATTATTATTTGTTAAATATTTTATAAGATAATTTAAAGGTAGCTAGGGAAAATAATTATTAGCGAATTTCCAAATTAAAAATTACCTCCTGAAATTCGTTTCAGGGTTTTTTCTCAGTTGATTAAAAAATCGCATATCAAAGTGATTTTTCTTTTTTGGGTGGACATAATTTTAGAGGTCTTTAGACCTCTTGAGGTGTTTTAATTGTGCCTATTCCATTATAATACTTCGATAGCGTGGATCAGAATCGAAAAAGGGCATAAGAGGACGTATTGAACAAGACATTTGTTATTTGCATCTTTTATTTTAAAAAAAATGTAATAATTGGGTTTGATTATAAAATAAATTACTGTAAACAAAAATCGTAGAATTATGTAAAGCCCTCTTTATCATATAATAACCTGCAGATTTCTTGTATCAAGCTAACAATTTGTTTTCCACAATAACAATTATATCCTGCAAGGCGAGTTGCTAAGAGTCTACTATTTTCGCATTCAGTCAGCATCAAGCATTTTGAAACTTTTATCTAAAATCAGCATAGTATTTTTGTATCAAAATTTTTGAAATTATAAAAGGGTTTAAGAGAACAATCGAGTGTAGAGTACTCGGGTGTAGCTGAAGTCAGTATACTTACTAAACCATCTACTAACTTATTCTGTTTCCTTCATCTATCACTTAGTTGCTCACTTGAACTATAGGTATAAAAAGATATTTAATTCATTTATTAGGACCACCGAACGTAAAACTGTTATTTCATAACATGTAAATCATTTTGAAGTTTCGTAAGTTGCGGGGGTGATAGACAAGATAAGAACTACGTACACATCTAATCACAGTCTAAGATTTTAGATAATAATAGACATATTATTTAGATAATATTATATAAATCAGGTCATTACTTCACAACTAAGTTTCATAGTTAAAAGGTTGAAGCAATAATAAAAGGCTTACATTGTTTGGCATTTTCGTTAATACAGGCTGTGAAATATGCAACTATATGTTTATATTACTACGTACACACATCGTATTTAACTGGTGATCGTATTCCATAAGCATTTCATACGATCCGGTTCTTGTACTATATCTGTCCAGTCGATCGAGTCAGATCGATCATTCTCACTAATAATGAACGTCATAACTGATCCCACAAAAACATCACGTCTTTTATTGTGAAGGTTTACTTTTAGGTTATAAGAAAGTTAAAAAAAAATAAATTTAATTAAATTGAGATTTCTTTAGATAGCCACAAAAAATATTTCAAAAGTTATTTATAGGGGAAAACTGTAATATTTAAGTGAAATTATGAGAATAATAATCCTTTAAGAAGGTTATATTTTATAACGATCACCTTTGAAGGTACTTACAGCATATCGGAATATATATTTATATATACATACATACATATAATATTTCCTTAAAAAAAGTTAAACTATTTTGTGCCTTTTACTACCAAACATGTGTATTTCCCTCATCTGTGTAACACTGTCATTTTCATCAAAAACCACACGCTAACATACAGTTGGGAATGACGCAACACTTTTCATATTAATGTTTTCCTCCTTGAAAAATCTAATTTAAATATCTCATTATGCCAGGTTTCAATAAGGAAGCGAAATAGCGAGAATATTCCTTCACAGTATAGGGAAAATATTTATACTGGTAATGTTTGCACAGGTAAAGTAAAAACCTCAATGTTTCGGTTGGCAAAAATTCTTTGTTAACTTTGACTGGATGATTTTATAGTATTTTTTCAACGATTATATTTGATACTTACCTTATCAAACAATACATTTATTTTAATAAAGTTTAATATTAAATTTAATTATTAATATATATTTAATAAAATTATATAACAGGATAAAACAATTAAAAATAACAGAAGAATATTTTATCATCTATTTGGTGATCACATTATAAAAATAATATGTTACGTCATTTCGGACTATCGGTTTATGTATGAATATGAATATAATATATATATTATATATATATATATATATATAATATATATATATATATATATATATATATATATAATATATATATATACATATATATAACCAAGGTGTGCGAGAAAAATTGTCAAATATCAAGTGAAACATTTCAGATGCACTAACATATAATCCTTGAAACATGGTAAAGACTTTCGGAAATGGTCTTCCAGTGAGTCTACTCAAGTGAATTCCCCATACTTTTACGTTTATTCATTTGCATAGTATAAGGATATAGGAATGGTATTGTGTCTGCATTAAAATGTGAAACTGGGAATTCACCTAAATAAACCGTTTCAGATGATTTAAGACCTCCTGAGTGGTTTTCTCAAAGTTGTCAGTGTGTGTGTGTCTGCCTGTATATGTGTGTATATATGTGTTTAGGTAAGAGTCTGTTATTATTGTAGTTTGTAATGTTCGTGTTCGAAAGTTGAAATCCAGAACGATTATCAATATTTAAGTCTAGTTGAGCTCTCTGGAAAACAACTTTTCTATGACTACGAATGATAACTATTTATAACTCAACGAAAAATACTTAAAATTGATGAAACACGGAAAAAAGATTTGACTAATGTAAAATTTAGCATGCATTAAGTAATACCCAACTCCAACAATTGTGCCAAGCTTGGACTAATTGGCATCATGTGTATTTATTTATATAACTCACAAGTATTTTTTTTTTAATTTAAATACTCTTAGAAATTATATACTTTTAAATTTAAATTCATATAAGGGATCTAAAAAAAACAGCGAAGTTTAGATTATAATACATATACTTTACAATTCATATTCTGTATAAAATTCTAGGTTAAGTCAAAGAATATGTAGACAAAGAAAGATGGTCTTTCTTTTTAGTTGAGAAAAGAAAGACCATTGAAGGTTAAAAAGGACCATTGAAAAGGTTAGTTCCGTAGCCAGTTGACAGGAGCGCTAGTGTTAATTTGGTAGTTTCACCATGCCATCTATTTTGCGCTACTGCCGTCTTATTTTCAGCAAACTACTTCTAGTACAAAATTAATCCATATATTTCCTTTATATAATTTGTGAAGATACTCGTGTCGTTAAAATGGTTATAAAAACGGTATGATGATATTTATTTTATGATGCTAACTTAGATGAGGAAGAGTTTTATGGTAAAAATAGTTTGTTTCAGAGCTGCCGCTGGAGGCCAACACCGAGTTCACTACTACCTTCTTTCTGATTCTCTCGTATACCTCCCAACATTCTATACCTATTATACTCTTTGTGGGAAGTTATATTTTACACAAGCTATTAACATTGTATATGTGACGGTGCACTCCAGTGGATACTTATTACTATCACTGTAAATTCGTGTTTAACCAAATTAGAGAAGTAAATCCTCTACCATAGGCCTAAAAAGTTCATAAAGACTGCAGCAAAATCAAATTATAGCACAGTGTATGGAATAGACCGCTTTTATTATGAAAACTTTTAAAAGTCATGTATGACTGTTTTATCAATCTCAATATAACAGCAGTATAGCCAGGTAGTATTTTTGATAACAAGTTTTACTTAAGAAAAACAACAAATTTAATTTAACTTCTAAACTTATGCAAATAAGTTTCTATTATATTTCTATTCCATAGTATCCTAATAAATCAACTAAATAGCTAGGGTATAATGTAGAGTAATTTAGGTACAAGGGTGTTCATACTGATATATTATGTATAACATCCATTTGATTATACCCTTGTTCTTCGTTCATTTAAAGGATAAATTATTGAACCACATAAATACTCGTTTTACGACTAAAACTGTTACAAAAGTTAAATACAAGTGTATCCGAAGTATTTAAAGTAAATCTAGAGGTAGATTCGTACATTGCAATTTAAGCAATATTTAGTTAAAATAATAACAACTGTTTCAGACTATATGAATAAATAATTCATCGGTAGTATGAAAATGTTTAAATTAATAAAATAAAATATACTTTTTATATACTTTTCCAAAAAAAAGAAAAGAGAGATGGAATTCAATGTTTAAGTTATTCCCCTCATCTCTCTACTTGCTCTTTACTAAAAATTTATTATTATTATTTTTTGTGAGAAGAAAAATGCCATTTTGAATATTCATTCCCAGAGTGAAACTAATATATTAATTGAAAAAATCGGGTACGGTGTACCTCGGATTTTTTTATCACATCGGATTCGCTACGCTAATCCTCTAGGCTTCAGACTCGCTTCGCTCGTCCTCAGAATATACAATGCGCTAAATTTATACTGCAGCATGTCCTCGGACTCGCTTAGCGCGTCCTGAGTGAATGAATCTATTTTATTCTCATCTATCTATAACGAAAATCATAAATATACTTATCATGTAAAAATATAACTTAGTGTACCTATTTATCACATAAAGGAATACAAATAATTATATAGTTTATTATATAGTGAACTATATAATAACTACACATTGTAATACACATAATACTATATAATAATTATATAGTGAAATATCACTAATGTTGATAACGAAATGAGAACATATTTTAGTTTCATACATGGCCACACGCATTCCAAATCTCAATCAAATCGCTCCGTTCTTTCGCGTTTTATGATTTGTCAAAATTTTTGCTGGGCCATTAATACGGGTTAATGATGTTATGAAAAAGTATTTTCCGAATAGCACAACTACAGCGGTAGACTGATTTTTGTATTAAGTTTCAACTCATTAGCATAAATACACCAAGAGCTACGATGATAACAGACACACGCACACACACACACACACACACACCACACACACACACACACACACACACACAAATACAGACAGACAACTTTGTGAAAATCACTAGGAGGTCTCTAAAACACCTGAAACGGATAATTCCGGTGATATCCCGGTTTCGAATTTCGAAAGGGAATAACAGTGATGACACCGTTTAGAGGAAACATGGGATTCTCACTCAATTAATACTTATCTGATTGTTTAGCTGCACTTTTCATAGTTACGAGCAGGGTATCAGATTTCAAAGAAGGATTATTAAAGTTATATCAATTATCAATGATAAGTAACTGTTATATGTTTTAATTTTCATAAATTTACTTATGCCTTCATTAGTTGCATCTATTAATTGCCACCAGTGGCAAATACATGCCGATTGGAACTTTGAGGCTTTGGCGTAACTGACGTGTTGGATTGCAGAGAACTTACAGCACACTGACATGTGCTGTTAGTTATATTGCATCGAGGTCAGGTGCCTCAATATAAGATAAATGGTAAAACGAAAATTCGGTCGCGGAGGTGTTCAAGCCTGGCAATTTTTTGGAATACTTGTTTTTTGCTTTGCAATGGTTTTCTTGTTAATTTTTTCACCTTATGCTTTTCAGATAGATTAATCCTTCTTCTAAGCTCAGATTATGCTGATATTTACATGTTTTAGCACATGTTGCCACAGTGTAGCGAAACACTGTAAGATTATAGGTTTATGTACTGTGAGATTTCAAGGTTGTAAAGAATGTTATTATTTCCCTGAGCAGTTAGTTGGTTCCTTAGGCAAAAGCCAAGAGAACAAAAGTATTTAACTCCCGATGAAAAGCCGAGGAAGTTATGACTATTAACTTCCGAGGCGAAGCCGAGGAAGGTTACCGATATTACCATATAGCATAATAATACCATAATAGCATGATTAATACCATAAGTTTCACACAAGATTATATCTCTAGACGTTGACGTCATTTATTTATTGTTTTGATTGTTTGAATTTATACGTTGATGTATTTAACTATATTTTTTCTGGGTTGGACCCCCTAATAAAATTTGGGGGTTATGCCCACATAGATTTTTTTCAATTGCTCCAAACAACTTTGTTTAACATGATACGGATTTTATGCCCACATAGATTTTTTTCAATTGCTCCAAACAACTTTGTTTAACATGATACGGATTTGTTTAACATAATACGGATTTAACATGATACGGATTTTCACTTTCCCGGCTCCCGGGAAAGTGAAAAAAAATATCGCTCCCCTCTATAATTTTAGAGGATACAATCCCCCCCCCTCAAAGAAACAAACATAATTGGCTCTAACCCCAATAATAGGAAACACTTTTGCTTCCTTGGGAGTGAAAAGTGCTTCTTTACTCCCTAAAAACTAGTCAATCAACTTCACATTATACACCGTCTGGAGATCAAAGTATTTTACTTTGTGTATTAAATATTAAAGTATACTTGAATATTGTGTCTGATATAAATAAAAATTGTCTCAGAGTTGAAACAAAATTATAAAACTTCATGGCAATACTTTATTGCTGTTGAAACAAATTAAAGGTTATAGCCTTTTAACTTCTAAGTATCGTGTTTGGGGTGATTATATCTGGTGTGTTTGAACAAAGTCGATACACTGCGAGGTAGAGACAGTACACGTCATTATATTAGCTCTAGAAAGCCCATAGCTAGTCCCATAGCTTGTTTATACTCTATGATGGGAATAGAGTCTTCTCATATGGTTGATTAGAGTAAACAAGATCCTTATTATGCTTTCTACTCCAAGAGAAACTAGACTATCAAATGTTAAATTAATTATACTGTCTGAGTTCTATACTAAGACACAATTAATATAAATGATTTTCACGTGCTGAGTTTAAAACCGATATGGAAATATCTTGTGCCATACACATTATGAAAAACCAAGGTAATTTACTCGCTTGCATATATACCTAAAACATTACATTGGTAAATGTAATGATTTACATTCAAAATCAATAATAATTGGCACAAACGTATACTTAGTGGTTTTATTTATATATTTTTTTGTTACAATTCCTCCTATGTTAACCACGGCTTTCTTTTCTACATAAGATTTTTTTCTATAATAATAATTTAACATACCATGTTAAAAATATTATTGGTTTGCATCCTGAGCTCATTCAAGGTAAATAAATGAAATTATAAAAACCAAGACAGCTTCGCTGCTCACTTGATTGCTTATTCTAATAATAAATATAGTCCACATAATAATAAACATATACACTCGCAAGATTGCTCTTGTTGATAATACAACTATGGTGAATAGAAACTCGGTTCGAGCCTTAAATTGCATTGTGAAGCTATTTACTACACAATAATAATACACACAAACTGCAACAATCTACGCATTATACAAATTTATTATTTTTATACACTCATACAACAATACACACATAAAAATGTATCAGGATTTATAATTTTATTTCTCAAACATTTGTATTTTTTAATTAATTGCTAAAGAGCTGATAACTGTTAGGGGAAATGGAGGGTAAATATACCTTAAAACATTTGCAGGATTAATCAAAAGCTTTTAGTTAGAAAAGAATAAATGACTTTTTTATTCAAATATATTAAAAACTGAATTCGGG
Organism: Microvelia longipes; assembly: GCA_018340805.1. Classification (NCBI taxonomy): domain Eukaryota; kingdom Metazoa; phylum Arthropoda; class Insecta; order Hemiptera; family Veliidae; genus Microvelia; species Microvelia longipes. The sequence goes on along the minus strand of JACMZG010001911.1, from coordinate 29,239,628 downwards.
GTGTATACATGTAATCCAATATACTTTATGAATAAATACATTTTTCTGTGTGGAAAATTGCAAGAATGAAATAGTGTAATCGAAAAATCTAATATAGACATAATATAAATAAATAATAAATTTGTATATTTTGAAAATAACAGCAGACAGTATTCTCTTTAATATTATAATTAGAAACAAGAGTCTTAAATTCTAATTTATATAATTTTCATGAAAGGGATTTAATTTAACTTTAAAATAAAAGAATGGTAATAAAACCCTTATTATACAACAACAAGCGTTTTATCTAACACTTTGTGTCACTTAAAAAATATCAAATTCGTTGACATTAATTATCGAAGCTTCAGAAAAGCTAAACATTTTGTGAGATAAATTCCGTCTCATATTTCAACTTTGATAAAAAGGTTTCTTTCCATTGTCATTACAATATTTCATTTAATTTAAGGAAACGAGGAAGTAAAAGTAAGTAGGCGGTTTATTATCTTTTTTCCACTTACCACTTAACGCCCCGTTAGTATCAAAACGGTAGATTTAAAATTTTCTCAAAAAATGCAAAAAAAGAAAGAAATGTATAGCATTATGTTCTGTTTAATATTGTTACAAGTTGAAAGAGACATTTTTTCATGTTATTATGGCGGGATGTTATTTTTTGAGTTTTTTACAAATTAAAAAAACATGAAAAATCATCCAAAAAAAAGAAAAGAAAGATAAAATGTTTTAAAAAATAAAATGTCCTACATTTTGATTTTTGTAACTTTCTTCTCTTTGATAACTTTTTAGCATTTTGTTTTTTCATTTTCAAACAAATACAAAGGATTTTTAAAGAATGGATATAACTTGACATTTTTTGATAATTAAATGTTATTTTCAGTGGAAAATGTCTATACGCATAGATTTGTGTTGTCGTGTGATAGATAAATTTAAGAATTTTATACTACTTTTAGTTATTAAAAATAATTCAGCATACAATCCAAAGCAAAGTAAATGACCACAATTGAGGTTCTTGCTCGGTTTAAAGATTGTTTGAATAATTATACAATCTTCTTTAAAAATATAGGTGTAACAATGTTTAAATATTAAGATTTATAAAAGCCCTTCACCGATTTGATGTGCAAGTAGAGCTTTCCAACATTTCGTTTTTACATACCTCGGTTAAACAAAAGGGATTTGGCCTCTTGACCCCTACACAATCATTGGCTCCCGTGCCTCCCTAAAGACTCTATGAGGCCACATGGTTGTGATACGGCGCACCGTATGAGATAAATATCATGGGGGCTGTCCCCCCCTCCGAAGACGATTTTTGGTGGTCCTCAAAAGCGCGGGCCTCAGGCGCAACCTGCTAGTCTGGGTTGGACAGCAAAAGCTGACTAACTAGTTACCGTAGCATTTTCCTTAAGGGACAGCGTAACTGAGAAGCATTGATGCGAGGAGATGTAGGCAGGGAAGACGATTAAAACATCAGATTCAGCTTCAGATGCCACCGGTCAGCCTTTATTAAAGAAGTCAGCAGATGTGAACTGGAAACATTACTTGGGCAGATAACTCAGGAACAACTCATGAACAAGTCGAAAATTCGGACTTAGGAAATGCTCAATATAGAAATATTTATATTTAAACAATGAAAAAATGTCCCCGACCGCGTCGATAAGCAAGTAGAGTATTCCAACATTCGTTTTTACAGACCACGAGGTTTTTTAAGATGGATTTGGAATTAAAATTTTACTACCAAGTGGAGGACGGAAAAAGGTTACACATCTTATTAATAAGCTACGTTGAATCAAGCATAATTAATAAGTAGCAAGGTTGCCGGTATCAGTTGTTGTCTTATATCAATTTGTCATATCATTATTTTATGTATGTGGCATTCTGAACCCAATGTCCCAAATGTTTTTTTATTTTTTTATTCATTATTTTATTTTATTGAGCGCATGCTCCAACTTTGTTATATTGCACACACAAAACGAAAGGGCACTCAGGCCATTTCGTTAAAAAGGTGGATATAACACCCAATAGCGACTACTTTACATCATTTATCCATGAGCTGCCATTAGGAGTAGCCGCCCATTCTTGCTCCCATTACTGAAGAGAAACAGCTCTGATCTCTCGCTTAGTTTTACTTAGAGAAAAAGCAACTTGTTTAGTTAACAAATTCGCTCTTTCATATCCAGGACAGCCTGCATGAACTTTCACCCAAGAAAGTATAATTGAGAAGGATAACGAAGTCAGTGAATATCAAATATCCCGTATATGGACTGCATCTTGTAGTTTTTTTAATTATTTAGGACACATAGATTTATCCCAAATGTATTAATATTAAATTTGATTTTTTTACATACTGTTATATATGTCAACAGAACTAATGCTAATAATAAAATGTAATTTAGAATAGGGACTGCTATACCACGTATTCTATAACATACGTAAATTAATATTGAACTTTATTAAAATTTTCGAGGTTTTATAAATTTTGAATTTTTTTCTATACTCATAAAACCCCCAACCTCATAAGCTAATTTAAAAAAAATGGAGAACTAGAAGACGGGTTGAAGGTAAGGACATAATCCGATTCCAGACTCCAGGCAACCCAGGCCTTGAAATCTATAAATTTAGACAAGTTGCCATCAGCAAATTTAAAAATAGTGGAATATTCAAAAGATATGACAGGGGTTCAAATTTTAATTGGGGTTAAAGTTAGCCAATAACTAGCGTTTCAATATATTGTCTTCCTTACCACCTATCTTCCCTCCCGTTGCGGTCATCGCTATCATCAAACAGGTAGTCATAGCAATATCACAAAGACAACTAAACCAACAAACCTACTCAAGTTTTATGTCTAAAACAGTCTGAATTCAGTCATGAGCCTCTAACCATAAAAATGCTCTGATGTATTATAAATATAAAAATTAATCAATTAAAAAGATCTGATCCACATATAATAATGTGGTTTTAATAGAATAAAGTTTTAATTTATGTATATTTTATACTTACAGAACTGCTTAAGTACAATAAACAGTACCAACCTGAAACATTCAAGATAAAAATTTTTAAAATGAAATCGAATACATTTTTTCAATATATAGCACAAATCCTTTAAAAAAATAAAGTCAGGAAAAAAGTGTGACATGAAGTTATGCTACTCCTCGGTGTACGAAGCATGAAACAGAATGTTAAGCAAGAAATGGATTGTTTAGCTAAGAAACGCTAAGAAACCTTAGCCCCAGAATAATTTTGTTAATATAAGAAAAAAATCATTGCCGGTACCAAGATTCGAACCTTAAACATGATGACGGGTACGAGTCTTTCATTTGGGAACTATAATGGTCCAGGTATAAAAAAACCTCGATTTGGGTAGGAAATTGAGAATATTTTTAGTACTTAAAAATATGAAGACCTTTTATTTTAAAGACCAGATAAAATATGCTAGGGCCCTTTTTGGCCTTAGTCTTTCGCATATGGGCTTCAAAATCCAAGTGAAATTAATAGGGGCCTTGAAGACCCTATAGATTGAAGTAAAAAATTTCAATTATTTTTTTAATACTTTAAAAACATTTGGGTCTAACACCCACACACACAATAAATATAATATATATATATATATATATATATATATATATATATATATATATATATATATATATATATATATATAAATATATAGGAGTTCCCCCTACCAAAAAATCCACCTCCCAACCTACCCTCTCCATGGCCCCCAATCTCATAAGCTTAAATATTCTTTCAACATTCGCTAAAAATAGGTTTTAATTATAGAAAATTATTTATTTGATAAATTTATTAATTATTCTTTCAGCGATTTTTAATGGGACAAAAATTTATTTAAAGAATATAATTTAAAATAAAAACGGTAAGTTGCGATAAACGGTAAAGTTGAGAATAATAATTCGGTTTTAGTTTAAGCATCAGAAAATGTAAAGTAAAGGATTCTTATTCTCAAACGTATTGAACTTAATAAAACCTTGAGGAATTGAAGAAATATAATCCTTATAAACCTAAGATATAAATGAAACGAAGCAAAAAACTCCTGTATTTTGTTAAATAGGCTAAACCCTATACAGAAGATGTATTGAGGGTTAAAGTATATCTTACGCTTCAATGATTTTCTTTCTACAATTTAAATGCAAAGCTTAAGGAGTCACCAAAGGTTCTTTGTTATAGTTATCTCCAAAATAAAGTATTAAAGTATATTTAAAGTTGAATTAAAGATAAAGAAGAATATAATCGGTCAGTAAATACAATATTTTTTATAAACGTATTTATTTCAAAAAATTTAAATAAAAATTATAAATGTAGCTCATAGATAAAAACAATATTAACATAGATGTTTCACTCCCGAGTGTAGTAGGAACACTCAATTGACAAGTTTTTGTTATGATTTAAGTTGGGGGTCTCATCACTAAGAGTCTTGAAGAGCGCTAGTATAAAAATATATTTGCTCTTTTCTCTACTAGATTGTGCTGTAGTATTTTTTTAATACAAACAGTTGCCAATCGTTTAGTAAAAAATAAAATAAAAGTAAACAAAGATCTATGGTATTCTGTAGTATTCGCGATGTATTTTTGTTTTTCAAAACTTGGGGGCCTCATCACGCGAAGCAGCACCATCGTTTTCTTAAAAAAAATAACAATAATTAATTTTCAGTGTTTTAGACTTAAAATTTAAATTTGGTATCTGAATATAACATCTCGGGTTGGCGCAAACGGATAAGTAAAGGAAAGAAACAAAAATTGAAACTTTAACATTAGAGGTTCAAATCCAAGGGGGGTCGACAGTATGGGTGAAGTAAGAGTGAAAAATTAAATTTTTCACTTTTTACCAATTTATACGAATTTCTTATAGAGCTTTCATGGGATCACTCATCCATCGACTCCTCATCATTCTAGCGCTGAAAAGCGGATGGAAAGACTTGATTACCCTCAACAGCTCCTTGTTTGGTTGAATAAAAATAAATAAATAAAAATGACAGAAATAAAAATATGTGACAGTTTCACGCTTCCACCACTAGACTGTACTACTTGAGCCTCCTGCATCCCATCAACTATTTTTTTAAAAAAAACCTTTGAGTGAGCCATCTATATATTAATATTGTTTATCTATGATGTACCTTATATAATCACAAGAGGCCTTCAAGAACCCTCCGCGGCCAGGATATAAGCGAATTTTCAACTGTACTAAAGAAAAAAATTAATTTGATTACGTGTCAATAGATGACATAATGTTTTATCATTTTGATACTACCGAGTTTTGCAAAACATGAATAGTTGACACATATAATTGTGCGAGAACACCAAGGAAATGTAACAAGCAAAATGCAATGCTACCATCTGGGAACTGTTCCACATCGATACATTCGTCATACTTGATGGCTCGACATAATGCCATTCCACTCGTTTCGTTACGTCTAACTCATCAGGGCGCCCGACAGAGCCTGAACTCACTCTGACCTCAATTAATTCCGAAGAATATAATGGAGTACTTACCAGAGGACGAGCGGTGCCTCTTACCGCCATCATGCATGGCAAGCAAAACATATATCATTTTGATACTACCGAGTTTTGCAAACATGAATTTGACACAATATCATTGTGCGAGAGACACCAAGGAATGTAACAAGCAAAATGCAATGCTACATCTGGGAACTGTTCCATCATTCGACATTCGTCATACTTGATGGCTCGACATAATGCCATGTCCCACTCTGTTTCGTTACGTCTAACTCATCAGGGCGCCGACAGAGCCTGAACTCACTCTGACCTTCAATTAATCCGAAGAATATAATGTGAAGTACTTACCAGAGACGAGCGGTGCTCTCTTACCGCCATCATGCATGGCAAGCAAAACATATATCATTTTGATACTACCGAGTTTTGCAAACATGAATAGTTGACACAATATAATTGTGCGAGAGACCCAAGGAAATGTAACAAGCAAAATGCAATGCTACATCTGGGAACTGTTCCATCATTCGACATTCGTCATACTTGATGGCTCGACATATGCCATGTCCACTCTGTTTCGTTACGTCTAACTCATCAGGGCGCCGACAGAGCCTGAACTCACTCTGACCTTCAATTAATTCCGAAGAATATAATGTGAAGTACTTACCAGAGACGAGCGGTGCTCTCTTACCGCCATGCATGCAAGCAAAAACATATATCATTTTGATACTACCGAGTTTTGCAAACATGAATAGTTGACACATATAATTGTGCGAGAGACACCAAGGAAATGTAACAAGCAAAATGCAATGCACATCTGGGAACTGTTCCATTCATTCGACATTCGTCATACTTGATGGCTCCGACATAATGCCATGTCCCTCTGTTTCGTTACGTCTAACTCATCAGGGCGCCGACAGAGCCTGAACTCACTCTGACTTCAATTAATTCCGAAGATATAATGTGAAGTACTTACCAGAGACGAGCGGTGCTCTCTTACCGCATCATGCATGGCAAGCAAAACATATATCATTTTGATACTACCAGAGTTTTGCAAAAACATGAATAGTTGACACAATAAATTGTTGCGAGAGACACAAGGAAATGTAACAAGCAAAATGCAATGCTACATCTGGGAACTGTTCATCATTCGACATTCGTCATACTTGATGGCTCGACATAATGCCATGTCCCACTCTGTTTCGTTACGTCAACTCATCAGGGCGCCGACAGAGCCTGAACTCACTCTGACCTTCAATAATTCCGAAGAATATAATGTGAAGTACTTACCAGAGACGAGCGGTGCTCTCTTACCGCCATCATGCATGGCAAGCAAAACATATATCATTTTGATACTACCGAGTTTTGCAAAACATGAATAGTTGACACAATATAATTGTGCGAGAGACACCAAGGAAATGTAACAAGCAAAATGCAATGCTACATCTGGGAACTGTCCATCATTCGACATTCGTCAACTTGATGGCTCGACATAATGCCATGTCCCACTCTGTTCGTTACGTCTAACTCATCAGGGGCGCCGACAGAGCCTGAACTCACTCTGACCTTCAATTAATTCCGAAGAATATAATGTGAAGTACTTACCAGAGACGAGCGTTGCTCTTACCGCCATCATGCATGGCAAGCAAAACATAATCTTTTGATAAGCTACCGAGTTTGCAAACATGAATAGTTGACACAATATAATTTGCGAGAGACACCAAGAAATGTAACAAGCAAAATCAATGACATCTGGAACTGTTCCATCATTCGACATTCGTCATACTTGATGGCTCGACATAATGCCATGTCCACTCGTTTCGTTACGTCTAACTCATCAGGGCGCCGACAGAGCGAACTCACTCTGACTTAATTAATTCCGAAGAAATACTGCCATGCATGATGGCGGTAAGAGAGCACCACTCGTCTCTGGTAAGTACTTCACATTAGATCTTCGAATTAATTGAAGGTCAGAGTGAGTTCAGGCTCTGTCGGCGCCCTGATGAGTTAGACGTAACGAAACAGAGTGGGACATGGCATTATGTCGAGCCATCAAGTATGACGAATGTCGAATGATGGAACAGTTCCCAGATGTAGCATTGCATTTTGCTTGTTACATTTCCTTGGTGTCTCTCGCACAATTATATTGTGTCAACTATTCATGTTTTGCAAAACTCGGTAGTATCAAAATGTTATATGTTTTGCTTGCCATGCATGATGGCGGTAAGAGAGCACCCTCGTCTCTGGTAAATACTTCACATTATATTCTTCGGAATTAATTGAAGGTCAGAGTGAGTTCAGGCTCTGTCGGCGCCCTGATGAGTTAGACGTAACGAAACAGAGTGGGACATGACATTATGTCGAGCCATCAAGTATGACGAATGTCGAATGATGGAACAGTTCCCAGATGTAGCATTGCATTTTGCTTGTTACATTCCTTGGTGTCTCTCGCACAATTATATTGTGTCAACTATTCATGTTTTGCAAAACTCGGTAGTATCAAAATGATATATGTTTTGCTTGCCATGCATGATGGCGGTAAGAGAGCACCGCTCGTCTCTGGTAAGTACTTCACATTATATTCTTCGGAATTAATTGAAGGTCAGAGTGAGTTCAGGCTCTGTCGGCGCCCTGATGAGTTAGACGTAACGAAACAGAGTGGGACATGGCATTATGTCGAGCCATCAAGTATGACGAATGTCGAATGATGAACAGTTCCCAGATGTAGCATTGCATTTTGCTTGTTACATTTCCTTGGTGTCTCTCGCACAATTATATTGTGTCAACTATTCATGTTTTGCAAAACTCGGTAGTATCAAAATGATATATGTTTTGCTTGCCATGCATGATGGCGGTAAGAGAGCACCGCTCGTCTCTGTAAGTACTTCACATTATATTCTTCGGAATTAATTGAAGGTCAGAGTGAGTTCAGGCTCTGTCGCGCCCTGATGAGTTAGACGTAACGAAACAGAGTGGGACATGGCATTATGTCGAGCCATCAAGTATGACGAATGTCGAATGATGGAACAGTTCCCAGATGTAGCATTGCATTTTGCTTGTTACATTTCCTTGGTGTCTCTCGCACAATTATATTGTGTCAACTATTCATGTTTTGCAAACTCGGTAGTATCAAAATGATATATGTTTTGCTTGCCATGCATGATGGCGGTAAGAGAGCACCGCTCGTCTCTGGTAAGTACTTCACATTATATTCTTCGGAATTAATTGAAGGTCAGAGTGAGTTCAGGCTCTGTCGCGCCTGATGAGTTAGACGTAACGAAACAGAGTGGGACATGGCATTATGTCGAGCCATCAAGTATGGACGAATGTCGAATGATGGAACAGTTCCCAGATGTAGCATTGCATTTTGCTTGTTACATTCCTTGGTGTCTCTCGCACAATTAATTGTGTCAACTATTCATGTTTTGCAAAACTCGGTAGTATCAAATATATGTTTTGCTTGCCATGCATGATGGCGGTAAGAGAGCACCGCTCGTCTCTGGTAAATACTTCACATTATATTCTTCGGAATTAATTGAAGGTCAGAGTGAGTTCAGGCTCTGTCGGCGCCCTGATGAGTTAGACGTAACGAAACAGAGTGGGACATGGCATTATGTCGAGCCATCAGTATGACGAATGTCGAATGATGGAACAGTTCCAGATGTAGCATTGCATTTTGCTTGTTACATTTCCTTGGTGTCTCTCGCACAATTATATTGTGTCAACTATTCATGTTTTGCAAAACTCGGTAGTATCAAAATGATATATGTTTTGCCATGCATGATGGCGGTAAGAGAGCACCTCTCGTCTCTGGTAAGTACTTCTATTATATTCTTCGGAATTAATTGAAGGTCAGAGTGAGTTCAGGCTCTGTCGGCGCCCTGATGAGTTAGACGTAACGAAACAGAGTGGGACATGGCATTATGTCGAGCCATCAAGTATGACGAATGTCGAATGATGGAACAGTTCCCAGATGTAGCATTGCATTTTGCTTGTTACATTTCCTTGGTGTCTCTCGCACAATTATATTGTGTCAACTATTCATGTTTTGCAAAACTCGGTAGTATCAAAATGATATATGTTTTGCTTGCCATGCATGATGGCGGTAAGAGAGCACCGCTCGTCTCTGGTAAGTACTTCACATTATATCTTCGGAATTAATTGAAGGTCAGAGTGAGTTCAGGCTCTGTCGGCGCCCTGATGAGTTAGACGTAACGAAACAGAGTGGGACATGCATTATGTCGAGCCATCAAGTATGACGAATGTCGAGAAGATGGAACAGTTTCCCAGATGTAGCATTGCATTTTGCTTGTTACATTTCCTTGGTGTCTCTCGCACAATTATATTGTGTCAACATAATGTTTTGTTTACATATACATGACAATCAATAAAACCGGAATGAATTCTGGTAATACTATGAAACTTCGTATGTTTGTCAAGCCAACTTTGTATGTGTGTAAAAAAATAGAGCCCAATCTAAACACTATAATAATATTTGTGATTTTTTGAAATGTGTGTGGGGTCATTAGTGTGGGTTAATGGCGTCACACATATATCATAAACATCAGAGTTCGCGACATTAGCAAGGTTGATTTTAGAACTAAGTTTTATTTTAATCCATGAATGCGTGCGAAAGTTAATGATCGCCGAATAATGAAATTATTATTACTTGACAGCCTAGTTAATAATAATTTCTGAATTTTTTCATGAATAATAGCAAAACATTTTATAAGTTTATTATTATATTTAATGTTAATTTATGTAAAACGCCATATTGAAATTTTACACACTTTTTCATATTTTTAATGTTAATTATATATAAATATATATATATATATATATATATAATATATATAATTATATATAATATATATATTATATAATAATATATATATATATATATATATAATATATATATATATATATATATATATATAAATATATATTATATATACGAGAAGTGACAACAAAGTCAGTTCTTGTGCTCTGAAATTATTAATTTCTAAGCATCACAAGTAGCAGCTGAATAAATCCTTATCTGTTAAATTGTGTGATTAGGCATTTTGTGATATAATTCAGATTCAAATTTTAAAACTAATGTCAACTTAAGAAGTGACATGACTAAACAAGCAGTGAGATCTACTAATCAAGTTAGGGCATGATAAATTATAAGTAGAATCAGTCTGACCAACTGACAGAGTCCATCCGACATAAGTATTCTATCATCAAGTACCGACATGAAATATTTTTAAATTACAGCTTAAACACAACTTTAACCTCTCTTTTTTTGAATACTATAAAGTAACATGAAAATTCTTTCCAATATTTATAAGCTAAAATCATTTTAGAGTTTTATTTTCTCTAAAAACCCAATTTCTGAAGTAATGATGCAATTATTGGAAGTTGTATATTTTGGAAATTGACTTTCTTCTATCTTATTGGGTTAGGATTTGATAAAAGGATTACCGGATATTTTATAAAAAGACATTAGAGACACAGTTTTACTTTTAGTAGGTACTTATGATGAAACATCAGTACACTATACTCTTGAAATATAGATATAAAAATAAATGCCGTTTTATAGAACCTTTTGGTTCATTATAGTATTCATCCTGTAAGTACCACAACAGGGTCGCATCATTATAAGTTATGTTATAGTTGGCAAAATCTGTTATCACTGTTAAACCAAACCTCCAAACTACAAGGCAGAAAAAGTATAGTATTATAATGAATCTACAATGAGGGTCCTAAATTTTGCCTATACCCAGTTTCATTTAGGGTAAGTGATCCTTAACGAGTACCTGACAACGCACAGGCTCGAGACCACATAGATATGTATATATGCTGTTAAAAAAGGTTCGCGGGTACCAGTAGTAGTAGTAGTAGTAGTAAGAGTGGGGAGGCCATGCCTGCTGAGTGGACCTCATCTTTGTGTCCTTAACACCATTGCGGGTACCAAGTTTCGGACCTGTGATCCTGGTCGCATTTTAATTCACATCAAAACTTCTAAACACATATAAAGTCTCGCGAAACCTATTATTTCGCCACAAAGAACATCTTAAACGGATGTGCGTCGTGGTCCGAGGTTCGACTCCTGCCACGACGCCTAACCCATTAGAGAATTTATTTTAAAGGAAATTCGCTAAAACATCAAAAGCGAGATTCTACTTTAAATTTGTGTTGTTTACTGACCATATTTTAGGTTATTTACCATGTTTTTTTGACTTTTTGGTCACATAGGGGGGTCGTATTGTCTCTGGACCGGCTTTATTTATATAAATTCTTGATCAGTCTCTCCCTTTCAACAAAATATCTCCTCAATCCCTCTTCCCTCTTCCATGACCCTCTTCTATCTCATAAACTAATTTTTTCAACAAAATTAACTATCATGTTACTCATTAAAACTTAAACTAAGACGAAACTAAACACATATTTATCCGTTTCGCGTCCCAAATTTTAAATAATTTCAAACATTATTCCGTGAACAACGAATTATTCGGCTAAATTTAATCCAATTACAAATTCTTTATACTTTTTCTAATAGATTTCTAAATGAATTCTGAGATAAAAAAGGTATACTGCTTTTCTCAAGCAATAACCTTTTGCCAATAACGTTAATCTATGACATAATTCTCAATAAAGTTTTGTTACAAACAAACTCTCTAAGGGCCTTTGTAACACAAATTAAAATGTCACCCACAGGTGAGTAAATAGGTTGCTGTATAAATCTTTCATCTTGAAAAATGTCTTGAAATTATAATTTTCTTTTAGATTTATTTATTTTTATTATGAGTGGTAATGAAACAGAATATTTCACTCAAAGAAAAAAAAATTTCTTTTATATTACTTTATTTATTTTTAGCATGAATGGTACTGAAACTAAATAGAATGGTTAATTTACTTAAAGAAAAAACCAGAGGCCTCAGGCTTCTTTGCTGCTCCGCAGCGTCGGCGCGGGGGGCCGCTTCGCGACCCACAGGCCTTCTTGTGGCCACACTGGTTTATATAAGTGGCAAAATACCACGATATAAGCGAATTTTAATTTTATGTCAATTAATTACACATTGTTTTGTTTAATTTATAGATGTCAATCAATATAATCAGAACTAATATGATAACACAATGAAACGTCGTATGGTTGTGAATCATACATAATAGTCATGTGTAAACAAATTCAGCATAATCTAAACACTATCTGAAGATTTGTGATCTTTTAATGTTTGTGGGGTCATTATTATGGGTTTATGACGTCACAAATATTTCATAAGCAATAGGGTTCGGGACATTAGGAAGGTTGACATTTTATCATAAGTGTTATTTCAATCCGAGAGAAAGGGTTCGAAAGTTATCGTGTCTAGGACACAAAAATCTCGTACATACATACATGCATCGGACAGTGAGTCTCGCCGTTAAAAAAATCCACCTCCCCTTCCCCCCCCCCCCCCCCTCCATGACGCCAACATCATAAGATGATTTTTTCTTCAAAAATTCGCTAAAATGAATAAAATGTAACAACATTTTTTAGGTCAAATATAAATTTATTATGTCTTGTAAATAGGCTTCATATGCAAAGAAAAATATATCTTGTAGGATAGGTAGTATACATTTCATTGTATTTTCAATAGAATTTTGAGAGAACAACTTATTTTTGAGGCGAAGGAAAACACTGTTATTTTGATTTTCGCGAAAAGGCACGATGAAGGAAAACTTCATTTTTATGAGAAGCCATTATAGATTCCGATATTATTGAACCTTTATTTTTTTGTTTCATCAGTATAAACCATTTTAATTTTTTACTAGATTTCTTCCTTTCTTCCTTTCTTCCTTTCTACATTTTATTTTTTTTAATATTTGAATAATAATGATAGCCTAAAGACTATTTCACTGAATAAATATATTCTTAAAATCTAAATTTTGAAAAGCAAATTCTGCAAGCACCAGTTGTTTGTAACTCTTTTTAGAATACATAAACAAATAGTTGAATGGTGTCTCTCCACGAAACTAAATTATTTAAAGTGGGTTTAAGTTTTCTTGTTTAGTATATAAGGTCAGACGAAGTTAAGTCCAACCTTAAAACCATACCCTTGTACATTCAAGTATTGTGGAGTACGCGTTCGAAGTAAAAAGTAAGAACAAAACAGGTATTGACACCTAAACTGTTGTGCACTGATGATGACTTCAAACTTGAAGTCATATCATAGTTAGGTAAAATATTTTTACCAAACTAGGTTAAAATATTTTTTCAATAAAGCTTTTTTTTGTAAAGGGACTATTTTTTTCATTACTTTCAATTGATTCTATTTTGAGTGATTCTATAAGAATATTTAACTATAATAAGTGTTTATTGTATATAAATATATATACCATATAATAGTATATTTACTATGTATTATATAACTATACATAAAATATAGTATATTATAAGTAATTCATTTAGAAAAGGCAAAAAAGTATTATTCTAGGTTCATGTATATTGCAGCGGTAGATAATGAAGTCACTAATAAACATTTAACATGCTTTTCTTCATGTTTCATGCAGATTACACGATTCAAAGGAAATAAAACTAAAACATTATGTTGTGAAATAGGAATATTTTATTGCAAAAAGTGAAAATTTAGTTGACTTGAGTTTGAGCAAATAAGGGAGTCATATTGTATGCAGTCTTGAGATTTGTGAATATTACTGGAGTTTTGGTGACGGAGGGACGATCACAGATGTCGGAATGCCGGATTGCTTGCTTAGTAGACGACGTGTTTGGCGAAGTAAGGATAAGCACCATAAGAGTAAGGGTAAGCACCATAGTTGTATCCGGTGTATCCAGAGTAAGCGACGGGGGCGGCTACAGCGGGGGCAGAGTAGAAAGTGGGCTTTTCGTATTTGCCAGGGTAGTATTTGCCATCATCATAACCATAATTGTAGTGGTAAGGGTAAGCAGCATAGGGGTAGGCACCGACCACAACGTCCTTCTTTACCCTCTCAGCTTCTTCGGCGTAGGTGCAAGCTACAGCGACGGCGAGGAAGAGCTATAATAAAACAAAAACAAATTATAAGCTTACATAAAAATGTATTCAAAAACTATAGAGGAAAATTAATTTAAGCTCGACTTACAAAAGCAAAAGCTCAAATTTGAATTTAGCTAGTTATCCTTACAAAGCTAAGTATGACATATTTAGATCAAAGGTTTGACTAATTAAGTCAAACTAAGGAAATTTTCAAACTCAGTTTTTAAAATTTGAACAATAATGTTTAAAAACATATAAAAAGTGCCTCTTCACATAGGAAGACAAAGAACTAATAGTATAGACATTATAGGGTAACAAATATTTATAATGATTTATTGACTGTAATAGTTGGTAGTTTCTCATTATTTTTACAACAATAGGGAAAGATAAATCACTGAAATGCGATGAATTGTTGGAAAGAAGAAAACAGATTGGTCAATAACCTACGGCAGATTCTGAATAGTATAGTTTTAGACCAATTAGAAACTTTTCTATTACAAAATTTTCCTATCCTATAGAGTTTGATTTTTACATGAAACTATGGTACTTCAAAGACCGTATATAATCGTTTTACCAATTTTATTTCACCAAGAAAATCATTACATTGGTAAGTGTTCTCGAAGGTGATATACATGAATAAAAGAACCACGATTGTAAAGAGTAAAAATATTTGACAGGAATAGTATATTTCATAAAAAAATATTTGATCGTAAAGCAATAAAAAAGAAAGAAATGAAAAAATGTTAGAAGTTAAATAAATCAATCGTGAAATTCAATTAAGACTGGATACAAGTTAATTCATATACTGCGAAAAACCGGTTTTGATTTAATAGAATAGAGCGAGTTCTGCAACGGGTTTATTATGTAGTGACTAAGCCTTGATTTTAACACTGATCTTGACATTGATAAAAGCATTAGAAAATAAGGTGATTGACCGTTCTTCTCGTAGAACACGTAATCTAAAGGTTAGTATAGCGATCGGTAACAGATAATAGAGTAATTGAAATGTGATACATTTTTGCTGTTTTCATCATAGAGATATATAATAGAGGAGGCATATCCTATCTCAATGCATTGAAACATCAATTTGGGGCTTTTAGAGGCTCTGTGTAACCTCATTGAAACCTCCTTTAAGAGTGAGTTAAGGTTATAATGAATAAATTAATTTCGACTTCCCGCGAAATTTTCCCGTTCTATTATATAAGTTATTGTAATTATGTACTGATCACTTGATTATATTGTTAGCGAAGGTTGTCAGGTTACTATTATTACTCTAGTAATAATAACTCTATAATTTTTATGATTTATTAATGCTACTTCATTTAGAAGAGAAACAAAAATTAGAAATTAGTCAACAATTAAATTATTCAGGCAACAATGCAAAAAATTCTTTAAAAAAGAACTTGCTTTTTGTATGATATTTCTTATGCATAAAAATACAATTTAAAGAAAAACTAACGTTAAAAATTTAAATTTGTTTTAAATAACTTAAAATGTAAATGACCATTCAAGTGCTCGAGTTAAATTGCTATGGGATAATGTGCTTAAAAACTTAACTGCAATCCTTGTTTTATAAAGAAAATGATAGCAAAAAAGTTAAGTCAACCTATTAATGAAATTAATGAGATGTAACAATGAAAGAGTACAAATGACTAAGCATTATATAAGGAAAAAATACATTTTCCTAAAATCTTAGAAACTAAAATTAAAATTAAAATCTAGGATTCATTTGCAATTTATTTTTTATATTTAAATTTTGCAAAACAACTTTAAAAATTTATTTTAAAAAACTATGATAATTAAAAGAAAATAGTTATCTAGAATAATTATTCTGATATTATCATTTTATTCAAGATTATATTATAACTATTAAAAGGTAAACTATGAACTAAACTAAGTAACAATACTAACTAATAGAAAACAACTGTCAAATTTTAAAATTTCAAATATCATTTTTGAATAGTTATTCAAAAGTAAACTTTATTATCAATTTTAATTTATCATAAATATGATATAGTTGATTTTATTTCTAAACCATTTCAAGCACAAAGATGTTATGTCTTAAATAAATGTTTCCGATCTTATCGACTTTTATCTATTTATTCATTAAACTTAAATAAGAAAAATAAATATAAAATTTCTTTAAAATCTTAAAAAAGAATAAATACTAAGGGAAATATACTTCATTTACGTAATAATTTTCTATTGAAAAATTTGTAAAATTTAAAATTAACTTGTATAATTTTACCTAATAAGTTACAAAAAAAAGTTATTTCACTCAATACATCATCGTTAGTTTAAAAGTCAGAAAATATAAAAACTTAATATAAAGAAACAATTTATCTCTAGGAAATGTTTTCAGGTAAGAAACGCTCTGACGTAGGAAAAGTTCTGATTTTATTTCATTAATTACTTTCTTAAACTTTTGTGATTATGACAGATAAAAAAAGATTGTTCATAATTACTATTTTTTTTAAGCTTTAGTCAATTATAGACCAATTTTAACAACAAAAATAATTATAGATGAATGAGCAATAATAATGAAAAAAAAAAAAAAAAAAGTAAGTGCTTAGATTACAATACTTGGTACTCGTAATACTACGTACTTACGAGTACCAACTCGTAAGTACGTAGTTTTTACTAGTGATTGAGCGAAATTTGCTATATATTTGAAAATTTGTTAATAATAAGTTATATGTCAGATTATTGTTTTTATAGCAAGACAGTAAAATACATAAAGCTCAGCTTAAGCAATGTCAACTTAAAATAAGATAAAGAAACTTAAAGTTCAGAACTTTTGCAATTCAGTGATTTTTCTATAAAGTATAAAGATAAACCTAATGCTAGTAAATAAAGGTAAAACAAACTTCCAACTTATCTACGAACTTAAACTGTTTACTAGAACATAAGTTAAGTTCAACATTTATTTTAGGTTAAAGATAGATATCAGATTTTAATTTAAAAAGTCAATTTAAAATATAAATAAAATTTGGAAAATAGAGAAATTTAATCAACTTACCATAACCTTGAAGGCGGCCATTATAAGAGGTTTTGTTGATGTTTGTCAAAAACAAGAGAAGGTTCAGAAGGATGTGATGCTAGTGTCTTGCACCATCAAGTCTTATATAGTACTTTAGCTCATGTCATGCCTCGCTCTCATTGGTTCAAGACGACTCGACCTTGATACATGGGCGTTGGTCCCCCTTCGAAAAACGAACCTTTAATGGATTTTTCTTAACGGATAACATGTTTGATCGAATTTTATCAAGAAATTTATTTCAAGATGACAATAAGTAAAGGATTCTTGAAAGAATCATTCCAACTTATATTCTCGAACATAATCACGGTGGATCCTCTGCAATGCAGTTTTTTACTTATTTATCAAAATAATTTTGCTCTATATAGATGAGATCTTATTGTACTCAAGAATAAAATAAAATTTATTAAAAATGAAAATAAAGTTGGCATTAGTCGAACTTAGAATTACAAGGTAACCGAATTTCTAGGTGTTATAACTTTTGATCTATTAAAGCACCTTTAAAAAGAACAACAATAAATAGTCAATACAATCATGTAATATAGTACGGTGTTATGTTTCAAGAAAGCCATCACAATACCATCGGTCATATAGTTTTTAGTTAATTTATATTTTTAAATGAATAATATAATTCATTATTGTATACGATTTGTTAATTTGAATTTTAACTAAGTTTTTCATACAATTTGAAATGCCACGACAGTTAATTTATATATTCGCCAATAACTAAAAATTTAGTTATAGGCGAATTACAAGTAAGTTATTGTACAAACTAAAAATTATATCGCTATCAAATTGTTATTTCAAATCCTTCATGTTTTAGGCTAACTGGCACTATTTAGTACGTCGATTACAGTAAGAAAGTTACTAATAAATAACTCAGATAAAGATGACACAACAAAAAATGTTAACGTAAAAATGTATTCTAAACCATATAACTTGATTTTAAGTCTAACCTCGGCCTAGCTATGCTCACAATTAAGTACAATGCAATTTTAAGTGTCGCACCAATAAACTATATGCTACATGTTCGCCAATAACTTATAAACTAAAAGTTGAATAGATATGAATGTCCACTGCTAATTTATAACTTGTTTCGCTATCTGACTTTGACTTTATATCAAACGTCGAAAATAATATGAAATAAAATTTACAACCCGATAAAGTATAAAGATGTTATAATCAATGTATTTAAATATCAAGATGAAATTTAGTGGATCGATTGAGCACCTATAAATGTACGTTTTTGTTATGTTTTAACTCGATCGGCCAACTTATTCATTATTAACGATTGCGTCAGCAAAATAAGTTATCGCAGTCTAAAAAATGTCATCTTCGATCTACAAAACTAGACCAAATGTCTGATTTTCGTGCCAAGTCACAACTCTACAAATAACCCTAGCGGGAGTTACGCGACACACACAAACACACGCGCGCACAAACACGCGCTGCACGATCACTTAGACCGTCATTAAAATGACTGAATACTACCTTAGTCTCGGTGTTTTTGAATAAAAGCAATAAATAAATGCACATTTATTTGATATCTTCACGTATTACTTTCATTACAAAAGTTTAACATATCTTCACAATCTTAAAGCAATTTGGCAATTAGCCGTGGTACCTTTATCTGAGGTTGGACACATTGGTTGGTACACCATGTAGTTTCTTTTCTTTCATAATATTATTAATAACTATAATTATTATTTTACCCATTAGGATAAAAACAATACATTTTCTTATACCTACGTTATTAGGCGAGGTAATGTAAAAACACTTAAGTATAAACAACATTATATAATCATTCAGCCTTTTAGTATATTTTAAATAAAGCAAAACAGAAAACGTAAATTATGTGAGCTTAATATATTTCTAACTTTAGGTAAAAAACGTGGTCATGAAATCTGCTATTACAATCATTATGGCGAAGTAAAGAAAATCACACCTTTTAGTTATATTTCAGTTTTATTAATTCAAAAGTAAACCAACAAAACTAGTAAACAAACAAATAGATGTCTTCATATTCTTTGTTTTGGTCTAAAATAATTATGTTTGACAATGTTCTAGTTATCCTTTTACTAAACACATTTTTTGTATGAATAATCAAAAAGAATAAAGATACGCATAAAGATAAAATATAACAAAGATGATGTTAATATTATTACTTGATAAATGTTTTTATCAAGTAAAAAACTGTTTTGCTCGGAAAGTATTGTTTAAAAAAAATCAGTGTTCTTTTTAAATTAAAAGTAAATTTTAAGTTGGAAATTACTGTTAATTTGTTGAAATGAATGACTAAGCAAGCCAACCCATGTATTTTTTCATTTATCTGTATTTGTTCATTTATTGTCTTTTTCCATATATTCTTTTTTATTTTGTACTCATTTGCTTTTGGGTGAAAAACAATTTTGTGGTTTTCATTAGTATTTAGTGATATTAAAGCGAGTAAGCAGTAGTAGTAAGTAAGTAGTTTAAATTAAGCAATACAGCTCTCTCCCTGGGGAGAGAACTGTATGGGAGAACTGGTAAGAGAACTGGTTCTCGTACCATGGGAAAAAACAGTCTTTATATCTCTCTTTAATTTCCTACCTCGGCTACGCCTCGGGAGTAAATTAGCTAGTTTCCTGGACTCCGCCTCAGAAATCATCTCTATAAACCCCTCGGCTAAGCCTCTGGGTTTAAATATCATGGTTCTCTCGGCTTGCACCTCTGGACCCAACAAAACATCGGGGTGTAATGACTCTGTTTCCTCCCTTGGTATATAAATAACTATTTGGATCTAAAGAAGGTATTTTAGCAAATACAAATATATCTTGACTTTAGGAAGGTTTTTCATCTTTTTATCAAGAACCAAAAAAATAAACGATCTTTAGGATACCACCAGGTTTTCATCTCTTGTTTTGATTATATTTTTGTAATCTAAAAGTTCGCTGCTCTAGAGGATACAGCTACCTCAATTTTTAACGGTCAATTTAAAAATTGCAAATTCATTAGTTTAAGGGGAAAACGGAAGGCTAATTAATATGCGCGTGTAGAAGCTCATGCGCAGGCTATTATTAGACCGGTTTATTGAAGCTTCTATTCTAAACAACCAGTCTTTGAACTAACGAGTCTACAGTAGCCTAATACTCGGGACAAATCTTATATACAAAAGGGGAAACTTTTTCACAGGCCTATGTGGTATCAAATAAGGAAATTCTAGCGCGGAGGTCCGCAAGCCTATTTGTTTAACAACCTGAGCAGTAACGTCACAACTTATTATTTACTTTTTTCGAATAATTTAAAGAAAATCCAATAAGCATGTCGTATTGAAACGAAACTTACTTATTACCTAAGGGTATACACTTTTACCAAAATTCAACTCAACTGGATTATTTTCCGATTTTTTACATTTTTTAAGTGAACTCATGATGATTATCAAATAAAACTTGGCATATATATATATATATATATATAATATATATATATATAATATATATATATTATATATGTTTTGTCTTATGCATGCGTGCCGAATCTCAAATTTATTGCAACATTTGTCCGCGTTTTATGATTTTTTGAAATGTTAGTTATGTCAGTGTTGTTGATTTATGACTTCATAAAAATGTATTTTCCAGATAGCATAATTTAACTTATGGACTGATTTTTGTACAAAGTTTTAACTCTCTAGCATAAACAGGGTGCTACAATTATAACTGACACACATATACACATACAGACAGAAAAGTTTTTGAAAATACCTGAATCGGATAATTCATATGACATCCCGGTTTTGATTTTTTTGCAAAAGCAATGCTTTTCCTATACACCGACGACATAAATAAGGAAAATTAAAAATAAATCAAGTTATATATAGATAGACTAACTAAAAATAAACCAAAGGGAGCTAAAAATGAAAATTGTAGTACAAAAAGATTTATCCGTTGATTTAACAGATAATAAAATGGTCTACAAAGTACAAGAAAATGAAAGATATGAAAAGAAAAAGTAAGATAATAAAACCCCCAAGATAAAAGCATTATCATGGAAATGACATAAAAAAATTGCACAAAAACTGAGATAGATCGGGACAAAAGAAATAAAAGTAACAAAGAAGCAGTAAAAAGTAAAATAAAATGTCCATCTCGACGATGGTGAAAAAATGTCTTTATTCTCAGATTTAATTTTCTTCTTTTTTACAGCCGCTCATAATCTTGAAATAAAGATTCAATGATAAGGGCTCTTCAAGTACAAGTGGGAGTTTTTCGTACTTTTAATAATATATTGTAATAAAACGGGACATAAAAAGAATATAATCAGAAAGTATTGAGAAATCTTAGCTATGAAACAGCTTAAATAAAAATATGAAAATACTTAAGCTATTTTATTAACATTAAGGGTGGCGGTGGAGTTATGTTTAGCACCTGCATGCGCATGCAACATTGACAGTCCGGGTTCGATCCTGATCGGGGCTTCTAAGATTTTCAATCGAGGGATGGAAATCCTTTAATGTGCCGTCCTACGAAAAGGGCGTTAAGCGGGTGGCTCCAAGCCTATGCGATGTCAGGTACTCTTAAAAGATCCCTGATCCTAAAAGAACCTATAGGTTTAGGCAAAATTAGGACTCTCAATAGGTAGGTCACATAACAAATATATACATGTTTCATATTCGAGAGCAGGAAGGCTTAGTATGGCAGTGGGCAGTATTGTTTCTAGTTAAGCTATAGAAACATATAATAAAGCCACGGCTCTTGTGTGGATTACACGCAAAATGCCTGCGCTGCGCACTAGGATTCAAAAGGTAGTGGTCTACTTGCTAGGTGATCTATGACCTCTCCCTAATTACTACCACAATCTCTATCTCATTAATTATTTTTTTATTTATTTATTTGTCAGGCGTTGGTTCTAGGCGTTGCAAGTTTTCTTGCGACGTCCTGGATTCACTATAATGCTTTGAAAAAAGGAGACGACAGGGTAAGACGTGAGGGAGCCGGAAGGCTCAAGATAAGACCTAGCCTGAAGTAATGTGAATAACGGTTCCAGGCTAGGTTCAAAGATGTTTCGTGGGGTGAGTTTTAGTGGGTATGAGGCAGACCCTGAGTTTAAAACTGTTAACAAACCGCTGTCTTTGTGCTTAAATGCATCTCTCTCTCTTTTTCCGTAACATTTTTCCCGCAAGAAAATGTTACCAAAAAAAACTATCTCTTTATTTATGTTCAGGACGAAGCATCCTAAAGAAGGGTGGGTTTAAGATATTATTAGGTTTGTTTAATATTTATCTTACTCCCAAACTAATTAGGCATGACCTAACTAATTAGACAAAGTAGTTTGGGAGTATTTAATCGAAATACTCCCAAACTACTTTGTCTAATTATAAATTTAAATCACAAAAATTTATAATAAAATAGATTTATGTATAAGCATTGCGTATTCTCCATAAATTACCTGTTCCATATAAGGGTCAAGGCAAAAAAGTATTTAGTCAACGCGACCCAAAAGATGTATTGGGACAAACCCAAATAAATTATTAGATAAGATTGAGAATAAATACCTTAACTTTTAATAAAGTTTAAATTAGAATATTAATTTAATTTAGATACATCAAAAGGCTCAGCAATAGCTATACCAAAAGCAATAAGCCTCTTATAAATCAATTGCTTCATAGTTACAAAGTACGAGTTCGGATGGTTCTTTATATTCTCTGCAAAAACGGCATAAGTCACTCTCGTCAACACCTAAGTTTTTCAGATGAATCTAGAGGACAGTGTCCTCTAAAAATCCAATTAAAATTCTTAATTATTTTTCTTTAGTAGTAATAGATGTTTGGATCTGTTATTAGAGGGATATATAAACACTCTGAATTGTCGCTGTTTAGGTGTAACCCTCTTATAAGATACAATACCTTCCTTTGTAATTTATATCAGTATTTTGATATGGCTGTGAGAAACATAAATATGTTGATATGCTGTGAGAAACTGATATGCTTGTGAGAAACCTAGAAATATGTTGATATGGCTGTGAGAAACCTAAATATGTTGATATGGCTGTGAGAAACCTAAATATGTTGATATGGCTGTGAGAAACCTAAATATGTTGATATGCTGTGAGAAACCTTAATATATGGTCTGTTGATATGAATGTTGAGATTGTTGATTATTCTGTGCGCGCAGAATTGTTCAGGGCCAAAAGGCGAACCACTAAGTTTAATAGCAAAGCAGCACCCAGATGTTCTGGCACCTCAAAAATGAGAAATTGAACTAGTTAAATTAAAATGTATGCACCTCTGACAACTTCAGTAAGTAATTAAGTAAAGCTTTATTGAGAAAAAATACAGCATATACAAAAAACATGAGGAAACTAACTTAAAAAATTTTTTTTCCAAAAAAGCCACTCCAGGGATTTTGAAAATCCGTTAGGAGGGGGTTTCATCATTTTTTTGAGTTAATTAAATAATAAATAGTATAATAATAATAATAATAAATAAATAAATAGAATTAAAAAGTAAATTACATGAATAAATTAATTATGTTTTAGAGACATTTTTTTTTGTATCGATTTAATTGATTAGAATAATTACTAGGCATGAGCTATTGCTATTTATAATATCACAATCATATTTAACTAATATAAAGTATGATGACATTCAAAGTATATACTTGTTATATAATTATTTATTTAACCTATTGCAAGTGAGAGCACCTAAAGTAATTAGGGGAGGTGGTAGGTTAACTGGTTAGTATAAGCCAACAAAATTATAATTTAAAAATGGGGGTTAAATTAATAAATCTGATAAAACAGAAAAAAACAATATGTAGGGGGTGAGGAGATTTTTTTGTTTCTTTGCTTTACAGGAATAATTTTTTTTTTTTCAAGAATTAAGAATTCTGTGTGAAGTTTAGCTATTGTATTGGTTAATTAAATAACTTCTATATTTAGTGGCAGCTCTAAGATATGCAACTAGCTGGTTCCACTCACCATTGTTTAACAAGTCGATATATTCTTGTTTCGAGAGAGTGGACTTATTTAGACATGATATTCTGAATTCTTTCAGCAATGGGCAAATTGCTATAAAATGGAAGTTTTCCTCTCTGAGCCTCAGGTTACACATGGTACAGAGCCATTGTTCTTCGGTTCTCCCGTGTCTGAAGTTCAGAGGGAACAATTCTCTAAATACAAGCTTTAAATATTAGGCTAACATCAATTCTATCTCTAGTATATATTTTAGGATTCAATCTGTACCCATAAGTAAGTAGTCTATAGTTTGTATGAAATTGTGCATCATTTGCTTTTTTGATAGCCTGATCTAAGGCTGCTTCTTTTACTTTGCCTATTATTTGCATGCATTTATGTTTAAACAGATTAGTATTTTGTGTGTCAGTTGGTTTTAACGGTATGCAATGTTTATTCCCAAGCTGTTCCCAGGCATTCCACCAATAAATATTTATTTTCACTACTCCTTTAGCTAAAAGGTTAGTAAACCTAGACTCATTTTGCTCAAAAACTTGGGCTAAATATCTTGTTTGGGTTTCCAATGTTTGTGTTATGATTGGGTCCAGACCTGTCTCCAGAGATATTTCATAGTTAGGTGTGTTAGTAGGTAAGGATAAGATTTTTTTTTTACAAAATATCTTTGGAGTTTCTCAACTGCTTCAATCCACTGAAATCCCCACACTTGCGCACCATAGTTTATTATAGCCAGTGCTGTGGTTTTAAAAAATTTTATTTCTAACTTCAGTATTGCTTTCAGTAAAATTAACGCCTCTGAAGATGATTCCCTCTAGTTAAAACTTTAACTTCAATTTCCTCTTTAACAAGGAAGCCACAGAAATATTATAAACGTAGATACGTATTAAACGCGGATAATATGAAGCCAATTTTTCTATATAATAATTTACAACACGATTTGGTAGTTTAATAATAAACATTGTTATGCAGTCATTTTTCGTTTCTTAATAAATATTCCATAACGAATTCTAACCAACAAAAATATAAATTAAGTTATCTCTGAAATCTTTCAATCTTAAAGTTATGTAAATAGACTCTAATACACATTGAATTTGCATTAATAGAGTTTTAGTTAGAAATTACAATTATTTAAATTTCTATTATGATCTTTAAATTCAATAATATGATAACAATCAATGTAATCCTAAAGAGAATATATGGAGATGGTGAAGGTCAAATGAAGTCATTTATGGGATAATATTACCAAGGAGTTATATTATAATACACTATAGTAGTGAATTTTATACAACTTGTACCGTAATGTTCCGTAATATTCCATCTGATAAACTTTACCAACGCGGAAAGTTGTATTCTGGACTATACTTGATAATTGTTAAAACGTGATGCACGCTTTTGATGATTTTTCGGCTTAAAAATATTAAAACATAAACACAGGTAAAGTATAATTATTTATACATACGTCTAAATGTTTTTCAAAACGACAATCTTCAAAATATTAAGACAGGTTACAAAATAAATGCATACTTATTTTTACTTTTCATGTAAAAAACAAAACTGGGATGACACTGGAATTATCCGTTTCAGGTGTTTTTAAGACCTCCTGCATAGTTTTTACAACGTTTTCTGTATGTGTGTGAGCGTGAGTGTATGTGTGTGTGAGTTTTATGCGTGTGTTGAAACTTTGTACAAAAATAAGACTATGAGTGTTAAAATTCTTATAAATCTCCTTATGCGGGCAAATAAATTATATATTAATTTATAATAAACCTCTGTTACTTTTTACCGTTTTACTAAAATTCCTCACCCTTATCCTTTTTCTCAAGATTTTTCAAAACAAATTCTGGATTTATGGTTGATTCTAATTTTTTCAGACTATAATTTAATTTACACTCAAGAGTCCGACCACGAATTAGATAATTCAGGATTATGCTGATGTCGCATAGTAAATTCAGTTAAGTTTACATTAGAAGTAAACTTATTATTTTTTTTCAATTTTAGTTGTCATTAAAACTAAGTTTAAGTAGCACGAATGTGCTGCTCAGAAAATAATTTGTTTATGACGTTATTAACCCGCAATAATGACTTCTCAAAATGTTTGAAAATTATGAAAATCATAATTTGAAAATCAAGTTTAAAAATCATAAAACACGGAAAATGATGCGATAAATTTGATATTTGGTACGCATAAAGCCATATTCTCTGCATATGTTCAATTTTTATCAAATGACTTGTGTGTGTTTTTTTATTTAAGAAAATGTAAAAAATCTGAAAATAATCCGATTGTGTTGAAATTTAGTACAAGTTTATACCTTTACGTAATAAATAAGTACACTAAGTTTCGATTTAATGCGACAAGTATATCCATGATTTTTGTTGGATCATAAAAGTTAGTGATCAATGCCTGGATGGGTGACCGCTGGGAATGAAACGAACGAATTACTGTCTGAGGACAAAGGAAGCGAGTCCGAAGTAGGGAGTATGAACGCAGCGAAACTGATGTGATGGGGGGAAAGTTCTGAGGTAGCCCGAACCTGATTTTTTATTTAAGTTAATTTTTATATTAAAAATTAACTAATGCTGATAATTAGATGAAAAATTGTTACTTGCAGGTTTTATTAAATGTGTAACAAATGTCAAGTGTTTCAATTATTTTTTCTGAATTCAATCCAAGCTGATAGAATTTATAAAGGTGATTCAATAGGAGGGTTTTTATAAATGATATCATTTTTTTAATGTTCGGTTATAGTCCGGAGTTGACGTAATTTCAGGAATAAATAGTAAATTTTCAATGATATAATGTAACACACGGATAAAGTCAATTCACAGCGCGCCAAAAATATGGGATGGAAAGAATTCTATTGGTTTAGAACCACTGCGCCCCATCCCCTTCCACCTCATGCCAACCTCGGTACAAAAAAATATCTTTTTCGTAAATAAAATCATAAAAAGGCAACACTGGTTGTAAACATTTGTAACCTTTCGTCGTTTTTATTTTCCTCATTGTGCATATTGATCTGTCATATTAATTCTATAATATGAAACAATATGCATTCAATAATACAAACTTGGCACAAAAAATCAGTTTGTTTTGGAAAAAGTAATTATAGCTGACGATTTAAATAAGCTTTTATCATAGAACTATTATAATCCATTGCATTACGTAATTATCAACTTTAAATCCACTTAATTCATACTTCCCGAACAAATTTAAAGCAACACTTAGTTGATAAATTTATGAGACACACAATATTCCTAGTTAAAAATTAAATAAATTATATTTAAAAAATAAAAAATACGATATAAAATAAAAACAAATAATAAATTTCAAAACCTGAGTTACAGTGTTATCAGAGTAGAAATTTTTTTGTTACTTAAAAGAAGGGATTCTTTTGTTAAAAAAATAGGGTTAAGAGCATTGAGATTTTGGCGGGCTGTCAATTGACTTTAGCCGTGTGTTATATTATACCTGCCTCTACCGATTCCTGCAATGACGTCACAAGTCATCAAAAACTTCAGGTTATAACCTCCGAATGCGTTTGGTTTGTTTACATCGAATTGAATCACCTTATACATTTCTAATATCTTGAATTCAATCTACTAAAACACAACATCTGGACTGGATAAGTTAGAAAAAACCCTGGTTTCAGAATTTTCAATTCTAACTCATCATCTTTTCTAAATTTCAATAGTATAAAGTATAAATGAGAAAAAGTCATTATTCAGGTATGACCGTAATTCCGTGGATTCCTGAGGTCAATCCTTTATTCCCCATCATATTAATTTATAGTTTTAATAAAAACTAAAATAAAAATAAAATTTTTACTTTTAATGTAAACTTAACTGAATTTACTATAGGACATTAGCATAATAAAAAAAATTAAGAGAAGATGAAATAAAACTTTCAGGTGCTTTGCCACATTTTCAAAGGAAAAAAATATCTTTTCTCACTGGCAATAGTATATATATTAGAAATAATAAACTTCTAATGGCTCTATGGCAATAGTATATGTATTAGAAATAATAAACTTCTAAGTAGCTCCATGGCAACAGTATATGTATCTTCTAAATAGCTCTAATATTACAATTGATAACAGTATTTATCTCCAAGTTAAAAATAGAAAATAATTTTTACTCAAAAAGTGGAAAAATAAACTTACTGCCCATATTTTGAAGGACGAAAGAAGCATTTTACGGCTTGTTAAACGGCTACGCCTCAGGATTTAAACACAAACGTGGCGTAATTACTCTGTTTCCTCCCTTAAATAACTATTTACAACAAAATAAATTTGTTGCTCTATTATTTTATTTCTTTTATATTGTTATAGTTACACTTTATTCTTTATCTCAAGAAAACTACTGTGATTAATCACTCTTTGTGAAACAAAGAAAAACACAATTTTTCTTCAAGTCTTTTGTCATTGGGTGCCAAGATAAAAAAATGTTCAATGACTATCTTGAAATGGATAGGGTGGTGTTAGGAAATTTTGCGGCACACTTGGCCACAAACTAAGAGACAAGTCTTGGTATATAACTACATCTCTGGGATAGGTTTTATACTCTGTTACTAGAATAAATCTCTTCTATTAATTTCACAAGACAAAGATAAATCGGTTCACTAGGGATTGGAAAGTCCATGTTGCTTGTAATAAGATAGTTTTTAAAATTGAAGCCAAGAAAGCAATCGTTGCTTTAGTTTCTTTAGACTAGGGATGATTTATTGGAAAATATTTTTAACAGCAATTTTTATAGTTGTAATTTTTTTTAACATCACTCGTGTAATAACAATGCAAGATTTTTCTTAATCTATCATGAAAAAATCATTCACTTCATATTCCTTCAGTTTTAAAAGAAAGACACCTGTACATTTTAATAATATTGTCTACTATAGTTGCTTATTAATAATCTTAATTCATTCTTATTTAATAGTTTATTAAATTTTAATTAGTTTTTACATTACTTAATTCCGTACGGTAATGTAACATTGCAATAAGGTTAAATTATCCAATACGTCTAAACTAAAACCCCTTTAATTCATCCTGAACTATTCGAACACAAAAGACGTGATTGTGAATTTTAATTATATTAAATAATAATTATTAAAAGATTACAATTTAAATTTAATAGGTTAGAAATTTCCTAGGCAAGAAAATATGTTTGAACAGTATAATTGAAAATATAATTGAATTTTCTAACTCCTAATGTATTCAAGATAATCAAGAGTATAATAAGGGAACAGTCATTTTACGTAGGGTTGTGAGTTGATTATAGTTTATATTATTTTTATATATATTTACAAAGTAACAAAAGTTTAGAGTTAGTTACTTAAAAGTGCTGCAAAACGGCCAAGGAGTATAAGAAGCTTCATTTTATGTGTCAATGCAAAAAAGCAATTCCTTCTTCAGCCAAGGTTCAAATCCAGCTCAGAACAGTAATTTGTTACATTCTTGCCAGCTCATGGTGCGCTAATAGTGTAATAAGCTGAACAGTAGGACAACTTATTATTTTTTTTTTGTCGATTTTTCAAAAAACAAAATGCACTAAAACAGCATAAACTGAGTTTCATGTAAGTGCAAATAATAATTTTAGGAATAAATATGTGCATTTTCTTTGAAAAAATTATTAATAATAAGTAGTGACTCTACTGCTCAGGTTGCTAATATCGAAAACTTAAATAAAAATTTGATTGATAAGCAAAAAAGCGTGAATTTCAAAGAAAATTGCCTGGCTTGCGGACCTCCGCGCCAGAATTTTATTATTTGATAACACATCGGTTATTAAAAAAGTTTTACATATTATATATAAGGTTTGTCCCTATTAAAAATAAATGTTTACATTATTTTTCTTTTAGAAAAACCTTAATAACGCCCGTGCGGAATGAATGAATGGTTTTAATAACATGGCGAGTGTAATATATTAGATTAATATTTTGTATACT
Organism: Microvelia longipes; assembly: GCA_018340805.1. Classification (NCBI taxonomy): domain Eukaryota; kingdom Metazoa; phylum Arthropoda; class Insecta; order Hemiptera; family Veliidae; genus Microvelia; species Microvelia longipes. The sequence continues at coordinate 29,209,256 of JACMZG010001911.1, read as the reverse complement.
ATTATGCAGGCATTCCAATATTGTTATGAATGTAACAAAGCTAAATCTGTTTAATAAAAGGTTACTGACACCATAACTAAAGAAAGGAGATACAAACTACTATTATACGCCTTAGTTAAATAAAATATACTCACAATACCATTATAAAATAGAAGGTTAAATAGACAGTTATATTTATCTGTCTTAAAGTAGCACGTGACGAAATATTCTAAATAAAATATTAGCTAAAAATTAGACTGATCGAATAAACAATCTGAATACAAGACACCAAAAATATGGAAAGCCTCTCTCTCAGCAGTATACACTTCTTTAATTCGTTTAGAACTAGTAATAAATGAAGTTAAAGTCGTGTTAAACTTGAATCACTATAAATTAGCAGAATACGTATAAAGAAATTTGCTAAGACCACATTTTTTTCAAAAGTTAGTACATATCTTTTTAAATTAAAATTACCATTAATTTGAAACGGCATGAAAGATTTCTCCTTCTCCTCATTCACACATGCATATGGACGTAACTTTTTATTAAATTTCGGTTTAAGTGCTGAAAGGTGTACATTTGTTAAAAAAGGGTTGAGGATGCAATCGTTGTTATAACACTTCCTCCTCATATTATAGTAGACAGAAGCAGAAAATAAATTTGAATCATTCAAAAATGTTTCACCTAAAAAGTTTGTTTAATGGACTTGAGAAAATTGATTATTTATTACAATACCACAGTAGTTAGGTAGGGTTGGAGAAAGGGAAGTAAGAGAGAGCACTGACGGAGAGGTGATAGATTACTAAGGAATTAGTCTACATCGGCTGGATAAATAGAAGGAACCCGGAGATCGGATCTTTTGGCTCACCAAGATAGATGAAAGAGTTCTATTCCTTATCATCCCAAATATATAGTTTAACACATGGCTAAAATCAGTTGACAGCACAAGAAAATAGTGTCAAGGAACTAATGAGGTTGGTCCAATTTAAAACATCCAGGAATAACCTCATTGGCTCCCTGGCATAATTTTTCCACGCTGTCAATTGATTTTAGCCATGTGTTACACAAAAGATTTTAGGAGACAGAATTTTATAGAATTTTAGTAGTGTATTACACAACAGCCCAATTCACAGGAGAAACGTGGTTTAACAGTGATTGACACAATACAAGCCCCAGTGTTGTCCACTTCTGAGCACAACACTAGCCCCATTTTGAGATGAAACTAATTAACCTGTCCATAGGCATAGAATCAAGAGTATTCTTAAATCCACGGCGACACTGAAACGTCACAAATTTAATATTGGCTCGTAACAAACATATTCAATCAAACAGGTTCTGTAATTTGTTTTTAAAAACCGACTAATAGCATTGTTTTAAAATGCAATCGAACAATAACTGATTACTTATACTAATAGTATACTAAAGCTATAGTAATATTATTATAATATTACTTATTATTATATTGACTTATAAAGCTACTTTCAGAAATCTGAATATTCTGAACCGACTTTTTTTTCAAAAGGCAACATCATCGACAATTCTTATACCTTTAATAAGATCCTAGCTGGTACTTAATTCAATTACTTTAAATGTGTTAAATATAAGTACCGTAAGTTTTTAAGAATCTCCTGCTGAAGTCTTAAGGCTTAATAGTAGTTAGAAGTATTATTACTACTACGCTGAAACATTAAAAAAGATCAGGTATTCATCTAAAGTAAAGATCATGGGTTTGCTTTCTGGACGCACCCCTGATTTCTGTATCTACCTGCTGCCTTCTATAAGAGGTAGTATGTAAGAATAAATTAGATTTAAATTTGTGTAGTGTTGGTTACCTTTTGGTAATTGCAGTTCACTAGGAACCACCACAAATTCCCAGAATACTGACATCGCAAATAAAATTACATGACCACTTCAGGCATTCACTAATGATCTCTCTGAAGATCTTCAACCGTCAGGGTTAAATGTAAGATTAAATATTGATAAATGCCAAAATGTGATGTTCTTCATTTCTAAGAAAAGTTGTGACCAGCGCATAACAAAAAATAAATGCTAAAAATCTTAAAATAAAATTAAATGAAAGATAATATCAAATATTTGTATATTGCTACTAACGAGTTCTAAAGAATTGGAATTATATTGATTACAGTGACAAGATAAACATTACACTTATCCAAACAAGAATTGTATCTCAAACAGTAAAATTATAAAGAAAACTATCTATATTTTGCTATAAAAATTATAAAATGTATGGAATAAATTATATTATTTGAAGTATTATAATATTATTGAAGTATAAAGATTGTATTTATTATACTAATATACATATATACAATTTAAATTTTACTTATAAAAGAAGGCTAAAGAAAAATTGTATTCACGTGAAATAAATATCGGAAATTTACAACATCCATCAATGTTGTGACACTTAAATTCAGTAAAACATAACTTTAGTATCTGTTTATAACTTTATAAAGTAACATTTATACTGAAGGTATATAGAAAAGGTATATAGAATATTGTTTTAGTGCTAATAATTCGACACCTAGATTTCGCCTTAATTATGCGTTTTACGTGATTTTAAAAACCCCAGAGTGATTTTCACAATGTTGGCTATTTTTTGTGTGTATGTGAATGTTTTTGTATTTGTAATCATCGTAGTTCCCAGATGATCGTATAATGATGTATAATCGTAGCAATATGATCGTATAATCATCCTAACCAAAGAGTCTAGAAATTATTATGACGTCAGTAACCGGCAATTATCAGCAAAAAGTTGAAAATTCAGAATCAGCAGATTGTTTTAATCGATTTACAATTTAGCACACACTCTCACACCTAGTGGTGTATTGGACCAACACATTATTAGCATTACTTAAATTTTTACGTGTTTGAAAAATTGTAGAAATAAAAAAATAATCCAATTTAGTAGCAATGATAACAAGTTTCGTTTTGATACGCAAGTGTTTCTACGGTTTTTGTTGGAACGTTAAAGTTAAGTAGCATCCAGCGAGGTCTCTGCCTGAATGGTGACAGTCTGAGAATAAATCGAACGTAATTATTGTTGGAGGACGAGCGAAGCGAGTCAAAGACGTGTTGCAATATAAATTTGGTGATAATTATATTATTCTAAGGACAAGCGAAGCGAGCCTAAAGAATCCAATAATTATTCTTTCCTTTATTTAAGTCTAAAGAAGTAAGAATGAGAGTTGGGAATCCGAAATAGCAAGGAAAAGATCCAAGGTACCCATAGCTGATTTTAGGAAATACTTTAATAATTATAAGTCATAAAATATAAAGGTACAGAAATAAAAAAAAGAAATTTGCAAGGAACCCTTATGAATTATATAGTTCATCATTACTAGCTTTAAGCAACGTAAGTATGTTAAGTATACCACATCAGTAAGTGATATGGTATTGGATATGGAGATTGTATTAACGCCGCCCTATCTCATTTAATTATTGATATAAATTTGACTTATTATACTGAATTACAAAAATTGCAGTTTAAAAATTTAAGCGTAAAAACAACAAATTAAATGAGAAATAAGCGTGATGATGATTAAATGAGAAATAAGCAGTTATTATGCTTAAATGAGAAATAAGCAGTTATTATGGTTAAATGAAAAATAAGCAGTTATGATGATTAAATGACAAATAAGCAGTTATTATGCTTAAATGAGAAATAAGCAGTTATGATGATTAAATGAGAAATAATCAGTGATTATGATCAAATGAGAAATAACCAGTGATGATGATTAAATGAGAAATAAGCGGTGATTATGATTAAATGAGAAATAAACAGTGATTATGATTAAATGAAAAACAAGCAGTCATTATGATTAAAAGAGAAATAAGCAATTATTATGATAAAATGAGAAAGAAATAAGTAGTGATTATGATTAAAAGAGAAATACGCAGTGATGATTTTAAACTTGTTTTAGATGATATCGAAGAAGTTGTTGAAAAAATTATATTAATAAATTATAAATAATGTTGTTAACAATTTTCAACGATAAATTTATATTTTAATTTAAGGTAATTCTAAACCATAACAGTTTACAAAAGCTAATTATAACATCGAATATTCAAGCATCTTTCTGCCTAAAATATTATTCATAATATAGAACCTCTATACTTTACTAAGTTAGTTGATGAAGCACTATGAATTTGTGTATAGAACCAAGAATGTTTATACTACATTAATGTTTATAATTCAGAGTATGTAAGCCTTTTGTACATATAAGTGTTAATTATTCATGTTGTGATACAGAAACCTCCTTTCTAAGGCCTAGACGTCAAAACAGTATCTCCATTTACTCTTAGCGTTCACAAACTCAAAACATGAAGAACCTTTCAACTAAGTGTAAAGTGTTGAACCTTTTAACGTTCTAACATTGCTATCGAGTAAAAACCATAATAACACCATTTATTTCTAAGGGTAACATTGAAATCAGAAACAATCTTTATATTTTCGTCTATAGAACGATAATACAGTGTGGCAGTTGTTGAAGGTGTTATTCGTTACATTATAAAATCTAAGACTAAACTTTCGAAGTTTTCCATTTTGAAAGAAATTATATACTCAGTTCAAATTTCCATGCGTAAAAATTGAATGTTGGCATTAATTAATCAGGAAAATTCCGGCTTTCAATCCATGTAAACAAATTTTCCGAAATGCATTCTAAGAAATAAAAGCACATTCCCAGATACAAAACATGTTTTTGTCTATACTTTTGACACTCTAAGTGAGGTGTCAAAGATAATTTTTAATTTCAAAGTAAAAAATTGAGCTTATGAGATTAGAGTCATGGAGGGGGGAGTGGACAGAGGTGGATTTGGATAGGGGGAATCTCTGATCAAGAATATATATATATATATATATATATATATATATATTATTATATATATATATATATATATATATATATATATATATATAATATATATATATATGTATGTATATATATATACTATAATTTTTCAAACAATAAACAACATTTATTATTTAGTAACAAATGCAATTAAATCTTAGCTTTATTAACAATAATAAATGTTTGCATTATTGTGTTGTAATAACATAATTGTAATTACATAATAATAATATGAGTTTCCTAATTTTGAGGAAAATAGCCCTTCACTTGCAAGATTAGATTAGACTTAGATTAGACTAAGATTATAGACACATAGACTTAGATTAGTGCACTACTAATCCGAGTGGTGCAAGTGATGCAGTATACATCAAATTAGGGATAACCCCTACTGGGATAATATCAGGTGGTAGACACAACCGTTTTGGGTAAGAGGTATTTTTTACATGCATTCAAAATTTCTTTCGGCTGGCATTTTTTATTATTATTAAATATCATTATTAAATAATTTATTTACAATTACAAAGTACATAGATTAAAGATCAGTTCATGGTTGTCCCTATAGGCTCAAGCTGAACAGGCGTTAACCTAATACTAAATTCTTATAATTATAATGTTTATCTATAAAATGAATATTTTATAGTTTATTTATTTATATTTTTAACATTTATTTGATTAATAATTATCTAAAACCTATTACATTATCTATTACTTGGATACCATTCCGCAGGTATCAATATAAAAAGTTCTTTCTAAAGAATATTCCAATAGATCCGATTTCGTTACAATCATATTTTACAAATACGTAAAAAATCACAGATGGTTATAAGAGAAGCAAAAAGACAATGTCCAGTACCGGTAGAACGAAAAGGATATCAAACAGTACAGGATGGTTGTACCTCCTTGAACTCCCGACCACGCCCAGGCCTTGCCCTTTCTTCACTGCCAAGGTTGGGTGGCAAGTATTTTGTTTTTATTTTTCTTAACGTCTTTTTTTGGCTTCAACCACGCCTCTTGAAAAACCTGCGTAATTAGATCCTTTCTGTACTTATTTCAGGAAAAAAATTAGCATGAAGATCGGAAACTTGTAAAAATAATTATATGACATAAGGTTATAACTCTCCAGTAGGCCTCTAAGAAATTATTATAAATTATACCTCGAATTTTCATAACATATTTTTGTACGTAAGAAACGTTAAACTTTGTATTATAATGTTTTAACTTTTAAGAAAAACAATAATAAACCCAAAACAAAATTAAAATATTTAAACCTGAAATCCTGGAAACTTAAAACAAAGAATAAAGAAATAAAATATACGCCACGTATCTTAAAATATAAACTAAATAACAAAAAGAAAATCAAAATACTGCACTTGACAATATAATTTAAATCTCTAACAATTAACAAAATTATAAAAGCATCATTTTTAGAAGAAAATTTAATGTTTAAGAAAAATACTTGCTTCATGGAAACTATTCCTAAGTATGTAATCTGATTATATCATCTTTAATCGCACTACTAGTTAGCATAGTTTAGTCGAAACTGATTTATTTAGTGTTGCCTCATTAGAGGGGTTCAAGGAAAAATGCTTCAGCTTCTGAGCTAAAATGTATCTAATAGTCCATTCGAAATATTAGGTTTATATGTATCAATATCTATATCTTTATATTTTAATTTATTACTGAATAATACAACTAAAGTATCGCTCATCATAATATGTGTTTATAATATTAAGAATACCCTTAGTTGGTGGCTTAGTTTCATGAGTTCCATAAATAAACTCGAAACCAAGACGCCACAAAAGGATTCTTTCATCCTCTACGCCTCCGTGTCACCCGTGTTACCCTCCACGTCACAAGTTCGTGGATCAGAGCTCAGCTAATATGACCGTTTGCAGCTTTGCATTCATATTTCAACTTAAGTTTCCCTGGCCCGATCATCTCGTTTAAGATATCACTATTTATTTCTATCTTATATATATACATATATATATATATATATATATATATAATATATATATATATATATATATATATATATATAATATGTATATATATATATATATATATATATATATTATATATATATATATATATATATATATATATTATTATATTAGGGTGGCCCTTAGCTATAGGGGTGAAAAAAAATGTTAGAAATGTTGTGCTCCCAACCCCTAATTTTGTTCGAATACATGAAAAAAAATTCCATAAAAATTTTAGCCCGATCGGAGGTGATTAACAGGTGCCGCCGGGCCTTTGAAGTTTTACAGGTGTCAAAATTCGTCAAAATTGATTTTCGTGACAAATTTTTTCTGTGATTTTTTACATTATTTTCTAAGTAAAAACAATGCTTAATCCACTAATTAGACACTATGAACTTATCATTATGACCTGAAATCATCTTAGTTTGTACTTAATCTGACATTTAATGGTGGACATATATATTTTTTAAAAAAGTTTTTAAAAAACATTTTTTTTTCTCTACACTGCAAAGTATAACTCATATAATATGTTTTTTGTTATCAATTCATTGGCATATTATGTTCTTGTATACTGTTTTCTATAATTTAAGACCAATAATTGGTTATTTATACCAAAATTAGCAGATCTAATGTGAAACATACAAAACACTGTCATCCTATCTCGCAGTAGGTGAAAGCTAAGTAATGAGAATTTTGGTTTAAATTTATTTTCAAACAAGCCATTATTGTGACATTTGAAACTTTGTGTGTTACCCCCCTTTGCTTGATCCCCCCCCCCTCTTCCCTTACCAAATTTATTAACCTTTAACAAATGGTTAATATTTTTTTTAGTACAGCGTTGCAAATTTTTAAATCTATAGCCTCGTTATTGACTAATGATTGAATAAAGTGCAAGTGTGACATTGGGGCCTTACTCGCACTTGTGTCACCATACCACGCTCTTAAATACACTCTAATAAGAAAAATGTTAAATTCTCTCATAGAATTTTTCTTAGGTAGAAAAATTCTACTAAGAAAAATTTTGTTTGGTAGAAGAAAAGATTTTTCTTTGGTAGACAACTTGAACTCACTTCTAAATAAATAAAATTTTAAACAATAGATCGCCTTCGACTTCCATCTTGTATGGCTAATAGCACCTGGCTTTCTAAATGACACTCCTCGAGGCGGGGTCTCTCCTAGAAAAATCACTGCTAGCTCCATTAGCTCCCTGTAATCTTCTCTTAATTGTTTTTCTTTTAAACTTTTTACGAAGAAGTCGAGCATATCTCTTCTTAAACTTTTAGGACATTCTCCTTCAATACCAGAAGACTATTTTTTTGGGTCTATCTGACCCCATGAGTTTCTGAACCTAGAAAACAGTGGAAAATCTGGCCCAAAAGTCGGTCCCACCAATTCATTGAATACACCCTTTAACACCACTTCAAATATGTGGTGCCTACAAGGCAGGTATAGAAAATCCTTTTCTAAGAGGTTCTCAATATTTCTGCAAGCTCCATTGTTCTTACCAGTGTTCGATGCCGTGGTGTCAAAACACATCGCTTGGACTGAATCAAGAAGTTCTCATTCTTCAAGACATTTATAAACTAATGCGGCTTATTCTGCTCCAGTGGCTACTGGAGCAGAATTGATAGGAGCTCCGAGCATACCACAGGCTTGTGGTATGCTCGGAGCTCCTATCAACTTGATTTTACGCCATATGAAATAAGAACTGCATACCTCTCTATCTTATTGTCTTTTGTAATATTAGGATGAAGCTTCCCATCCCAATGCACAACAGAACACTGATTTCTATCAATACTAAAGGTTTTTAACATTTCCTTGTATCTAAGAATCCTTAACTGGGATCGTTTACAGCTTATTGACTTTCTGTTAATTATCAAGTCCTTTGCATCATGGCCTAACGCTTCTGCTGTGGTAACTAATTCATGAACAGCATCTCTGTCTATGTCCTCCTGGATTTTTATTTGATTTTCGGCGTCACTATGGGCAATATCAAATAAATCATCCAGCCTGTCTGTAAAAGCAAAACAACTACTGATTGCAAACTCAGTCGTTTTAGAAGAATTTTTCTGAAGACAACAACAATGGTTAGAACGAAGAACTCTTTCACTTGTCATTTTATAACTTAAACAAACAACTTAAACCAAACACTTGATTTAAAAAAGAAATTAAAATATTTCATGGTAACAGTTTGTTGTTTGATCTAAGACTGGAACTTTTTTAAGTAAGTCAAAGGGATTAAAATGATTCATTCATAGTACCCCTGCTTAGATCACTTCCATCTTGCATGGTTTTTTCCTTAACTCATCTTTAATCCTTAAGTGGACACTAGGTTTATTTTACCTGAAAGTATTTTGGTAAACAAGTTTGTGTCAATTACTAATAACTCTATTCAAAGTTATAACCTATCTTGCCTTTCTTTATTCTATTCATTTTTTGTGAAAATTGTATAAAATTTTATATTTCATAATAGGGAAGAGGGGGAAGGTCAAGCAAATGGTGTGGGGGGGGTAACACACAAAGTTTCAAATGTCACAATAATGGTTTGTTTGAAAATAAATTTAAACCAAAAAAAATTAAAAATTCTTGAAACTGAATTGGACTATTACACTCATTACTTAGCTTTCACCTACTGCGAGATAGGATGACAGTGTTTTGTATGTTTCACATTAGATCTGCTAATTTTGGTATAAATAACCAATTATTGGTCTTAAATTATAGAAAACAGTATACAAGAACATAATATGCCAATGAATTGATAACAAAAAAACATATTATATGAGTTGTACTTTGCAGTGTAAAGAAAAAAAATGTTTTTTAAAAACTTTTTCAGAAAAAATATATATGTCCACCATTAAATGTCAGATTAAGTACAAACTAAGATGATTTCAGGTCATAATGATAATTTCATAGTGTCTAATTAGTGGATTAAGCATTGTTTTTACTTAGAAAATAATGTAAAAAATCACAGAAAAAAATTTGTCACGAAAATCACAATTTTGACGAATTTTGACACCTGTAAAACTTCAAAGGCCCGGCGGCACCTGTTAATCACCTCCGATCGGGCTAAAATTTTTATGGAATTTTTTTTTCATGTATTTGAACAAAATTAGGGGTTGGGAGCAAAGAAAAATGAAAGTTCATTTTTAAGGGCCACCCTATAATATATATATATATATAATATATAATAATATATAATATATATATATATATATATATATATATATATTATACACATTCATATATATGTATGTGTAGTGCTTACTATTACAACTCTATACTAGTTAATAATAACAACTTGGTCCGCGTCCACAACACTACTAATGAATATATTTAATATAAAGTAAACATGTCAGTTTTTTATTATTATTTCAAATCTAAGTGAACCGCCATACGACTCCCCCCCTAGAGGACGGAGTCTGAGAAGGAGACTAGTTTCCTTGTCTCTAGTCTTGACTGAGATATCTCTTCGGGTTAGGTATAACGGTTGATATCAATTTTGCTTATATTTTGGTAAGCTGGTTTGAGTCTGTCTATGAAATACTCTTTTCCTCTCCTTTTATGAGTAAGGTATAAGTTTTCTCTTTTCTTACGATATTTTGTATGGGCCTAAGTATGGTGGTTGTAATGGTGATTTCGTAGCACAGTCTCTTACAAACACGTGTGTACTCGTTAATAAATCTTTATTGACGAATACTTTTTTCTTTCCATGCCAAGACGGCGTCGTGGGTCTAAGATGATGAAATGTTTCCGAAAGATGGTTTATAAAGTCATGGTGAGATAATTTAGATGCGTTTTGTTTTTCCAGAAATTGGCCAGGTAACCTTAATGGTGTACCATAAACAAATTCTGCTGCACTCGCCCCTAAATCTTCCCGATATGCTGCTCTAAGGCCAAGCATTACTGCTGGTAGTGCCTCAGGCCATGGGATACTCGAATGGCATTTTAACGCGCTTTTCAGCGGTCTATGGAAAGATTCAACCATAGCATTTGCTTGAGGGTGGTATGCTGAAGTTCTTATTCTCTGTATTCCGCATATTTTCAACAGTTCCGAAAATAGGCTTGCTTCAAACTGGCGTCCTTGGTCAGTTGTAATTATAGCAGGTGCGCCAAATCTGCTGATCCAACAGTTAAGGAATTCACGTGCTACCGTCTCTGCAGTAATGTCCGAGAGAGGCACGGCTTCTGGCCAACGGAATATCTGTCTACGCATGTGAGTAGATATTTGTACCCTTTAACTGGAGGTAAAGGTCCTACTAGATCAATGTGCACATGGTAAAATCGTTCGCTGTCCAAAGGAAATTGATTTAATGGAGATGTGGTGTGTCTAGTTACTTTACTGCGTTGACATTCTAAACATTGTTTAGCCCAATTTAAGCAGTCTTTTTTCATGTTCAGCCAAACAAATCTGTCAGAAACCATTTTTATTGTGGTTCTTCTTCCGGGATGAGATAAGTTATGAACGGAGTCGAATGCTTGTCGTCTAAATTCTGGTGGCATATAAGGGCGTAGTTTACCGTCAGATATGGCACAGATTATAGAGACGTCGCAATTAAACATACATACTTTGATTAGTTCTAGTGATGAACTTTTGTTTGCGTACATATCCTGGAGTTCGGTATCTTTGTTCTGAGCTAAAGCAAGGGATTTGTAGTCAATTATAGAGCCAGTTATAGAATCAATACGTGACATAGCATCAGCTACGACGTTGTCTTCGCCTTTCACGTGAACTATGTTAGTCGAGAACTGTGCAATATAACTTAAATGTCTTGTTTGACGAGGAGAGCACTTCTCCATCTTCTGCCGAAATGCAAAAGTGAGAGGTTTATGATCGGTCATAATTTTGAATTGGCGGGCTTCTAAGAGGTGTCTGAAATACCGGATTGCAGAGTAGATAGCTAAGAGTTCTGTCATATACACTGTATCTCTTCTCAGCTGGAGATAATTTCCGTGAGAAGAATCCAATTGGACGAATTCCCTTTTCCTCTATCTGATTTAGAGCTGCTCCAATTGAGACATCTGAAGCGTCAGTAACCAAAACTATATTTGAATTATTGTTAAGAAAAGCGAGAGTTGTGCAGGAAGCTAGTTCTTGCTTACATGACTCGAAAGCGATGTTCATGTCTTCTGACCACTCTATTTTCCTAGTATCATTTTTCTTGGCGCCTTTCATCAATTCCGACAGAGGAGCAAGTAGTTCTGCCGATTTAGGAATGAATCTGTGGTAGAAATTAAACATAGCGATAAAACTACGGAGTTCTTTGATTACAGACGGTCGAGGGAATAAAATTATAGCATCTACCTTGTGAGGAATTGGTTTAACGCCTTCATCTGTGATTTTGTGGCCTAGGTAATCTACTTCGGTCTTTCCAAAATTACATTTCGATGGGTTAACAGTTAGTCCATGTTGCATCAAGCGATTAAATATGATCTCGAGGTGTTTTAAGTGTTCAGCTTCGTCTTTGGAGGCAACTAAAACGTCATCCATGTATGGAAATGCAAAATCTAATCCTTTTAAAACTTCATTAATGAATCTTTGAAACGTGCACCCAGCGTTTCTCAATCCAAAAGGCATCCTGACGAACTCGTATAATCCAAAGGGTGTTATGACAGCTGTTTTTGGGATATCTTTTGGTTCAACTGGGATCTGATGGTAAGCTTTAGTTAAATCTAGTGTACTAAATATCTTACAACCGTGAAGATTTTGAGTTATATCCTGAATATGTGGAAGCGGGTATCGGTCTGGTTCAGTCACAGCGTTGACCCTTCGGTAGTCTCCACATGGTCTCCAAGAACCTCCTTTCTTAGGAACCATGTGAAGAGGTGATGCCCAACTGCTACTGGATGGTCTGCATATACCTTGTTCTACCATTGATTCGAATGCCCGTTTAGCAATCTTCAAACGTTCAGGACATAATCTACGAGCACGTTCGTATATAGGTGGACCATTTGTAACTATATGGTGAGTTGTAGTATGCTTCACTATGTCAGGTAAACGTTCAGCTTCCATCAGAGTTGGATATTTTCGTAAAAGTTCAGTGTATTTATTTTCCTCTTGTACTGTTCGGATAGTAATGTCAGGGCTTTTCATGTTTTGCATCGGAGTAGAGATAGTGGTGAGGCTATCGACGAGACGTTTCTGACGTAGATCAATACCGTAATGTCTTATTAAATCCGCGCCGATGATGGGTCGATTTACTTTAGCTACGATGAAATTCCAAATAATATTCCGTCTTAAACCTATATCTAACGCTAGTGATACGGTACCATAACATGGAATGGGTGTACCGTTGGCAGCAAACAGAGTAGGGTGACCAGATGATGATCGTGCGTAACGCTTGAAAGATGGCGGCAAAACAGATATGTCAGCGCCTGTATCAATAAGAAAATACTTCCGGGATTTTTTATCGTACACATGCAAGCGGCTAGATTGTCGTTCCGTAGTATCTGCCGTTGACACTACGGGTGGTTTAAGTTTCCCTGCTGGTTCTTAAATTTACAAGGTTCATTACATCTTTTAGCATTAGCTTCAAATTTTTCATGATACCAACATATATCAGGATTTGAGCGCTTTCTGTAAGACCGGCTTGTCGAACGAGACCGATTTCTTGCACGAGAATTACTTCGACCACGATTGTAATAACCGCGTGAAGGTCCTGCAGTTAGCAGTTTTAGTTGCTCCTCAATTGCTTTAATCTATCATCAGTTGACCGAGATGTTTTGTATTGAACTGCGTTAACTGTTTGAGAGCATACGTTTATTATTACATCAGTGACCTCAACTACTTTATCAGCAAGTACGGATAATTTTTCGAGGCTCGTCTCTTCGGACACAGACAATACAGCCTGAGCCTGGTTTGGTAATCGTTGAAACCAGAGAGTACGCAAAAAATCATCCGTTACTTTGTTTCCGCTAGTTCTCTCATTTCTCGTAATAGATGGCTAGGTTTTTTATCACCGCGATCCATTTCGGTTAGCAATTGGCGGATCTTTTTCTGTTCAGAGTCTGTAAATTCGCTAATAACCTTTTGTTTAAAGTTTCATATTTATTTTGAACGGGAGGGTTTGAAACTATACCCATACATGCGTTAACACATCAAAGTCAAGAGCGCCTACGACTGTGATATTTTTTGTTGTCTGAAGTTATTCCAGCCGTATAAAACTGTGATTCCATTTGTATGAACCATAGTTGCGGTTTTGCTTTGCAAAAAGGTGGCGGTTTTATATTTACTCTTTTAACTTCGTCCTCGGCGTAATTGCCGTCAAGTTGGGCAGGATTAGCATTAGCTTGATCTAGATTAGCTTGATCCATTCCCAAATTTATTAGTTTTGTTTTTTTTAAATCGTAAATTTGACGTTTAATTAGTTATCAAATTATAAACAAAATCACAATACAGACTTACGTGAAATCAAGTTCGTTTATTCGGGGTCACCAGTGTAGTGCTTACTATTACAACTCTATACTAGTTAATAATAACAACTTGGTCCGCGTCCACAACACTACTAATGAATATATTTAATATAAAGTAAACATGTCAGTTTTTTATTATTATTTCAAATCTAAGTGTGAACCGCCATATATGAATTCTGTTGTTAACCCCTGTTATTCCCCTAGGATGCCAACAATTACCTTGCGTTAATCAAGAGTAAATAACAAGACATCTTGTGTTATCCATTGTATGCCATAAACACAGGACATGGCCAGACACGTCTGCTTGCTTGTCTAATCACAACTTCAGTCTGTCGCAATTACAATCTATTGATTGTATGGACACAGCTACAACTTATTGATTGCACGATCACAGCTACACTCTATAGATGGTATGGTCATAGTTACAAATTATTGATTGCACGGTCGAAGCTACAATCTATAGATTGTATGGACTCTTTATAAAATCTATAAAGTGAATGGTCACAGCTACAACATATTGAATGCACGGTCACAGCTACAATCTATAGATGGTATGGACACTATATACAATCTATAAAGTGTATGGTCACAGCTACAGTTTATAGATTGCACGGTCACAGCTGCAATCTATATATTGTATGGTCATAGCTTCAATTTATTGATAGCACGGTCACAGCTAGAATCTAGAGATGGTATGGACACTTTATACAATCTATAAAGTGTATGGTCACAGCTACAATTTTTAGTTCAGCTACATCTATACTTAGATTACACCTTTTAAGGTAGACTTTTTAATTTACCCTGTCCTGTAATGGTTATGGTTAGAATAGTAAATATCGGAAAAAATAAATTGAAATATTAAATCGTATGTATTATAGAAGATTTAAATTTTAAATTTATTATATGAGTTATTAATTTTAAAAAGAAAAAAATATAGTGACAAAAATATCAAGTGATTTTTTATAGTATAAGCATAAAAATTTAAAATTCTTAACACACTTATATTCTGGAGCAGATTGTTCTTCTTTTATTACACTTGTTATAGTGCTATATTCTTCTTATACGTCATAAAATATCAAAAACGCAATGTTAATGCATATTATAAAGTTAGAATGCACGAGGCATGAATAAATATTTATATTGAAGTCAACGACTTAACTTTAATAGCTTAGATTTATTTACTTAAGCATTGCAATAATACAAGTGAATAGAAAAGGTAGGTATTAAGGAAATTGCGAATAGTAAAACAGTTAGACACGTTAAGAGAAGACGGAAAGATAATATTTAACTAAGTAATAAATAACGAAATAAAAGATAAAAGTTTAGCATCCGGTTCTCAAGAGATAAAATTTTAAAGGATTGTTATCAAAAGTGTATTTATTAGTATGAAGCCAAAAAGTATACAGGAGAGGAGGCAAGGAGATACCGTAAAATTTGCATAACAGAGCAATTTTCAATAACTAGATACAGGTTTTCAAAAATAAAGTGTCCTAAGATAAATATATACAAGTGGACGTTAAAATGATCCTTGATCTTTACAGTACTGGAGCTTGAACTTCATTTTAACGTATTATTCTATATTCTATACGTATTATACTATTAACGGAAAAATTCTGGCCGGGTCGTCTGCATGCTGGGCAAATTCAATATTAGAAAGAAAGACAACTTTATATTATAAATACGTTATTAAACTTAAAAGGACAAAACTTTCATCAACTATAACAATAAAAAATCAGTAGAAGAAAGAGCAACTCTTCACTGGTCCCGTCTTCTTTCTACTTAAAGAAGGGGGTAAGTATGTCACAACAGCCGTCCGTATCAATAGGGATCGTGTCCTCCCCAAAGTTGCATTTTGTACCAAGTTTGATAAAAAAAATATCCATGAGTTGAAAAGATGAATAACAACGATACAAATTAACCCCAAAATTTTAATCGAGAAAGATTTTTTTTTTAATTTTACCACTCTTTTAGTCGTAGTTATTTTATGAAAATAAATCAAAAGAAAATGTGGAGATTTTAATTGCTAAAAATAATAATGTCTCTGCAATCAAGCCATATAATGTACACCGCAAGTAGCAAGGAAAAAGAAATTTAAATTACACAAATCTCCCAAACCAGCTAAAGCGAGAGAGGATACGACTAACTTCTCTTGCGCATTTCCTTTAAAAAATTCTTTAATGAGATGTTAATTAAACTGTACAACCATGCTTATAATACAATTTTTCTACTAAATTTATTAATTAAAAATATTTATATTTATCTTTATTGTGATGAATTAATTAAATAGGTGGTAAAAATTATTTATCTTATTACATGGTTTTTTTTATTTTTATGTTACTGTATAGTAACATAAAAACTGTATTTAACGATTAATTGAGTGTGTAAAATATCTGTCAGTTTATTATTGGAAAATATTTGAAAGAATTTTCATTACTCTTCTGGTGTTTATTTGACATTTAATTACATATGTATAGGGTACACATGAAAACATTGACAAAAATATTTAAGATTTAGGTTCACAGTCAGAGATATTTTACTTCTAAAATACTTCTAAAACTCAAAATATTTACTATGAGTAACTCTTATAATTCCTATGTTTTTTTTTTAATTTGTTTAACGTATCTTTCATACAAAACAAAACAAAAACTTGAAATTGGGAAGAAGACCCTCAACCTCCCTAGCCTAATATCCCAGTCAGTCAGTACAATATTTGGCTTGAAGGGACCACGGCGTGTTGAGTAGGCTCGCATTTAAATAATAAAATGAAATAAGCGCACACTAAAATATAAATTTGGTTTACCATAATATAACATAAATTTTTCAAAATATTTGTTCATGTTACAAAAAGCAAAAAATGATATAAACTAATATAAAACTCAACTCAAAAATAGAAAATGAAATTACGATGAAACACATTTTCACGTGTTCTATCCAGAGACCTTCAACAGTTTGACTTCAATATTTTACAACAGATAACATTTTCATATTAAATAAAGTCACAAGACGAGCTTGAAGGAAATAAAATATTACATGAAATAGGGCTTTTCTATATTTTCCGAATAAAGTTTGTATCAGGAAAAACTTTCAACATGTTTTTCCTGAAATGAAATAATGAGTTAAATTTCGTTCTAGATTGTTCTATGTTTATCTGAATGTTTAAAAGTAGATATTTTTGGCAAAATAAGTTTTCGATGCAAGTTTAAAGGGCTTAAAAAATTTACGAAGTACAAAAACTAAATTTTAAATTTCAATTTAAAAAGTTTATCGGTATTGTAACTCGGCCTCTTTCTTTACAATTTTTAAATGATATATAAACTTATAATATCATTTCATACTACCAAGTTTTGCAAAACATGAATAGTTGACAGAACATAATTTTGCGAGAGACACCTAGAAAATGTAACAAGCAAAATGCAATGCTACATCTGGTAACTGTTCCATCATATGACATTCGTCATCATTGATGGCTTGACATAATGTCATGCCCCACTCTGTTTCGTTACGTCTAACTCATCAGGGCACCGACAGAGCCTGAACTCATTCTGACCTTTAATTAAAATCCTGAAGAATATAATGTGAAGTGTTTACCAGAGACAAGCGGTGCTCTCTTACCGCCATCATGATTTTCAAGCAAAACATATAACATTTCATACTACTGAGTTCTACAAAACATTAATAGTTGACACAATATAATTGTGCGAGAGACTACAAGCAAATGCAATGATACATCTGTTGAATGATAAAACAGTTCCCAGGTGTAGTATTGCATTTCCTAGGTGTCTCTCGCACAATTATGTTGTGTCAACTTTTAATACTTCTAAATTAAAAGAAACTTGATACTTTAGATACTAATTACAGATACTACTACTAACTACTGATATTAGTTACAGTATCTGCATTTCACCAAATACAACTAATATGACAAGTATAAAAATTATACAAGGTTTCGAAGTTTTCGAAATTCCCGCTGATCCATCATTGCAGGTTAATGACGTCATAACAAAATTAATTTCTGGATAGCACAGCTAAACCTATTAACTGATTTTTGCACAAAGTTTCAACTCTCAAGCACAAATACACTTGGAGCTACAAAGATAACAAACACTGACAATAATAAACACACAAAAATGCACACACATTCAGACAGACTTCTTCGTGAAAACTACTCAGGAGGCCTTAAAAACTCCTAACACAAGTCATCTCATAAAAATTAACTAATAATGATAATGAGATGAAACTTGGATCATATTTTAATGGTTACATGCGTGTCAAATTACTTAGGGATTTCAATTCAATAAAATCCCATTATTTTTCGGCGTTTGATGATTTTTTTGAAATATCCGCTGTCATTATTGCGGGTTAATGGAGTAAAAAAAAATATTTTCCGGAGAGCAGATCTAAACCTATAGACTGATATTTGTACAAAGTTTCAAATTTCTAGCATAAATAGACTGGGAGCTAGGATGATAGCAGACACATACACACACATATACAGACAGACAACTTTGTGAAAACCACTTGGGAGGCCTATAATACACCTGAACGGGTAATTCAGGTGACATCCCGGTTTCGGATTTTTTTCGCAACTCAATACGTTTCCTGTATACGGTATAAATGAGGAAAAGTAAAAAGTTGGTGATAATAACAGCAGCTTATTTATTTGCATTTCTGCATTTTTATTTGCAAGCCTATTTAACATTTAAAATATTCGTGATGGCATAAACACTTGATTTGATTCTTCCTATAGAGAAATAATATTGTTCTAAAAAGACGTTTCTTCCTCAGTCGTGATTAAAGAAAAATAAGATTATATTATAATTATAAAAATAGTTTAACAATCACGTATTTAAATATAGTTTTTAAATCGTCATCATTTAGTTTAGCATCATATAAAGCCCTAAAACACTTCAATCGTATTCTACAACGATAGAATACCTAAATAAATACCTCATTTTTATTTAATTTAAGTCAGATTTAGCGCAGGTATTAACTAAAAAATCCTGTAGCTTCCCAGATTTTGTTGACCCTCGGTAAACCAGGGTTTCTAGACTATCATAAATTGGAAATGGAAAGGCAGTAGTAATAGAATTAATAATTCTTTGATGTTTTTTGGGAGACAGAGTTTAGAGTAAACAGTGAGTTAGACAGAGATACGCCAATCAAATTCATAATTTGATACGTTCAATAAAATTAAAAAGCTTCTCTAGTTACTTACGTTCTAAGATTCACATAGAATGTGATAATTAGTTATGGCCAAGATTCATTACTGATAATATTTTTAATAATACTTGTGAATTATATAATGGCGTATTTTGAAAACAATATTTTTATCAAAATTTACAAGCAACTAAAATTACAAGTACCTGATATGTTATATTTATTAGGAGATGTAAATTAACGTATTTTAAGCAATCCAAAATACAATTTTAATGTTTAGTAATCATTTATATGTGTCTAATCAAAGTAAAAAGTGTAGATAAATAATTTAAAAAATAACATCGCGAATGCATCAAACTGTGAAGTTCAACCTAACCGGCTTTCAACCAAATTAAGGTCATCCTCAGTTCCGGTGAGAAGATATTATGTTTACCCTTTTGAGTCTAGAAGTTATTATACTTGAGACTGAATGCAGAACCTAATGTAATAACTTCTAGACTTAAAAGAAAAAAAAATACATTTCTTCTCACCGGTACTGAGGATTACTTTTATTTGGTTGGAAGCCGGTTTTACTATCATTACATGCTTAAAACTAGATTTGTTTATAGACCTTTATTTGCATCCTTACAATATGGAATCTACTGGCCCTCATAAGTAAATAAGTGTATCGTCCTCAATTGGTTATTAATTTTTTAAGCTAATCACTAAAGCACTTACACCATCAAATCAAGGACCGCAAGTGACATTTAATTAGTTTTAAGAAGTACATTGTCTGTGTAAAGGTGCATTGCATTTTAATAAAAAATCATTGACATTTCGGATTCTTCAAATAATTAAGGAAGTTTTAGATTTGTATCTACGTTAAAATTAAATCTACTTTGTTTACTGTAATATCATTTTAATTAATCAACTTTTTCACTTAATTATGATTACAGGTTTAATGCAGAATGTTTTTATTAGCCACTCACTTATCTCTTGAATACTCTAATTAAATACTTTGATAATTACATTTTTAATTTTCCTCATTTATACCGTAGATCAATAAGAAAAGTATTGCGTTTGGTATTCTTTACTTCTTTGTTTCAAAAGTGTCTCTGAGTACCTGCACATTTTTATCCAACTAAAACCACTGCCACATAAACCACACCCAGAAGTCCAAGGTTAATACAGGGGGTGGGCGAATTCAAGTTACAAGCTACTTCAGTTTTGTTAGCACAACACTTTCGGGAGCCGAAAATGCAGATGGCCAATTCCAGGTGCAGTAATTCAAGGACAATCAGACATATTTAGTTTAAAGAAGTAAAATGCAACTGGTATTGTCATTTCATTACATCCCGGTAGGTAGGCGGTGTTCGATTCAGTTTGAAAACATAATTTATTTATTCTTTAATTAAAGCAGACACGTGGGTTTTAAGCATACCTTGGGTTTTCAGCAGGAGACTCTATAAAGAATGTTCTTTGAAATAAATTGATAATGTTTGATAATTAACCGCAACAGGGGACTCTTTAAAGAATTTTCACTAAAATAATTGCAATTTTTAAAGAATAAACCCCAGCAGGGGTTTATTCATTTTTCATTGAAAAAATGACTTTTTTTATAATTACGCCCAGCAGGGGACTCTGTAAAGATTTTTTTCAAAAAAAAATTAATTTTTTTGATAATACATGATATACATGTCATTTAATAAAAATATTAATAAAACATTTAATAAATCAAAACAATAACTCTCCAATGCTTAAGATTTATTTTTGCATAATTTATTGGTGAAGACTTCTGCTTTATATGTATATATTGTATAAAATATATTAAAATAAAATAAATAAATTCAACAAATAAAAAGGTATTTTAAAAAAAGCACAAAGAAGTTTTGCTATGCGCGCGAAGAGGCACAAAATCCTGTTTATCTTAAGTTTCATCTTATAGGTCGAGACGTTTGTCTATTTACTCCATTTACAAAGTAATCGCCCATTGTTTTTATGACAATGTTTCCTCTTCTGCCATAGGAGTTGAGGAAGTAAAAAATGTATAAAATATCCAATAAAGGTTTAATCAATATTGTGTGACCGACTTCTTTTTCATCAAAAACTACAACGTAGTTAGCATTTAATAATCCGTTAGAAAAAGATTGACTGATAAATCAATTAAATTAATTAAAATCTAATTGATTGGATTTTAAAAAAACATCCATTAGATTAAATAAAGTTCACCGGTCTTTTCTTCTTTTTAACTATTTGATAAAGGTATAAGGGCTTATATAAATAAGCAAAAAACTAGCTCTTTTTTAACTCAGATCTAATAAAGGTAAAAAATAACTATCTAACAAAGAATAAAGAACAAAGATAAACGGATTTTTAATTGTAACTAATCTAGGGACTAATTACTTTTTCTCAACTACAACAATAGGTATAAGGAAAAGTATTTGTTAACCCTAAAAAAAGTAACCCGAAGTTTCATCATAGTTATCCGTTTCAGCAATTTTCATGACGTTCTAAGTAGTTTTTATCATACTGTATGTCCGCGTCTCACGCTAGTTTATACAAGAGAACTAGTATAATTTATTATATCATGAAAACTAGATTATATTTTTTTCAGACTACATTAACCTACTTTACTAGGTCAAAAAATTTTTTAAAAAAATCATCAAAAATTTATCATAATTCCAATAAAATAAAAATGTAAAATGTATCATAAATACAAATTTCAACCCGATCGAGTTGAAATTTGTTTTGGCACATTGTATGGAGTTTTTGGCACAAATGTATAACCAATGTTGGCAATAAATTCATAAAATTTCATTATGATATTGGTCGCCATTTTGAAAATATTGCATACAGAATTTAAAAACTTAAACTGTCAATAACTTTAAATTTTCTAAATGCTTTTCAACGATCGACAGATCTTTGGATATGGAAACGTATAATAAATTTTTGTTTGTAAGATATTGACGAACGAACATATTACCGAAAAAAAATTAAATTCGCGAATAATTTGATACATAGATAAAATATTGTGCTAATATTCTCAAAAAGAATTATATTAATAAAAAACTAGTGAGCCAAGTGTTATCACAGGTATTCAATGTATTCGTGAATGCAGTATTATCCGTATTATTTAATGGAATGCCTATATCTACCGTATTACGCCTCTAAGCAAAAATTAACCTAACGCTATAACAATCTAGATATTAGGATACCTAATAATTCTGAGGTTAAGCGTTTCGAGGCCAAAGTAATTTCACCTTAAGCTTCGGGTAATCATGACATTCTGAGGACGATGTCATTACACCTAAGATTTTGGTGGTTAAGATTGGCTTTTAACCAATCACCTGTATCATTTGAATAAATCCAGGCACATGAGGTACAGAAAACTCATGTTAAAAGGACCCAGTCTCAAAGTAACTAAGGATCTCCTCAGTCTAAGCAGAAAGGAGCTTAGAACAGTAACTGGACTACTAACTCGTCACATTCACCTCCGAAAATACCTCCATACCATTGGTATCTTTAAAGATAACTCTCAATGTGTTGTATTTGTGTATCAGAAACCGAATCTGCCTCTCAAATACTTCTGAGATGTAAAGCCCTAGCCTTTCAAAGGTTCTCCAACTTTGGTAGCAGCACACTCACAAAGTTTTACTCTACCAATAAATCACTGGTCTAGAATATCCTAGACCTAGCTCGGGAAAAAAGATTATTCGGACCTGGACCGATTGAGGGGATTGTTCAATAGACTTTCAGGCGCTGTGCAAATGGGGTCTATCCTTGACCACAACCTAATCATTAATAATAAAACACCCTTGATGACCTTTGGATGACCAAAGTTATGAGAAAAAGTACATAAGTACCCTATATCCGATTTTTGTAGTGAAGTTTGATCTATCGGAAATAAAGGGAGGAGTAAAAGGATCGATTTCATTTGTCTTCTAAATATCAAATATGTCGTTATTTATTTCATTGTTTATTAAATTAAATAAATAAATTAAAATTAAGTCACGTCAAATAAGTAAAAAGGGGCTACAAAAGAACTTGTAAAAGTAAATAATACCATGTTCAAGTTTATACTTCATACATTACGGTTTTAATTACGAGAAAAATGTTGTAAAAAATCACGAGAATAATATAAAATAAAAAATCATAAAAAAGCGTAGTGTTGTTAACAAGTTCTTAATTGGTATTCTTTGCGTGTATATTTTTAAAAAATGGTTGGCAGTAAAGTTTGTTTATCTTTTTATTAACAACAACAAATTAGAATTATACAGTTTTTTAATGCCCTTTAATTATTTTATAGTACATTTAATTTTTTAAATTTATATTTATATTAGAAAATTATATTATAAAAGATTAAAATTTCTAGGACTGATAATCAAGATTAAAAAGATTATTTTAATTAAAAAGTCTCTTCATTCAGTAATCTTAATTATCTTATAAACGATATTATGAATACAATTAGCAAATGTTTGATAGTAAATTGACTTTATTTCTAAAATTAAAATAATGTTATACACACTCCACAAGTGTTATTATAGGAAGAAATAAAAGAAAAACCAGTTATCGTCTCTCCGTGGAGAGACGTTTTCTTATCATAGCACTTCACTTCACTACCAGCGATAATTTATGGTGCAAGATAAGAGTACTAAGTAAGGAAAATTTTCAAAAGATGAGGATAATACAAAAATCAATGGAGAGGAGTATGTTAAGGAGGAGTATGTTTAGTAGAAGAAAAAATAAAGAGCAATTAGTGGATATGGCAATCAATCAGGTTGGAGGATATTAGTGAAAGGAAGAGAGGCTAGGCAGACCAAATAGTCCAAAAGCCGGACCTGAAAAAGTCTGACTCATTTTGTATTACTTCAAACCAAATTTTTCTGAAAATATACCTTAAATTATGAAGGAAAAACATAGTCTGCCTATCCAAAGTAGAGCCCTGCATATAATTGCGCACGCTCTAAATGTTATAAAATCGCACAAATTTCAGTTTTCTTGAAATAAGTGGTTCCCCATGGGTGGTGTGCAAAACATTTTTAAAGCTTAAAAAATCTTCTATAAAACGAGTGTTTAATCATCAAAATTGGATGACTACAACCAAAGTTATGGCTCTTTCAATAACACCAAAAAATGGTTAAGTTATTCAGTCAGCAAATTTTTGTTGGAAAAATATTGGCGTTTTTGAATTTTTTTTGGCCTTTAAAATGTCATAAAAAATATGAGTGATATGGAAAAGCGAAAAATAATTTTAAAAATATAATATAGCAATAGAAATTATGTTAATTTCAGCATGTGAAATTATATTAATGTTGATTTATGTGATACTTATATTTTTATTTATTTATTTATACAATTTTTGTAAAAGCCATTTATGCAATGGCAGTACAGCGTCATAATTACAATCAATTACTTAATTAGAAAAATTAATTAAGATTAAATTAAATTAAAATTAAATTAAATTAAAATTAAATTAAATTAAAATTAAAATTATAATATTCATTAAGGGAATAAAATTCTGCATCAATAAGCAGTTTTTTAATTTCTCTTTTAAAATCTTTAAAGCCTAAGTTTTTAAGGTTGTTAGGTAATGTATTATAAAACCTGATTCCATTTTGCAAGGAGCAGCATCTCTGTGATGTAGATAGACGGTAGAATGGTGTCACTAAATTATTTCCTTGTCTGGTGTCATAAGCATGAGTGCTTTCTACTAGCCTTAGATTTTCTATTTGACTTTTAATGGAGATAAGGCAATTATAAATATATAGAGAGGGGAGCGTCAAAGTAGAGATCTTTTTAAAGTATCCTTTGCAACTCTCGCAGTAGACTTCAAGCCCATGATTATGCGAATTGCTGCTTTCTGTAGAATAAATATTCTGTCACTAAAATCTGAGCTACCCCACAACATAATACGATAAGAAATCCTGCTGTAGAAACATGCAAAATAAACTTTCCTCAAGATATCATAGGATGTTGTTGTTTTAAGTTTTCGAAGCATGTAAAGTGTTGAAGCTAACTTATTGCTGAGATAGTCAGCGTGTGACTGCCACGAAAGCCTACTATCAATCTGCATACCTAGAAAGTTTACTGAGCTGCGTTCTGATCTCAAAGAGAAACATAAATCTTGGGTCTTCTGGACATTGAGTGTGAGACCATTTGCTTGACACCAAAGGTTAACATGAGTAGTAGCGCGTGCTATCAAATCTATTAGTTGCTGCTGGCAGGTGGCTGTTGCCAGAACAGTGACGTCATCTGCAAAGAGGAATGATAGTATTGGCAAAATAAGATGAGGTGAGAGTACAGCAACGGATTAGAGCATACTGATGAAGACATCGTCCAGGGAGTAAATAAAATCATTGATATACAATGAGAAGAGTACAGGACCAAGTACAGAACCTTGCTTGACTCCTCTGGTTATCTCTATAGCCTGTGATACACTACCATCATACTCTACATACTGCATCCATCCATTTGATTAATTCTAGGAATTAGTATTAAAAAATTAATAGTATTAATAAAAAATTAATACTAATTTTTTATATTCTTCTTTTTAGCGAATTTTCAAAGAAAAAATGAACTTATGAGGTTGGAGTTATGGAGGGTTAGAGTGAGGGATATATATATATGTATGCAGGAGATTTTTGTGCCCTAGACGTTTCTATGGGACACGACTTTCGGACGCTTTCTTGGATCGAAATAAACCTTTCCACAAAAATCAACCTTGTTAATGTCGCAAATTGTTTATGAAATATGTGTGACGTCAATAACTTACAAAAATGACCCCACAAAAATTTCAAAAAATCATAAATCTTTATATAATGTTTAGATTGGGCTGAAATGTTTTGCACAAATACTAATATGAATAGTTCATTAATATACTATTAACTTATATTAATGAACTTACTATTCATGAATAATAAGTTCTATTTTATTATTATTATTTGTGTGGAGGGCAAAAGTAATCCTTCTATACACTGCGACTTCAAGTCTTATGTACGTTTCATTTACCCTCACGATTTAGTGTTTTTTACTTCTTTAAATGGCAACAAAATATGAGCGCGTTTACGACTAAGATACTAAACTAAAGCTATACTGGTCGCAAAGATAATTTGTGAAATCCAATGGAGATTAATAGATTTCAAATAGTAAGGCAAATTTATATGCCACAAGATAAAGTGAAAATAAATAATTAATTAATTTCGATTTGATAGCAACTTCCTGCAAGTAATTGCATTTTGATACTCAATTTAAAGTTATAATATAAAGTTCAATTTTACTGTCAGTATTACATCGAGTTTTGTTGATTTACATCTATATGTCAAACCAAAGAATATAATATATAAATAAAGTTTTTTCTCTGATCCATTTGAAAATTCACTTCTATCGTGGCAGTATGCCATTTATATAAACCAGTAAACTGGTTAAATGAACTGATAAAATGCGACAACCATGTGGCCGCGAAGCGGATACGAGAAAGCGCGGTGCCACGAAGTTGCCCCCAACGCCGATCTGACAAGATACTAGTTATATATTGTAAGACAAATTTTACAACTTATAACTCGAGTAACAGTAGGTGGGTTTGGCACATGAAGATAAAAAGAATTTAACTAAGAAATTCATCAATGGAGCGAATTGAGGCATTATCATATTGCAAGATTTAACAAAAAGAAACCATTTTATTCTTTCGATATAAAACCAAAAACCAGCCCACGCTTAGCAATCAACAGAAAAACACTGCTTTTCAATATTTTTTACCCTTTTCTTTACTTGGAAAAAAAGAAAAGTGTTCTCTTATAAAATGGAAATGAGAGAAATACACCAGATGGAAAGAAACAAAAGAACCAAGTGACTATGGTTTCCCTGATTTGAGGAAGTGGGTAAGTTTTGTTAGTCAAAGAATTGTCCGGACAATAACTTTGCAGAAATAAATGTTTTCATCAACCTTTATTTTTTTAGCGAATTTCCTTTGGAAATTCGGCTAATGGGATAGGCGTCATGGCGGAATTCGAACCTCGGACTACGACACAAATCCGTTTCAGAGGTCCCTAATGACGAAAAAATACGTTTCGCGAGACTTTATATATATATATATATATATATATATATATATATATATATATATATATATATATATATATATATATATATATATATATATATATATATGTATGTATTTCTAGACACTTTCTTGTAAACTCTATCTTTCGAACGGATTAATATTTTTTAACCAAACTTAGTACAAAAATCAACCTTTGGGAGGACACGAACCCTATTGAAAACCAGGTTTTTGTGACGTCATTAACCCGGTTTGCTGAGTCAGCGAAATTTTCAAAAAAATCAGCAAAATTCAGGGTTAATATTTTTTGCCGCGAAAAAGGTGAATATTTATGTTTTTTGAGACGCTAAATCGAATGAAACCGGTCCAAAGTCGATACGACCACTTTAAGTGACCAAAAAGTCCAAAAAACCATTGTAAATTACCAAAAACCAAAATTTAGGTCGATAAAAAATAAATTTCGAGTAGGGTGTCGTTTTCGATGCATTTTTGGGCGCTGAATCGAATGAAACTGGTCCGAAGTCGATACGACCATTTTAAGTGACCAAAAAGTCCAAAAAACCATTGTAAATTACCAAAAACCAAAATTTAGGTCGATAAAAAATAAATTTCGAGTAGGGTGTCGTTTTCGATGTCTTTTTGGGCGCTGAATCGAATGAAACCAGTCCGAAGTCGATACGACCACTCTAAGTTACCAAAAAGTCGAAAAAACAACAAAAATTATCGAAAACCAAAATTACGGTCGTTAAAAATTAAATATCGAGTAGGGTGTCGTTTTCTATGTTTTTTGGGCCTCTGAGTTGAATGGCAGTGGTCCGGAGTCAATACGAGCACTCAAACTCAGGGTACCTGGGTTCAAATCCTGGTAGGGACGATCAATTTTTATCGTTTTTTTTACTTAATTTAAGTTTACAACTAGAAAATAATTCTGGCGCGGTGGTCCGCATGTCGGGCGAATTTCCTTTGGATGCGTGTTTCCGTGCTTTTTACACTATATAAGTTTACAACTACTAAATAAATAATTCCGTCGCGGTGGTCCGCTGTCGGGCGAATTTCATGTAGAATTCGTGTTTCCGTGCTTAACAACCCATTTCTTGCTTAAGGTTCCGGTTCATGCTTTAGAACCTAAGCAGTTACTCGATTGTCAAGCACTGCTCGTAAATCATTTTGTCTGTATTTTTCAAAGGAAATGCGCATAATTATCCAGTTGGTTGTTCAAAACTATGCCTCTAAAATTAGAAGTACGCACTATTATTTGCACTAGTTTAAAACTTAGTTACTTATATTTAAGCTTAGTCAGTTATCTTTAAAGGTTTTAGCGCGTTTCCTTTGAAAAATACAGACAAAATGAGTTACGAGCAGTGCTTGACAATCGAGTAACTGCTTAGGTTCTAAAGCATGAACCGGAACCTTAAGCAAGAAATGGGTTGTTAAGCACGGAAACACGCATCCTTAAAGGAAATTCGCCCGACATGCGGACCACCGCGCTAGAATTTTTTAAATATTAAAAAAACAAATCTTTTTTGGTATAGCGCTTTTAACTTAACTAGAAGCCATCATCAGTGCAAAACCTGAGAAGATGATTAAGAATGACAGAGCCTTATATGGGGGAAGCGGGTCTCAGTGACAAACTTACTTTTAGCGAATTTCCTTTGGAAATTCGCCTAATGCGATAGGCGTCATGGCGGAATTCGAACCTCGGACCACGACACAAATCCGTTTCAGAGGTCCCTAATGACGAAAACATACGTTTCGCGAGATTTTATATATATATATATATATATATATATATATATATATATATATATATATATATATATATATATATATATATATATATATATATATATATATATATATATATATATATATATATATATATATATATATATATATATATATGTATTTCTAGACACTTTCTTGTAAACACTCTATCTTTCGAATGGATTAATATTTTTTAACCAAACTTGGTACAAATCAACCTTCGGGAGGAAACGAACCCTATTGAAAACCAGGTTTTTGTGACGTCATTAACCCGGTTTGCTGAGTCAGCAAAATTTTAAAAAAATCGGCAAAATTCAGGGTTAATATTTTTTGCCTCAAAAAAGGTCAATATTTATGTTTTTTGAGACGCTGAATCAAATGAAACCGGTCCGAAGTCGATACGACCACTCTAAGTGACCAACAAATCGAAAAAACCATTGTAAATTACCAAAAACCAAAATTTAGGTCGATAAAAAATAAATTTCGAGTAGGGTGTCGTTTTCTATGTATTTTTGGGCGCTGAATCGAATGAAACCGGTCCATAGTCGATACGACCACTTTAAGTGACCAAAAAGTCGAAAAAACCACAAAAATAACAGAACGGTCGTTGAAAAATGAATTTCGAGTAGGGTGTCGTTTTCATCGTTTTTTGGGCCTCTGAGTTGAATGCTAGCGGTCCGGAGTCAATGCGACCACTCAAACTCAGGGGTACCTGGGTTCACATCCTGGAAGGGACGATAATTTTTTATCATTTTTTTTTACTTAATATAAGTTTACAACTAGAAAATAATTCTGGCGCGGTGGTCCGCATGTCGGGCGAATTTCCTTTGGATGCGTGTTTCCGTGCTTTTTACATTATATAAGATTACAACTACTAAATAAATAATTCCGGCGCGGTGGTCCGCTGTCGGGCGAATTTAATTTAGATGCGTGTTTCCGTGCTAAACAACCCATTTCTTGCTTATTCAAGAACCATGCCCATTGCGTGGTTCCGGTTCATGCTTTAGAACCTAAGCAGTTACTCAATTGTCAAGCACTGCTCGTAACTCATTTTGTCTGTATTTTCCAAAGGAAATGCGCATAGTCATCCAGTTAGTTGTACAAAACTATGCCTCTAAAATTAGAAGTACGCACTATTATTTGCACTAGTTTAAAGCTTAGTTACTTATCTTTAAGCTTAGTCAGTTATCTTTAAAGGGTTTTAGCGCATTTCCTTTGGAAAATACAGACAAAATGAGTTACGAGCAGTGCTTGACAATTGAGTAACTGCTTAGGTTTCTAAAGCATGAACCGAACCACGCAATGGGCATGGTTCTTGAATAAGCAAGAAATGGGTTGTTTAGCACGGAAACACGCATCTAAATTAAATTCGCCCGACAGCGGACCACCGCGCCGGAATTATTTATTTAGTAGTTGTAATCTTATATAATGTAAAAAGCACGGAAACACGCATCCAAAGGAAATTCGCCCGACATGCGGACCACCGCGCCAGAATTATTTTTTAAATCTCATCGGATTTGGCATCTAGTTCGATGCTAATCTATTCGAACCAATCAATTCGCCAATCTAGACGCTTGGCCAATAAAGATTTATTTTATAGAGAAACATCTTTTTTAATTATTTATTATAATTAATTATTATTTTTAATTATTAATTATTCATTCCGTTCACACACAATCAATTAATATATTCGTCAAAATAAATGAATATATATATATATATACAAACACACTTCAAGCGTATATGTGTATATATATATATATATATATATTATATATATATATATATATATATATATATATATATATGTATATATATATATATATATATATATATATATATATATATAATATATATATATACATTTAAAAAATCACAAATCTTCATATAGTGTTTAGATATGGCTGAAAATTTGTACCTATATACTAATATGCATCATGGTCCACTCATATACTAAAATCCATTTTATTAACAGTATTATTTCTGGTTTGATTGACTGACATATATATGTCAAACAAAACCTTATGTCGTTAATTGATACAATGCGAACAAATCTAAGTAAAAGTTTTTCACTATAGTGTAACACACGGCTGAAATCAGTTGACAGCGTGGAAAAATAATACCAGGGAACCAATGAGGTTATTCCTGGATCTTAAACCACGCCCATCATTTCAAATTGGACCAACATCATTTGTTCCTCAAAACTATTTTCTCACGCTGTCAACTGATTTTAATCATGTCTTAAACAATAATACATTTAAATATTCGCTTAGATCGTGGCAGTATGTCACTAATATAAACTAGTAATATGACGAACTTATAAAGTACAAAACCACCATAAAAATGTGGCCGCGAAGGGACACCCAGCGTTGACGCTGTGGAGCGGCAAAGAGGCGAAAGGCCTTTCGTTTTCCTTTATGGTGGCTAAATGGCCAACCGTTAGCCCAATAGACTGATCCGAGCCCGCTTGCAATCAATTTTATATCACATTATTGCATATTATATTATGTTATGCTGGCATAGTGTTTCATACAAGTCTACGTGTAAACAGATCGATAAGCAATCTTGTTATATATAAATGTTTGGTTTTCCTTCCTTCGTAAACAGTGTTTTTGGTAAAAAGTGTTGATATATTTATTTACCAATCGTGAAAAAGTATAAAAAAATAAATTGAGTGTAAAATAAATCGAAAAATAGAAGGAATGAATATTTTCACCTGCTCGGTTTCCTATCGTCGCCGTCGCTAGTAATTCTATTATATTTTATCAAATATTTATCTCTTAGTTTATTTTCATGCCTTAAAAGTTTATGGATTGTAAAAGTTTACAATCCCTTGTTTCATTATAAATAATTTTACTTTTCCTTATTTATACCGTAGAATGTAGGGAGGAAAATTAGTGTGTTCAACAAAAACTCCGAAACCGGGATTTCACCTGAATTCTCTGTTTCTAAGATAAGGTGTTTTTAAGATCTCCTACGTGATTTTCACATAGCTGTCTGTCAGCATGTGTGTGTCTCTTTTCAATGTAGCTCACAGCATATTTATTGTAGACAGTTAAAACTTGGTCTAGGTCTAGTTGCGTTTTTCGGAAAATAATGATTATAAATAATGATGTCATAAATAATGATTTTTATGACGTCACAAACTCGCAATAAAGACCTAAAGATTTCGAAAATTCATAAGTCGTAGAATGAATGATTCAATGGATAAAACACATTTGGCTCGCATGTAGTCATATATAAGAGCAAAATATGTGTCAAGTTTTATCTCAATATCACTATTAGTTATATTTTATGAAATGAAGTGTATACTTTTTTAAAAAATTTTAAAAAGCAAAAAAATAATTCATTTGGGTTTAATTTTAGTAAAAGTGTATCGTAAATATTGTTTTAATACAGCAAGTAGATCTTTGCTTTTATACTTAAAAGGTTAAGCAGCATCGAGCGAGGTCAGAGCCTGGATGGGTGACCACTGGAAATGAAACTATTGTATTTACTATCTAAAGACAAATGAATCGAGTTTGCATAAGGGAAGATAAACGTAGTGAACCCGATGTAGTTACAAAGAATTCCGAGGTTGTCCGTACAGTAGTTTTTAGTGCTGTACGGATATATAATAATATATTTAACACTAAAATATTATACATAATTAAATATATTAAGTAGGCTATCTGTATCCCTGGTATAAACAGACTTGTTAGTGTATATATATATATATATATATATATTATATATATATATATATATATATATATATATATATATATATATATATATATATATGTATATATATATATGTGTGTGTGTGTGTAGATATTTATTTATATCACTTATACACACACACACACACACACACACACATATATATATATATATATATATATATTATATATATATATATATATATATATATATATATATATATATATATATATATATATATATATATTATATAATTATATATATATAAATATATATATATTATATATATATATATATATATATATATATATATATATATATACTATCTAAACATACTACTACTAGAAAAATGATAACAGCCTTGTCAGCAGTACCCTTATAGTGGTGACAAAGTCACCAAAAATTTAAGCAACTAAATTATTTAGTCATATATATTAACGCATCATTTAATCCCTTTGAATTTTAGAAGAGTTTAAAAATTAAAATCTGAGTCAATATTATATAAGAGTAAATATAACACTCTAACTAATTAAACTTGAGATTCCCAAAAGACAAACATCATATCCACTTATCTCTATTACAAATGTAACTGTTCAAATATTAAATGGAATATATTTCATAGAAATTCATGATTTGTCTGTTGAATAAATTTAATATTTAACAGTCAGATTATTACTTGTAAATAAATTGAATGTATATTTTATATAAAGAAATTCGTCAAAGGATTATCTTAGAGAAACTTTTTTTTTGTAAAATTCAAGCCAGTAGTCAGCCTTGGTTGGACATTTATTCTTTTCAAAATCATGATCCTCTATAGTCCTGCAAATAACCTACAGAAGGGCAAGCTTCGCTTGTCCTTCGCTTGACAGGCATAATTACTTCCTAGCAAATTTTCAAAAAAAGTTGAGCTTATGTTATAAAGCCCACCCAATCCTTACAGACTGGTTGTAAAAATTAAATTGTAACAGCAGACTGGTCTGTTTTACTCTTCAATATTTCTGTAAACTAACCCTCATTTTAATCATAACTAAATTTGAAATTTTGTCTTTTCTCCTTTTTAAATATGACATATATCAGTTTTAAAACCCCTGAGTCCCTTTAGAAATCAAAGCAACACCTTGAAATTGAAGTCATATGAATTACAAAATCATATGATATGATAATTTGAGGAGTGTTTCTAAACACACAGTATAAGAAGTGAACATAACATTTTTATATATATCTTCACTCACACAACTTAAATTTTATTAAGTAGTAAATTTCTAAATTTCACCAATCCCTTAAAATAACTCGACTCAATTTGGACCAAAAAGTTTAAAGAATGTCGATAGTTCTCGAATCGATTCCAAGTTCATATCGCTCGAACGCACACTCGTGTAGCATGACCGCATGTTTACACGTCATCACCACAAAACATGTAATTAAGGGTAATAGAAACATAATGTTTTAAATGTACCTGACAGGAGGAGAGTGGTGTCGTTCAGGTATTTCCCTGAGGAAGGAGGTGGGTTGAAGACTGAAACGTCGCTTAAACTGATGACGACCCTTCATTTTTTATTCATCTCTACTCATCTGAAATAAAGAAATCAATTTATAAAATTTAAACATTTATACACTTTCCTTCTTATTAATTTTATTGTCATAAAGTTTTATATCATTAAGACGTAACCGCAATAAGGAATATTATTCCGTAATGGGTGTATTATTTACCTAGATGAATTAGGTATTGATTGAATCTAAATCAATTATGGATTAATCGCCTACCTTAATAGATTAGACATTATTGATCAATAGCAAACAAATCATTCATCATTAGATAGATAGATATATCATGAATCTATCGACAATCTATTTAGCATAAACCGGTTATTGCAAGGTTTAAATATTATCAAAAAATAAAATTAAGATCTCAAACATAAACAAATTAATTAGTTGGATAAGTTAACATGAACTGGACATTGATGTTTTTTCTTTACTAAGATCATAAAATAAGAGCACTTAAGCAATCATGTCACTTGCTACATTCTTTTCTGCCCGCGCATTTTAATTTTATCAGGATTTCCATGAAATAATTCTATAATTTCATTATATTTTTTTTATTTAAAATATTCTCCTACTATTCAATAACCAATTTTCAGTTTTTACAAAGTATAGTAAGAAATAAAAGTCTCAAGAAAAAAGAAATATTTATAACGAAAATACAACAAATCATTGTTGACATAGAATTTGTAAGAATGAACCATAACATCATTTTCCCATACAAAACATATGTAATAAATATGTCTAATAAGAAAATAAAATTTATAACCATAAACACACAGTATATATATAATATATATTATATATATATATATATATATATATATATTATATATATATTTAAAAGGAAAAAAGATACTAGAAGTATAATAACAGTATTATAGTAATAATAACTTACAGGGGGTAACAGTGAGGTTTGATGGGTTTGAAAATTTTCGACGTATGTCTTCGTCAGTCAGAATAGGCAGGGAAGTCCCGAGTGACTCAGTCACTCGAGTCACACCGAGTGACTCAGTCACTCGGGACTTCCCTGCCTATTCTGACTGACGAAGACATACGTCGAAAATTTTCAAAACCATCAAACCTCACTGTTTCACCCCCTGTAAGTTATTATTACTATAATACTGTTATATATATATATATATATATATATATATATAAAATTTTTTATAAAAATTTAGATACATACATGTATAGTATAAACACATACATGTAAACTTTAATATATATTAATAATAATTGAACCCCCCCCCCTCAAAATATCTTTCTTATGATCTCTCCACCCAATAAACTCATTTTTCTTTGGAAATTCGCTAAAACATGGGTACATTATTTTTTTAAAGGTCGTAATAATTAGGCAATTTACACCGACTTTAAAATAATCAATTAATCGAATAAGGGACCGAAGACAGGGGCTAAAGCTGAAATGCGATTCGGCCCTAATGTTGCATTGCGGAACTATATTTATTATCTGCTATCACATGGTTGTTGGGGAAGTGTATAAGTTTAAATGTGTAGCTAGTTAAGTTCAGCCAAACACAAATAACTTTTAAAAACTGAATTTATTTATTAACACAACTAACATAGATTCACCATAATAACAATGTTAAAATTAAAAATGAAATGAACATGATTTAAAGTTTAACTAGCTTATATAGCCTCAGGGCTGATGTACATTATTAAGGTAAGAATATCTACCTCAGCATATTAAGGAATATAACACCCCCCCCTAAGATTCAAATTTGGGAGGAAGTTCCCAATTGAACTATCATTAGAACCAACTGGTTTTGGATTCCTTTTTGAATAGCAAAGGTGCAAACCATAGATTATTGCAATTATCAAGATATGATTATAATAAATTGCTATAAATATCGATTCGCTTAAAATTCAAGGGAGATGACAAATGTAGCATCTCTTATGATATGACAACTCATTTGCAAATGTCAAATTTTAAATTTACAGGTTCTAAACTATTTCTAGTTAATTTGACTTGAGGCTTAATATGATAAGGAATACTGATATCAGGTATATCAATATCTTTTAACTTTACCTGTACATTTGAATAAGTTTGTAATACATGATTATC
This sequence comes from Microvelia longipes, assembly GCA_018340805.1. Lineage (NCBI taxonomy): Eukaryota > Metazoa > Arthropoda > Insecta > Hemiptera > Veliidae > Microvelia > Microvelia longipes. The sequence continues at coordinate 29,172,731 of JACMZG010001911.1, read as the reverse complement.
AAATTTTAAATTGCACATATCATTTAGTTCTCATATATGTGCCTTCCAAATAATATATATCTTTTTCATTATTACAATTTTCTGTTACATGTATTTTTTTGAAGCTATAATCCATTTGTTTACATCTAGTTTGTTAACATAAGTATCATGTATTTAATATTTGTAGAATGACATGAATCAAATTTATTTGTTCTTAATATTAAGTTAGTTTCACAATAATTATTACTGTAGCTTATATCTAGGGTTAGTAATTCTTTACAAATATAATCTTTCTTAAATATAATTTTACAATTTTTACTAGCAAAAGCAAAATGTGCATCATTTAATAAAACATAATTATTTGTTGGTATTATAGCAGTAAAATTGTTAGTGGTATTATCATACACAGGAATAGAAATTAATTTAAAATAATCATAGTCTTTATTTTCGACTAAAGGGATTTCCAGGATAAATACAATGTTATTTCCTTTCTTATAACTTTTAATATTAATTAAGTTTTCAAGAAATAAAATATTTTCTAATGTGAGCTCTAGAGGAAATTTACTATAGGTTAATTTATCTTGAGCTTGCAATAAAGCTGTTAATAAATCTTTAGGATCTATTATAGAGTTGTGAAATGTATTTGATTTCGCAAATGAGATGGCTACCTCAATCTCTTTTAATGCATCGTATATTATTTGGAAATGATTCATAATTTGTTGTATTATGACCTGAAAGGTAAATTGGTTAAATAGTGATTTGTTCGATTCGTCATCGATAACTTGTTGAAGTATAGCTTCAATTATTTTTTGATTTTTATCTAGTGTTTTAATACTTCTTTCGAACTCAGTCGTAGTGTTTTGGAATAAAGTCATTTGATAATGTAGGATAGACTTTATGTTATTTTGATTATTCGATAATTCTGATATAATTTGGTCATATTTTAAAGCATCTGTTTGATCTAAATTTCCAGTAATAGTTTTATTATAGATCCTAATCCGTCAATAAGTCCTCTTTTAATTCGATTAGTATTATTTTAAACTTAAATTATTTATAGTTAATTTAATTTTATCTGTGTTTAATTTTTTATGTAGTAAGTCAGTTAGTTTAAATCCGTTATCTTTCTCTACGTAGTAAGTATTATTTGCTGAATCTTTCATCTTGTTATAAACATCTGTAAGTTGATAAATTCCTGTATCACAAAGTCAAGGTAAAAGTCTGTATAAAATTCCATTTGTCTATTTCTAGTTTCGCTGTGCCCAGCTTAATTGGTAGAAGTCCGGGATTTTTGTTTAGGTTTGTCTTTCCCAGAGACATGTAACAATAACTATGCTGAATCTGTAATTAAACAGGTGGTTTTCTTAATTCCTTAATGTGGGATATTAATATTTTCTTAGTTTCTTTATTTCTAATCTAACTTTATTATGATCTAACATACCAACTATTTCATAAGGCCCTAAAAATCTATTATTCTTCTTATTCCTTTTCTTAGGATTATCTTTATAAACTACTTGGCCTACACGAAAATTTGTATTCTTATCACCTAATGTATTATGTTTATCAACTACTTTTTCTTTATCGTTGTTTATCTTATTTCCTACTTTCTTATACAATGCTTCTAATTTTTCTTTATGATTTTCGATATAATTTTCGAAAAATTCTTTTGGAATAAAAATTTCGTTAGGGCTTCTAAGATTCGTATGCCCAAATGTCAGTTCGAATGGTGTAAAGTCAGTAGCACTGTGTATAGAGCTGTTATAACCTATCAAAGCGTAGCTCATTAAATTTTGTTTTTCTTTAGGAAATGTTTCCTGTAATATTCTTAGATGTTCTATTAATGTAGAGTGAAATCTCTCGACAATAGAGTTAGATTCATGATGACCTGCAGTAGTGAAATGTACATGCACTTTATGAAGTTTAAGCATATCTTTTATTACCTCATTTTTAAGTTCTGTTCCAGGGTCTGTAATGACTCTTACTGGGACACCATAGTATGTAAAATATTTTAGTAAAGCATTGCAAACATGTACAGAGGTTTTCCCTGCTATTTCAATAGCTTGGCCTAATTTAGTGAAAGCATCAACTAAGGTCAAGTAATTGTTTCCGTCAAATGTAAAAGTATCCATATGCAATATTTCAAAAGGCCTAGAAGCTGTCTCAGTTAACATTAGTGGTACATATGGTCTATGCCTGGAATATTTGGTTCTTTGGCAAGTTTCACAAACGTTAATTAAATCAGTAACAGTCTTTTTCATAGCTTTCCAATAATATGTACGTTGTAAAGCAGATAATGTTTCCGTAATACCTCTGTGATTTGTTTTACCTCTGTGATAATGTAAAGTCAATTCAATTTGGTCGTCTTTATTTTTTACTGTGTTTAATAATTTTGTACATTTAATCAGTTTTAACTTACTGGTAGAAAAGTTGTTTATGTAAGCCTTACAAAAGTCTTCATATAAAGCGTCGTTATAAAAATATAAGTGATAAGTTAAATGTGGAACGGTGTATGTTTTTAGGAAATTTACAATAATTTCTTCATTGTTATCTAGTGGTATTTTAATATGATAAATTTGTTTATCTCGTATGTTTCATTAGAAAATGTTAATTTATTATGAATATTAGGCTTTACAATAATTTGAAGATATTTGTTATTTAATATTTCGTCCAGTATTGGTATTCCGTCATTTAATTTGTCGTTTTTATTAGTATGTTGTGTGGATGCATTTTCTTCAATTTCTTCATCATAGGGAAGATGAACAATTTCGTCTAAGTTTTCTTCCGGTGTTTTTGGATTACTTAATTTTTTCAATATCAAAGTCTAAGGGATCGGGTGCTTCCTCGCATAATTCTTGTAAGTATTTAGTTGCGGAAAACTTTGAGTCACCTACATTGTTAGCTAAAGATTCGTTATCGTCGTTGTCTTTGTCATCACTTATTGCGTTGATTTTTATTCTAGACAAGCTGTCAGCATTAGTATTTAAGCTTCCCTTTTTATATAATATTTTATAGTCATAATCTTCTAATTTTATTTTCCATCTCATTAATTTAGAATTTGGTTCTTTTATATTAAATAACCAAGCTAATGGTCGGTGATCACTATAAATTGTGAATTTACGACCATATACATAATGTCTAAACGTTTTGCACGCATATACAATAGCTAGACACTCTTTCTCTATTGTGCTATAATTTATTTCTGAAGAATTTAAAGTACGTGAAGCGTATGCTATTGGTTTATCATTAGGAGGTACTCCTTGAGATAAAACGCGCCGATAGCATAGTTGCTAGCGTCAGCAGTTTAATAAACTCTTTATTAAAATCCGGGTATTGTAAAACAGGGTCATTAATTAATATATTTTTACATATTTCAAAACATTCAATGTACTCTTTGTCTTCAAATCTAATTTTCGCGTTTTTCTTCAAACAAGCTGTCATAGGTTTAGTAATTTTGGCAAAATCTTTAATGAATCTTCTGTAATAACCTAAAATACCTAGGAAACTTTTTATTTCTGTTCTCGTTTTTGGCAATGGCCACTCTTTTATTACCCTAATTTTTTCTGGATTTGGTCTAACTCCGTCTGCACTTACTACATGACCTAAATATTGAACCTCTGGTTTTAAAAATTCACTCTTATCTAATTGAACTTTTAGGTTACTTTCTCTTAGTCTATCAAATACCTTTCTGAGATTAATTATATGTTCTTCTAGTGAGGCAGAAAAAATTAAAATATCGTCTAAGTACACAATGCATATATTATAAACAAGACCAGATAATACATTGTTCATAACGCGTTGAAATGTGGCGGGGCCGTTTTTTAACCCAAATGGCATTCTCTTATATTCTAAATGCATATCCTCAGTGGAAAAAGCTGTTAGGTACATCTTCAGGTTCTATTTCGATTTGGTGGAAACCACTTGCGAGATCGATTACCGACATATATGTAGCTCGACCTAGCTTATCTAAAATTTCATCTATACGTGGGAGGGGTGTTTTGTCCGAGACCGAAATTTCGTTAATAGCTCGGAAATCATTCACCAGCCTCCACTTAACCTTGCCACTAGCGTCTTTCTTTTTAGGAACAATCCAAATAGGAGAATTATAAGGAGACGTACTATGTTGTACGATTCCATCTTTAATCATTTGATTTACTTGTTTTCTCACTTCTTCTTTGAGTATTTGTGGATACCTATATTGTTTTGTATAAATTGGGTTATCGTTTGTTAGTTTAATTTTATGTTTTATTTTATTTGTAAACGTCAAGGGAATGCCCTCACAGTGAAAAATATCTTTATATTCATAACATAAATTTTTTATTAACTTTTTCTCTTCTTCATTACAATGATTTAAATTTATTTTCTTTAAGTTTTCATTCAATAAAGAGTTATAATCATCATGGTTTGCTTCATCATATTCATTGACGAAGTGCCTATTTGATTTTATATTATTAGTTATATCATTTTCATTTTCATCGATTTTTTCTACAATTAACGGTTTTAAAGAAGTAACATCCATTTCGATGTCTGTACTGTTAACCATCACAGTTATTACTTCAAAATTTTTTACATTAACTAAACATTTAGGTATATATATTCCATTATCAATATTAGTATCCTTTATTAAAGCAAGACCTTCTTTAATATTTACAGGTATTTTAACAACAACTTGAGACCTCGGGGTAATTTGTTTTTGTATTTAATTTGTTGCTTTCCTTACTCTTATTTTGATTAATGCTATTATTATTATTATTTTTATTATTATATTTATTATTGTTGTTAGTAGGGTTTCGATAACCAGGGTGACTACTAACATTTGTTGTATCAGTTTTATATATTAAAGGTATCTTAATATTAGGTGTTATTATTAATCTAGACTTAATATTTATTTGGGCGTCAATCTTTTCTAATAAATCTATACCAATTAATCCATCGAATTCAGAACTGATTTCGTGAATATAAAATTTATGTTTAATATTTTCATTAAATATTTTTTCAATTGAAATGATTGCAACTCCACTGTGTTTAGTTATTCCATGAATAGATTCTATAGTAAATTGTTGTTGGAATATCATTCGGAAAATATTTATGTGCAATTTTAGGATTTATAAGACTTTTGGAACTACCTGTATCAATCATAAATTTACAATTATTCCAATGTGATATGATTATGTAAGGTAGACCAGTAACGCCACAATTTATTACTAATTTTTCTAACTCTATGTGATTTTTATTTGAGCTTAACTTAATTATTTTATTATTGTTATTATTACAACTAATTTTTCTATTATGGTTATATCTAGGCGTACCAGGTGTTAGCCTTGCTCTGCATGAGAGGCTTCTGTTTGAAAAAACTGATCTTGATTCCCATCATTATTATTCTGATTTATGTTTTGATCATTACTCAGATTTACATTCTGAGCATAGTTTCTAGATACTCCAGATTGATCAACTTCCATAGGAACGACAGGATTTTGGTTCCTCGACGTTGAAGCAAAATTTTGATTGTTGTATCTATTATTGTTATTATAATTTTGATTAAAATTTCCACGATAATTACTATGGTTGTTTCGTTGATTATAATTATTATATCTTGGGTAATTATTATTATTGTTACCAAAATTTTGATTATTAGCATTATAATTTCTAGGGTTATAATTATTATTATTTGATTGATTATTGAAATTATTATTATTATTGTTATTATACTGATTTACATAACCTCTTGAGTTCATATTTCTATTATTAAAATTTCTATGACCTCCTCTATTTGGAGTAATCCTACGTTGGGGATGAAAATTATGATTTGTATATTATTAAATTGCCTAGTCGAATGAAGAAAATTTTCTTCTTCGATTACAAAACCCATAGCGACCTCTAAATTTCAGGTCTACGTAACCTAACATTTGTTTGAATATGGCTCGGTAAACCTCTAATATAGGTTTTGAGTGCTAGTTCATCGTAATTTCTTATTCTAATTAATTTCTCATCATTAGACAATGTATCGTCAGAATTTAATTTTACTAATATTAAATTTTTATAGTCTTGACATTTAACACCAAAACTATACGGGCTTTCATTTCTCTCTGGTATTAGAGATTAAGTCTTGTACTAAACAGTCAATGTCACGTTGGTCACCAAAGCACTGGTTAAGTAAGTTTTTTATTGCGGTCCAGTTTAATATGTCATTTCGCGAGCCTAATAATTTCTGAGCTCTACCTGTTAGTTTACCATAAATTGCTCTCATTAGAAACACATTTATAGGATTTGCATGGTCTTCAGCATCTGCAAATTGTGTTAGCAAACCCTCACAATTTCCTATAAATATTGGAAGAGAATGAGCATCACCATCATAGGGTGGAATAGTATCTAAATATAATTTTAATAATTGATAATTTATTTGAGCCATTATTTATTTCTTGATAACTTAAATTTATTAAAAACAATTTTTAAATATGTAAAGTTTATTTTAATTAAATAAATTTTTAATGCTTATCCCTTTTTATTTATTTATTTTAATTTTTATTTATTTAAGTATTTATTTATATACTAACTATTATTATTTTTATTTAAAGATTATTTACTTAATTACTAAAATAATATTTTCGTTGAAATGATCCTTGTATTAAATTGCATAAAATTTTCTTCAAAAGTATCAGCAAAGTTTTCATTATCATCAAAATTTCTTTTTGCTTGAAGTAATTTGCTTTAAAAATAATGTATAGGTTTTATATTAACTTACAGTTGTAGCTGTGTTAAATATCCGTTCATTTTGAAAAGTCTTCGTTGTTTGCTGCCAAGTTCGTCAGGCTGTTTAATCGTTAAAACGAACAACTTTGATATGCGTTCAAAATTGACAACCTGTCCTACCGACTGCGCCAGTTAAGTTCAGCCAAACACAAAATAACTTTTTAAAAACTGAATTTATTTTATTAACACAACTAACATAGATTCACCATAATAACAATGTTAAAATTAAAAATGAAATGAACCATGATTTAAAGTTTAACTAGCTTATATAGCCTCAGGGCTGCTGAGGTGTACATTATTAAGGTAGGTCAGAATATCTGTACCTCAGCATATTAAGGGAATATAACAAGCTCCATAAGATTAAGCTATATGCCAAATTACTTTAGCGATGAAGAGTAAGTGTTAAAAACACTTTTATATATATTATATATATATATATATATATATATATATATATATATATATATATATTATATATATATATATATATATATATAAACCAATATAATATAAACCATAGACATATATCAATTTTAATTTTGGAGTGATTGAAAACGATTGGAATTAATACCACTTTCTTTTTCCGCTAGTTATATTTTTTCAGTTATTCCCAAAAGGTAGGCATTGTTTTTTACACTCTCTATTTAAACCCTAGTGTATTTTCATTACGTCATCCGTCTGGACAAACTCAAGTCGGAGATAACTACAAAACGGTTTCTAAGAGTTTTAATGATGCTAAAGAAAAACAAAGCAAGAAATTTCGTCCATATCCCTCGCCGTTCTAATCTCTAAAGAATAATAAAAGGCATTCTCCCGTTTTTTAGAATTTTCTGACAAATGAGAATCACACAGGGTTACTAGTAAGAAAAATACCTTTGGGAAAATAAAAAAGTTTTTAAAAATAAAACTGGTACTAATTATCTGAAAAGAGTCTATTTTTAAGAAGCAGGATTTCTTAGATGCTGTGTTTTTGTATTTGTTACAATGGCAAACAATTATTTAGAATTTAAATTTCTTGAAGACTACAGTCCTTTATAAATATTAATTTATTTAATAACCTTTACATAAATCTTCACAACGTTTCATTGAGCGAAGCTCAACATCTTCAGGTGAAATCAAATGAAACTAAATTTGTAATGTAAAAAATTTTTTTATAAACGAAATATAAAATTTAAATTAATTTAGAAAATGACAGTAAACCAAAGTATTAAGGAGGCATAGACAGATTATTAAGATAACGGTGATTTGTAGACGGAGGCACTGTATTTTTAGGGGGTCTTTTTAAATTTAAAATATTTGAATAAATGCTATTTATATTGTTAGTATCCTGTTTTTTATTCATGGTGTTGGGGTCAGTCTACAAATCACCGTTATCTTAATAATCTGTCTATGCCTCCTTAATACTTTGGTTTACTGACATTTTCTGTCATTTTCTAAATTAATTTAAATTTTATATTTCGTTTATAAAAAAATTTTTTACATTACAAATTTAGTTTCATTTGATTTCACCTGAAGATGTTGAGCTTCGCTCAATGAAACGTTGTGAAGATTTATGTAAAGGTTATTAAATAAATTAATATTTATAAAGGACTGTAGTCTTCAAGAAATTTAAATTCTAAATATATATCACACCAGTCCAAAAAAAAAAAAAAAGAAAAAAGAAAAAATTTACTCTTTTATAATGGCAAACAATTATGATTGCTTACTAGGTACTATTACTATTAATATTATTACTAGGTAATGCAACTATTAACATTATTACTATAAATAATATCATTATGACTAAAACTACTATTATATTCCTATTATAACTTATAATTATTTATATCCTTAGAGTGAGCGTGAATGGAGTCCATTATAAATAATGAAAGAAAAGAAGTCTCTCCACAAAATAAAACTTTATTGGCAAAGCGCTTTCAACCTAACTAGACCTTTAGCGCTTTGCCAATAAAGTTTTATTTTGTGGAGAGACTTCTTTTCTTTCATTATTTATAATTATTTCTTATAAAGTACATAAGTTTACTAGTTAAACATTGTTGATTATCACGGATAATCAAAATTTTATGACACTTTGTGTCATAAAATTTTAATGAAAGTTATGTTTTTAGGAACTCCTATTCAATCTGACCGAATTTAAAAATCCCTTGACAAATTTATCAAATAGCGTTTTTACCAGTCCTATGATAATCATAGCAGACAGAATTTGACACAGGGAGGACATGTATGATTTGTAATCGTTTCAAAATGGCCTGAGATCCTTTGATAAAGTCAATTAATAAATAAGACAGTTCATGACAAAAATCCTGCACTTATCCATATTTATCCTGAGTGTCTTGCAGAATCAAAATATGTTTCATGTCTTTATATATTGCTCATCAATGACTTATGTCAGACTACTACTACTACCAACGAGAATTATATATAATATATATATATATATATATATATTATATATATATATATATATATATATATATATATATATATATATATATAATATATGTGTGTGTGTGTGTGTGTGTGTGTGTGTGTGGTGTTTTACAGCCAAAGTAATTAATATGGTTATTACGGATAATATCAAGCCATTATGCATAGTTCAATCAAATTTGGTTAAAGTGATAAATAATGATTAATTTATCACGTTGTCTTGGTAATTATTCATAATACCTATCTGACCTTATTGGTCAAAGTAATAATATACACATAATAACAATTATGTGTATATATGTATATATATATATATATATATATATATATATATATATATATAATATATAATATATATATATATATATATATTTGTATATATGTGGTAAGTGTTACATTTTTAAACTCATCACCTTGATTGCTCAACATGGAGCTATAGTGATACAATTGGTATCTACCCCCACTAAGTCGATCACTGGAAGTTAATATTCCTAATTGGTTTTGGGAATCTTCTGGCATGTATGGTAATCTGATTATTAAAATTGTTTTTCCACGGTAAATTGAACCGTTAAATTGGTGTATACTATATTCTGTATATATATATATATATATATATATATATATATATATATATATATATATATATATATATATATATATATATATATATAATTATACAGTAAGCTACTAAATAGTAGCAATATAGAATAATTAAAAAAATTAATAAATTAAAAAATTTAAATTTGTTTTATTTCAATTTTAATTGATTTTAGAACAATAAACCCGCTAAATTTCTCCTAAAAGCAGGCTGATAAACCAGGAAAAACAATTTCAATAAATAAAATTAAAAGCCGCAATTGCGATCTAGAGTCGCTGTGCTTCAGTTAGATAAAGGGTTTTAATGAGTTTTTCGGCCTGTTTAGAAATTGTTTTGATTAAGTCTATTGTTGCACCTGTTAACACATGATATATTAAGAATTCTCTTCATAAAACAAAAAAATAACTTTTAGAAAACAATACCAACCCTCCAGCTAATTAAACTGTATCATTGATTCAATTTTTTTGTCCCTTCTTCGAGTTTTCTTTTTTAATTAACTCTATTGAGGTTCAGTGAATACTGGTGAACTTTAATAACCTGAACTCTTATTTAATATAGCGCTTTCCTTTGTGTTATGGTTTTTTAATATACTGTTCTTTTTATAACAGTCTTATGTTTCAGCACATTGTGTCTGAACAATATGCTGAAACAAAATACGTCAATTCTTAAATATAACAATTCAATATTTTGTGTATTCAATTGTCGTTATTTGTGTGTGTTAAAATTATTTGGTTTCTTTAGATTGAGTTTTCAAAATTTCATAATGCAATAGAAACTTAAAGAAGAGGAGAAATAACTTTATCTGTACCAAATATTTTTTCCCTCATGATAAATAGAGCATTTTTTTACTTTTCCTCATTTATACCGTAGGTATATATAGGGACAATATATATATATATTGTGTTTTAAAAAAAATCCGAAACCGGGATGTCGTATGAATTATCCGTTTAAGGTGTCTCTAAAGCCTCCTAAGTAGTTTTCACTATTTTGTCTGTCAGTATGTGTGTGTGAGTGTGTATGATTTCATCATAGCTCCCAGCTTATTTATGTTATAGGGTTGAAACTTAGTACAAATATAGATCTTAATGTTTAGTTAAACTATGCGGAAAATAATTTGTTTGTGATGTCATTAACCCGCAATAATGACTCAACAAAAGTTTTGAGAATTCATAAACGCGGACATTTTTTGATCGATTTGAGATTTGGTACGCATGTAGTCATATATTTGTCCAAGATAAGGACTAAGGCCCGTATTCAAAGACATCTTTCTAACATTTTCCTAACATTCTCCTAACATTTTCCTAAAATTCTCTTTAAGGAACAAGGAGAATGTTAGGAAAATGTTAGGAAAATGTTAGGAGAATGTTAAGTAAATGTTAGGAAAATTTTAGGAAGATGTCTTTGAATACGGGCCTAAGTTTCATCTCATTATTCGCATTAATTTAATTTTAATCGAATAATTTGTATACGTTTTTAAAATATTGTAAAAATCGGCAAATAATTTAATAAAGTTGAAGTTCAGTAGGAGAATATACTGTTATGGAATAAAGAAATACATTTAGTTCCCTTTCAATAAGAAATGTATATCTATGCTTTTTAGATCATAAATGTTAAGCAGCGTCGAATGTGGTCAGTGCTGCTAATGGGTGACAACTGGAAATGACACAGACTTATTTTCTATTAGAGGACGAGCAAAACGTTTAAAGACGTGTCGCATTATAAATTTATCGACTTGTATATTGTGGAACGAGCGAAGCGAGTCCGAAATAGAGATGATTATCATAGCGAATCCGATGTGATGACGAAAAGTTCCGAGATACCCCGTACCCGATTTTTATAATTTCTCTAAGTATTTCGGTATATATCTCTTGGTGTATGCTCACTTAATAAAAGCCTAGATTAACTGAAAGTGAAGATAGATTTGCCAATACATTTTAATTCTGTAAAGATACAACAAAGAGACAGTATAAAAGAAAAAGTATTTTCTTTTCAAGCTCTTCATTCCTTTATTCTCTCACAAATGATTCTTTGCTGTCTTTCATTCTATATTCTTGAAAGGCACAGAAAAAAATCAAAACGGCAAAAAAATTCAGTATTTCAAGTAAGATCAGAAGATATACAGAGAAGATAGTGTAAGATTTGGTTAGTACAAAAATTAAATTAAGAATAATAAAAATAATCATGGAATTTAAATGTCTTCTCGTTAAAAATGTTTTAAATATTATATTGTGGGTCTAAGTAAAATGCTGCAACACGAAAAACACAAGATATAGCAAACAATATACGATGGTTCATAAAATATATATATTATATATATATATATATATATATATATATATATATATATATATATATATATATAATATAAAAAGTCGAGACTTTGACACGTTTTTAGACAGTAAATACTTCTAATACACAATAATTAGAGGTAGGGGTGGTAAAATTGTAATAACTATATAAATTTTTACTTTTTACACTAATATAACTACACGTGCTAATAAGACGCTTCTACTACTATATTATTGATAGTTAAACAGTGATATATCTATTTTTCTTATTTTAAAACATACAACTCACCCAATGAATGACTCATCGAATTTTTAGATTTAAATTTGTAAAGTCAATCGAAAGAGAAACTAAAGAAACTTATTCTAAAAAGTAATATATCAGATTTAGAATATAAAATCTATGAGACACCTACTCAGCTGAATACTATTATATTGATATAAAAGAATAATTAAATACCTAAAGATCCCTTCATTTTAGACTATTGTTCCGGATTGTGAATTTTGTAAAAGTCATTTTAAATCGGTCTATAAAATACAGAACAGATTTTTTGAATGAGGAAGAACATTTAAAAGCATAGTGATGACAATAATTAATCCTTCTTTCTTTTCTGTATATCTTCTACCACTCCTAACTGTAAGAAGAGAAGACTCAAGTTGCTCAGAAAACTAAGGCAGTCTTTTGACCTCGGCCACTCAGCGTCCCGGGGCCCATCCAGTGCCTGTTTTATGTGATTATCCTCGCCATTTAATCCTATTTAATCTATTTATATGTAGAAGGTGGTTCAGTAATTTAAGAACAATAATAAAAAGATTGGTCACAGGGTTCTTTAGTACTTCTTCTCACATCTTTGGGCTCGCTTCGCTCGTCCTCAGAATCTTAAGATAGTATTGCTTTGGTATCGGTGTACTCAACCTCAGATAGAGTGGTTATCCAAAATCTAGGTTGTTGCGATTTCAGACTCGCTTCGCTCGTCCTCAGAATGTGATGATTATCCAAATCTTAACCTAGTATTGCTTCGGTATTGGTGTACTTAACCCCAGATAGAGAGGTTATCCAAGATCTAGGTTGTTGCGATTTCAGACTCGCTTCGCTCGTCCTCAGAATGTGATGATTATCTAAAGCTTAGGGTGGCATTACTCCAGTCTCGCTACACTCGACCTCAGAATCATTAGGTAACCAAAACTCAGTTTGTTACAGTTATAGGTTAATTAAAGCTTAGAAAAATAATATGGTGAGATAAGCATTTAATCAAATGCTATACATATTCACGGGTTATACATATTCACAAATGCATTGAAGACCTGTGATCATACTTGGCAGCTTAATTATTTACTGATATAGCTCAACATTTAATCAATACCTTAAATGATTTAAACATTTAAATTTTATTCTGTAAAACGTCTTGATTATGACAGATGTAAAACAACTTTTTATATAATTTTACAAGTCGCGCCGAAAAATATATGTGTTCACTAATAACATAAAAACTAACAGTCGAATAGCTAAGAAAATTCTAGTGTTAATATTTTTTGTGTTTTGCTATCTGTTGAACGTCATAAAGATGTAGAATAATTAAAGTATTTGGTCCAAAAATGTAGGGAAATCGACTTTTCTGTCCCGCAAAGTCATGTTCGTTTTGGTTAGAGAGGTCACTGGCGTTTCTAAATGAAGTTGCTAGGTTGTTAATTCTAAAGGGCCTCTTATTTGAATTAAGAGGCAACCATCATCTTCTTCTCCTTGGCGGCGTGCCAGCAGTGTGAACGAGTTGTATAGCTTTTTGATATATTTTGAGGTCCTTTAGTATTGCCAACCTAGCAACTTCACTTAGAAACGCCTATGAACTCTTCAACCAAAACAGAGGCTAGGAGCGGCTATACATGTGTCATATGTTTTATTGTTATAATTTTCAAAAGCTTTTAAATTTAATTTTAAATCAAATTTAATTTAAAAAATCAAATCAAATTTCAAATTTAAAATCAAATTTAATTTTAAGAGGCCCCCACTTTGAAAACCATTTTAAAATTTCATCCAAAAACTATTTCATCAAGCGGCATTATATTTGATTTACAAGACATGCTCTTTAAAGATATTACAATATTATTTAAGTATAGCCATTTATATCATCAAAAAGCCGACTTTGTTCCGTACAGTATTATATACAATGCCAGCTTTAGTAGGTTTTTGACTTTTTTTACAGACTAAGCGGGCGGAACTGCGTTCAAAAATAATTCGTATATCAATTTTGGCGCAGTTATGATTAAAATAGTGGCAGTATAGCTTGGTAAATAAATATAATTTGATAGAGTGCAACACATCTTGAAAGCTAGTTCGTACTGCTGTTTATTATCTAACGACAATAAATACCCTAAAACTTACTGCAGATGATTATATTTTGACGGCGCATCCAATTTTGATAACTGAGTAATACTCGTATAACAGCAGTAACGACTCTATCGACTGCTTAGTCCCTAAGAAAATGTAAAGTATTTACGTCCAATATTAAGCTCTTCTATATTACATTCAATATTTCTCGTTGTCAATTTTGAGATATGATCAATTATGGAAAAATTCCAACAGACGTTTTTTTACTGAAATTCTATTATACAACATAAATTCCTCGCAAAAGAAAATACTCACATTCCAGACTTCTAAAGTTTTTATTTCAAGAAATCTGTTTTTTAGCAATGCCACGACATAACAGTATTAAGTATAAAGAGATGTAATACCTTGTCTAGGCTAATTAAGAGCTAAATCATTTTATACAAATAAAGCCCTGACCTAGAGCAAAATTATTAAACTTATACATTTAATACAAGGCGGTGAGTGCCGCATATATCAGTTTGTTATATTTCTAGTTTATATAAGTAGAATATTGCCACGATATACAATCATATTTTCAAATTTACGTGATTTATTTACGAATATTAGTATTAGTATCCATTATTATGGGCAATTTATGATAAAGACACTTGATGGGACGTTAAATATTAATAAATTTCAACTGATTTAAATGACTATATTTCGCTATTATTCACATATTCATGTCTATAAAACCAGGGTTCGGTAGAGCTCCATGTATTGAAACAACTGTTCCCGCGATTCCATCATTTATATACAATTTATATGTCATTATGATTTATTTACATTATATTATATATGTTAATCGATGAAACAAGAACTAATGCTGTTAATAAAGTTTTATTTTACTTCGTTTTTACTTTTCCTTATTTATACATTAGGTATATAAAAAAAAGTATTGTGTTCGCAAAAAAATTCGAAACCGGGATGAAGCCAAAATTATCCGTTTCAGGTGTTTTAAAGGCCTCCTAAGTGGTTTTCACAATGTTGTTTGTCTTTGTGTGTGTGTGCCTTTTATCATCGTAGCTCCTTTGTACAAAAATCAGCCTACTGCTGTATTTGTGCTATTCGGAAAAGAATGTTTTATGACGTCCTTAACCCGCAATAATGACTCAGCAAAAATTGCAAAAAAATCATAAAACGATGGGATTGAAATTTGGTACGTATGCGGCTATAAATAAGACATATATATGAGCCAAGTTTTATCTCATTATCAGCATTAGTTCAATTTGTATCTAATGACTTCTGTACTTTTTAAAAAAAAAAACACGGATAACTCAGGTTACATCCCGGTTTCAGAATTATTTTGTAACACAGTACTTTTCCTTTATAATGAGAAAAAGTAAAAAATGAGTAACAAGTAGTAATGGTACTAAGCATTACGTTTTTAAGCGAGAGATTAAAACACTTAGTGAGGTCCTCGGACCCCTGGAAGTCGTTTAATGACTTTAGGTCCGTGAGCTAATGGACATAAAATTGTAACAAAGATTTAAACAATATTTTATCAACTTTGTGAAATTAATTATTGATTATAATAGTGTAAGTAGTAGCGATTGGATTATCAACTGTTGAAACTGATTATAGTTGATGAAATCAAACTAATATAATATGCTATTATTATTCAAGCTTTTTCTAGTTGCAAATTATGATGCTGCTTCGCGATCCTAAATTTATTGGAAGTTAGGCGATGAGTGCAAGTTATTGAATTTATTAGGGAGGGGGGGGGGGGGGTTATGAGAGTACCATATTTACAGAAGGGGTCGCAGGCTCTAAAGTTTGCGTATCCTGCTTTAAGCTATGAAGCATCAACTTAAATCTTGAGTAAAAAAAGGATTTTTTTCAAGATAGCACCAAGATTCAAACCCGGGTCTCTGGCTTTGAATACTTCTAGTACTCACATTGACTCCGGACCGCAGTTTCATTCGAAAACATAGGAAACGAAACCTTACTCGAAATGTTTGTGTACCGTTCGTTTGTAGAGTTAACAGTTTTTAGTTAGAAATTGCCTATTTTAACTTATCAGAGATATCCTATTTTAACTTATCAGAGATATCTGAAACGTATTTAGGAATCTCTTTCAAGTTTTAACTACCGCTATGCCTCCCTTATCATGCATTGACAATTTCTTTCAAAATCCGGCTAAAAGTTTCACAACAAGTAAACGTTATTTAAAGTAAACACGCTATTCAATTTAAATTCGTTATTGTAATAATTATTATTTATTATCATAATACATCTACTTGAGGGGAGCTTGTTCTAAGAGTATAAAATGCCCCAGTTAAAAGAATAAGAGTATGTGATTAATACCATAATATTACAAGGATGAAATTTCAGAAGGCAATTCCCTCGCTAACTCTCTTGTAACCGAGGAAGGTAAAAAGGCTCTTTTTATAGCATTTTAGCTCTTTTATTTTCTTTAAACCTTCCCTTTATTTTAATAAAGATCAAAGCGCCTCTAAAATTTTATTTAAAAGTTAACTAGAGAGGTGCAAGAATAAAGCTTTCCTAGAAACAATGTTCCTTTTAACAAAACAACGAAAAGGATTTTTATTTAAAAGGTAAAAATCCGTTTTAGAGTCATCCTTGTATTTACGTATAAAATTATAGCAGGTGGTGAATAATTTAATAAATAAATAAAATAAATAAAATAAATAATCCTTTATTTCACATAATATACATATCTGTAAATTGTAAAAAGTCAAAACAAAAAAATTATTTGTTACAATTAAAATGTTATGGATTGAAATTCTTCCACACTGTACAAGGGATTTTTTAAGAGATTAATTTTTACTAATTTGTCAAAACTATTCTCTTCAAGGGCTCTTATATTTTCAGGTAATAAGTTATACAGCTTTAGCCCTGCTTGAATTGAATTATATTTAGCTGTTCTTGTCAGTCTGTATTTGTTAAGTACTATATGATTTGTCTGCCTTGTATAGTGAGAATGAATGTTCTCTACTTTAGTTAGACTTGATCTAATACTATGAATGTAATTTAAAAGCTGATAGCAATATAAAGAATAAAAAGTAAGAATTTCATGAGTTTGAAAAAATTTTTTACAAGATGTTTTGTTGGGTAGATTTAAGATAACCCGTAGTGCTTTTTTGTAGAATGAATAGTCTGCTCGCATGGGGAGAAGCTCCCCAATCATTGTGCCGTAAGACATTAAACTAAAAAAAATATACTCTTAGGTAATAATGTATATATGTCTAGTTATGTTACACAGAAAATATTTTTTATGTCATTAACCGTCATTAATAACTAATTTTAGGTGATTAAAATTAATATAACACGAAAGAATAATCGGATCTATTAAAAATTTGGCACGTATAAAGTACTATACATAACACAATATAATTTTGCGAGAGACACCTAGGAAATGTAACAAGCAAAATGCTATGCTACATCTGGGAACTGTCCCATCATTCGTCATTCGTTATCATTGATGGCTCGACAAAATGTCATGTCCCACTCTGTTTTGTTACGTCTAACTCATCAGGCTTGTTACATTTTCTAGGTGTCTCTCGCACAATTATATTGTGTCAACTATATAATTGTGATACTCGGTAGTATCAAATGATATATGTTTTGCGTACCATGCATGATGGCGGTAAGAGAGCACCGCTCGTCTCCATGTTTATCAAAACTCGGCAGTATCAAATGATATACTATATATAAGACCAACAAGTTAGCCAGTATCAAAATTCCATATCATTGTTTGCATTAAGTCAATTTCTATGTTATAATATTCTAAAAAACGGTATAAATCGAAAAAGCACCCAATTGATTTCAAATTCGGCTTGAGTGTATGAACCAGGATTGTGTCAGATCACATGTGTTTAGCAGCATCAAGATTATTCAAAAGTTGAATCAAAAATTGATCTTATCTCTTTTTGGATGAACCAAGCGAGTCCGAAGATAAATTATTTTAATTTTTAGGCAATTCTCATATTCTGAGTCCAAAGTGGTGGAATTAACAATTAAGTTAAGCGAATCAAATGTGGTGAGGAAAAGTTCCGAGGTACTCCGTACCCATTTTTTTAATTATTGGCTTACTTGAAAATTGCTAAATTCAATTTTCTTTATATCATTTTGATACTACCGAGTTTTGAAAAACATGAATAGTTGACACAATATAATTGTGCGAGAGACACCAAGGAAATGTAACAAGCAAAATGCAATGCTACATCTGGGAACTATTCCATCATTCGACATTCGTCATCATTGATGGCTCGACATAATGTCATGTCCCACTCTGTTTCGTTACGTCTAACTCATCAGGGTGCCGACAGGGCTCTGTCGGCGCCCTAATAAGTTAGACGTGACATTATGTGTTAAATTTTAAAATCTGTGATCGCACCAATAATTGAGGATGTAATAGTCTTCGTCGAAAACCGAATGTTAGCATCCCATTAGCAAAACTTTTTTAAAGAACAAATTCCTCAACAAATAATTAACTAAAAAAAAATGAAGAAGTCAGTTTTAGAATAGATTTTAAGGACTGGATGGTAGAAGGGTTGGATCTATTAATAGGACGAGAATTTAACCAGGACACACAACGAATTATAGGACAATGAGAGGACAATTATTTGACACAAAGGCGCCTGCCACGGTGGCGACCCTCAGAAAGTATCAGGACATTAATTAAAAATCACATTTTTTATAAACAGTTACTAAGAAAAAAACTTGGCGTGGTTTTTGGTGTAAGCTCAAAGTTTCGAGCCCAAGTTTCTCACACAGTCTGTCATAAGAGTTATAGTAACGTTAGCTATCGAAGATAGCATATGTTTATAAAGTGACTTTGAACATCATCTAGATAGTTCAACTCAAGCACAGCATATTCTAGAATAAAACAGATTAAAGTTTTACACACAGAAAAGGAACAATCAATTGGCAACCAACTGACAATATGCAAAAGATAAAACCTAAAGAACGGAGAATACGACAAATAATCATTTCTATATTATTTTCAGAAGTAAGCTTACTATCTAACATAATACTAAGATCTCGCACAGAGGACGCTGAGGACAAAGGACTATTACACAAAGAATATTATAACTGGTAAGGTTTAGAGCTACGGAAATTATTAAATTTATCCCTGTTTAAAATAATATTATTTTCAGCTCAACGACTCACAGCGTTTGTATCATCCTAAAGTACAATGCACTATTCAATATCAGTCATATTTTCAAAAATTTTGAGATCATCGGCTAAAATTTTAAACCGGAAAAAAAATCAAGCGTTTATAAATAAGAAAAATTGTACACCAGATAGAAAGAAGAAGTAAACATAGGAATTTATGGGAAAAATTATATTTAAAAAGGCTATAACACGGGAAAATCCCTCGTATACTAAGTAATTAAAACGGTAGAGGAAAACCTTGCAAAAGATGAAAATTGAGGTAAACCAATTTCCTTACGTATAGTTTTAAGCATATAAACCTACATCTAGTGGATTATAATTTAAAATCTTAACCTCACCTTATAAATTTTAAGATATTTTTAATCCATTTTAATATGAATCCTTTAATAAAATAAAATTTTATTTGTTGAAGCATGTGTTGACTATTAAGTTTTTACTTAAACGAGAAAATTTATTTTAACACATTTATTTTAACGGATAATTTAAACACAATACTTTTCCTATATACCTACGTTATAAATGAGGAAAAGTAATAATATATCTGCAGTTGTTAAGACTTTTTCCGAGCTAAACAACAAATCCTAACTCCCACCAAACTAACAACTTTCATAGGTTGAGATGAAATCCCATGTGTTCAGTATTTAAAATCTGTTCATTTTTTCCATATTTTTACCTTTTCACGTGCTGACAAATTGATAAGCTCTTTTAGTTTGCCTCTAGGGGTTTTATAAAAGTTTTGTTCCCTAACTAGTTGTAGCAGGAGGTCTCTTGTTGTTCGTTAGTAAAAGCCGCAGATATTGAAGAGTAGAAATTTGTTTCCTACAGCATTTTCTATCTCTGTTAACTCTTCAGTTATTTTGTAAACTCTTATTCTACTTTCATTTCCGATATTTTCTACCTTTAGTGTGACATGGTAGAAATATTAATAATGATGCTATTCTTCTGCTACTAACAATTGCTTTTTCTTTTCCCTGCTTTACTCTCTCTTATCTACTTACTCATACCTGCTAAGGAAACAATAACCTTATCTAACTTCTAGACAAAACCCAGGTTCGGTTGTAGTTTAAATCTTAAACAAAAGTATACGCAACTTTTAATTAGATTTTGACAATAGCAATTTTAACCTGATGTGCTACCAGTTAATATGAATAAAAATAGAACTTGACCCTAAGTAAGTATATTCATATTTAAGGGCGTTTGACTTTTTTGACCAATTTATTGTAGTATTTTTCCTTTCATTATTATAAACTATTGAATAACTACAAAAGTCATAAGATCGCCTTAGTGCAAAACTATATGCAATTTCCGCAAAACACAAATGTATTGCATGAAACTACATACATTACTGTCAACAAGATTTTTAAGCATGAATGTGTTTTTAAAACTTAATGCTAAAATTTATACTAAATAATTTCCTTTTTTTACGCTTGAACCTTTTATGATCATGTTAGAGTTTCTACTTAATTTAGACTTTGTACACATTGCACTAGGGGAGACCCCCGAGCTTAACCTTCTCCTTTACGGGACTGCTCCGGTGACTATTCACAGTTAGTTAGTATGTTTTCTCCAGTCCCACTAGCTACTCTAATCTCAGCCTCATCTAGCCCGCCTGCAATTAACTATTTACTAACTATTTACTAACTATTTTATTTACATAAAACACAGACTAGGGGTCCAAATGACATTAATGTAAAATAAATCAATAACTACAAAAAAAAAATATAAATATATATTTTAGCAAATATATAATAATTTTTACCAATCTCATCAGTTCCTCTAGTCTCACCTTAGTATACATAAACCTATCCCCAAAGCCCTAATATGAACTCGCGTCACGTCCTAATCTGATCACTAGGAAACGTCTTCAAAAACTGAACTCAGCATTCCCAATTACCTACCTTAATCTTAGGGAAGATTCGGACTGGTGCTTAGCCATTTATCAGTTTTGATGTTTTATTTTATTTTTTGGGCCAAAACAAAAGGATGTTTTGTCCAATATATGCTTTTAATCCGTAAGTATTTGCTTGTTGTGTTTTTCTTATATCTTCTGGTTTCCCTATTTACCAGTTCTCTTTATCCTTTTCCTAGCCAGATTAATAGTTGCTATTATCGTTGGATTTAACATACAATTTGCCACTAGTAGATGCTCTTGTGGCCTTTATCATATCAATTAGGTGGCGCTCAATTTTTAAGAGAAAAAATATGTCATAAGTCACAAGCTATACAACACAAAATACAGCCCACGTGAGATGGGTCATATACAATACAAATTTGTGCAGTGGCGCTTAAATTGATGCCTACAAGGGACCATAGATACCGCTAAATCCAAGTCTCTACTTTTATATTGCACGGTCTCAAAATTCCACCGGCCTGCAGAACTTAGTTTTTTATGAGCTGGAGACTGCGGAAACGTGGATACAGACTTGTCTCGGACGAAATCCAAAGTTTCCGTCACAAAAGCTAAAAGATACCACATAAAACCTAAGGCTGGGTTGGCAAGCCTTGAATTTAAAACCTCCCAAGAGAACTGTACAAGATATAACCTATTATAAGATCCTCCTCCGGCTGGATTTGAACCCTTGATCGTAAGGCGAACGCTCTACTTTCAACCTTAATTTTCTTTATTTATTTATTCATCTCATATTTGTGTTACTTACAAAACCTTTTTTATTCGTTTCTTTTTAAATAGGAAAATTTTACAAGAAAACAATTTATTAAGATAAAACAAGTTTGAAATAAATTTTCAAAAGTTTCACAAAAAGATGAAATTTAACATTGAAGTTTTGCTGATTTAAAAGGCGATTGGGAAAACAGACAGGGGAACTAAAATCTGACTTTGACACTTGATCTCTCAATCGTGAAGAGTGAAATATAAATGTTGATTTCTTAGAAACATTCATAGCATAAAACTTAATAAACTATTGATTTTTGGAAACTTATTTCAAAACGCATACTTATAAAGTTTAGATGATTGTGAATTTTCTTCTTAAGCACTTGCTATTAATTACCTAGTAATATAAAAAAAGTTTTCTTAAGTTAAGCGACTCAACTTAAGAACCCTTCTCACTAATTGTAGCCAGTTGAAGAACATGATTAAAGTATATGTAGAAAAAATGTTAACTATCACATATCTTCAAACATTAAGTTACGAGAAAGCAATATACCTTCTAACTTTACTAAACAGGGAAAACTTTAGTATAGTAAAGATAATGAGACGAAGAGCTAAATTATGCACTTTAAGCACAACTCCAAATAATTTGCTTCTAAGTATTGATTGTTACTTTGTTGGGAGAAATTTAAGTCGAGTTAAAAAGTTTAATTGAGGGCATAATATTAGTGAGAATATTAAATATTTGTTAATAAAATTTAAACTATTTAAATATGAAGTATATACTACTAATGAGTATATTCATTATTTTCAGTGAAGTATAAGATAAAATTTAAACTATGTACGTAAGAAGCATACTATTAATGAATATGTTCATTATTTTCAGTTAAGTATAAGATCAAATTTAAATTAGGTAAATACGGAGCGTATAATATTAATGAGTATACTCATTATTTTAAGTATAAGATAAAATTTAAACTAAGTAAATATGATGGATATTATTAGTGAGTATATTCATTATTTTCAGTTAATAAAAGATAATAATATTTAAACTATGAAACAGTTAACTATGTAATAAGTTACAGTCAAGGCAATGTTTTTAGAAATAAAAATCGTCTTTAGCTTTTCCCCATTAAGTAGTTCACTTAATCAGTGCTGGGTTTAATATAAAACCCTGCTTGAATATATTCAGTCAGGTTTAAAACAAACTGATTAAGTGTACAGTATTCGGTAGTATTTTTTACAGGGATTCAGTGAGTAAAAAGTAGAAAAAATAGTCAACTATTAGTACGTTCTTAAAGTATTCTCAATCCGCGGATTGTATTAAGTACGCTATTTAAATACGGTTAGATACGCTGTAAGAACCATGCGGAGGAAATCCAGTCGGATACGCTAGTACTAGGGAGATGGAATCTGGATCGATCCCCAGCTACTCTGTACGTACCTTGAAACGTAAATAATATTTTTTTAGTGTAACTTATAATTATACAAATAAATCACAATTTAGTTACATATATTTTTTGTTTTAAACTTATTATAACCAAAGTAAACCTTCACAACAACACGATGTTTGTGGTGGGATCAGTTTTGATGTCATCTTACTCGATCGACTAAACAAATACGGTACTATAGTCATATCGTATGAAATGCGTATGGAATACGAACACCTGTTAAATACTCTGTGTTTACGTAGTAAATAATGAATAAATTTAACTCACTGTATTGCTTTGCACTCTTAAATTCTACTATGATCTAATATAATTTTATAAGGCAATAAATATTGAAATGCTTAGTCAGTACGACTTTTTAAATAGTTTCAGCCTCTTTAAAGCTATTTATAAAAATAAAAAATAGTTTCATTGACATGCTGTGTTGTATTTATTAAAAGGATGAGTAGGTCACACGAATCACCCTGCTCGGAGAACAATGCATGCACGCGATGCCAATGACCCACACAGCACATGCCAACCAACACACTAGGGAGACTTATGTTTTAGTGGGTTAATCTAGTAAACCGTAGTTCTAATAAACAGTTTTAGTCTTTAAATTAATACAAATTATAATATACATGATTTGTAAATCAGAAAGGTTGTACCAAATCTAAACAACTCGATTGGCTTAATTTTGATTTGTAATCATTTTTTGAATATTTGAAAACTCGGCAAAATAGTTTATGTTAATCTGAAAAATATTATCTTCCGGACAGTACAACTAGACCTAATAGACCAAGAGCCCAGGGGTGTTTTGTTAATAAAAAGTGTAATGGCTGGAACCGGAATCAATTTTTCGTAAATACCTTCCTGAACAAGGATCTGCAATTCTGCCGACACGTATCGGATGGGTGTCCCAGGCAGAACGCACTTTAGGGGTCAAAGGTTCTGCCTGGGACACCCATCCGATACGAGTCGGCAGAATTGCAGATCCTTGTTCAGGAAGGTATTTACAAAAAATTGAGACCGGTTCCAGCCATTACACTTTTTATTAACAAAACACCCCTGGGCTCTTGGTTTATAAAGTTTGACTTTTGTGCCATGTTACAACTCCCTTGCATAAAAATAGCGGAAGTTATGCATGACACAGACACAGAAGAAAAGCACGATGACAACCACTCAGAACGTCATAAAAGTGCATAAAACAGAAAATTATGATGAAACCTTGGTTTCGGATTTTAAGGGTGAACACAATATTTTTCCTTCTCCTAACAGTATTAGGTGATGAAAAGTAAAAACCTTAGCACTTAGAAATAACTTAGCATTGTAGCCATAGATTTATTCCTAACTTAACAAAACTTTTATCTATTTTATAATTCATATAACTTTACTTGTAATTAATGAATCTGCAGAGACCGGTCCCCATCCATTATCAGATTGTAGAATGATTCCTATATTAATTTGTTTGTAAAGGAAATCCTTTCCTTTATTTCTATAAAACGTTTCTAAATCCTCTAGGTTTTACCGGAACCTTTAGAATTGAAGATTCTTATCCCGTTCTAAAGTCAGCATAACAAAAACCAAGATTTCACTACGAAATTCTTAGGATGTCCCTTATTTTTCTCAGCGGAGTTAAACTTTTAAAAACAAAGGTACCTTGTTAACAAGCCCTTATTTCTCTTTTGTTGGAGCTAAAAACTTTTTAAAGACACGATAAAAACTCCTTGTAAAAGTTAGAAATATAGGTGCGCTTCTTGATTTTTTTTTCTTTCCTTAATAAAGATTTTTT
>JACMZG010001911.1:29109867-29142367 GCA_018340805.1 Microvelia longipes | reverse complement strand
ATTTTTGTTTAATAAAACTTGGGGGCCTCATCACGCGAAGCAGCACTATCGTTTCTTAAAAAAAATAACAATAATTCATTTTTAGTTTTTTAGACTTAACATTTAAATTTGCTATCTGAGTATAACATCTCGGGTTGGCGCAAACGGATAAGTAAAGGAAACAAACAAAAATTGAAACTCTGACATTAGAGGTTCAAATCCAAGGGGGGACGCCAGAATGGGTATGAGTGAGAAATAATTTTTTTCACTTTTTACCAATTTTTACGAAATTCTTATAGAGCTTTCTTGGGATCACTCATCCATCGACTCCTCATGATTCTAGCGCTGAAAAGCGGATGGAAAGACTTGATTACCCTCAACAGCTCGTTGTTTGGTTGAATAAAAATAAATAAATAAAATGTCAGAAATAAAAATATGTGACAGTTTCACGCTGTCACCACTAGACTGTACTACTTGAGCCTCCTGCATCCCATCAACTATTTTTTTTTAAATCTTTGAGTGAGCCATCTATGTTAATATTGTTTATCTATGATCCTAAGTGACGGAAACGGTATTTTTTATTTAAAAACATAAATCATGAATATATTTTTGTTTATAATGCTTGTTAGTTTTAATATTATAGCATACTATTAATAATAAAGTATTAATAAAATCTTAATTAGTAAAATCAAATTTGTGAGAAAGCCTCTCAGGCCCGCGAAGCGGGCCTGTGTGGAGAGGCTGTGAAAATTCGCTAGGTACATGGCAAAATGCCATGTAACAAGAAACAATAATGAAACAACACATCAACAAAAAAACAACAACAATGTGGCCGCGAAGCGGCCCGGTGGGCCGACGCCGCGAGCGGACGAGGCGCAAAGCGCCGAGGCCGCGTAGCGGCTACGGGGCCGAAGGCCCGTATTTTATATATCATTTTGTATTTTACACGTCCTGGAAACTAAACAAAATGATACAATAATATGGCAAATTTCAAGCGGGTGAGAATTTGAAACGTTTAAAACCAAGAAAATAATAAGCAATTGAAGAATCAGCTACCGTCGATACATGCTTTTGGATAAGGATATCCCTGTACATGGATATTCTTACCACAGAAAAAACAAATCAATTGCTCAAATCAAATACTTTGGATACAAAGTACAAGTCTTCAAATACTTTTAGCGAATTTTCATAATGAAAATGACGCTTATGAGGTTGTTCGGATGACGGAAGTTGAGGGTGGGAGTGAGTGGAATCGGTTCCTATTGGCATCCTGATAACAAAAATATATGTCCGAAAAAAGTTTATATATATATATATATATATATATATATATATATATATATATATATATATATATATATATATATATATATTATGTATATATATATATATAATATATATATGTATGTAAGAGTTTCTACCTTTCGTATGGCGAACGATAACTCTCGAAGGCGTTCTCAAATTGAAAACGAAACTTTGCAAATCGCTAGATGTTGTGGAGGTTACGAGGCCTATGTTTTATAAAAACATTATGACGTCATCAACCAAAGTTATGACGTCATGAAAAAAATTTTTTTTGAAACTTAAAATGGCTTTAAAACAAGGTATCTAGTATTTAGGTAGACGGCTAGCTGAATCGATTAAGACCAATTTCAGCTCAATCGAACCATCACAAATGGCGCAATCGGTATACATATATATATAATCTTGTATATATGTATACGTCTAGGTCAAAGACTCGTACGATATCTGTTAGGTTCAGTAGTGTTAGAGGGTGGGGATGTAGTATATTAGAGGAGCCTCTACCTCTTGCTCCATCCTGGTAAGCCTACTGTGCCAGAGAGACAGGACAAAATGGCTTCCACTAATCCACGCCGAGCTAAGCAGGCCTGTAAAGAGGAAGACCTCGAAGTAGTCTTTATATGGTCGAAGTCATTCTAAAACGATTGCGACCGGTTTCAGCTCAATCGGACAATCCTAAGTGACGAAAACGGTATTTTTATTTTAAAAATCATGATATATTTTTTCAACCTAAAGGTTATACTCAAATAAACAATTTGTTTACAAAAAAATTTGACATTTGACAAATTGCGGTAAACAACCTTTTTAATTTTAAAATAATACGCCTCCAGCTTTAAGCAAATAAATTTGAAATTAATTATTTGATAATAACATTAATAAATAGTATCCTTAACAATAAATAGTTATTTATTAACTTTACACAAAGCATTTTTCGGCGAATTACATTATCTATAAATAAATATTATCCACGCCAAGGAGTATTTAAATCTGCCAAGTCACTTAACCAGTATGACCGCTGTCAAATACATTTATTGAAGACAGTAATCAATAACTTAAAAAAAATATAAAAATCAAATTTACTTTGTAGCTTTATAAAAATGTATAATGTTTAGTCATTTTTAGGTTAAGAAAGAGAATAAATAATCAAAAAGCTCTCCATAGAATAGCCAGGAAAGTATGTTTAACCGTAATAGAGTATTTGCTTACTATTACTTTTCCTCATTTATGCTGTTAGGTATAGGAAAAGTATTGTTACACGAAAAATTCGCATATATATATATATATATATATATATATATATATATATATTAATATATATATATATATATATTATATATATATATATATATATTGTACGTCTCAGTGTATAATTGCTAGAGATTTGAAACTTGGTACGAAAATTAATCTTTAGATATAATTGAGCTACCTGGAAAATATTTTTCATGACATAATTAACCGTTATTTAGGACCCAGCACAAATTCATAAACATGGAATATGGTTTAGATTTTTTTTCTCTTTTGATTCGTTGATTTTTTCTTTGAAATTCAGCTCACAAGAACAATAGAATTTTACTTTCATTTAATTTGTTACCCTTATTACTTTTTTCGAAAAATGTAAGGTTTCAAATTATAATCTTAGGTAATTTAACTCGATAACAGGTCTAACCTTACACTAGATAACAAACTACTCGTTTACAAAAGCATAATAAAACCATCATGGTCATACGGTGTTGAAGTATGGGGTTCCACGAAACCATCAAATCTTAAACGTATTCAAGTCCTTCAGTCAAAAGTTCTCCGCAAAATAGTTCAAGCTCCCTGGTTCGTATCTAACTTAACCATCCACAATGACCTCAAAATTCCGTTCGTCAAAGACATTGTTTCCTCTCGATACAATTCCTTTCATTCTAAATTAATCCTCTTGTCCAAACCCTACATTACAGAACCATTCCTTCTAATCCTCCACGGCGCCTTCGACGACAGTGGCCGCGTGACCTTCTGTTATATCAATATTAATTTAAATGCAAAAACGCAAAACATTTCAGAAAATTCAACTATTCAAAAGTCAACTAATTTCTATTCCACTAATTTAGTTCAAGCCAAATTTTTATATTATAAGTAAAATTTCAACTTTTACCTAACCACGCCAAGGAGTATCACCACTGGGTTATCCTCCTATCAAGACTGCCAAGTCACTTTAACCAGCATTAGCACTATGTCAAATACATTTATTGTGGACAATAATCAATAAAGTTAAAAAAAATTAGGTAATTTATTTATTTTTTACGCATAAACCCGTAGGGCCATTTTAGTAGGAAAGGATGTTTAAACCAGTAGGGTCATTTTAGCATTTCAAATCTTCCGAATGCCACTCTACTAAGAATCTCGAGTATTTATGAACACACTTCAACCAGGAAAGACCTCAGCATCTCTACCATCTTCTTAACGAGACTGCACTGTGAACAGGTTCGTAGTTGTCAAGTATATATTTTGCTCTAGTCCCACAAGTGCTCTGATCTCATTAGCACACCTGATACTAGTTTTTACTAATCGCACCAGTTCCTTTAGTCTCTCCAGATACTCTTGTCTCTGCACATACTGCTTAGTCCAGTCCAGTAAGCTAGACTGGGAGGGACGCCGGTAGCAACCCTGAAGTAAGTATAGTGTGCATAAACCAATTCTCATTGCCCTGACTTGAAAGCCTAAGTTTCGCAGATCACTAGGAGGCGTTTTCCAGAACCGAACACGTCATCCCTAATCACCTACGCTAGTCATGGGACCCTAATTACCGCTAAATCCGGGTCTCCGGATAGTAGCGAGGAAGTAGTACTAGTTTCTCTGTGAAATTCGCTCCCCTCAGGGATTAGTTTCGCCCCCACAAGTTTTGGCTAGCTACGGGCCTAAGCAGAAGACAACGGAAACGTGGATCTAAACTTGTCAATATTACACCCCCAGACAATACCCCTCCCCCTCCCCTATTTGCGTAACACCACAAGAAAACCACGTAAAACCTAGGCTGGGTTAGCCGGCCTTGAATTCAAGGCGTCCCGAAAAACGGTACGAGGGATAAAAAGTGGTTTAGCTTTGATAACCTTAAATAAGGTCTTCCTCCGGGTGAATATGAACCCTCGACCCCCAGGTCGTAAGGCGAGTGCTCTGCTACTGAGCTACCGGATCTCGGTTAAATTACATTAATTTATATAATAACTGAGATTTAAAAAAATCCAGAAAAAAATTAACTAACCCTTGTGATAAGTCTAATTAACAAACTTACATAAATACATAAAATCATTGATAATAGTATATGTACTCTGTCCTTAAAGGAACAATAATAAAATCCAGCGACAGTTTTTAGGTATTATTTATTTATAATTATTAATTGTACAGTACAATCCAAATAACGGATACAACAAGTCAATAACAAAATAACCGCAATAAAAATAGTAAAATCAATTAAATCTAGTATTACTAGGGCTAAGGGGAATATTAATCTTTTAAGGAGTAGGGAATTAGGGAAACGAGATATGATTTTAGGTGGGAGGAGAAATTAGTCATAATGACAACAGTATAATAAATAAAAAAAAAGACAATAGGGTTCATATTCACCCAGGGGAGGACCTTATTTAAGGTTATCCCTTGTGCCGTTTTTCGGGACGCCTTGAATTCAAGCCGGCTACCCAGCCTAGTTTTACGTGGTTTTCCGCTGCGTTTGTCGCCTCATGACCACAACGCAGCGTCGGCGCTTGGGGCCGCATCATTGCCCTCAATGTCACTTTGTCATATTACCAATTTATATAAGTGCTATACTGCCGCGCTATACGTGAATTTTCAAATTTATTAGTCAAAAAACTTGATTTACATGATGTTTTATATGTTAATAATTCTGATAACAAAGTTTTAATAAAATATATATATATATAATATATATTATATATATATATATATATATATATATATATATATATATATATATATATATATATATTATTTATTTATTTATTTATTTATCTGTGTGTGTGGGTCTGCTAAACCGCTAAAAAAAGCAAAGCTAAACCGGGTCTAAATCGATTTACCTTGATATCCTTGACATATGACAGGTTGTTACTCTTATACAAGCTGACGACCCACCCTGATAAGCAAAACTTGTGTTTAAAAATTGGCTTAAAAAATTGCACAGTTTGTATTTGCTTTATAAAAATCCACCTTAATTTGTACAACATTGTTTGTGATACATAAATATTTAAATAACAGCTTAATTGAGTTTTAACATTATGAAATAAGTATTGAGATGAAATTGCAACTCTGCATAATTAGATAAAAGTTAACATCCTACACTTAGCATGAGTAGGTTAATGTTAGAGTTTATATAATATAATAATAATAAGATTTTATTATATAATAAATATTTAAGTATCAGCAGTTAAAGTTTGTTTTTAATATCCTTAAACGTTAAACGCCTAGGCAAACTTTGCCTAAGGCTTTTTATCTACTTGTATTGTTAAACTATCTTCACCTAACACAAGAAGTAATATTCTAGATTACTTCTAAACGATATGGCTTTTTAAAATAGAATAAAAATATAAAATGCATTACACTAATGGCAATAAACATGGAAAAAACTCGTAAACAATTTTATAATGCTATCTCGGTTTAAATGCAACAATTCTTTAATACGAATTTTAATTTCTTTCATCCCTCTTTTTTATTTATATAGACAAATGCAACAACAAAATAATTGCTAATAGTTTTAGAGTTGATACAGTTTTAGTGGCTGTATAAGGCATGCAAGAAAACAATCCAGTGTTGCACTCAGGTAAAACAAGTTTTATATATTCAGTAAAAAAAAAATAATAATAGAAGAAATACGATTATAAATTTATAACGATAATTGGTCAAGAGGCCACTGCCTCCTCAAGCGTCGTACGGAATTATCAGGAAGTGTGTTTGAGAAAAAGATTTATACGAGAGAATTTGGATGTTCAATAAGGGTTCGTAGAAGCGTTTGTAACAGAATACCATTTCTACTTTAAAATATATACTTCGATCACACGCGGGGTTTGGCAGGGGGTTCGACCCCGTGTTCAACCCGCTTGGGGGTTCAACTCCATCTATTTACTTGGTATTTTTCACTGTGATAAATGTGTTTCAGGGTTAAACCCAACGTTTAATTCCATTCACACAACAACTGTCGGGGGGTTGAACCCCCAAGAAGGTTGAACACAGGGTTCAAACCCCTGCCAAACCCCACGTCTGAACAAAGTAAATGATAACCTTTTAATATCTGTAATGTATACTTCGATTGTACTTTAATTTAACTGACGTAAAATTATATTAATGTTTGAGAAAATTGATTAATAAGTAATTCAAAGTATGTGGTGAATAACTAACAACGCTCAGATCATAGCAAAAATTACTTTGAATTAAATTTATTTCAACATTACGCTAGAAGACTAGGTTAAGGTCTGACGTCAAAAGGGATGTTACTTTTAAATCCCGTGTCTTAAGGTTATGATTTTGTTTCTAATGGTTTAATTTTTTTAATGCAATTTTAATTGATCGTAATACATTATATTTAAAGGCAGTAATTTTATTATCACTTTGAGTACAAAACGATTTCTGTACCTTCAGTACGTCAAAAGTTATTAGCGAATTTTCTTTTTAAAACAATCACTAATGAGAATGCATGTGTGGTGTGGTGGGGGGGGGGCGCCCATTTATATCTTTTTTTACAAATAAAACATTTCTCTATAAACGACAATCCATTTAGGGCAAAGAAAAGACAAATAATAATGTACATCAACGTATACATAAACAAAAGATACTACGTAACAAAATTAGTATAATCTAGTTTGTTATAAATAATAAATTGATTAAATTTTCCTACATTTTCCAATTTAATTTGCAAACTAAGACGAATACGACCAAAAAAAATTTCTATTCCAATTGTAATTTTGATACCTACTTGACGAAACAAAGAGTGCGCAGGGTTTTCATTTCTATTTCCTATGTTTATTCAAACTTAAACATGAATTAAGAAAATTTAGGTCTTCTTGTGGTGGCCGTTTTACTGTATATGATGAATTTGTCGTTTCAATTTATGTATGGGAGGCGTTTTCAGGAATATGAGACATCATGGTCGAAAAAACGGTCCTCTACAAAACTGATATACATTGACGCGGACAGTTCAATGTCCGCAGTCATTTGATGTTGAGATTTAACAGTATTAAGAGATTTAGCAAGCTAATACAAATTGTAAGGTGATTCAATTGGATGGTTCTTATACATATATCTATTTTTTCATGTTAGGTTACAGTTCAGGATTGACGTTATTACAGGAATAAATAAAGAATTTTCAATGTGGACCGCCTATAATGATTCCTGCAATGACGTCACACGTCAATAAAAAATGTCAGGTAATAACCTCTGAATACATTTGGTTTGTTTTCATCGAATTAAATCATCTCATAAATTTAAGTATCTAAATCTTAATCAAGCACGTTATTAGAACCCGCTCAAATCATACTTTGTCTATTTAAATCTGTAGTTGAAGTAAACTATAGAAAGTAAAATATCTGCCAGTTAATATAAACCAGAAAAAAAGTATTTTCTGCAGGAAATGCTTTTTCTGGTTTATATTTTAAAAGCAATGAACAATTAATGTTGCAATTATTGTTGTATTTTAACTTTTATTTATTATTTTTAATGCTTTTGAGGGTAATTTTTTTTGTGATTTTCTAAATTGCAAAAAAACCATTGTAAGAAAAACATTACCCACAAAAAACAATAAAGCAACATTAATTGTTCATTGCTTTTAAATGCCAATTCGGAATAACAGACAAAAGGTAACTAAATATCAAACAAAGAATATATGTGAAACATACAACAAAACATAAATATTTTAAAAACTCCCTACAAAGAAAGAAAAGCAGATAAGCCCTAAAAATCAATAGATAAGAAATAGATTCGGTTTAAATCAAGTGTTTCCAACAGACTTTTTTTGTTTTAAAAAAAGAACCAAAAATGTGGCGTGTGTTACTAATATTGGATATGTCAATGTCCAATTGCCGATATCTATGACTGGTTATTGACATACCCTCTTTTACAAACGCAATTTTCCCTTATTCAAAGGCCAACTTGTGATAACAGTTTAGAGAGCAATCAAAAGGTAAACAAGCGATAAACAAGTATTGGCTCTGTAACCTTTCTAGATAATGCTTTGCTTCTTTCACTTTATAAGAATAATTTTCTGTTATTACTAGTGCTAGGTTATAGCTATTAACAAACAAAAGGACAAATGTAACTTGTGCCGTGAGAGAATTTAACAATTCTCTGAGCAATGCCGAGAGCATCATATAAGTTACGTCATAGGACCAAACCAATAAATGTTAAGCATAGGATACTTAAATGTTAAGAGTGAACTGCAAAGCATTTATTTTTGGCTTTTAAGATAGAATAAAACTTAATTTTATGATGAAAATTCGCTGAAAAGTTAAGTTAATACGTGGTCCCCAGTAATGTGGATTTTTCCCTTTAAGGAATTTTGAAAATCAATAATTGTTAACTATTCAAGGAAGAAAAGTAGGGTTTTGCTCTCTAAACAGTTAAGTTGGTTCCCTAGTGCAAAACTAAAGGAGCAATATTATTTAAATCCCGAGGTTTGCTCAGGAAACTATTCATTTAACTTACGAGGCAAAACCGAGGTAGTAAATTATAGCTTGGTAGCAACGACCTGTTTTTTCCATGGTGTTTCAGATTTACCCCCAGGAGAGAGAAAATAGTATAATAACTAACACCAAGTATGCTTTATTAAAGTTACCTTTTGATTTATTGAAGAATAAATAATTTCTTAAATAGTTTGCCTTCTCAATTAAATTTAAAAGATAATGTAAATGTTTACTTGTCTAAAATCAAACTAATAAATGAATCAAACAAAATACAATAATTTTAAGATTTTAATGAATTAGTATAACAGCTATTAGCTTAGCCTAAATGTTTACACTGAGACTTATTATTATCAAATAAACTATTTACTTTTAAGAAAAGTATTGAGTTAGCAAAGTAATCCGAAACCGGAATTATCCGTTTCAGGTGTTTTAAAGGCCTCCTGAGTGGTTTTCACAAATTTGTCTGTCTATTTGTGTGTGTATGTAGGTATGTGTGTGTGTGTGTGTGTGTGTGTGTGCACGTGTGTCTGTCATCATCGTAACTCCTAGTGTATTCACATGCTAGAGAGTTGAAACTTAATACAAAAATCAGTCTACCGCTGTAGTTGCATTATTGGGAAAATAATGTTTTTATGACGTCAATGTTTTAACCCGCAATAATGACTCAGCGAAAATTCCGAAAAATCATAAAACGCGGAAAAATGATGCGGTCGGATTGATGTTTAGGACGCATGTGGCTATGTATAAGACTAACATATGTGCCAAGTTTCATCGCATTATCAGTATTTCTTTTTTTTTATTAAATTCCTTTAATGATTAAAACATTACAATAGATAGAAATAAACATTAATTCTATCTTTGAATTAATGGACATTAATTAAACATTGAATAATAAACATGTTGCAGTTTCAATTTGGTGAATTGTATATTCTGAGACGAGCGAAGTGAGTCCGAAGCAGAGAGGATGAGCTTAGCGAATCTGATGTGATAAGGAAATGTTCCGAGGTACCCCGTACCCGATTTTTCATTTTATTATTTATGTTGACTAATTCATTTATTTTAATAATATAAATTATGCAAATCATTAATAACAGTAATTAACTATTATTTCTTTTAATAACATGCTAAATAATTACTTAGTATTAAAATGTCATGTTTTGATAACGATGACACGCAACTATAAATAAATGTTGTTTTAAATCAATTATTATATATCTAGACGAGCAATTGATATCAATTGATATAAGATTAATATACTATTAATCTTTTAAATTGTTGCATTATTTCGCAGACAGAAATGTAGACCTTAGATGACTAAATCTTTAGAGTGAGCGTGAATGGAGTCCATTATAAATAATGAAAGAAAAGAAGTCTCTCCACAAAATTAAACTTAATTGGCAAAGCGCTCTCAACCTAACTAGAGGCCATCATCATCAGTCTGACTCTCGTATCTAATAGAAAAACATAGACTCACTTCACTTCTTTTTTAACATCTCAACGGTTTTGCACTGACGATGGCCTCTAGTTAGGTTGAAAGCGCTTAGCCAATAAAGTTTAATTTTTTGTGGACTTCTTTTCTTTCATTATTTAGATGACTAAGGTCTAAAAATTTGATATTAAACAAGTAAAAGTATTAAGTTTTATTTCATTTTACCTACTCGATGATAAAACTTATTGAAATTTTTATAAAGTATGCGTTTCCTGCGAGGATCAAACTTGTAACCTTCAAGTTAGGAACTAAAGACGCAACCAACTGCGCTATAGGGAAATTGCAGAAAAGGAGTAAAGTAGTTGCCATGACATCCAATGCAATTTTTTCCCCTCTTTTCTACCTACTTCTAAGAAAAATTAGAAGTAGATTCAGAAGATTAGTTCAAAGAGAGTTAGGTTAAAATGGAGTTTTCTCTCTCTTCAAGAAAGAGTTTTCTCCCTCTGCAAGAGGGAGTAAAGTACGATTTTCCTCCCAACAGGAGGTAAAATTTAATACGAGATCTAATAGGTTCTTCATTTTGAAAAAAGTTGAGCAGTATTGAATCCTTGCAACAAGGAAAATTAATAAAAAATTACTTAGCACTTGCTATGCGTTCTATAAAGTTAAATAAATGGGCAGCGAAACTAATTAATATGTATTCCAATTTAGTAAGACCATTGTTATTAGGATTTTAAAAATATTAATTAAGTATAATCAATTTTTACTTCATTTTTTAAAAAAATTCAAATCATTAAACAATATTTGTTGAGGTTAGCAGGCCTGTAACAGAACCCTGCAGAATAGAGGAAGTAAAATATGCGGACGAAAATTAAGATAAAAGGCACAAGAGGCTGACATTTTCGCTGTGTCAGAGAGATAAAAATAAAATTATTCTCTTAACAAAATTTTTCTTTTAGCTTGACAAAGCTTGATAACTTAATTAAAAAGTTGTTGTTCAAACAAGTGGTTCCCCTGTTTCTT
Source organism: Microvelia longipes (assembly GCA_018340805.1). NCBI lineage: Eukaryota > Metazoa > Arthropoda > Insecta > Hemiptera > Veliidae > Microvelia > Microvelia longipes. Next base: position 29,130,970 of record JACMZG010001911.1, on the reverse strand, counting down.
CAGATCCTTCTTTCTTTAGATGTAAGCTAAACTAAACTAAAATCCTTCCCTACTAAAGTTTTCTTTTGTATTTTAAATCAACTTAAACGAACGTCACGAAGCTATAAAACAGATGTTTCCGCTCGAAATTCTCAACAAGTTGAGAAGAAATAGAAGATTTTACTTTTGAATTAAGAAAACAATTTATATAGTTTTTAAATTTTGAGATTTTTAGGATTGAAACTAAAAAAATATGTAGATATTATTACTAGTTGGCTGAACCTGCTTTATTGAGTGGCAAAACTTTAATTTCAAGCATAGAGTATAGTGAGGCGTAAGTGTCAGCTGAGATGATAATCATATGAGGTGTTGAGGTGTACTTTGATATTTATACTCGCGAAATAAAATTATAAATTAAATCCCAGTACGGGTTTTTAATGCGAGGGGTGAAAACTCTGAATACTACGTTTTAAGAAAGTAGGAATCTGAATAAGCTTGAGCAATGTTAATAACCCCTTAAAAAAGGGGTTTGAAAAAATTCAGGACGTAATAGCAACTTTTCTATAGTAGCAAAATTGTAATTTTATAAAACTCCTAAACAATATTCATAATTTTTCTCGCCTACAATCGTAGGTTTTAGTAAAAATATTGTGTTCAATTTAAAAATCTAAAACCGTGGTTTCATTATAATTATCCGTTTCAGGTACTGTTACAACGCTTTGAGTGGTTTTTATTATCCTGTCTGTGTCACGCATAACCTTGGCTGTGTTTATGCTGCAGAGTTGAAATTGCTACTAAAACCAGAATTAAGGTCAAGTTCTGCTTCCTGGAAGATAATATTTTTATATCATGACAAACTAATTTGAAAATTCGCTAAATATAAGACAAATTGTCAGGTAACAACTAATACGAAACAACAACAATGCAACCGCTTCGGCGCGTAGCGGCTACCTTTTGAATGGCCGTATTTTTACGTATGACATATTGTTAGAAAGCATAAAAAACTAGTAATTAAAATTTTAAAGTTACTTAATAGGTGGAATACTTAAAATACTTAAAATTATAAGTAAAAGTTAGTCTACATCTGTCATAAAACGTAACGTTTGACCTGAAAAAAAATCATCCGAAAAATATCAGAAACATATGCAGGTATGTATAATGCAATAATAAAATATATTGCTATTAGCCGTTCAAAGGATTCAAATTAATGATCTAACCTGGCTGAAATGCAGTATGACTGTATTTAGGCTTTGGTGAACTAATCTACTTTAGTTTTTCCCTTCAGAAATTTGATTACCTAATAATTCTGAGAGCGAAGCAATAGCACATTAAACTGTGGATAATCATGGCATTCTCTTATTATCTATTATCTTAAATTATACTATTATGTCACAAAATCCAGTAATCTTATGCGGTTCCCGAAAAAAAGAAAGAGGTGAATAAAAAATTAAAATATATTTGGTTCAACTCAAGGTTAATTATTATTAAATTTTAAATCAATACGAGGAAAACGTATCCGAAGTACCGAGGTACCCCGTACACGCCATTTCTAGAACGGTAATTATTAATATCTTACCGTTATATTTAACGTTATGTATCTTTATGTTAATCTTTATGTAACGTTATATGTAAATGTAAGCATTTTACATATCATTATATGTAAAATGTAATATATATATATATATATAAATTAATTTATCAATGATTAATTCATTAATTAATGAAGACTGCAGTCCTACAGTAAATATTAATGTTTACAATAGGACCGCAGTCTTCATTAATCGTAATTATATGTAAGCTACTCTAGTAAATGTGATGAAAAATATCTGCTAATTTGCATCCTTAAAATGAGGTAGAGGTGGCTGACCTACGGTAACAAAATTGCAGAGTGCCAGTTATTTTGATATTATAATTAATGACCGTTACCACCTATGCAAAAATAAAGGAAAAAACAAAGCATACAACACTGCCACATGCTTCATTAGGTAATATGTATAATTCATTTGAATAATTCTTGCTAAAGTAGGGCTTTAATAATTAAATATCAAAACAAAAAGAGGTAAGTTGAGAGAACAAATTGAATTATTTCCACTAACTTAATTGGGTTATAAATAAATACGTATAATTAAAATAACTTTCAAGGAATTTTCTTTAAGTAATAAATAAAATAATTTAATTTAAATAACCATAACTAATATTAATCAAAATTTTTCATTAAATCGTAATAAGATTAATGATGTAAATACCTAAGTCAGCTTAGTTTTCTCCTATTTTATTACATTACAAAGCTTTATCAAGGGAAATCTTTCTCTCTATAGCTAATCACATTTAAGACCCATTTTCCATCACTTAATTATTCAATTAATGTAGACACAAACATGAGCATTTATTTTCCCATTTTCAGTTTAAGTCAAATAAATGTTCTCTTATTATCTATTATCTTAAACTGTAATATTATGTCATAAAATCCAGTCATCCTATGCGTTCTCGAGAAAAAGAAAGATGTGAATAAAATATTAAAATACATTCGGTTCAACTCGAGGTTAGTTGTTATTAAATTTTAAATCAGTACATAAACAGGCTTTTGGGCTATATTTAAAAATGCGCACCTACAAAAAGAAAAACGCTCTGGCCCGGAGGCGAATTTTCGTTTGAATGCGTGCTTCTTTGCAGTAAAGTTTATTTCTTGCTCAAGTTTTTTGGTTACCTTGGGCAGAAGTAATACTATTTGTTACTCAATTTCTAAATGTTTGAAATTTGAGCAAAAAATAGATTGTAGAGCGAAGAAGCTCTAATTTCTAATAAAATCTACCAACTTGTGAATCTGTGGGCCAGAATTTTTGTCGCAAAAAAATCTATTTTAATTCCTAATCCACTCTGACAATTTTTATCACAATTGACACACACTAAATTTGGTAACCAGCAACATCCTCAGAACGTATTCTCAGAATTTGGGCACTATCATCAGACCATACTTAGCATTATAAGATTGTTTTTAAATTACTAGTGAAAAGTGACTTTCTAAGCTTGTTATCAAAAATTGAAAGACGCTAAACTCATTACTATGAATTGTTTAGCATAAATACAAAATTAGTCTTTACGAAAAATAGTAATAGAATATTTTAGGGACCCACAGGAATCCTTAATCCTTAACAGTAAATCCGTAACAGGAATCCACAACATCCTTAATCTTAAGTAATATTTGAGTAAGAATTGATCTCAAAATAACCTTCTACGACTTTAAGTTAAACTTGTCAAAAATTAGAATACGACATCAAGATGTCGTATTCTAATTTAGTTTGTACTGCTCAAGAGCAGTACAAACTATTTTTGCACAAAAATTTTGAGCATATACACAATAGGAAGATCTAGTAAATCTATTAAGAAAGCGAGTATCAAAAATAGAACGAATAATAAATTTAATAACATTAAATAAAATTTCTATTTCCTGTTTAGCTTAAAATTTTCTCGAAACAATAAATATTTTACATTTCATTTCAATCAAACTATATATAAACTAAATTAATAAGATAGCCTTTAATTAGATACCATCTCAGAGCGATGTGTTATATTCAAGTACTTATAATGTATACTGAATACATCTTTTCGTACAAGTTATAATCCATTTAAATATAATTTATATAAAAAGGACAGAATAATGAGACGTTAATATTGGACACTTAGGGTCAAGGGTATACTGGACAAGAGACGGAAAGGGCTCTTTAGAAGCGACCCTTTCCCCCTGCCTCACCTTCCTAACTGCCCTCCGGCTAACTTACCTGTGGAAATCTGTTCAAACCAGAAATAATAATCTAAAAATATATTACTTTAAGATTTATTATCACTGAAGAAGTGGACTTATTATAAACATCTTATTATATTCATTTTAGCAAATTACTTTGAAAATTCGCGTTTAAATAAATCTAGCTTGGAGGTCCGCAAGCCTCGAGATTTTTTCTTTGAAATGAGTGCTCCCTTGCTCTACAATATACAGGGTGTTTGGTGATATATGTAAAAAATGAATGGGGTGATTCTACGCCTCAAGGGCTACAAAAGACATAGTATTGACCAGGGGTCAATTCTCACCCGTTCTCCCACAAGATTAATTTTTTTTTAGGGTTGCGTATGTTGGTTTGAAAAACATGCTTTAGCTCTCAAAGTATAAATAATACAAATAAATAATGAATATCGTTATATCGTTGGAAAGCCAAGAAAATTTCTTAAAGAAAAAGTATATATTAATTTTATAAAACAGTTTAATTGTTTATAGAAAGCTTAAAATTAGTTGAATTTTCTAAAAAATTAAAAAAAAAATTGTAGTTCAATAACTATATTGAAACAGAAAAGTTAAACGTAAAGTACGTTCCACGAAACTTTATATAATATATATATATATATATATATATATATATATATATATATTATATATATCACTACCAACATCAGTATATATATATATATATATATATATATTATATATATAATATATATATATCACTACCAAACATCAGTAGAATCAGGAGGCTAAGAGGGATCGATTTCTTTCTTCTCCTTCTACTTCTGTTATCTGAACAACGATGAGAAATTGCAAAAACGAAGATTTGTGATCACACAAGCTTACTAGGTTAACGCAATAAAGTAATAACATGATAAGACAACGACCCTAATGATCTAAGATCAATTCAGAGAAGAAATAAAATAAAGTTAGGTTTCAAAATAAAAATGTTTCACTTTTATTTTATATTTTACACCATACCATTAAGAAGATTAATTCATTTTTTGCCACTGGCACAGAATAACTACAATATGGTCTCTCAATTAACAAACTATGTCACTTAGTCACCTATTACGGACATAAAAGCTTATAATATCATCATAACGAAACAATTTTAGAGATAAATTGATGAATTTATTACTCCTATATGAAAAATGTATTCCAAAAACCTGCTTTATCTATATCCTCCTTACAATAGAACAACCAATAATGTCATTTGTGTTTATCTTGTGAATGTTATTCCACTATTTTGAAAATAGCATGACATTTTAAGCTATTATAAATTGGCTCAGGAAAATTAGTGGGAGAAATCAATCAAACTGTTAATTGGTTTTAGTTTAGAATGATATTGTAAAACTTATTCAATATGAAACTATAGCTATTGTTTGAAATAGTATTATGTCAAGTTAAAATTAATATCAAGACATGCATTGTTCAATTATCTAATATTAGCTGTTGATAAATTATTTAAAATACATTTACTTCTAGCGGCAGGAAAATGAAGCACTATAAATAAATAAAAAAATAATTTAATAAAATTACAATAAATAATATTCTGAATACAATAATGAAATTTTAATAATACAACGCATACTGTTTTGGTTTTTACACAGCAGTAAAAACCAATTAGAAGGTTTTAAAAACATCTGAACGGATAATTTAGTTTCAATCCTGATTTCGGATTTTTACTTCTCGTCATTTATACAGCAGGTATCAGTGGCGTAACTATGGGCCCGCAATGAGGGGGACCTTAACGGTTAGGGGCCCCCAAAAAGATAAAGTACAGAAAAGTAAACTTATTAATAAAATTGGTCCATGCTCCAGTAGAGATAAGTATAGTCTCTCTAAACATCATTAAGTCACGGGGCCCTCTTAAAGATTTATATACAATCTCTTCACCTAAAAATGGGGCCCTGGGTGTAAGCTTAGTATAGTCTTTCTTAAGAACCTCCAGTCCCGGGGCCCCTTGTTTGAGTTTTATACTATCTCTTTACCAAAAAAATAGGGCTCCGTTTATTTTTTGTATAGTCTTTCTTAAGATCATCAAGGTACAGACTACCTTGTAGAGTTTTATAGAATATCTATGCCTGAAAATAGGGCCCCATTTAATCTTAGTATAGTCTCATCATTTTATCTTATCATCATTAGAGGTCCGAGGCACCCCGTACCCAATTATTTGTTATAATATAATATACATTTTACATAAAGTATATTTTTCATAATATATTGTCTTTTTTATAAACTTCTTTTTGAAAATTGTTAGTTGGCCCCAGCAGCCAATTATTAATTAATTATAAATTATTAATATTAATTTAACAATAATTATCTTAGATAGTGTGGAACTTTTTAAAAATTAATTTTTTTCATCTTGATTCTTATATATTTATAGATATTTTTGTCCTTAATTCTCTTATTTTCTTTCGCTGCTTCTTTTAGATGGCTATAGTTGTTTTCAAATTTATAAATTAATTGTCGTTTTAAGTTTAGCTTATACTTATCCTTTATTAATTGTTCTGAATTGTTTATATTATACAGCTCAAATGTTCAAACATTTGTGACAACATTAAGGTACGGTACGTCTTGTTTTTTTTTTTGTTTTTGGTGACTACCATATATTTTATTTAACAACCCAACACACACACACACACCACACACACACATAAATATATATATAATATATATATATATTATATATATTATATATATATATATATATAATAATATATATAATATTATAATATAAACATATATATATATATATATATATATATATAATTATATTATTATATATTATATTATACAGTCGGACCTCTATATACGAACTTAAAGGTTCAGTGAAAAAATTCGTTATATAGAAATTTCGTTGTATAGAAATTGAAAAATAAATAACTTTACTATTTTATGATATTTTAATGGAATATATAGGATGATAATAACCTCGCAGTTTGCATATTTAGCAGCTGTTTCTTTTATTAGCGGTCCTGTCACAGGCATACTTTTGTCCCTTAACATTGTCACCAACTGTAAAATTTCGTCATCAATATCTTCATACTTGCATACTCGAGAACTTTTTTTTAAATCGTCACTCGTTTCGTATAACTTAAGTATAGATTCCAGATTTTTTTAAATTGTGATATAGAACAGGAGCGATTTTATACTTCAGAGACAAGTCTTGTTTTTTGACTCCATCGTCAGAATCTTTTAATAAATTGATTTTTCCAGAAAGGACCTCCCGATTTCCGTTTTGAAATTATAATAAACTCGATTTACAAAACAATAAAAGTTTCACACTACGAACTTGTCAGACCGAATACAAATTAAAACTGAAAGATTTTAGTTATATGCTGTGTTAATCTTAATTTCATAGAAAATTGTAAAGAAAGAGTTCGCAAAATTAAATAAAGCAGGGTGAGAATCAATAAATAATTGTTCTGGGAAATTACAGAAAATACAGAAGTGCCGTTTGGTCAATTCCTTGAAAGTTTGCAAGTCTTGTTTTTATCTTATTTCTGGAAATTTTGTTCGTTATATAAGATTTTTTTCGTTAATTAGAAACACTTTTAAACACAAAATTCAAGGGAACGTAAAAAAAATCGTTACATAGAGACTTTCGTTGTATAGAAGTTCGTTATATGGAGGTCCGACTGTATATAATATATATATATATATATATATATATATATATATATATATATATATAATATATATATATAATATATATAATATATATATATATATATTAATAATAAATATAATAGTTACCAAAAAAAAAAAAAAAAAAAGACGTAATGTACCTTAATGTAGTCACAAATGTTTCGTACCAACTTTGAACAAAACTTTGTAGATGTGTTGTTTGGAAAATATTGTTTATGACGTCATTAACACACAATAATGACAGCAAAAATTTCGAGAAATCGTAAAAGGGAGAAAAATTATGTGATCCGTTTTAAATTTCACACGGTAGCCATGTATCAAACTAACATATGTGCCAAGTTTTATCTCTTTATCAGCATTTCTTTATGAATTTTTATCGAATGACTTGTATAAGATTTTTAAATAATTGTAAAAGTCGTAAAATAATCCAATTGAGTTCAAATATTATGAAAGTGCTTAGCTTTTTGTAATAAATAAGTACACTAAGTTTTTGTTTTCATACAACAAGTATATCCATAATATTCGGTGGCTTATAAAAGTAAAGTAGCATCGAGCGTGGTCAGTGCCTGGATGGGTGAACGATGGGAACGCAACGAATGTATACCCTATCTGAGGACGAGCGAAGCGAGTCCTCAGATGTATTGCAGTATAAATATGTTATACTGACCTTATTACTCAGACTTGCTTATTCTAAGGACGAGCGAAGCGAGCCCGAAATGGTAGGATGAGCGTAGCGAATTCGATGTAATGAGGAAAAGTTCCGACTCCCCGATTTTTATTATACGTACAAATGAAGAAAGCAAACCTTGTTCGGTTTTAAATTTATTGATTACATTACTCTTCTAAATTCATATATTCTGTAATTAATACTTATTACTTGATATTAATGTATTTAATTAAAAATATTTACATGAAACATATAAGCGTGGAAAGAAAAAATATCAACATCTGCACTGAGATCTAGTCTGGGTCAATGGGTTCCATATGTTGAGGTCAGGTCAAGTCGAACTTATTTTAAATGTCGTGCAAACATCCATACTTATTACAATTTCTTTTTATATAAAGCAATAATTTAACTAAAAGTAATATTAATTTGATTACTTTGTACGTATAATTATTTATCGTTTATTATTAGTAAATGGATAATACTTAATTGACATTTAGTAATAAGTAATATTTGTAAATTTTATCTAAATATTAAAAGCGAAGTATAAAAAAATCTATTTCATAAAGACTTATAACAATTTTAGTTTTAGCGAGTTTTCTTCTGAAAATTACGCTTATGAGGTTCTTCAGAAAACGGAAGTGGAGGTAATGAACATGAATATGCCTTAAAAAATCTAAACAAACCTTTACAAGGCGAGATGTTGAGGAAGATTACGAAGCTTATTGTAAGTGAATTTTAGTATGACGTCTCAAGCCAATTTTTAACATTAAAGATTTTATTTAGACTTGACATGGCATTAAAATAATATACTAGGAACTACGATGATACCAAATACGCTGACATGCTGTTTTTTCCTCTCCTGCACATCTACCGTGTAGAGAAAGAGAAAGAGTAAACGAACCTTTAGATACCTTGAATGATCCGGAGTTTTCACAGTATAAAATTGATCGAGTAAATAAAAATTTTATTCCGTGAAAATTCTTCGGGTCATGATAGTCTTACAAGTGAAATAATTGTATCTGTATTTCTAAAGTACTCTAAAGCAATAATAACTACTATGTAAAATCACTGTTGCTTTGAGAGTCTCTCTTTCCATTAATATAAATCTAATGTTTTGAGAAACATGACAAAAAGAAAATTAAGGCCTATTAAATTTAGGCCTATTAGTCTACTACCTGTCATTGTTAAGCTATTAGAAGCTCTATATTTCAGATAATAATGCATTATATTTTAACTAATAACTTAATTTCTAAATAGTGATACTGATTTCATCCTCAGTCAAGTACACAAGAAATTGTCTAGTGCTTCGAAACATCTATCTTCTTTCGCGAATGAATATTTAGAAATGGAATAGGAAGTTGTCCTAATATCGCTTGATCTGAAAGGTGTCTTCGATAATGCATGGCAGCCGAGCAGTTTAAACGCTCTAAGAGATCTGAAGTGCCCTTCAGTAAATTGATTTCAGTATCAGGACATATATTTCATATTTTCAAATATATTTCAGTTGATATAACTTCAGACAGTTGAAGCGCACCAATGTACTTAATTTCCATGTATGATCCAATGATTCAACTTATATATCCAGCTTATTCAGATGCTAAGCGTTTGCTGATGATTTCTTTTTGATGATTGTTGCAAAGACAAGATTAAAGCTTGAAATCAAAGCGAATAGAAGTCCAGAATTAGTTGGATTAGACTTTTTCTAATATGATAATTTTTAATAAAACATCGAAATTTCTTCATGTTACAAGAAATCAAAACCCAGGTAATATTTCTCTCGTGCTTCAAAATGAGCTACTAAAGTCTTTTAATGCATTGAAGTTTACTTTGATCGGTCAATCTCATGGGACCATTACATTGATTATTATGAAGCAAGTACGAGTAAAAGTACCAGCAAGAGTTTACTGGAACCTAGGTGAGTTTTTTTTAAAAAAAACTCATTTTTCATTTGCAAATTAACTGCTAATTTTATTAGCTAAAAGCTAGATAACTGACAAACAAGTATACGTTGTATTCTTTAATCAAACCAAGGGTCAAACTTAAAGCCAAGATCAAAATCAAGACAAATTCTATGAGCTTGGACAATTGCTGTAATGCAACATGTGAAAACTCATCTAGAAATATGAGATACTCCGAAGGAAATTAATTCGGTTAACAGGCCACTGAGCCAAATATAAGATAAGTAGTCATAGTTCTATATTTGGCAGCTTGTTTTCGTAATCAATGAGAGAGAGAGAAAGAGACAGACATTACAAGATACCAAAAGTCATTCTAGTTTTGATAACGCTATCAAATATATCACTGGCAGAAATAATTAAAAATACCTCATCCTATTAAAATGAGAGACAAAACTGATAAGATATCAAGGGAAATCCACAATGACGTCTCATATTGGTGGCAATTTCATATTTTCAACAAATTTTAAATCTATCTAATTAATATTAACAATTGCATCGCTCACTAGATTGTTATAAATGTATAAAAAATGTATAATTCGCTCACTAGAATGCAGAAAATATATATGCAAAAATATACAGAGAGGCTTGCTTCGCTCGCTAAAATTGTAAAAATATAAATGCAAAAACATTGCAAAATACTCGTAGAATAATAAAAAATTCAATAATCACTACAAGATTGGGGTTAGCGACTCCCCAGCATGTCAACTCTCTGCCCCACAATAGACGAAACAGTAGAACATATCCTACTATACTGCACAAAATACAAGACAGAACGGACAAAATTATATCAAGATGTCAAACTTCAAGAGATATCCAAGACAATACTGAAAAAATCCAAGACTCTGATTCTCAAAATTAAGAAAATATAATAAATATCACTCAAATTTCGTAAAATAAAATTAACTATTCCCGGTTAGCCTAAAAAAAATCTTACGAGACCAAACCTTAACAGTTAAACCCCCAAACGTAAAAAAATATAACATAACTTTACACCCATTGAGCCCATTGCAACCCATGATCAACCCTGATTGAGGTTTCAGTAGTTTCCCTCATTTAACAGGGCAAATGCCAGGTTTGAAATCATTAAAAATCAGTCACAGACTGCATAGGCAATGAGCAATGACTGCGTAAGGCAACCCTTTTTGAAACTCCTGTAAACTCCTATACACTATAAACCTATCAAACACCACTCAAAATATCTTTGACAATCTAAAAAAAATAAATTATAATAAAAAAATTAAATATATACCCAAACCAAAAAATATAAAATTATCCCTTTATCCGAAAACAACCCCCTCACACCCCAAAAATAATCAAAATTTATACCACAAAAATAACAATAAATAAATTAAATAAAGAGGCAAAATTACCTTAAATCAATAAAATAAAATAATGGCTCCGGTATACACAAAATAAATATTGTATTACTTTGGTCCCAATAAAGTAACTTATTTACAAGAAATAATAAAAATTAGGTTCATTAAAATTGCTCGCTTCGCTCGCTAAGTATATATGCAAAGAGGTTTCCTTCGCTCGCTAGTTTGCTATAAATGTATATGCAAAAGTATTCAAAGAGGACACGATCTAAAAAAAATAAAAAGGGCTCGTTTCGCTCGCTAGGTTGATATATATGCCAATTAAATTTCAGATACCAAAACTAGACCTAAAAATCGGGAACGAGGTACCTCGGAACTTTTCCTCATCACATCGAATGTGCTATGCTCATACTCCCAGCTTCAGACTCGCTTCGCTCGTCCTCAGAATATACAATTCGGCAAATTATACTGCAACATGTCTTCGAATCGCTTTCCTCGTCTCAGATAGTAATAACAAATGCATTGTTTTCATTCTCAGCGGTCGACCATTACAGCACTGACCACGGATCACATACAGCATACATTTTTTATTTGATCGCAACAAAAATATGGATATATTTTGTCGTATTAAAAATAATCTTGTATAACCAAGAAGCTTACAGGAATATTTTTCTATTATTATGAATTGATGTGAAAGTAACTAATATAGATAAAACTATGCATAAAATTTCATATTCCACATGTTATTCAAAATATTTAGAAAATACAAATAATTAGCATAATAATAGTTTGATAACAGTATATTACTGATTAAAATAAGTAAGAAATTAAAAAATATTTCTTTAACTTTTTTATCATAACCCTTATAATTATTTTACCAATATCTATATATTGACAAATTTTTTATGCGGGTAATAGTTTTTATAATTTGCCTAAATTTGTAAAAATATTTAAATAAAATAATTTGAAACTATTTAAATTGTATATAAATTTTATTTTGAAAATAATTTTACATGTTATTCAATAAAATTTTGCTTTATGTGTAATTTTATGAGCAAAATTTTCTAAATAAATTTAAATTAAATGATATAAGTTTAATTTTCATAAGATACATTTTGAAAAAAGTAAAAATTATTTATTGAAAGCATGTTAGCATTAGATGAATTTTAAAATAATTGAATGAATAATATAGTAACTTTATGAATCTTAAATAGACATTGAAAGCTTTGAGTAAATTTTTATTATTTGACTTAAATTTATGTCTTTGATTTGAAAATTTTTACAGTGTAAATAAATGAGATGATAAAATATGTCATTAATTCTAAAAATTAAACTATTGTTACTAAATTAAATTTTAAATTAGAATTTTTGTCGCGTGTATTTTGAATAATTTAGACTTTTTATTATCCAATTGAATATTTCTAAATCGAAAAAACTTTAAATAATTTTGTAATATAGTTTGAAGAATATTGTATTAGAAAATAAATTATGTATGGTGAAATTTATTAAGAATTGAAATTTCTTCGAAAATCAAATAATTTAGACAAAATTTAATAAGAATTTAATTTGTTACTGAATATTATTAGTATTTATACAATTAAATCAATGAACATTTTAAGATTTTATTGAATTATTCATGAGGTGAATTGAATAAAAATATCATATTTTATCAAGTTTTTTAGATTTTACTTTGAAATTTATTCACTATTGTAAATTATCAATAAATCCCATTATTTTGTAACATTGAATATATTAATGAAATTAAGACATATTTTTCAGAAATTAAATATACAGAAATTTGAATGATATGAAAATTAATTAATTATTTAATCAACTTTATTGAAATTGTAATTTGATTAATTACTCAGAGTGTCTTAACTCATAAAATTATTTTTATATGATAAAATCATGTTGGTTTGAAAGCAATGATTTCCTGTTATTAATAATAATACATACACACACACATATTAGATTGACTGAAAAAACTATTAAAGTCTTCAGATGATTAAATGACTAGATTAAAGAATAAATACTTTACTTGATGCAATTTAATTGGTACTCTCTAAAATAATTTTAATGAAAATTTGTAGAACAAAAATGTAATTTTTAAAATGATACTTAAGAGATCGAGTTAATTGTAAATTTCATAAAAATATGAATTATACTATTAAATGACTACTTTCTTTAGATTTTATTACTTTTTAATCATATTTAATACAATTTTTTAGAATACATAAATTTGATAAAAATATGGAAATGAAAAGAAAAGGCGAAAAGAACAAAAATGAATCAAAACAAGAGTGTTTTTAAAATGAACATACTTCAAGAGATCGATTAATCGAGTTAATTGTAAATTTTCATAAAAATATGAATTATACTATTAAATGACTACTTTCTTTAGAATTTTATTACTTTTAAGAATATTTGATATATTTGGTTAGAATACATAAATTGATAAGAATTAAAATTGATAAAAAATACGGAAAAGGCGATATAAGAACAAAAAAATCAAAACAAGAGTTAAAAAAATGAACATACTTTAAAGAATTAATATCTGTGCGAAATATAACTTTATTATTAAGAATTGGCGATATTGATGTTTGCATGTTAAGACTTAATGTTAGCGAGAATTAAAGAACAAATTATTGTAAATTTGATTAAAATAGAAATTAGTAGAAGACGAAAAAGAACAAAAATGAATCAAAACAAGAGTGTTTTTAAAATGAACATACTTCAAGAGATCGATTGATCGAGTTAATTGTAAATTTTCATAAAAAATATGAATTATACTATTAAATGACTACTCTCTTTAGAATTTTATTACTTTTTAAAACAATATTGATAAAATTTGGTTAGAATACGCAAATTTGGTTAGAATACATAAATTTGATAAGAATCTAAAATTTGATAAAAATACGGAAATTAGTAGAAAAGGCGATATAAGAACAATAATGAATCAGCACAAGAGTTAAAAATGAATGTAAAAGGGATTGAACAAAATAAAACTTTTCTATAAAAATTAATTTGAGACGTCCCTATGACTAGTTTGAAGTGTATTATTAAGAATTTGTGACAGTGATGATTACATGTTAAGACTTAATGTTAGCGAGAATTTAAGAATAAATTGCCAATAAATGTCAAATTTAAATTAATTTTATTACTTTTAAAGAAAACTTGATAAAATCAATATCATCCGGGTAACCTCGAACCTTTGAACTCGAAGCTCTGTGCTCGAACCTCTGAACTCTCTGAACTCGAACTCCTCGAACCTCTGTGCTCGAAGCTCTGAACTCTGAGCTCAAATGATTTCTATCACTTTATGCTTAATATCAATATTTTCTTCAGTGAAAACTTCAAACTAAAATGAATAAAATCAATTATAGTTGATTGTACTCAACGTTTACTCTGTCTTACTTAGTCTCACTTGATCAACTTACTCTCTATTCTTTTCCTTTTTGGTACTTGAGTGCCACGTGAGTGGTACTCTATTAGTAATTAATATGAATAAGTAAAATACTAAGGTAATCTTTAAGAAATTTCATGAAAATATTTAATAAGTAAGAAATTAATGGGTCAATGAATAAAGTAGGGACAACAATATTGACTGGTTTAATGGTCTTATTCAATGATAAAGTTTTTGATAAAACCAGTATTTTCCTGATAAAACTTTTTCCTTGATAAAACCATATTTTCTCATGATGAAACCATGGTTTTATTGTAATCTTTGAAGAAAAATATTGAATAAGTAAGAAAATTATTGAAAAATAAAGAAATGGTTGAAAATATGAATATTTGTACTTTTCTGTTACATAGTACCATAAAATATCCTATAAAATTTATTAAAAATCTTATATTTATAGTCTCAAAACTCTATAAATTTAAATAAAAACAATGATTACTGATTCAAGAAGAAAGACTAGAGTTCCACGTGAGTGGGACTCTTACAAATAATATGGATATTTTGCTATACTATCACATTAATTTATCTGATGAAACTGATATTTTTATTGAAAAACTATTTCCATAATAAAGTCTCACTTTGATTAGTAAACACGATAATATTGTAGAAAAACTTAGAAAAATTTCATTAAAAAGTTAATTAAAAATCCAATTAATTAATTTTTATTAGTCACTCAAGGTAAAAATTAGATGATATTTAATGTCTTAAGTTTTTCTGATAAATTCTTGTAATTTCTGAGGGATTTCTCAACAAAATATATTAATTTTTAAATTTTTCAAGTTTTACCCTAACCTATCACACACCAGGTAAGTATACAATAAATTCTTAAATATTTTATCCAATTAGATGGATTAATATGAATAATAGTATGGGGAATACCATCAAATGGTCTTATATTTTTTATCAATAAAACTATTATTTTCTAACATTGTCTTATTAATTTGCTCACTTGATTAGTCTTACTCTATTCCTTTAAGTACTTGAGTGTCACGAGAGTGGTACTCTATCCTATTATATTGTACTTTGAAGAAAATTTAGGTGAAAAAATATGACAAAAATGACAAGATAGAGACTTAATATAGTACAAATAAGATCCAAAAATGAGCCTAAATGGTGGAAAAATGACAAAATAGTGACAGATAATGGAAATAAGACAAAAAGAAATACTTAAAATATGTAAGAAAAGAGATAATTAGAAAGAAAATTATGTCAAAATATGACGAAAATAAGGCAAAATAGTGACAAATATTGACAAATAAGACAAAATTTAAAGAAAATATTGAATATGTAAGGAAATGGATAGAATATGTAAGAAATTATATGTCAAAATATGTTGAAAATGGTCAAAATATAAAGAAAATAAAAAAAAGCGATAAAATTAATGCAAGACAATGTGAATTAATAAAATCATAGAAAAATAATTAAGATTGCTATTATTACATCACTCGAAGACCTTTTGGAAACCTATTGTCAAAGATTGATTTACTAACAATGCGTAATAAAAAGAAAAATTATCCCAGAAAACAGTAGAGCAAGCAGGTTGCCAAGGAGCAAGCAAGCAGGGTTGCAAAGGAAGAAACTGAAACTCTGTCAAGATTAAATTATATTAAATGACTATGTATAAATTGAATTTAATCAGTGAATCAAATAATATGATGTATGGAATGAATTAAGTATTATCATATTAAAACTAATATTTTCAATGATTAGTCAGTCAAAACTATTATTTTCATTGTAAAACATTACTTGTCATGATATATTTCATATAACAATCTATTATTTTCAACTGTAAACTCTAAAGAATTATTCATTAAAAGCCATATATTTAACCAGAATTATATATTACTCAAAATAAAGAAATTCTCTAGAAATCATAAAAACTAGAGATAAAAGATGAGAATCATTACACCAAAATGCATTGTAAATCAATCAAAATTCTAGAATTCAATAAAATATTGCAAATTCACTATAAAACTCATAAAAATATGGAAACTTGAATAAATTAACCCTCCGAGGATGAGCTCAAGCAATTGAGCACTTTTTCAACATATTTTGACTATGATAATTTTCCTTACATTTCTATCCATTTCCTTACATATTCAATATTTTTTTAATTTTGTCTTATTTGTCAATATTTGTCATATTTTGCCTTATTTTCGTCATATTTTGACATAATTTCTTTCTAATTATCTCATTTCTTACATATTTTAAGTATTTTCTTGAGATTTTGTCTTATTTCCATTATCTGTCACTATTTTGTCATATTTCCACCATTTAGGCTCATTTTGGATCTCTATTTGTACTATATTAGTCTCTATCTTGTCATTTTTGTCATATTTTTCACTAAATTTTTCAAAATTTTCTTCAAAATACAATATAATAGATAGAGTACCACTCTCGTGACACTCAAGTACTTAAAGGAGAAAGAATAGAGTAAGACTAATCAAGTGAGCAAATTAATAAGACAATGTTAGAAAATAATAGTTTTATTGATAAAAATATAAGACCATTTGATGGTATTCCCATACTATTATTCATATTAATCCATCTAATTGGATAAAATATTAAGAATTTATTGTATACTTACCTGGTGTGTGATAGGTTAGGGTAAAACTTGAAAAATTTAAAAATTAATATATTTTGTTGAGAAATCCCTCAGAAATTACAAGAATTTATCAGAAAAACTTAAGACATTAAATATCATCTAATTTTTACCTTGAGTGACTAATAAAATTAATTAATTGGATTTTTAAACTTTTTAATGAAATTTTTCTAAGTTTTTCTACAATATTATCGTGTTTACTAATCAAAGTGAGACTTTATTATGGAAATATTAGTTTTTCAATAAAAATAGTTTCATCAGATAAATTAATGTGTAGTATAGCAAAATATCCATATTATTTGTAAGAGTCCCACTCACGTGGAACTCTAGTCTTTCTTCTTGAATCAGTAATCATTGTTTTATATTTAATTTATAGAGTTTTGAGACTATAAATATAAGATTTTAATAAATTTTATAGGATATTTATGGTACTATGTAACAGAAAAGTACAAATATTCATATTTTCAACCATTTCTTGTATTTTTCAATCATTTTCTTACTTATTCAATATTTTCTTCAAAGATTACAATACAAACCAATGGTTTCATCATTATTGAAAATATGGTTTTATCAAGGAAAATACTGGTTTTCAGGAAAATACTGTTTTATCAAGGAAACACGAGTTTTATCATTGAATAAGAGACCATTAAACCATATTGTTGTCAGTAAGCCACTTATTTCATTGACCCATTAATTTCTTACTTATTAAATATTTTCATGAATTTCGATAAAGATTAGTTAGTATTTTACTACATTATTCATATTAATTCAACTAATAGAGTACCACTCACGTGGCACTCAAGTACCAAAAAGGAAAAGAATAGAGAGTAAGACTGATCAAGTGAGACTGAAGACAGAGTAAACGATAGTACAATCAACATTATTGATTTTATTCATTTAAGTTTGAGTTTTTACTGAAGAAAATATTGATATTAAGCATAAAGTGATAGAAATCATGATTTGAGCTCAAGTTCAGAGTTCGAGCACAGAGTTCGAGTTCGAGTTCAGAGTTCAGAGGTTCGAGCACAGAGGTTCGAGTTCAAGGTTCGAGGTTACCCGGATGATATTGATTTTATCAAGTTTTCTTTAAAAGTAATAAAATTAATTTAAATTTGACATTTATTGGCAATTTATTCTTAAATTCTCGCTAACATTAAGTCTTAACATGTAATCATCACTGTCACAAATTCTTAATAATACACTTCAAACTAGTCATAGGGACGTCTCAAATTAATTTTTATAGAAAAGTTTTATTTTGTTCAATCCCTTTTAGTACATTCATTTTAACTCTTGTGCTGATTCATTATTGTTCTTATATCGCCTTTTCTACTAATTCCGTATTTTTATCAAATTTTTAGATTCTTATCAAATTTATGTATTCTAACCAAATTTGCGTATTCTAACCAAATTTTTCAAATATTGTTTAAAAAGTAATAAAATTCTAAAGAGAGTAGTCATTTAATAGTATAATTCATATTTTTATGAAAATTTACAATTAACTCGATCAATCGATCTCTTGAAGTATGTTCATTTTAAAAACACTCTTGTTTTGATTCATTTTTGTTCTTCTTTCGTCTTTTCTACTAATTTCTGTATTTAATCAAATTTACAATAATTTGTTCTTTAATTCTCGCTAACATTAAGTCTTAACATGCAAACATCAATATCGCCAATTCTTAATAATAAAGTTATATTTCGCACAGATATTAATTCTTTAAAGTATGTTATTTTTAACTCTTGTTTTGATTCGTTTTTGTTCTTATATCTTTTCCGTATTTTTATCAAATTTTAGATTCTTATCAAATTTATGTATTCTAACCAAATATATCAAATATTCTTATAAAAAAAATTCTAAAGAAAGTAGTCATTTAATAGTATAATTCATATTTTTATGAAAATTTACAATTAACTCGATTAATCGATCTCTTGAAGTATGTTCATTTTAAAAACATCTTGTTTGATTCATTTTTTTCTTCTTTCGCCTTTTTTTCATTTCCATATTTTTCAATTTATGTATTCTAACAAATTGTATTAAATATGATTAAAAAGTAATAAAAATCTAAAGAAAGTAGTCATTTAATAGTAATTCATATTTTTATGAAATTTTTACAATTAACTCAATCGATCCCTTAAGTACGTTCATTTTAAAAAACTCTTGTTTTGTTATTTTTGTTCTACAAATTTTCATTAAAATTATTTTAGAGAGTACCAATTAAATTGCATCAAGTAAAGTATTTATTCTTTAAGAATCTAGTCATTTAATCATCTGAAGACTTTAATAGTTCTTTTCAGTCAATCTAATATGTGTGTGTATATTATTATTATAACAGAAATCATTGCTTTCAAACCAACATGATTTTATCATATAAAAATAATTTTATGAGTTAAGACACTCTGAGTAATTTAATCAATAATTACAATTTCAATAAAGTTGATTAAATAATTAATTAATTTTCAATATATCATACAAATTTCTGTATTTAATTTCTGAAATATGCTTAATTTCATTAAATATATTCAATGTTACAAAATAATGGGATTTATTGATAATTTACAATAGTGAATAAATTTCAAAGTAAAATCTAAAAAACTTGATAAAATATGATATTTTTATTCAATTCACCTCATGAATAATTCAATAAAATCTAAAATGCTCATTGATTTAATTGTATAAATACTAATAATATTCAGTAACAAATTAAATTCTTATTAAATTTTGTCTAAATTATTTGATTTTCGAAGAAATTTCAATTTTTCTTAATAAATTTCACCATACATAATTTATTTTCTAATACAATATTCTTCAAACTATATTACAAAATTATTTAAAGTTTTTTCGATTTAGAAATATTCAATTGGATAATAAAAAGTCTAAATTATTCAAAATACACGCGACAAAAATTCTAATTTAAAATTTAATTTAGTAAACAATAGTTTAATGTTTAGAATTAATGACATATTTTATCATCTCATTTATTTACACTGTAAAAATTTTCAAATCAAAGACATAAATTTAAGTCAAATAATAGAAAAATTTACTCAAAGCTTTCAATGTCTATTTAAGATTCATAAAGTTACTATATTATTCATTCAATTATTTTAAAATTCATCTAATGCTAACATGCTTTCAATAAATAATTTTTTACTTTTTTTCAAAATGTATCTTATGAAAATTAAACTTATATCATTTTAATTTAAATTTATTTAGAAATTTTCTCATCAAAATTACACATTACAACAAAATTTAATTGAATACATGTAAAAATCATATGTTTTTCAAAAAACAAAAATGATCAACCAAAAAAAAAAAAAAAAAAAAAAACAACAAAACAGAAAAAAAGAAATCAACAACAAAGAACAAATCAAGATCAAAAAGACAAAAAATAACAACAAAACTCAAAAAAACAAACAAAATAAACATCAAAACACAAAACACAAAAAACAAAAAAACACAACAAAAAAACAAAGCAACAAACACAAGACAAAAAAAACAAAACAGCAAAAGAAAACAAAAAAATAAAAAACAAAAGAAAAATCATATATAAAATAATCAAAGTAAAAAAAAAAAAAAAAAAGAAACTAACAAGTACAACAAACACAAACGAAAAAAAAAAAAACAAATACAAAATAGCTAACAACCAAAGAACAAAATCAAAAAAAAAAAAAAAACAAAAAAAAAAAGAATATAAAAA
>JACMZG010001911.1:28943777-29108867 GCA_018340805.1 Microvelia longipes | reverse complement strand
TTAGGTTGACAAAACATTATCTTTATATGACGAGAAACTAAGTTCGCTCGCTATATGCTGCCTAAATAAATAAAAATATACTTTATGCGAAAGAAAAATCTTGAAACTAAATTTTATACTCATTTTAAGTGAATTTTCAAAAGAAAAATGAGCTTATGAGGGTTGAAGGGGGGAAACTCACTCAACAAGAATATATTAACTATAGTGAGGTTAGGGTAAAAAAAAATATATTAACATATATATATATTACTAATATATATATATATATATATATATATATATATATATATATATATATATAATATATATATATATATGGATGTGTCTGTGTGAGTGTGTATTATATATGTATGTATTATTAATATACATATTCTATATATTTTATTATATTATTATATTTATATATATTACATAACATTCTAGGCTTAGAAAAATTAGTTTATACTAAGATCGAGCGCAGCGAGACCGAAGTAATACGCATCCTAAGCTTTTGTAAAGCTAAGTCTGAGCTTTGAATGAATGTAACTATGTACACGATTATTTTTTATTGGAAATAAACAACATTATATTTATAGTACATTAAATGCCATATTGTAAATATTTATTACTATCTACAGATAAAATTAATAAAATTTATATGTTTGTCAGGGGTCGGACCAGCTTTAACCAAAGACCACTAATATTCTTGTTCTTTAATTTCCGCAAACACAAGAAATGAAGATCGCGAACAAAGTAATAGCCTATACGGTTAATCTCTACTTTACCAGTACGCTGGAATAAACCCAGCATATAAGGACGAATCACCATCAGTTCCAAGTGGAATTTTTACAACTACCCTGTTCCTCATATATAAATATAAATAAATAAGAACCTACTCGCAAGAAATAAATAATTGCACTCAGTTTCTCAATGGTACCAAGAAATTTAATGGACCTTATGGTTGGACCCATGTTGAGGATTAGCATAATAAGGAGTATATTAGGATATGCAAGGCGTCTTGTTTCAGGGGTTTTCGTTTCCTCTAATTTTAACTCAGAGCCATTCCTTAACATTAAAATAGGTACATCCTAAACTATTTTTAAGGCTTCAATTTTTTAAAAATTAATTAAACTTGTTTAATTTATAATATAATCGTAAATAAATTGGAATCTTTGAGTTTAAAATTAATTTCACATAAATTTTTAATATTCAATAAAAGCCATGATTAATTGTTGATTTATAAAAATGCCCTTAATCTTAATTTATAGTTAAAAGTATTAATTTATTTTTCACTTTAATATTTTAAATTTAAAAAGAAACAACCTTAGATAATATTAATTTAACTTTTTTTTTAAATGATTCTATATTGAATATTATATTGGTAGTTAGGCCCTTATCATTCTTTTAAAAATAGATATTCTTTTTTACAAAGAACTAAGGTAAAGCAATCACTTCACTATAACAAGGTTAATTATGTTTGCCCGCGTTTTATTCTTTTTGTAAATTAAAGTCAAAAGAACATAATAATTTAAAAGTTAATTTAAAATAAATAATAATATAGAAGTATAAAGAGTAATTTAAAAGAATTAAAATAATAATAGATTAAAAAAGTAAAAAATTAGTAACAAATAACTGACTGAATAGAAAAATATTAATAATTTACATCATATCATCTGCAGAGGGTTTTAGAGAAATTTAACATTAATTCCATAATTTTAAGAAAATAAAAATAATTAATTTAATTTTTATAATTAATAATTTGATTTTTTCAATTGTTTTTAATTGAATTCAATTTTTAGTCACTTAATTGATCGATTTAGTTAAAATTATGAAAGCTGTGTACATTATTTTTTTTATAACATTAGCAGTGGAAGTAAATAGTGTTGGGGGAAACAGTGGTTTAGATAGAAAGGAGGTTGAAAGTGTTTCACAGAGAAGCAGACGATCCGTGAGTGCCCAGCTGAAGCAACGGTGTTTTGAAAATAAATTTAAATCTGACAGAAAAAAGGGAAAAGTAGATCCTTTTGTTGTTAACTTGATGCCTGTCTTTAGTCCTTCTATTATCAACGCATTGACAATTATAATAGAAGCCACTAAGTACCAGGAATATGATAACTCTATACCGAAAGAAGATTGTCAAGTTTTGCCTCTTTACGAATATGACCAACTTATACAACGCAGACTAAGCGACATCAAGCAGAACTTGCGTAGTGAGTTTAATCAAGTTAGATATATTTTGGAAGAGAGGCTGTCCAATATGGAAGACGTTCTGGATAGAACTCTACGCGTAATGAAGTCGAGGTTAAATGTCGTTGACAAGGCCCTAAATAAAAATCGACTAGCTCTGCTGAGTAGTTTTGATAGAGCTACAGGATTAGATAGTAATCTGAAAGACATAAAGATGAAGTTTGAACAGGTAGATAATAGCACAAGAAAGCTGGACGTAATGCTCTCGAGGAATTACAGAGCTTTACAACAAATACTTGAAGTTTTGGACCAGGATAACACAGCCCTGCTAGTTAATATTTCCCGAGTTGAGATGAAGAAAGGGTTCTTATCAGTTCTAGAGTCTATCAGGAACTCCAGAATAGAAGATACAGTGACCAAAATCAATAATTTCGTACAATATTTTGAATCAGAAAAAGCTCGAATCATTTTTCTAAGTAAAGAAAACTACGTGGCTAAGTTAGAAGACG
Organism: Microvelia longipes; assembly: GCA_018340805.1. Lineage (NCBI taxonomy): Eukaryota > Metazoa > Arthropoda > Insecta > Hemiptera > Veliidae > Microvelia > Microvelia longipes. The sequence goes on along the minus strand of JACMZG010001911.1, from coordinate 29,106,192 downwards.
AACACGGGTTATTGGCTCTACTGAAAGACTCCAGAACTGGCAAGCCATCCAGCTTACACTCGCTTCTGTCAGGTATAATAGATAATAAATATATACTTGACGGTCAATACAATGTCAGAATGAGTGCTCTCTATTCTCTGTATTTCGGCACCCAGGCTTATGTCTCAATATTACATTTCTTGTTAACTCAATATTCCTATCTTTCAGACTACTATTACGAGCATAAAGATATTAGTAAATATAATAAATACATGGGTCACATTCAACTAGCTTTTGATGACTATAGGTATTCACTAATAAACACCTCTCTCGTGGACAATGTCATCGATATTATGTCTGAAGCTGAAAGCAAGAACATTACCTCTAGTCTGGACCAAACTCAGCGGCAATTTGTAACATCTTTGTCTGATGGAATAAAGTCACTTCGTCAAATAAAAATCGATCTTCTGAATATGAGTTTACCAATCTTAAGAGATGTACCAGAAAAATTTCGAGGAAGACCTGACTTTAAGCATTCTTCGGTTCTCACTCCTCTTGGTAAGTGGATAGACGGAGCTAGGGTTCAATACGCAGTTCAGTATAGATGTGATGTTGCGTTATCTAAAGTAAGTGAATGGTCTTCTTTATATGTAGTGAATAGAACTGCTAACCCAACTCTAAAGATCTCTGTAGATAGGAGAAGAAGAGAAAGGTTAATTTTTCGAAAATTTGTCGGGCATAAGGCAGAGTTTGTCGGGGTGATAAAAGATCATTTTAAAACATCATTCAGAGACATCGACAGAGATCTCTACAACGCTGCCTTGGATGAAAATGTGGCTGAAATAGACATATTGATCAGGAACGGAGCCATCACAACCACCAAGTTTGATTATGGGAGATGTTCTTTGCATGCTGCAGCACTAAGTGGAAACATCAAAGTAGGGCAAATCTTAATATCTAGCAACAGCGCGACAGACATCAATGTGCAAGATAACGATGGTTATACTGCATTACATGTATCAAGTGAAGCAGGCCATGATGACTTTGTCAGGTGGTTACTGAGTCATCTTGCAGATATAAATGCTAGAACTTACAGTAAACTATTTACTCCACTCCACATAGCAGCATCAAGAGGATTTACTTCTACTGTAGCGATACTTTTAGAAAGTGAACTAGTTCAAGTCAATGAAGAAGACATAGATGGTTTCACGCCTCTCCATAGCGCTGTTTTTGGCGGAGTGGAAGTTTTAGAGACTTTTACGAAGGATTCCAGGGTCAACATTAACAATAAAGATAAAAACGGACTCACTCCTTTGCACCTATGTACGATAAACAACTACACTGATATATGTGAAAAACTTCTTCAGAGTAAAAGGATAGATGTAAATGTTGCAGCGAATAGTAATTTAACTCCTCTTCATTTAGCTACAATGGCTGGGCACTCTACCATACTTAACTTATTGACTAATAAAAAGCAACAATCTAATATTAATGCACTATCCTTGCAGAGTTTGACACCGTTTTTCTATTCTGTTATGTTTGGTTCTACAAATATCTCAGATAATTTTATAGATAATGAAAATATTAATGTTAGACTAGTTGGGGAGGGTAACATTTCTCCTTTACACGTTGCTGTAATAACAAACCAAACAGGGGTTATAAGAAAACTTGTCAAGAAAGCAGATCTATACGAACCCACAGTAGACGGAGTGACACCTCTACATCTCGCTGTACTTTATAACAGAATTGATCAAGTAAAACTATTACTAGAGAACAGAGCTTTTGTTAATAGTAGAGATAAGTATGATAACACTCCTCTGCACATAGCTGTGAAAAATAACTTCATAGATATCGTAAAGTATATAGCTAATCTTAAAGATATAAATGTAAATATTAGAGACATTAATGGCAATACTGCCTTGCATTTAGCAGTAAGTAAAAACTTTACAAATATAGTGAAGCATTTACTTGAAAATAGAGACTTAAATGTTAATGTTATAAATAAGAACAATGACGCACCCCTTCACATAGCTGTTAAGAATGCCAATACTAAAATCGTTAAATATATTGTTGTTCGTGAGGATGCGAACGTTTTTATTGAAGATGGAGAGGGCAACACTCCTCTAGAAATAGCTAGAAATAAAGGGTATCATAGTTTAATCAAATATTTATCATCCTTTGATAACACAACAAGAAATACGATGAAATTAGAAAAAAAACTTCTCTTTGCAGCCGAACAAGGAGACCTGAATGTTGTTATTGATTTGATGGATAATAAGCATGTTGATTTTTATGTGAGAGATGAAGACAATAACACAGTTCTTCATTTAGCTTCACTTTTCGGGCATCTTGGTATAGTAAAATATTTAGTTGAAGAAAAACATATTCATGTTAATATAATGGCTTTTAATAATTGGACTGCTCTACACTGTGCTTGTTTGATAGGTCATGTGGACATAGTAAAATACTTGTGTACTCGGCATGATATAGATATAAATGCGAGGGAATTCTCCAACAACACTCCTTTACATCTCGCATCAAAGTATGGTCGTATGAATATAGTTAAATATTTAATTGGTGAAAAACATGTCGATGTTAATATAAAAGGTTGGAAGAACTTGACTGCTCTTCATTTGGCTTGTATTTACAATAATCTAGATTTAGTAAAGTACTTATGTACTCGTCCTAATATAGATATTAATGTGAGAAATTCCAACAAAAACGTTCCTTTACATCTTGCTGCCATCTATGGTTACCTCGATGTTGTCAAGTACCTTTTTGATAAAAAAGGTATCGATGTTACTATAAAAGATGTGAACAACGAGACTGTCCTTCATATGGCTTGTAAGAAAGGCCATCTAGATGTAGTAAAGTACTTGTGTACTCGTCCTGATGTAGATATTAATGCCAAAGCATATAAAAACACTCCTCTACATTTCGCTTCTTATTATGGCCATGTCGATCTTGTTAAATATTTTATAAACGAAAAACATGTAGATGTTAATATAATGGGTAGGAACAATAGGACTGCCCTTCATTTGGCTTGTATGGATGGCCATCTAGATGTAGTGAAGTACTTGTGCACTCGCCATGATATAGACATTAATGCGAGAGAATTCAACAACAACACCCCTTTTCATTTTGCATCTCATTATGGACATGTCAATGTAGTTAAATATTTTATAGACGAAAAACATGTAAATGTTAATATAATGGGTAAGAACAATATGACTGCCCTTCATTTGGCTTGTGAGGATGGTCATATAGATGTTGTAAAGTATTTGTGCACTCGCCATGATATAGACATTATTGCGAGAGAATTCAACAACAACACCCCTTTTCATTTTGCATCTCTGCAAGGTCATATCGATGTAGTTAAATATTTTATTGACACAATATATCTCGATATTAGTATAAAGGGGGGCCACAACAGGACTGCCCTTCATTTGGCTTGTGCAGGAGGTCATTTACATCTAGTAAAGTACTTGTGTACGCGCTCTAATGTAGGTATTATTGCGAGAGATTCCGACAACAACACTCCTTTACATCTGGCAGCCATTTTTGGTAACGAAAATGTAGTAAAGTATCTTATAGAAGACAAATATGTCGATGTTAATATAAAAGGTTTAAATAGCTGGACTTCCTTACATATTGCTAGTCGGAGATGTCATCTAGATATAGTAAAATACTTGTGTACTCGGCATGATATAGATATTAATGCAAGGGAATTGAACGACTACACTCCTTTTCATTTTGCATCTCAGCAAGGTCATATCGATGTAGTTAAATATTTTATAGACGAAAAACATGTAAATGTTAATATAATGGGTTGGAACAATAGGACTGCCCTTCATTTGGCTTGTGAGGATGGTCATATAGATGTAGTAAAGTATTTATGCACTCGCCATGATATAGACATTAATGCGAGGGAATTCTTCAACAACACCCCTTTTCATTTTGCATCTCGGCATGGTCATATCGATGTAGTTAAATATTTTATAGACGAAAAACATGTAGATGTTAATATAATGGGTTGGAACAATAAGACTGCCCTTCATTTGGCTTGTGAGGATGGTCATATAGATGTTGTAAAATACTTGTGTACTCGGCATGATATAGATCTTAATGCAAGAGAATTGAACAACGCAACTCCTTTACATATTGCATCTCTGCAAGGTCATATCGATGTAGTTAAATATTTTATTGACACAATATATCTCGATATTAGTATAAAGGGGGGCCACAACAGGACTGCCCTTCATTTGGCTTGTGCAGGAGGTCATTTACATCTAGTAAAGTACTTGTGTACGCGCTCTAATGTAGGTATTATTGCGAGAGATTCCGACAACAACACTCCTTTACATCTGGCAGCCATTTTTGGTAACGTTAATGTAGTAAAGTATCTTATAGAAGACAAATATGTCGATGTTAATATAAAAGGTTTAAATAGCTGGACATCCTTACATATTGCTAGTCAGAGATGTCATCTAGATATAGTAAAATACTTGTGTACTCGGCATGATATAGACATTAATGCAAGGGAATTGAACAACGCAACTCCTTTACATCTTGCATCCCAGCATGGTTGCATCGACGTAGTTAAATATTTCATAGAGGAAAAACATGCCGATGTTAATATAAAGAGTTGGAATAACTGGACTGCTCTTCATTATGCTTGTGAAAGTGGTCATTTGGATATAGTAAAGTACTTGTGTACTCGACGTGGTGTAGATATTAATGCCAAGAGTTCCAAAAACAACACTCCTCTACAAGTTGCGGCTATGTCTGGGCATGTGGATATATCTACTTATCTATCCAAACTCAAAAGAAAATCAAAAAGAAAAGGAACCCTATAAGCTCCAAAAGAACTTCAGGGAAGTTCTGATGCAAGTCGGCCAAATTTCCTTCGTGAAGCTTACTTTCTTGCTGAATAATACATTTCTTAAGTTTACGCTTTATGGTTTATAGCCTGAGCTACAAAACATCACTACTTGCTGGTAACATTTTGATAACTGTACAAAAGTAATCATTCTGATAACTAATCCTATTTATTTTAATTTTTAGAGTACTGCGTTAGTATACGAAGTTTTATTTCAACGGCTAGCATATCTACGGTTTTTTCGTTAACTAGTGTTAAGCATCAAGAGCGAGGTCAGTACGTAGATCGGTGCCCTCTAGGAATAGAAATAATAATAATAATATTGCCCGTTTTGAGCTTTGCGGCTCATCAGGGAAAACCCCTGCGGGAACAACCTGAGGTGGTTGTAGCAACCGTTACACTCAAAGTATAATCTAAAGTTGGCGAAATATTATTTGACAAAAGTATAAACTGAGAGCGTAACCTGGGCTGCGAACCCCAGACCTCTGTGATGTTAAAGGTTAGTATAAATACTAAAGCTCCAACGACCTCGACCACAAAGGGAATAGAAATGACCCTTATTATTCTCTGGGGAAGAGCGAAGCGAGTTCAAAGACGTATTGCATTGCAATATAAATAATATGATCTTCATATTGTGACAACGAAGTAAATCCGTAAAGAGAGAACAAGTTTCGATGTATCCTGTTCTCGAGTTTTATACATTAAAATTAAACCGATTATACCTTACAAATGAACTTATTAATGGCTACTAAATATTTAGAATAGTATTAAAATAATTACATAAATCACCAATAATACTTTACGAATGAATTTTGTAGTGTGGATAATTTAAGTTAATAAATTTACGAATAAATTGTTAACGGCGACAGTATATTATTGTCTTGAAATATTAAGTTTTAGATTTATGAGTAGTAGTAAATTAAATTTAGAGCTGTAAGAAATTAGAAGAAAGGAAACAGAGCTGTCGCTTGTATGCTGCACAAAAAAAGGATCAAAGGGTAAGCATTACTTTATTAGCTATGTTGACGTAATTCTTAGCTAAATCTTCACAGATACTCATAAGAAAAATTAATAAAACTCGGAAAAATAATTGGATCGTTTTGAAATATCACATGCATGTAGTCAAATATAATAACGACAAATAAGCTAAGTTTTTTTAATAATTTTTAAATATTGAAAAAATAATTAGGCATGAGTGCGTATCTCTTAATAAATATATATATATATTATATATATATATATATATATATATATATATATATATTATATATATATATTATATAATATATATATATTATATTATATTTATATAAATATATATATATTATATTAATATATATATATATATATATATATATTATATATATATATATATATATATATGGTATGTAAATGTGTTTATTAATATATTATATATATATTACAAATATTATATATATATATATATATATATATATATATATATATATATATATATATATACATAATATATATATATATATATATATATATATATATATATATATAATATAATATATATTATACATTCCTTGGATATAAGCATAAAAATTAAAGTCTTTTGGTGGTGACGCGCAATGAAGATGTAACCGACATTTCGTTTTATTTTAGTTTTTGTAGAGCATTGTGAACCCTTAGATATCGATGTTAAAAAATCTAATAAGTCATGATGTCCTTCATCCCTGAAGATTTCTCCATAGTGAATACAAAACGTCGGATCTACATCTATTATATATATATATATATATTATTATATATTATATATATATTATATATATATATATATATATATATATATATATATATAAACTGCTTAAGTTTATATTTTTTGTTAATTTGTTTAGAAAGGATTGTAAATAAAAGAAAAAGATGACTGGCAAGTATTCAGCTCAGAGTTTTCACAGACTATACTTTTTCTGCAAGAACTCTTAATGTACATAGTAATATGACTCTACTGTAACATAGATACTCGCAATGGCGTTTATTAAATTATGTCTGTGACTAAAATATTTTGTTAAATCTATCGTGTTTTATATCATTTATTTTGTTAAATTAGCATAAATTATTTGTAAGTAGTGACATTTGTTACAATGGAAGTTAAAAAAATAGTAAGTAAATATATTAAGTCGTAAGTTAGTTCATTAAATTTAATACAAATAAAAAAAAATATACAATTGTAGTCTATTAAGTAGTAGTAAATTAAGTACATTTAGTCATTAAGTAAATTAGCAATTAATTAAAATTATAATTTCTTAGACACATATGTCATGTATAAAATGTTAAATTTATCATTAGTAATTTTTTTAGAAATTTATCTAGACTGTTTTGTGAAATTTATCATTAGTAGTTTTTTTTAGAAATTTATCTAGACTGTTTTGTTAAATTTATTATTTTCTATTTTTATTAAGCAATTTATGCATCATGTCCATTTATGTGTCTAGAATGTTTTGTAAAATTTATTATTTGTAGTTTTATTAAGCAATTTATGTAAAAATTTATGTTCAATTTATGTCTGTTTCTAGAATGTTTTGTGAAATTTATTATTTGTAGTTTTATTAAACTATTTATGTCTGTTTCTAGAATATTTTAATTTAATATTATTGTTATTATGTATCTGGAATTTATTATTGTTAGATTTTAAGCAATTTATGTCGGTGTTCATATTGCTTTGTAATATAAAATGTTAAAACAAAAATGTATTTATATAAATTAAGTAGAAAGAAATTAAGTACATTTACTAATTAAGTAATTATCAACTAATTAAAATCATTAGTTAAATCAAGTTTATTAAATTTATCTTTAGTAGTTTCTAAGCAATTTATGTCAGAGAATAAAATGCTTTGATAAATTTATTAGGAGTAGTTTTTTTAGAAATATACCCCAACATAAACACATGCGTGTATAAAAGAAGCCATTCCGGGTAAAAAGTTGTGAGATAATTAGATAACCCAAGTCAAGTTTCTAAATATGCTTGTAAATATTCGAGGTCTTGGTGGTTTCAGTTTGTGACTTGGCCATTACGCAGCAAACACTGAAGTGCATAGTGCGCTTATTAATAGGCTGAATGTATTTTATAATGTATGTCAACTGTCTACACTCTATACTAGGCCTACCTCACTACCTTGAGGTAGTGTGGTACTAACACTACCTCAAACTGCGTAATGGCCAAGTCACAAAGTGAAACCGCCAAGACATTGTATTACATGTATATTTAGGAACTTTTGACTTGGCTTATCCAATGATGACACAACTTTTTACGCGTGACTTGGCTCCTTTTTTACAAGCACGTGTTTTTGTTCAGATTTCATTCCTTTTTTTAAGCTTGCAACATATGCGTAACAAAAATACGCTAAGAAATATTAATCAATTACTAATTAGTTTTAGTATATTACACCATTAATTTATTACTAAATAGCATCACTTTCTTTTATTAGACATTAGATAGGTAAATTGCGTAAAATATTGTGTTATGTTCTGTCAAAATAAAACTCAATATTCTTAGTTTTAAAGTTCTCTATTAGATAGCGCTAGTTGTCAAAATGTTCCTTTATACGTGAAGATGAGGTAAAACATATAAGGCAGAAGGATCTGCAAATGTTAGATTTTGATATTTTTTATCAATTTTTACATCAACATTATCTACATACAGAATTTTAAGGGTCTACGATGGCTGAAAGTGACTTAAAATTTGTATGAGTGAGTCAGAGTCAAAACTGCCTAACTTTGAGCCTCAATATCTTATTACTTTTGAATGCCAAGGAGATGAAATTCAGTGAAATCGGTCAGCTCAACAATATCTTTTAGTTTAAAATTAAAATTATATTTTTAAAATTAAAATTATATTTCTTTATGTCCTTAATAAAAAGATACGAGGGGATGAAAAAAGCTTCGAGATGATTCAATAAAAGGATGGTACGACAATGACCACTAGACGTGGCGGGGGCACTGCTGTGCCCCCACATACCTGCGTTTAAAATGGTTTGTTAAATTTATCATTAGTAGTGTTTAAGAAATATCTAGAAAGTTTTGTTAAATTTATCATTAGTACTTTTATTAAACAATTTATGACTGTGTCTAGGATGTTTTTTCTTAAATTTATTATTAGTAGTTTTATTAAACAATTATTGACTGTGTCTAGAAGTAGTAAGTCAGTAAATTAAGTTGTAGAAAATTAAGTAGGGCGTCGTTTCCTATGTATTTTAGGGCGCTGAGACTCGAATAAATAAAATTAGTCTGAAGTCGATACGATTACTCAAAGTGACCAAAAAGTCGAAATAACAGTGTGTTTAATTACCAAAAAACCTAAATTACGGTCGCTGAACAACTTATTACAAGTGGGGAGTCGTTTTCAATGTTTTCTGGGCCTGTACGTTTAATGAGAGTACTCCGGAGCCGATACGAGCACATAAAAATTCTGGCGCGTTGGTCCGCATGTCGGGCGAATTTCCTTTGGATGCGTGTTTCCGTGCTTTTTACAATATATAAGTTTACAACTACTAAATAAATAATTCCGGCACGGTGGTCCGCTGTCGGGCGAATTTCATTTAGAATACGTGTTTCCGTGCTAAACAACCCATTTCTTGCTTATGCAAGAACCATGCCCATAGGGTGGTTCCGGTTCATGCTTTAGAACCTAAGCAGTTACTTAATTGTCAAGCACAGCTCGTAACTCATTTTGTCTGTATTTTCCAAAGGAAATGCGCATAATCATCCAGTTGTTGTACAAAACTATGCCTCTAAAATTAGAAGTACGCACTATTATTTGCTCTAGTTTAAAGCTTAGTTACTTATATTTAAGCTTATCAGTTATCTTTAAAGGTTTAAGCGCATTTCCTTTGAAAATACAGACAAAATGAGTTACGAGCAGTGCTTAGACAGTGCAGTGAGTTAGACGTAACGAAACAGAGTGGGACATGACATTATGTCGAGCCATCAATGATGACGAATGTCGAATGATGGAACGTTCCCAGATGTAGCATTGCATTTTGCTTGTTACATTTCCTAGGTGTCTCTCGCACAATTATATTGTGTCAACTATTCATGTATTGCAAAACTCGGTAGTATCAAATGATATATGTTTTGCTTGCCATGCATGATGGCGGTAAGAGAGCACCGCTCGTCTCTGGTAAGTACTTCACATTATATTCTTCGGAATTAATTGAAGGTCAGAGTGAGTTCAGGCTCTGTCGGCGCCCTGATGAGTTAGACGTAACGAAACAGAGTGGGACATGACATTATGTCGAGCCATCAATGATGACGAATGTCGAATGATGGAACAGTTCCCAGATGTAGCATTGCATTTTGCTTGTTACATTTCCTAGGTGTCTCTCGCACAATTATATTGTGTCAACTATTCATGTATTGCAAAACTCGGTAGTATCAAATGATATATAAAATTAAAGTTGTGACGCTACTGCTCGGATATTTAATATATGTATACCATAAAAAGTATGCAAAAACTAGATCGATATGCAAGAAATTAAGCAAAAACTGGATCGATAAGCAAGAAAGCGCGGATTACAAAGAAAATTCGCCCGGCTTATGGACCTCCGCGCTAGAATTTGTTTATAGTTAATTTTATTGTGACTAAGTTATTTTTTTATTTATTAAAAAAATCATATAGTTCATATGAGATAGTAAATCTTATCAATCACGTCTCTAAAATTGTAAGTATACAAATAAAACATAACAGATAAAAAAAATAGAGATGATAAGACGGAAGTAAAATACCTGTTAGAATAAAGACGAAACGGCGTGGTGAGATTAAAGGTATTTGTGGTGCAACGATGAGACGAGATCGCGGACTCAACAAGTGTTGCTCCAAGTGAAATAGACCGTACACTCTGAGTTGAGTAAGGGGGCACGGGCTGCGCAGCCACCCTCCAACCCTATCGACCCAAACTCACTCAACTTTACAACCAACTCCAAACTACTTAAATCGCTATCGACCTTCTTTAAACAAATAAATCGATACTTTTGGTTTAATTTAAACGAATTATAAGATGAGAATCGATGTAGGGATTATAACATCGATACTTAGATGTTAAACGATACTACTGAAAGTTTAAAATAATTTTCTATTTAAAAATGGTTAAAAGTTAAGGTAAGATTAGAATAACTTTAGGGAAATTTCGTCTATTGTATTCAGCAAATACTTTATAGAAAGGAACGTCACCTACTTCCTTTTAAAAGAAAATTTAAAAAATACTAACAATGATTTAGAAAAGATATGTTATTGGGGCGCTTAAAAGACAAACCTAAGTCCAATATTACGAATATTGTATTCTTAGAATAATACTAGCATAGAAGGAGCATATAGGACCGTAAACTCAATGTAATTCTACTGGTAACACGAAAGCCCGTAGACTGGTAGGAGTATTACCCTAACAACAAAACATTATTTTAAATATCCATTAATGAAGAAAAATCATTAAAAAAAAACAAATATAATTACTTAAAACACCTGCTGAGTATTTAATAAAATCGGTCTTAGATGGCAAAAGGTTAGCGGAATACAAAAATCTACATTTAGTTGACGAGGACTGCTTTTAAAATAATTTTAATTAAAAACGTTTAACTACAATTTAATTGTAATTTACTATATTGTAATTCACCGATATTTATATTAGTATTTTATGAATAATCAATCATTAATTAATAATAGAACATAATAATTCAGCAACCGGAAGTATTCTCAACTTATTATAAGAAAATTGTAAATTGTTAGACCACTAATGAACCGCCTTTCGTGTTATCAGTAGTGCTCCTTCTATATATAGTATTATTCAAAGATTGTATTCAATAATTAAAATACAGTACTAATTCTTATTAGGGTGACTTCAATGAATAACTTTTATTCTACAAAGTTTATATAAAATGCAATAACCCGTTTGTATTATCTTCAGGCTAAACTCGCTGGAAAAGGAAAAAAAGTATTTTTATCAGTGAATTTCGCCTAAAGATTGCCCAAAGGGGTTTGAACTAAATTGCGTTTTTATAAACCTTTTAGAATAGAAATCGTTATGAAATTCTACAAAAAAGATTTTTATCTAGTAACTACTTTTTACAACAAACTTTACGTAGGTAACAGCAGATAATACTAATCGACTTCAGAGGGTGATTTTACTACTCCAGAAGTTGATTTAAAAACGAGACAACAATCAATTCATAAATTCCTTTTTATATTTTGTAAAGTTATAACGTTTGGCCAAGAAATATATACACCCAGAAGTATGACTACTCCTTTAAATCTCTTTACTACTTTAAATCTCCGTACTTTTAGGTCCACCATCAGGGGTTCTCCAATTTTGGTGAACCAAAGGTATATAGATGGTACAAGAAAAAATATAATACCTCTTAGAAGTTATAAAAAAGAAAAATAAACAAGAAATACCAACTTAAAATTTGATCAGGCCCTTCTTAGTAAATTTTTACTTTAAAAGAGGAATATTTTTAGGTACTTCTTTGTATTATTTATAATTAAAATCAATTATAAATGATTTTTTGTTCTTTATTAACAATAAAGAACAAAATTTTATTTATACCATTGGCTTATTATATGTGTTGAAAATAAAAATAAATATATATATATATATATATATATTATATATATATATATATATATATATATTAACTCTAAGAATGTATTACAATACATGGCGGTACGTTTTATATTATGTTGGATAGTTAATGGACCGTAGTGATAAAAGTTTGAGAACCTATGACCTATATTATTTTATCAGGATTTCAGGTTTGATAATATAAGACACTACATCTTAATAATTTAAAAAAAATATCAAATTTCTAGTACACTTTTATTTAATTCCCAGGCTAAAACTATAAAAAACAAACTTCTCAGAAAAATTAATAATTCATTATACCGCAAATGACGTTGAGCATTTAACGTGATACACAAGAACATAAAAGGACTCAAAGAACATGTGTATAGTTATGTGAATTCCTATGATCCACTATAATAATATAATTGCATAAAACACTAACCTATATCTAGAATTAAAATCCTCATCTCGGATTTCTATTATCAGAGTGTTGGGTCTAAAGATTTGTTATAATCAATCTGTAACAAAAATGAAAATGACTTAAGGATGACCTGTCTACCAAAATATGAATATATATAAACATATGAAAACGAAGTACCTGGGGTTTGCACTAGAGAAAAAGGCATAACGGTTTGGGTTGGGTTTTGTTCTTGGATTTTTAGCGTGAACACTATAGTTACAATTTACTTACTTACTTTACTTACTAACATTATAACTAATGATAGTAGGCGAAAAAAGTACAAAGACTGATCTTTATTGAAAAAAGTACGTATTTAGAGCACATTGACTTTTAGCAGTAAAGTAATAGAGTGGAGCAATAGAGTAATAAAGTATGTACTTAGAGCACATTGACTTTTAGCAGTAAAGTAATAGAGTGAGCAATAGGTATGTACTTAAAGCAAATGGACTTTTAGCAGTAAAGTAATAGAGTGGAGCAATAGAGTAATAAAGTAATAGAGCGGAGCAATATAGAAATAAAGAGACCTATATCTAACTATCCCAAACAATTACAGGCATTCAATTCTATTTGGTGACAAGATTTTTTTCAAAATAAAAAATATTACACAGGGTTGACCAAAAGTCCCCCCTTATTAATTTTGAACCATTAAACATTAACTAATGAAACTTGGAGTACGTTTTTGTGTAAAGGGTTACTTTGTTTGTTAACTTCGGGTGTCGTATGCAACACCGAATTTCGCGAAAAAATAGAAAAAGTATATTAGTAGTTATACTTTTATATAAACTTTTTAATATCTAGGGAGAAACATAAGACATTTTTCTTCTTGCATATTTTTATCTAAGAACCCTTTTTTGGCAGGAAGAAGTATCCAAAAGTGTAAAAAATTGACATTTTAATTTAAAATTGAAGCTAAAAAGAAGTGACATTAAAAAGAATTAATGTCTGAATTAAGCCTTATTTGTTGCTTAAGAAACAAATTATTTATTACCTTACCAGCATTTTAAGGTATTTATAGTGTCTAATGCTGCAAGAATTACAGAATAGGGATATAAAGAATAAATGATTCGTCTTTGACAAAAATATGCAAGGTAAAAATGTCCTGTATTTATCCCTCGAACTTAAAAAAAACCCTTAAGTTTACCTTCCAATATACTTTTTTCTATTTTTCCACAAAATTCGGTGTTGCATGGGACACCCGAAGTTAACACCAGCAAAAAAAAGTTCCCTTTACACAAAAATGTATCCCAAGTTTCATTAATTTATGTTTAATGGTTAAAAGTTTTAGAGGGGAGGGCTTTTGGTCCATCCTGTATATAAAATATTTAGCTAATTGATTTAAAATTAAGACGTAATAATATAAGGAGACCCGATGTGTCAGACGCTCCAACCTCTATTAATTTACTTTGAATCAATTAAAGAAATGTCACGTTAACGCAGTTATAAATATTTGATCTCATCTTTTATCTTTATTTCTTCGAAACTTGTGTTAGCTACAACTTTCGTTTTGGTCACATAGCACTTTTAACTAATTAATATAAATTAAATATTAATATATTAAGCAAAATATTTTATTCTTACTACTAACTAATTCATTTGATACCTCGTTTATCAAAATTTTATAGTCGTTTGACCTAAACTGTGTTTATAAGGATAGAGCCCATACACTTGTATATAGGCACCAACATTTTTATAGATTTTTGGAATCTGTAGAAGCTAAAACGTTGAGATTGGATTAAAAATATTCAATTATATCGTAATACTCCCCTCTTTGTTTTCAGGCGTCAATTATAAGTTTAAAACATATAAAATGAATCAAGCCAGAGTGAGATCCCAGGTAAATTATATAAACATTTTAAAAAAACTTAAACCCGACAAACCCCCTAAGCCACCACAAATAAATAAACAAAATTCATATCCTTTCAAAAAGAAAACAATATGTAAATAAAATATCACTCAAGTTTATACGATAGAAATGTTGTATACTTTTTCCAACAAAGAACTAAAAAACATATGTCAAAAATAAGCAAAAGAAAAAAGTTAGTGTAGGTTGATGATTAGGTAATTATCAAAATGATCAATATAAATAAAATAATATAAAACTTCAATTGTCAGTACCTACGAGAAATGAAAAATAACAATAAAAACCGCTAAATACATATTTATAGGAACTTTAACAAAATTGAAAATTTGAACAATATAAATTTACAACTAAATCAGGTTTTTGTATACATTTTATTCATAAAGCTCACGTTATCTAAGAACTGAAAGATCGCAAAACTAAAGAGTCCATTAGTTAGAGATTTTGGTGTTTTGTTTAGCTTTATGAGTTAACTCCATTACTCAGTATCTTAGTTATAAAGAATCCATATTTTTGTGGCACTTATAATCTATGTTTTTAATTTATCAAGGTAAAAATATTAAGTAAGTAATCAAAACAAAGGATGTTTAACATTACTTAGATCTCTAAAGCTCAAGGACACATAAACTTATAAGTTAAGTTATAGTAGTTAGATTTGATGAGTTGGATAAGATAAGTTTTTCTAAAAACAAAAAAAATATTATTATTGAAAAAATATTTTCTCTCGAATACATAATGCGGTTTTTTTTTCAAATCGCCAGTTTATCTTTTTCATTACTTTAATCCAAAATTTTGTTAAAAATCTAAATGAAAATATTTTCATCTGATACCATACATGAATCTAATTTAAAAATAACTCATCACTGATACTTCAAGTAAACTATACACTAACACACACACTATATGCAACACACCCACACTCACAACATGAAACACACATAACACACACTACACTAAATAACACACGTGTTCACTACTCTTGCTATCTCATATTAAGCTTCGTATCTCTGTAATTATAAATTTTGTCAAAGTATCTCTTGTTTTCCTTTAAGTATTGATTTATTTTATTAATGCACTTACTGGCCGGTTTTAATCGGTTTTATCCATTTTAAAGAGATAAGGGAATTAAGTGGTTCTTTTATAGGGACAGGCCAATTCATCCCAATGAACTTACAGATTGTATCCCAGTGATAATCTCTTCAAAAACACTAATACCAATTCAGTCCAGGAATTATAAAAAGATACATACCAATTCATCTCCCTACTTACAGGTATAATGGTGTATTCAATACATTATAAATATATTTTTGTTGCCTTTATTTAATATAATTATAATATTATTTTATTCATTATTAAATTTAATTATAATTTTCCTCTATTTATTAATATTTCCTTTTATTTATTATATTTAATTTATAAATATATATTTATAAATGATTTCTATATTTAGATTATTAATAATGAATTACTATTTTTTTATTAACATAAAAACAGACCAGGGGTCCAAATGATATTGCGTGAAAAGCTTGGCTTCAAAAAGGTTTCCGAGGCTAAGCCGAGGAAGAAAACTGTTGCGAGGTAAAAATAGCGTCTTACTCCCGAGATCCAATCAAGGTTTTATCTCCAGACTTTAACGAAATTAAATTTTTATATTCTTATTCCCATACACACTTTTTGTTTTATTTTGATTTGAAATTTCTTTGTTTCAGGTCTCCTTTCTAAAAGTTTGGGGGAGCCAGCCAAAAAAATGCGTCAAAAAGATTTTGAGCTAATATTTTTTTAGGGTCCTCCTATCAATTTGGGGGTGCCACCCTCAAAAAATAGAAAGCTTATCTTATCTTATAAGATTTAGGGGTTCTTACCCAAATTATAAAGAATCAGGTACGGGGTACCTCGGAACTTTTTCTCATTACAACGGATTTGCTACGCTCATCCTCCCAGCTTCGGACTCCTGTCGTCCTCAGAACATACAAGTCATTAAATTTAAACTACAACATGTCGTCGGTCACCCTTCTAGGTACGGACCACGCTCGATGCTGCTTAAATTTATGATCAACAAAAAATCACGTCAATATATTTACACCAAATTTCAATTCTATCAGATTATTTTCGCATTTTTCAAAAAATATTTAAAAATCGTATAAAAGTTATTCGATAAAAAATTTACTAATGCTGGTAAATGAAACTTGGCATATATATGTTTGTCGTATACATGACAACATTCCAAATTTCAATCGGATCGCGTCATTTTTAAGCATTTTATGATTTTTGACAATTTTTCTGAGTCATCACTGCGAGTTAACGACAACATAATAAAATTATTTTCCTAATAGCACAACTGCAGCGATGGACTGATTTTTCTACAAAGTTTCAACACTCTACCATAAATACACTGGGAGCTAAAATGATAACACACACATACAGACAGATAACTTTGCGAAAACCACTCAGGAGGCCTTAAAACGCCTAAAACGAATAATTCCGGTGATATCCCGGTTTCGGATATTTTTGCAATCACAATACTTTTCCTATATATCTACAGTATAAATAAGGAAAAGTAAAAACAATTTACTTTTTCAAAACGAGTCAATAATGTTTATATTGCGTACCATCTGGAGATAGATGTATTTATTGTTATTTTATAATGTTATAGAATTATTAAGATAAATTGAATATGAAACAAGTTAAGACATATTTATACATCAAATTTTTCTTTACATGCATCCAACCATATTTTTATATTTTTCCTTCCAGTAAATTACATTCTAGTAAGAAGACCCACATAGCAGAATCCTATAGAACAAAGTCAGAAGGATAAATAAAGGTCGCTTTACATTTCATGTTATTTTAACACCCTAAGCTTTGCCTAAACCATTGTTTGCTAAACAAAAAGACTGCTTTTATTAAAAATTTAAAAAAATGGGTACGGGGTACTCCAGAACTTTTTCTCACGATATTAAATTCCCTCATTACTTTGAACTCGCTTCACTCGTCCTCATATATTACAACAGTTGTTCTTCCAGCAGTTACCCAGAAGTGATCGATACGGCTTAACATTAGTGATCCAGCAGTAATCGTAGATACACTAGCCGTATTGAAATTAAACTAAATAAACTTATTTATTTCATAAAGAAATACACTTGTTCTAAATTTCAACTTAATTAGATCCTGTTTAATTTTTATCAACTTTTTGAAAACCTTACATTTGTCATTCGATAAAAATTTAACTATAGCTGATAACGAGATGAAACTTGACAACTATGCTGTCAAGAGTAATAAAAGACTGTTAATGATGTCATAGAAGTATTTTCGGAATAGCACAACTAATTGATTTTTATGCCAAATTTCAACTCTCTAGCATAAATATAATGATCAAGAACTTATACTCATCAATTTTTTTAGATGATTATTATGACAAAACGTTTACTCTTCCTTATTTACACCGGAGATATGTAGGAAAAGTATTGGGTTACCAATAAATCTAAACCGAATTTCACCTGAGTTGTCTGTTCCAGACTAATTGACCTTAAAGACCTCCTGAGAGATTTTCACAAATTTGTCAGTCTGAAAGTGCGTGTGTCTTTGTGTGTGTGTGAGAGTGTGCGTGTGGTATTGGTAGGCCAAGCTATAAAATCAAAACTATCGATCATATGTTAAAAGTAATTGGACAAAAATTCCACATTATAGGAAGGTTAAGAGTATAAACGATTTCAGACAACTTGTTATAAAGGCACTTATACGTTTTTATTTTTCTCTCTAAGGTATGGAAAGGAAAAGGACTGCACTTGAAGAGAAGAGAGAGGTTTTATAAGGAGCTCTGAGTGAAACCGATTTCAGATAAAGCAAGTCTTCAGTTTCCACTTAACTCTCAGCTGCTTATGTCAGCTAGCTAAGGAAGCCAAGTTCTGTCAACCCCTGTAATAAAAAAAAGAAATGGAACTGTCATGTTTAAAGCATTGAGTCTAAAGTGAAATGCCAATATGTGTAGTTCGTCATGATATATCGTTATTGATTTTATCCAATTCTTTGGAAGGAAATATTTTTGACGTTTAAGTCAAATATTTGCTTTTTGCTTTACTATATATTTATTTTTGTCATTATGAAACGATTTGGAATCAAGATGTCGTATAAAATGCAGAAGTTACGCAGTTACTGCCAAGTTGACATGTAGTCTTTCAGTGAAAATAACGTCACTGACGAAACCGACATTTCACTAACGTTGAAAGGCAAAGCTTCATTCATATAAGGCATCAAACACACGCATCGTCAAAAACGATGTTGTTCTTCCAAAACAAAGAGTTTCAGTAGTGAAATCTCTGTAGTGCTTTACAGATCTAAAACTGTTAAATTTTGCAATGTCTGTCATGCTCAAGTCAAGAATATCGTGAATATTTCACTTTTGAAATCTCTAGAATGCAACATAACTAAAGTTGTTTATTTTGCAATCTTTGCAATTGCTGTATATATCAAAGTTTAAATTGAATTTTCACATCAATAATAAAACAGTTGTTTTATTATTTAGGAAAAGTCATACGTGTCGATCGTGATTAACCCTTTTACTAAGGCAGATTACTCGGCAGATTAACACTTAAAGCTTTTGTCTGCTATCTACCTGATTTGTGTTATATTTTGACATATTTGTTAACATTGACGTCTAACAGTAGTTATGTATGTACCAAGTTAGATTAAAAATAAATCGTTGAGTGAATGTAAATACTCTTTGAAATTAACCAAAAGAGCGTGCAGATGACGGAAATAGGCTTCATTTATCTCAAATCCGGCTAATTACTAAAAATTTTGAAAAAAAAGGTATAAAAAAAAAGTTTGTTGGTGATCCAATGTTCTAGAATTCTAGAAGGCCGTGGATATTCGACCGCGCCTTATTGCGTTGTATCTTACATTTATTTGTATTTTTGGCGGTTAAACGTCAATTCTGACAGATGTTAACAATACTTTGGATTTAATTTAAGTAGGTCACCAATATATTTTCTTTGGCCGATAACTTTCAAACCAAAAGTGTAAAAGTCATCAAATTTGTTGTTATAATTAAAAGCAAAAGGTCGGCCACCGGCGTCGGCGCGGGGGTCTGTTACATGGTTGTTGTCCTATAACAGTTTGCCATATTACTAGTTTATATTAAAGACATACTGCCAGGATATAAGCGAATTTTCAAATGTATTAGTAAAAAAAAACGTGATTTTTTACATTATTTTATTTATGTCAATCAATGAAAACAAAACTAATTCTGATAATAAAATGAAACTGTATTTTTCTTAACCATACGTAGTAGAACATCTACTACTACCTTTTAGGGAAAATTTACAAAAAAGTAGGAAGTTTCAAAGGTATAACTTGTTAATTTTTGAAGATGTAAAAGTACATATTTTCAAAAGGGAGACCGGAATTGTATTAAAATTAAATTGATTTATTTTGCGTTAAATTTCGATTGGTTATTTATTTTATTTTTTATGACTTAGCAAAATGAGATAAAAAAATACATGAGAGGCAACACAATGAGACCTTAAATCTGATTAATAGGCAAACATAGGAGGTTTAGCGTGACGAAGTCAGAGAACCTCACTCATAGACACTATGGCGAAAAACTCAGACCGTTAAAAAATTTTCTGTTGCGGATAATACAATATTTGATTTGGGTTTTCAGGTTAAACACAGGACTTTTCCTTTCCTTACCTACAATAGTTACCTTAACAAGAAAACCCTATTCATAACGTCTGAACTTAGAGAAGACGAAAGCAAATTTCGCTTAAGAACTTGCTTCGTTACTGAGAGAGCTTAGAAATAGAAAAAAGAATCAAATAAGAAACGGAGAGAATCAGTAATAGAAACAGTATAGGTAATAGACCTGTACTGTTTCTATTATGGCTCTACCTTAAACTACGGCATGTGTTATCTGGTATTAAAACTAATCCAATTGAAATATCAATGATATTTAAATATCAAGATTATTTTATTAGCTTAATGTAACAACTTCACCCAAGATGGTGAGATAGTCAGACAGTGCTTCTGAGCTTGGACCAGCAGCGTAATTTTACATTCTGAGGATCATTTTCAAATGTAAGAACATACATTCAAATTATCATTCTCGGAAAATGTAAAAACAAAATATAAAAATATCTTCATGATTTTCTTTAGGTTGAAGATGTCAGGTAGAATATAAAATATGAAATCATAAGGGAATGCCTCTACCTCTTGCAAGAAGACATCTCTATGTAATCATAATTTTGAATTTTGGCTTCAGAAGTACCAAGAGACAAAGTTATGTTTTTCAGAGTTGAATCTCAAAACTGCAGAATCGCAGAGACCTCGAGGGAAAAAACTGATATATTTTTTTAGAAAAAACGCTCGAGAAAATTTTTTACTGCGTAATTCGATGAAAATCGGTTAACTGTGCCTCGACCTTTATGTTTTTTACGTACCAAGTAGATTCGAGAATCACAGACAATGTGTAACTCAGAGTGTTGGTTAAGAGAGGGGAGTGTACCGCCTTTTTATGTACTGCAAGTTATGCATAAATTAATATAGGGACAGTAAAACCATAAACGTCACATGGGGATTGTCCATGTGACGTGTATGGCTCATAATCTTTTTCCTAGGTCTTTTGGATGTGCAAATTGCCCCGACTTCGTGAAATATAACTCACACATACATACACACACATATAATATATATATATATATATATATATATATATATATAATATATATATATATATATATATATATATATATATATATATATATATATATATATATATATATATATATATATATTGTTGATCAGGGAAACCCTCCTCTCCATGACCCCAATCTCAGAAGCTCATTTTTGCTTGAAAATTCCTTAAACGAAAAACAAATACGAAATGTGCTTTAAAATCAAAACAAATTTGATTCAACAAAAACATTGATCGCAATAACTCATTTTAAATTATACAACAAATATAATATACTTACAGTCTTGTTTACTTTAAAGAAGAAAACATAACATGCAATAGTGAAAATATTTGGTTTACAATCACGTAAGTATAAATATAAATACAGATGTATATTTATCAAACAATCCTGTTTACAATTATTTACCCAGGTAAGTAAATATCGTTCATTTGTTAAATTAGCAATTCTATTATTAGTTTTAATATTCAATACAATGATTGAACAGCCTAATATATTCTTAGAGCGGATGAGTTATGGCCAATCTGAACGGCTGGCTTAGATTGACTTAACCACTTTTTCTTTGAATGCTCAGCATCAAACGACAGAAAAAAATATCTCACCATTACAAACAGAAAACCATACAGACTTACCATTAACAGAGTTTATTAGTTTACTATTTAAGCAATCAAGCTGAGACATGCAATAGAAACCCAAATTTAAAAATTCTTATGCTTAAGTATTATTTTTATATTTAAAATGTTTATTTTTCTTTATAATCAAGACTATATTTTTTGTAAACCAGTATTTATTTTATTTTCTTATTTTTAATTATTCTTTCTTTTGTTTCATTCTAATTTTACTTAAACAAAATTTTATTTAGTTGAAGATATTTTCTTTTTTTTTCATAAACTGTTTCATACTTTTTAATTTCTTAGAAATGTATTAAATATTATTGCCAATATGTAAGGTGAGACTTTTTTGTGAAAAAAATATGTTTAAGCAAATTAATATTGATTGATTGATATAAAATCTATTGTATATACTAACGAATGATTTATCACAGTAATGTAATAGAAATGAGTTGACGCAGCAACATCTTTTAAATTTGGATATAAATTTTAAAAAATATAAACTTTTTTCTTTTAGATTCAAACAAATGATGGCTAAAATAATTTTGCTGACGCTAATTTCTTGTGCTCTTGTGGCAACTTCGTTGAGTCAGGTAAATATTATAATAAAAAATATGTTTTTGTTTTTATATAATAATCTTTATTTTAATACATTATGTCATTAATACAGTAATTAATTTAAGACAAAACGCTCCAGTAAGAATCAACGCAATTCGAGTTTTAACAATTTTTTAAAAAACGAATACAAGTCATTCCATAAAATTAAAATAATGCTGATAATGAGATAAAACCTAGCAGATTTTTTTAATCAATCAAATCATTCTTCCCCGGTTTTTGAATTTTTAAAATTTTACACTTTGTCATTATTGCCGAATAATGTCATAAAAAAATTGTTTCTGGATGGTTCAACTAGGCCTTTGTTCGATTCTTGCGTCAAGTTTCAAATCTATACTCTAATATTATTATAATATGTTTGAATAATTTTAATTTCCATGAAATTTATTTCTTATTTAGTCTACAGGTAATAATAGGCCAGGTAATAATAATCCAGGCAACAACAATCCAGGCAACAACAATCCAGGCACACAATCCAGCAAAACAATCAGCCAATAACAACCAGCCAATGCTGCAGCAATTAGCACAACCCGTCCCGAGATAACTAGACTCAGGACCGCTATATCGAGGGCTGTCACTAGATTTATTAACAATAACCGTCAATGGCGAGTTATTGCATTCAGAAACGCAACAAAGCAGGTAAGCTAGACTGATAATTAGATTAAAAAAATATTAAATCGTGTCTAAAGTTCATCAGATATAATAGAAGTACAAAAATGACTCCAAAAAAAAAAAAACATAATTAAAGTTTTCTCTACACGCTGTTAACTGACATATTAAGTTAAGGCATGACAATGTCTCCCTTTATGGCATAATACTGGCTATACAATACTATGCAATAATTTTTCTTGTTATATAGAAAACGTTTCATTTTAGCGAATTTTCATGGTGTAAATGAAAATTATGAAATTGTTCAGATAACAGAAGTAGTGAGGATAATTCATTTCTGTTTATTGTTTATATATATATATAATATATATATATATATATATATATAATATATATATATATATGTATATTAATGCATGTAGGTACGAGTTTCTACCCTTGAGTATGAAAACTAAATTGAAACGAAACTCGTCATATGGCGAGATGTTGGGGAGGCCACGAAGCCTTAAAAACAAAGTATCACTTATTCAAAAACTACAGCCAGTAGTTTTATTTAATTTAAACTAATTAAATGTTACTAATATAATGAAAGTTCTTCATTAGAGCAAAAGAAAATAGGAAAAATTACACAAACGAGAGGCCTGTGGCTTCTTGGCCGCTACGCGGCAACGACCCTGAGGGGCACTTCGCGGCCCTTGCACCACATGGTTGTTGTCTTACATCAGTTCGTCATATTACTAGAACATATGTAGGAGACATACTGCCACAATATAAGTGGATTTCCAAATATATTAGTCTAAAAAACTACCTGTTCACATGTGTTTACTTTTTCTATCACGAATAAACGTAAATTTATCGTAAAAATCGCTAAAACCCTGATTATATTCGACCACAATTCAATGGAAAATAAAAATTATTATGTAAAATTTGCTCCAATTGACACGGTGTTTACATCCATCCTAATCAAGGCCCACCGTCTTAAAACTATTCCCATAGATATTACTTATAAAATTTTAATTTTAATCACTGTAAAATGTTTTGATTGATTTCAGACAGTGCCAGGAGGCTTCAGGTACGCAATAGAAGTCGACACACAAGCTGGAAGAGTAAGTATACAATCAAATCACACAACAAAGATATATAACATGATTTATCTTATTGCAATTAGAATTTACATTATGCTTAGATGATAACAGATCAAGAGAGATAACAGAGTTTAATTTTAATTTTATGAAATATGTTTTGATATTTCGTCAATATGTCAAGTAAAATATTGAGAAACAATAATATTAATTACAATACATTTGTATAATTAATTTTTAAATACACAGTTCCTATTTAATAAAAATAAATTCATTTTTCCTATTGAAATTCAGTGAAAGATCTATTATGTAATTCTGCCTGACCAAAAAATAACGTTACCTGTCATTTTGGTTAAAAATTAAATTTTAATAAGTCTGGGTTTGGGGATTTTTAGACCTATTACTATGTTAAGTTCCACAAATTATTAATGGCAGTTAAATAAGGAACAATGTCCTTGCTAGGAAATGAGAAGCAAAATTACCATATTTAACGTTAGATAGGGTATTTTCGTTTTTGAAAATCTATATACAGTAAAGGATTAGTTTGATCCTGAATAGTTATCTATTTTTTGTTCCTATTGGCCATGTAGTTTTAAGGAACGCCCATCTACATCTTATCACTTCGTCTTATGTAAATCCTATTACTTTTTTAATAATTAGAATATAATGGCTTCTAGTTCTATATCACAATAAAAACAACTTATCAATTAATGGGAGCTATATATTTCAGCCAACTCTGTGGCCATCATCAGGCTTTTAAACATAAATCTAAAACATGCATATCACAATCAACTAAAATAGAAACACACACATTATACAAAATTTAAAAAAAGGCTGACAAAGAATAAAATAATTAAACATTAACAAAAATTAACGGTAGCAAGACCGAGTCTTGCTACCTTTAATTGATACCATGTTTTTATAGTGATATAGAACTATAGTTCTATATCACACCAGCCATTTTATTATAATTATTAAAAATGTGGAAGTTCTATAAGAGAAGTAGTGAAACCAAAGAGTACCTATTACTTTGTTAAATCCATTAATTTTATTGAGATTAAATTATTGGGGCCCTAAAAATACGATTTCCTTATCGAATATATATATATATATATATATATATATATATATATATATATTATATATATATATATATATATATATATATATATATTGTGTGTGTGTGTGTGTCTCAAAAAATAGGATTAATTAAAGTGATTATAACTGTATAAACTAATGGTTTAGTATATAAACTAAACTAATTATAACTGTATAAACTATTTGTTTAGTATAGTATTAACTAAACTAATTATGAATTTATAAATTAACTGTTTAGTATACATATAGAATGAAATAAACAATTTTTGATAAAAAAGCATGTAATAATTACCTTTTTTGCATTAATGTTTTTAGAAAAGATGACTTTTGTACACTTTAGAGAACCTTTAATGTATTCTCAGGGTAAACCCAATGGAATATTTCTAAATTATTCACCATTTTTTATTTAAATTTTAAAGTAAAAAGAGTTAATAAAAATTTGTTTAAACAAAACAGCATCATCTTAATTTCTTTTTTTCTAAAGTATTGTTCCAAATTTGACTAATAATTTTTAACATTCCAGTACGAAGTCTTTTCTCTGGTTGTATGGGCACCACCCTGAATTACTAACTGCCTAATATTATGAATTTCAATTGTTACAGAATAGACGTCGTTGCAACGTGGTCGTGTCTGTGGCATTGAATGGCAGAATTCGTAACGTCAATGTCATCAGATGTGTAAGATTGCCAGCATAAACATACACTTCGTGATAATCATTAATGTATTATAATGATTAATAATGAAATAAGTAAATAAATATTTTTTATTGTGAGACCCTTTCCTACATTTTATAGCAATACATTAAAATAACTCTCAGTAGTCGACTTTGAGGTGGTAAATACCAATTTTATCGCTCTAGCGATAATCACTCTGGTTAAATCAGTGCGGAATTAACCAGAGTCAAGAGTTACAAAGTTAAAAGATCTGAGATGATATAAAACACGGGACAGGATAAACGACTCAATGAAATTGGAAACAAAAAATCATGACTTATTTTAATTTAAAAAAAATATTATGGCGGTTTAGAATTGCGGCCATTTTAATTTTTCCTAAAAATGATTTTAGGACAAGTTAGATTCCCCAAAATCTTTGGCTATAGTTTAGTTTTCAAGACATCAAAATCAAACACCGTGTCTTTTTCTGATTTTAATAAAATAATGAAGTTAAGTCTTTACTTAGCTATATATTAAAATATATATTTTTAAATATATCTTGGGGCAAAAATCAACCTTAGTGAGGTTTTTGTGACATCAACAACCTGCCAGTTTAGTAAATCGTCCAAGTTTAAAAAAAACGTTAAAATTTAAGTTTGAATTTAAATAAGGTCGAAAACCGGTAGAGTTTTAAGCATTCACTTTAAAAGTAACTGGAAAACTGTGGTCAATAACTATGATTAATTTACTAAAAATCATCCAAATTCAAAAATTGGTACTGCTGTTCAATTTACTTTTCCTCGTTTATTCCATAGGTATAAAGGAAAAGTATTGTGATTGTTTTAAAACCTCGAAACCGCTGATTTAACCTGAGTAAGTTTGAGATGTTTTTGAGTTCTCCTGAGTGGTTTTTACAAAGTTGTCTGTCTGTTTCGTGAGTATATAGGTGTGAGTATGTAGGTGTGTTTTTAGTAAGAGTAGGATGACTCTGGTAGTCATCCTACTAGAGGCCGTTCTTTTTGCAGCATGTCCCACAATTATATTACATGCTTATCAAAATATAAACATATATAAATATTTGATATGTTCTTAAAGGTGTTCTCTTTTTTTTTTTTTTTTTTTTTTTAGTAATTAAGAATTTATCTTTTCTAAAATAAGTTCATATTTATTATTTCTAATGCATTTTTTTTAATTTTTATAAATTTTCAAAATTAATAGCGTCAATAAAATTAATGAAATGTTGTTTAATTATGTAGGTGTGTGTAAATGTGTTTGTATATGGGTGTCTGTTAAAAGTGTTAATGCTAGTGAGTTAAAACTTGCTAAAAAAAACAATTTTTAGGTCTAGTTGTTACTATCCTAAAAATAATTTTTATGACGTCATTAAAACTTGGATACATATTTGGATCGGTTAGAAATTCAGCGCAAATAAATTCACGCATAAAATTAACATATTATGAGTCTAGTTTCATCTCATTTTCAGTATTATTTCAATTTTTATGGAATGACATAAATACATTTTTTTGAGGTAGTACGTAATTGAGCACTTTATTGGACCGTTTTTAGGATGAGAAGCCAATCATTATTGTTATAGGAGGTTATTTAGTACTTTTCACCTCCGAGGACAATAATGAATGTAAAAAAAACTCCTAGGACGTAAAAGTAATTCATATATTGCCGCCATTACTGTAATGTAGCGTGTTCAAAAAAACAATCTGTGTAAAATCTTCATGAGGTTTCTTTAAAAACGTTCATTTTGTTTCTGTTTTTGTTAGTAGACTAACTTTTTTTCGTTTTTAAAAGGTGTTTTAATTGACAATTTTTGTGTGTTTATTTGTAAAGCTTTTACATTTTTGAGTAAAAGTGTGAAGCTATGGATGGATTCAATGACGACGATAATATGAAGTTAATTGGACGTTTGTTGTTTTTTCAATTAAGTATATAGCGCAGTTTATTTAATGAGTGCTACCTAAAAAGAAATAGTGTATGCCATCCGGCTGAGAATTTCTTTATGTCTTGGAAATTTTTCCCGACTCGCTTCGCTCGTCGGTAAATCTAATTGCCGTGACATAAAGACACACTTCTCAGCCTTATGGCATAAATAACTATTTTAAACATTCTTAAAATCGAAAAAATCTAATTGGAATAACTTTTTGTACAACTGTATCCCTTTATGTAATAAAGAGGTAGACTAAGTTTCATTATAGCTAGTATCTATATTCTTTATGTTGAATCACTAATGTTATGTAGCCTCTTGGGTAAGCATGAACAGTGCCTAGATGGGTGACAGAGAATAAAACTGCTATTTTTAATTTATGGATGAGTGAAATGTGTTTGTGAGCGTGTGTGCGTGTGTGTGTGTACGAGATTTTTGAGTCCTACACGTTTCTATGGGACCCAATTACTTTTGAACGCTTCCTCAGATCGAAATGAAAGTTGGTACAAAACTCAACCTTGCTAATGTCCCGAACCCTATGGTTTATGAAATATTTGTGACGTCATTCACCTACAATAATGTCAAAATGTGACGTCATGACTCCACAAACATTTCAAAAATCAGGAATCTTCATACAGCGTTTAGATTGGATTGGGCTGGAATTCTTGACACATATACTACTATGTATGGTGCACAAAATACAAAGTTTCATTTTATTATCAGTATTAGTTTTTATTTTATTGATTGACATGTGTCAAACAAAATAATATGTCATTAATTAATTTTTTTCTCTAATATATTTAAAAATTCGCTTATATCGTGGCAGTATGCCACTTTTATAAACCAGTAATTTGACGAATTGATAAATTACAACAACCAAGCAGCCGTCTGGTGGCCGTGGAGAGGCCGAGGGACTTTTGTTTTTACTATAGCCGTCACAATTAAAATTTATCGTTGTTTTATAAGTAACAGGACACCATGTAACTAAAGGAGAAGACAACAACTACTTGCAGTAAAGATAACAATCTAGTAAGTGTGCATTATGTAGCATGGCTGATAGTTATCCCACATGAAAATGAAAAATAACATTTAGTTATATTTTACTACATGAGTTTTAGTTATAGTTTACGTTTAACAATTACTTAAACCTATCTAATCTCAAAATTTGTATTAAATTAGTTTTACAGTACTGACGATGACGATATCAATAACGTGACAATTTACTGGCAATAGGTAGGTTTAACAAAACACGATAATCCATATTTATCACCTTGATTTCAATATTGCTATATAACACGTAGCATATTTTCAACATATCAAATAACTTAACTTTACCTCAGACTTAATTATTTATATATAATGCCAACGAAAACCTTTGTATTTGTAATACAAATTTATGTCATTATTTAAGAGATATAGATAAAATATTTTAGTATAGTAATAATAGAGCTCGAACTAAGGAAAGAAGAAAACATTTAATGCTGCCCTATTGTGGGCGAGTACTAACGTTAAACGCCTGTATAATAGTATGTTATATTAAACACGCATAACAGAAGTGTATTTAAGTTTTATTGTCACACTATGAATGGATTGTAATTTTTGGCTGGAGAGCTAGCCCTAATGGTTCCGGATAGAATTAAAATGCATTTTTCGCTCTAAATGGTTGGAAGTGATAAAATACTCTTTTAAATAGAAGCGATTGGAACATCACTTAGATGAATCTCTCTGGAGAGGTGTTCGATCACCTATCAAGTTGGCAAGGTCGTACCCGGCAAGTAGGACTCGGACCTTTTCTGCAACTCCCCAAGATATAAATGTTTTACAGTAATCAAGGTATTTTGTGAATAGTCCACAGAAGAGTCGTAACTAAACAATATTAGCGCCAAGTACAACTAAGAACAACACGTGCCCCCCTGTAAGACTAATCTCACTAATTCTTGAAAACATACTGCAGAAAATTCTTATTTTTAAAAAAAAGCTTGCATTAACCTCTAACGGAAGCTTCGATTGAGGGTAGGAAAATTTTCCTAAACCACAACAAAATATTATGTAGTATACCTTAATAAGCATTGACCTCAACATTGCACAGGATTTCAAATCACTATCTTTACGTTTCTCTCTAAGGACTTTACATGTTAGGATTTCCACTCTTCCACAAAAACCCTAGACTGACATCGAATTCAAAATCTTTAGGTAGCAGGCTCTTGTTCGTGTTAAACCATATCAATCAACATTGGGACCCTTTCAATGAGATAATTTTGATAATCTAATACTTGCTAAAACGAACTATTTGAAAAATTTGTATTATAAATTGATAGTCTCTAAACATTGAACCTAAAAACCACAAGTATGATCCAATTAATACATTTTTTATAGGAAAAAAGTATAATACCTCATAAACGTAATTTTCTGATTCAAAAAATTTACTAAACTATATTATCTTAAAATTCGCCCTGAAACACCTAAACAGCTGACATCACCAATGACGGATTTTTATCTCCCTCCCCACTACTACCTAATATAGAAGAAGCTCCTCTTGTATAACAAAAAAAAAACTAGAAACCAAGTTCACTTTAATCCTTGTCCAGCTTATATCAGCTACAGTGAAACAGCAGATTTCAAATCTATAGCTTTCTGTTGTAAGGTAAATTCGTTAAAGCCTTAGCATCAATAAAGGATTCAAATATTACAGATTTATAAAATATAAATGTATGTTTGTATTTACTTGAATAACCTTGAACTAGCTGGATTATCGGAAAATTCAGTGTTTATCCTGTTTGAGTCTTGGGTCAGTCTACCGTCCTCGTTGGACCAGAGAGGGGATTCTAGATCTTGATCGTCAGACCCGATCGACCTCAGTGTTCTGTTATCTTGTTTTCTGTTTTGTTACAGTCGCTAAATTCATGTCATAAAAGCTATTTTATAAGTTTAGCCAAGGACAAACAATACTTTTATAAGCATATAATATACTTAACAATAATTACAAGTTTTACAAGGAATTGGTTTAACGTCATAAACTATATTTGGCTAGACCGTAGTTTTATTGAGCCCGTTAGGACGAACTGTATATTTACTGTATATTTTTGAACAACCTGTTAATTTTTATTTATACTTTTCCTGTTAGTGTTAAGGATATCTCTACAATAGTTTCGCCTGTTAATTTTTAGAATCAACATTCGTACCCTACGTCTTATAATGTTCTTCCGATAGAAATGAAAATATCTAAAAAGCAAGAGTCGTATTCCAGATCGTAAGGTAAGCATTTGAATGGCCATAGTCTTATTGAGTTCATGTTGATTATAAATTATGTTATTATTCACCTATGAGGTATACCATGGTCTATATCTATATCTAGTATACCTACACGTTATTTAGTATACTTATAGTATATTTATAGTAATGCATGTACTAATATATAGAATGCCTTAGATGTACAAAGAAAGCGTGTGTACTTCTGCAATGCTTCCAATCCGACTTCCAAATCAATACTAACCATAGATAGTGCCGATTTATCGACTGCCCCATTCCACTCTGTATCGGGTAGCTTGATAATGGAGTAACTGCTCAAGTTATAAACCATAAACCGAAACCTCAATCAAGAAATGGATGTTAAGCACGGAAAAAAGCATTCTAAAGGAAATTCGCCAGGAATACGGACCACAGTGCCAGAATTTTTAAGAAAAGGATTCTTTGATATTAAAGGGAGACTTGTGGTTTCTCCACCAACTTCTATTTTACATTACAGACGGCTCATAATTTCATACGCCTAATTAGTGCAGTTGAACTGTTGAACAATATTAATTTTTGCATCCCTACCTCTTATAATATGAGGGGAGGTAATGTAGCACAGTAATATCGTAATCAACCACTATTATAATCAATGTTACACGTTTTGGTACCTATAGATCCAACATATGGTGTTGGTAGATATAGATGAATGTACAATTTCCTCAAACCAGGTTAAAACGAATTAAAGAAACTTTTTACAGATATAATTTTCTATTAGAGGACAAACTTATTCGTTTTTTTGGGCAAATTGTAATATGGCATATCCAAATAACTTCCATTTTAATTTTTTACTTAACAACTAACAATACAGCAAATTTTTATGGAAAAAATATTATACAGACATATGTTAGCTTGTTTTAATGGAGGGGAAAGTAAAAAAATACCATTTTTTTTACCGATAAAGAACAAATAAGTAACTTAGGTTAGAATATTGCATCTATAGACTGGAATCACCTAGGTTTGCAAAGTAATATGCTTCGCAATTTGGTGGTTTCTAAGAAATGAAACCTCTCTATTTTGCGCCATTTTGACAAGTCCTCTTTCCTCTGAACCAAATACAGGACTGGATGGTTAAACAGTAAATGGTGAATAATACGTGTTTTACAGTGTCCTTTTGCATAACGATAGTAAAAGGAAAGAACCTGCGCTCACGTGACTCATTCGAATAAGTATGAACAACCTGCATAATACAACAGCTTTGCTCTGATCTCAAAAAGCTATGTGAGTGATTTGCAACAAAAAATAATAACAAATTGATTTTTTTACTGAAAAATATAACAAATCGGTGGTGTTAAAGACAGGTAGCTTTCAGAAAGGTAGCTTTAGTACTTAAGTTTTCCTAGAAAACAAATTTATTCTCACTCTCCTTATAAAAGAATGAAAACATTTTAGGATTTATTTTGCATTCCATATTCCACCATGTTAAAATATTTTTCAAAGAATAATTTTTCTTCTTTGCCTGTTGAAGAGATGGAATTATTAGGTGTAATAGGAAAAATCGGCAACGGGTAATTCGGAACTGTTTCACCCTAATCGGATCCACTACACTCATCCTTGCCACTCTGGTCTCACTTCGCTTGTCCTTACTCAGAATATCTACGGACTACCCTCGCTTGTCTTCAGACAGGAAAGATTAATTTTAATCCCAAAGATCACCCATCCACCCACTGACCGACAAAACCTGTTGAAATACTAACTGTGATAAAATGAAACTTCGTATCACGTAAATTTGTGTATTATATTACGGAAGCAAAAAGAATTAAAAACAAAAACCTTCAACTTGAAGTAAAATTTGACTGGATTATAATCCAGCCAAAGTATTTAAAAAATTGTTTCTAATCATGTTTTGAAATGTTCTGTGTACAACGAGGCCATTTATCAACATCATTGTCCAGCACAATTAGAGAACTGTGTGAACTATAATCAATCATTAAAGTTCAATCAATAATCAATCATCAATTGCGCCTACGGACCCAACAAAAAACCGGTGCGAAATTACTGTTTCTTTTCTTGCTACGTAAATAACTATTTAACTCAAAAAACTAGGTAGAAAAATCAACCTTGAGAAGGAAACGAACCCTATTGAAAACCTTGTTTTTGTGACGTCATAAAAAACATTACGGTTTACTGAAGCAGCAAAAATTTTAAAACATCGTTAAAAAATAATTAAATATTATTATTTTTTACTACAAAAAATTTAATAGAAAAACGGCGGTTAATTGCCGGAAACTCTAAAATACGGTCGGTAAACAACATATTTCAATTAGGGAGTCGTTTTCAATGTTATTTAGGCCTGTAAGTTGAATGAAAATGGTCCGGAAACGATACCAGCTAGCTCTCAAAGCCAGTGTGCCTGGGTTCCAAGTTCCAATACTAGTATAAGGACGATTTTTCCATCGTTATATTTGCTTTATATAAGTTTAAAACTACAAAATAATCTGGCACGTTGGTCTGCATGCCGTCAAATTTCCTTTGAAATGCGTGCTTCCGTCTTCATTCAAATTTTTGCTTCAAGTTCCGGTTTATACTTTACCTCGAGAAGTTACTTAATTGAAGAATTAGTTTCCGTCGATATTTGCTGCTGGATATGAATATCCCTGGCAGTGATAATTATCAAGCTCAACTCGTAACTCATTTAGTATTTTTTTTTTAAAGAAAGTGTGCGCTAAAACCCATAAAGATAAACAGTGTGAGCTTAAACTAGTGCAAAGAATGGTGTGCACTTCCACAGACTAGTACTAGAGATCTAGAAGTACCTGAGACTACTAGAGACCTAGTTTTCCATAACCAACGGACGATAATCCGCATGTCCTTGAAAAATACAGAAAAATTAGAAACTAGTAGTGCTTGATAATCGAGTAACTGCTCAAGTTATAAAGCATAAACCGGAAAATTAAGTAAGAATTTGATTGTAAAGCACGGAAACACGAATTTCAAAGGAAATTTGCCAGGCATAAAGACCACTGCACCAAAATTTATTAGTTTAATGAATTTTAGAAATTTTGGTGAGTCATTAATTGTTTTTTTTTTACTTGAGCTAAAAATTGATTTTAGCACTAACAAACTGGGAGCTATGATGATAACAGACACACTTACTAACTAATTTTTTTCTACTTTCTCCTATTAATTTTTTTTCGGTCGCATTTCTCCGCCATAATTTACAAAAATAAATCAACTGGTGACAAACATAACGTTAATGAACGTTATGAGTGCGTTATCTAACTAATAAACTATTGACCCTTTTTTTTAAATGATTGTATTTTCTCACCATGTTGTTATATATAACTATACCCAAATTGTGGAAATATGCCTAATGATTGTAAAGGAGCGTAAATATGTCAGCTATAATTTTGATTACCAACGATAATTTTAAAATTGTATAATTTTGATATGTAGCGATACGAGTAGTTTATACTCTATGTAATTCAGTAATCATTTAGTTCAATAACTGATAACAGAGTTAAAAAAATAATTTATTATAACTAATAATTTCATAAAGATCCATGTTTCTATATATGAATCTTATTTGCAGATAATAGAAGCAAATAATTATAAGCAAATGGCTGGAAGTTGGAAAATATGGATATTTTTAGCACTTTCAGTAATCATCATCACAATTTCTTGTAAGTTTCCGTTCCTTTAGGCTCTAGAGTATATTGTTTCTCATGTTATAAGAAATTTCATGAATCCATGCTTGACCACACCAACCCTTTCATCCAAAACCAATCCAAGAGATACATTACAGAGCACTCTCCTCACCGTTTAGACGTAAATGGCCAAGAGATTTGTACATTTGGATTGTCGGACTTGGTTGATGGGTCGAATCTTATCAAATATTTATAAGATGCTTATAACCTCTCCTCGTCCAAAAAGCTTGGTATGTACACTTGCTGAACACTGGCCAGGCCAGAGAGTGCAGTGGATGAACTGTTTCAAAATTGATTTTAGTTATATCTCTAGATACACATCTGTGGTAGTTGTGATAAACATGCAGCATATAAAACGACAAATTGGGAGGAAGAAAATTGTGGATACAACAACGCTGCTGATGAGATTTAAGAAAAATTGACTATTTCAGGTGAAACTTATCAGAGGAAAATACTTTGTTACTATGACTTTGAGAGTGAAAAAAGAGACGATATATTGGAGCCAAAGGAGATTGATGCTCATCTCTGTACCCATATAATATATTCCATGACTCTAAAGCAGCTTGGCACTAAGATATCTCACAAATATATTGACCCTAAGATTCTAGCAGCACCAGGTAAGAATAGATACCACGAAATTTCAGTTAGTCCCACGTTTTTACCATCAGAACTAGTTGGTTCTGTGTTGCACTTGCCCCAAATTATTATTAGTTAAAAGCACACTTATTAAAATGATCAAGATATAAGACATAAAGATTAAACCATCGACGGTTTTTATAAATTTCTAACTCCTTGAATATTATGGTTATAAAAAGTATAACCTACTATCTACTCTATCTAGGAACTCCTACTCGTAATTCGTTATTTTATAATAAATTAATGCAATCACAAAAACTTAAAATGCATTAATAGGATAGGTGATCTTCTATAAGTGTTACTAAAGATAAGATAAGTTATTAAGTTAAGTTAAGTCTCTTTTGGTCAATAATTAGCACCAGCAAAATTCTTCCGACGAATTCTAATTTAAATTAAGTGAAAATTCGTTTCGTAAAAATCAATCATGTATACAAATTTTATAGGAGTACTACCTATAAGCCTATGACGATAACTCTTTAGATGGTTACAACAAATTTGATAATATTGTAGTCCATCGTGTGTTTTTCTTATGGTATTGTAGCTACAATGACTCCCAAACTATTCGGACTGAATGGTTTTGGACACTGTGGTGTATGTATTTCATATATTTTTTTTAGTGGGAAAGGCAAACGAATTTACAAATCTTCGTAAAAACAATGCAAATTTGACTCTGATGCTGTCAATTGGAGGTTGGGACGAAGGATCATTGAGGTTTTCTAAAATAGTATCACGCTTTGAAGATTTAGATGCTTTTGCAGAAAATCTGTGCATCCTAGTCAGGTATATCCAATTTGATGGAATTGACATTAACTGGCAATGGCCTGCTTTTAGAGAAGGCAGCAGTTCTTCTGATAAACAAAATTATTTAACTCTTATTCAGGTATCCAATTTTTTAAAAAGCAACTTCGTTTTCTATTCAGTATGTTGAACTGTAAATATTTATAGGTCAATGGTCATGCAATTTTTCTTGATATGCCATTGGATGAAAATTAGTTACTTATTCGACTTTCCCAAGTGCAAAGTCAACACAATGTATAAATTTGGATTCTCTGTACCTTTTTCGGACCCAAGAGGGCTAAAATTAGAAGATACATAAAAAATCGGGTACGGGCTACCTCGGAACTTTTCCCCACATCAGATTCGCTACGCTCATCCATCCTACTTCGGACTCGCATCGCTCGTCCTCAGAATATACTAGTTGGAAAATTTACACACCCGAGTTTAAAATTTAAATTTAGGCTCGCTTCGCACATTGTCAGATCGTAATTACAT
Organism: Microvelia longipes; assembly: GCA_018340805.1. Taxonomy (NCBI): domain Eukaryota; kingdom Metazoa; phylum Arthropoda; class Insecta; order Hemiptera; family Veliidae; genus Microvelia; species Microvelia longipes. The sequence continues at coordinate 29,069,303 of JACMZG010001911.1, read as the reverse complement.
TAATTTTATTCCCAATAGTCACCCATTTAGGCACTGACCCCGCTCGAAGTTACTTAACATTTATGCTCCAACAAAAACCAAAAACGATCAATACTGCTAACTCCAACAAAATCCATGGTTCAATACATGCCGAAACGAAACTTAGTATAAGTATTTATTACGTAAAAGGATATACTAAATTATTTTCCGATTTTTCGCAATTTTTTAACAAACGTATGCAAATCATTTGATAAAATTAAACTAATGCTTACAATTAGATGAAATTTGGAACATATGTTGGTGTTATACATGAGTACATGCGTGCAAAATCTCAAACTGATAAACAAGTATTTAGCGTATAATGAATTTTCGAAATTATTATTTATTATTTTTAAAAATAATTTCCGGATAGCACAACTAGACCTAAAGACTGATTTATGTACAAAGTCTCAACTCTAGCATAAATACATTGAGAGATATGATGATAACAGGCACACACACACACAAACAGACAACTTTGTAAAAAAACTACTTAAGAGGTCATAAAACACCTGAAACGGATAATTTCGGTGACATTCCGGTTTCGGATTCTTTTAAAAACACAATACTTTTTCCATATAGCAACGATATAAATTAGGAAAAGAAATTAAGAGTTCTAATAATTATTTATAAGTCGATGAACATTTAAAGTCATTGTCCAAAATTCAATATATCCTAAATGGCAGCCAATATTAAAACAAAATTAGATGGATTCACTGGTCCAATGATGTTTTTTTTTTAAATTTCGACTATATTGTTGTGGCGTTTGAAAGCTTAAACTTGGCCCTTTCAAATATATTCTACTTATTTTTGGATTATTAGTAACAAGTTTTAATTGTGTGCAAATATAAAAAATGCTAATATCTCAAGAAGCAAATTTTTCAAAAATTCCTAAAAAGAAGTTTAATTGTTAGTAATATGTCCACAAAGTTTCATTTAAGGACCGCCATGAGATTGGACACAGTAGCGCATAACGTGTGTCAAGGTATGACAAAGTGTAAAAAGTTAAGATTCATGACATAATCATTGATAAAAATTGCAAAAAATGAATTTTTCACTCGACACACGTTATGCGCTACTGTTTCCAATCCCATGGGCCATGGCGGTCCCCAAATGAAACTTTGTGAACATTTTGTTAACAGTTTAAGTTTTTTTTCAAAATTTGCTTTTTGAGATATTAGCATTTTTATTTTATATTTGCTCATAATTAAAACTTGTAACTAATTATTCAAAAGTATGTTGAATCCATTTGAACAGGCCAAGTTTAAGCTTTCAGACGTCATCAAAATAAAAATCATACCCTACGCAGAATTTTAGATACAGCCATTTTTTTATTAAGAGTTGAATCCTCCTTATTGTTTCTCATTATATTCGATGACAAAGTAAGGGCACTTTTGAGGAAAATAAAATCCAAAATTTAGGTTGTAACAATGACTAAATTTGAATTAGTTGTAAACAATGAATAAAAATTAAACAAATGCTGATAATGAAATGAAACTTGGAATATTTGTTCTTCTTATGCAGGAGTTTACGTGAGTGTGCCTTGAGGAGAAGGCGAAATGTAGTCATTGTTACAACCTAAATTTTGGATTTTATTTTCCTCAAAAGTGCCCTTACTTTGTCATCAGCCATTTTTTAGTCATGTAAAATCACATTTTTTGAAAATTCAGCTGTGGCAATACGGCTGCACCGAATGAGCCAAAAATCAGGACTTTTCCTTCTTTCAATGCTGCCTACCTGGTCAGCCAAATTATATTAAAATTGGAGGAATTATGTGTTTTTACCTGTGTTGATTAAACATGGAACCCAGGAGATTTGCAACCAGATCTCATAACAAAAATCCATGCAAATGCATTACTACTGCAAAGCTTCTCTAACTAAGAAAGAAAGAGAAAAGCAATAATACTAGTTTTGCTTTCGCTTTGGGGTTTTAAGGGACCTCCTTGGTATAAGTAATATTTTTATGCTAACCTCAAAAGAATATTTTTCCAAAAAATTCATTAAATATATAGAGAGAGAGCATAGATTTACTAATTAAAAACTAAAAGAAACTTTTTTACTAAGAATGAAAATCCTAAAGAAAAATAATCAATACTTTAAAGAGAAATCAAACTCATTTCTCTAATACTTAAGATTTATTATATGTATGGAGTTATCATAAGTACTTCGTATTTCTATCCCTAGACAAAAAATAATAATCTTTAAGATTCATTAAAAAAATAATATTATTTAAGATTCATTATGGAGTTATAAGTATTTCTAATGCAAAGGCTTGATAATCAAGCAACGCGGTGGTATTTACAGAATCTCAATAAGTATGCCAAAATCACAACCAAAGAAGAAAGGCCTCTAGTCTTGTCTGTAGTACTGCCACCATTTGAAAGGTTTATTGAGAGAGGTTTCGACGTAGAAGATTTATCAAGGTGAGTGCAAATTTATTTATTTTCTTGCAATAGGAAGAGCGTGATAAGCTACAAAAAACCTTTATGTAAAAATTAACATACTAAGACGCGAAAATCGAGGAAATAAAGTCATTTATAAAAAGTTATTATTAACAGTGTCGCATTAAATGATCTTTTGTGCTGGACTTAAAACAACATATTTATAAGGTAAAACAAAAGCGATTAATTAAAAAAAACTTATTCATGATAATATCCTAAAGATACAAAGGGTACTTGAATGAATAAATTGGATGTAAATAAAAATGCCTAATAATATATTATTGCCTATAAAATAAAGGTACTTAAATAATCAACAGTGAAATCATATATATTTCGACCCCCCCCCCCTCCTATTGATTCCACAATTTTTATAATAAGAGATAAACAGTAACGTTGTTTTTTTGCTTTTATTTCAATGAAGTGAAGTAGACATGATGATTCTGCAAACAATGGATTACTACCTACCAACCGATCCAGATCTTCATCACCATGCACCATTATACAGCAAGGATGTCACCACAAGTCAATACTCAGTGGTAAGATTATTAATTTTACAATGGATTTCATATCAAAATTAATGTAGACGAGCAATATGATTCTTTTATTTGTTTGTTATGATCCAAACCTGGTCAATAGTAATAGCAGCAAATTTTTTGTGCACAACCTTCTTGATGGATAAAAAAATAAACTGGTTAAGTCACACACAGTTCTAAATAATAATAATATCAAAGACGCCATCTTCCATTGGTAATTAAATAATTTATAAAAATAAATATACAGCTGAAATCGAAACAAACATATCTTCAAGTAAATTACAAACGTTTTCAGTAGATACAAAACTGTACTTAATTTACTGATTCGTTTAAATTTAAAAGAAAAATAAATATTGATATAAACCAAAGACGTATTTATAAATGAATCGGTAATTACCTGAACCTTCTTCTATGCTGATCGTATTCAATCCACTAGTTAAAAATGCTGCATGAACTATGCTGATGGAATCCAATGCACTCCGTCGACACGCTTTAAGGACAGGGAGAGGCGGTCGAACATGAAGAATGTATATAACTTTTAAACGAACTATAATAACATTTAAACCCGATTTTGACCAAATAGAAATAACTTAAAAAATATTTTTTTATTAAAGAAATCACACAAACTAAATATTTTATAACTTCCGTATAACTTAAGTTAATCTTAAAGACGCGATGTTTTGGGAGGTTTCGTTATGACGTCATCATATTCCATCCACTAAACTAATACGTACGGTATAAGACCCGGAGTTTTTTTTATGCAAAACTATCCCCTGTTAAGTAAGATTTGAGAACGCAAGCATTCATGGCATGTACTTACATGCCTACATGCGACAAATATAATTTAACTTAAAATTTGAAATATTTTTAATACGTACTTAAAAAAAGCCATCCATTTTGGCCAGAATACACTTCTTTAAATCGCAATCAATTTGATAAAACTAATAACATTAAGATTAATTATACACTTAAACAATATTTAAGCAGAAATTAACAAGTTTCGACATGAATTTCATACAGTTACAAAAATTATCAGACTGACCAACTGATAATGAAAATTTTTACTAACTTCATTATTCTAAAAATAGATTTACGATTCTTTGTACATTTTTGCATGAGCGAATGACTGTAAGCATTTTTAACATGTTTTTGAATATATTAAATCTAAAAAGATTTCTTTTAATGTTGTGTGTATTTATCATATATATTTATTTTGATCATACATTTATCATACACAGAAATCGAATGATCTTAAATAACATTAAAATAAAGACATTTTTGAGGCTGAATTTAGTTTCTTCAGCTCATTTTGTTCACATTCATTATATAAAACCCCCGAATTTAGTCACACTAAATAATGAAAATTGATTGCTATTCCACTGTTTGACGTGAGAACTAAAACCTCAGAATAAGAATAGGGTAAATGAAACTGTCATCAAAATTGGTTCACGGGGAAAACTAAAACCTGCTGAAACTTTCTCGAGGATTCAACTCAGACGTATTATCTAATTGTACTGTTATAATTAAATCGGTTAATGTAACAAACTTTTAATATGAGTGGTGGAACTTTTCGGAAGCTAACGCCAACCGAAACGGCGATAGCTAAGACCGATTTTGTTGAGAACTCTATTTTAACGAACCTTAGAAAGGCGGCAAGAGATATAGATCTAATATACCATAAAAATGTAAAATAGAACATATACAGAGAAGCAAAAAAGATAGAAAGATGAAATTACACTCACCTTGTAATTATGAAAGATCTAAATAAGTAATTTGTTTTGGCAATTTGAATGTAGAAAACTATTTCACTCTAGTGTTACGGAAGCGGTAATTTAGTGAAGTTAGCAGCAGTGTCTCAATCAAGCGGTATAAATTCAAAATGTTGACATGAGCGAACGCGTCAAGGGTTGGACAGAGACTGCCTTATAAACGAAGTAATACAGCATACTAACCCCGCATTACAATTAGTTTTAGTCCGTAAATAAACCACTAGATGGCAGATGTATTAACTTTAAAAAATGCAATGGTATGTTCCTAACTTTTCACTTTACTTTAAATAGAATAGACAAATGTAAATATATAAAGATATAATGATGTAGAGTAATAACATAAATGAGATAATTTATAATGCTATTCAATGAGAATTGAATATTTTTACCTCTAAGTTAAACAAAACATTATATATATATATATATATATATATTATATATATATATATTTATTTATAGGTATGATCTAGAGTATAATGCTAAAATTCTTCAAATAGAAATTTGAATAACTATATAATCAGAGGGATGCAACTTTGCACCCATCTTGGCCTTTTTAATCAAGTTCTTTATTGGAATACTTTTCCAATTATTTATAAGTTCATTAACCGGGAGCACCTTGGGTAGTTACAATACTGAGCATGCTGCAGGGATTTCCCTGCATATATATGTTACACGATAACTTCTAAAATGTTATCAAATAATGAGTGAAAAATGTTTAATAACTATCTTTAGGGCATGTATGTTATTAATTAATTATTTTAAATATGTTTATGAATAATCAAAAATTTAAAAAGAGCATAACAAACATCCATCAGCTCAATTTGTAAATATTATTTCTCGGAAATTACATAACATCATAATTACACTTTTTTTAAATAGAGGGAGAGGGTGGTATGCAGTGAGGAGGTTAAGAGAGTTGAGTAAGAGCGATTATATTTAATGAATCAAGTTAACAAGTAAATAACTGAAACAATTAAATATAATAAAAAAGATACATACATTACCAGGTGCGGTACGGGCATTTAGCCTAACTTTCTTAGCAATAAAAAATTAGGTCTTACTATAACCCACCGGATAATGATGATACTATCTTGACAAAGGTTTAGTTTATGATTCAAAGTCTTGAGCCTTCCGGACCATAACTAATAAAAAAAATATTCAGTAAATTCAATTTTTTCAGGTAAATCCCTGCTCGTTACAGGGTTAACTTAAAATAAAAGCCATTATTGAAGCCCAAAATAAAGCCACTGCCAATAGTATTACAGAGGTTTTAGTTCACAGTGTGGGAAAATATTGTTGAGAAACCAATGAGGTAGACCTGATATGAAACTGTTGGTGTAGTTCAACATCCAGGATTCCCTCCCTCTCATTATTTTCTCACACTGTCAACTGATTACAACCTTTTGCATTACTATAGTCTTAAGTTAAATATGATTTTTATTAGGGCACATGATTCTAACTCTTCTCTAAAAAAGCCAACATGGATTATTTTCCTTAGTCAGTATACTTATTATATTAAATATTATTTGAGTACTAATAAAAAATATATTTAATTTGCAGAATGCAACTGTTAATTATTATTTAACTTTATCCATTGAAAGAGAAAAATTGATAATGGGAATTCCTTTGTATGGAAATTCATACCAACTAGTCAGTGAATATCATACAGCTTTTGGTGATTTAGCTGACGATGAAGGAAATCCTGGATTTGGAATCAAAACATATGGAAAATTAGGGTATTTTGAGGTAAGGTTTTATTCTCAATAATACTATTGTCATTATAGTATCACGATAAGCTCAATGAGAATTATCAATAATTTTGACATAGAAGTCTCTATTTTGCAACATATTATCTTGGTTAAAAGAGAGAAATACACAGAAGTATTACGAATATTTTCCATTTTTCAAAGTATTACATCCACCAAGGTTACACGTCAACATCACCAGATGTTTTTGAATTTATCATGCAAGTACATGCTAGAGTTATATTATTCGATGCAACTCATCGTATTTATTGTTTCTTGAATATTATTAATTTATCTTATTTCACTAATTTAGTTTTCCATTATTCCATATATAAGAAATAGTATATGTATGTGTGTGTATCTATATGTATATATATATATGTGTGTGTGTGTGTGTATATATATTTATGTTCCAATTTTTTTATAGTTACCCTTTTTTAATTTCATAAATATTGGCTGTGTAGTTTAATCCAATCTTTATTTCGTATTAAAAGTAATACAAAAAGTAAAGGTTGTATAAAATGTCATTTCAGTTTCGATTATCATGTTCCATTGAATTTATTCTTATTGCATGAAATAACTCAATTTCTGTTATAATTTTTTTTTATACATTATTCGCTCATTATAAGAGCTGCATGTTTTTCAAATTAGTTTAGCTGTGAGATATTTTGTATTGTGTGTTTATTGTATTGTTTGAGTGCTGGCAGAATGGAAGAGGAGTCTTTTGTCTCAATTTTGCCAGTTTAAATAAATAAATAAAAACTCATACATAAACAGACCTATAAAAATAGCTTATTTAATAAAAGTTAATACTAGTAAAATTTTTTGCAAAACTAATTTTTTTAACACTTTTAACAGATATGTAAGTACATAAGAGAGTACGGATGGATAGTAGAAAACAAAAAGGCTGAATCTGAAGGACCATTTGCCTTCAATGGACTAAACTATGTAGCTTATGATGATGCAGAAATAGTTAAAAAGAAGGTTATTACAACTGTTTTCAAGATTGTTTTTTCTAAAGGATTACTCCAACAAATTATCAATTTTAATTTTAGACCTCTAAAAACCTTGTTCTATTTTAGTTCTTCCTAAATTGTGGGAGTTGTATAACCCAGTTCGACTGGGTCTTCTAAGCCTGACAACAATAATTTTTAAATAAGCAATTCATCAAAATAATTTTCTTAGCACCTGTAAAAATTGACAATTTTTTAAGTCAAATAAGGATGGAGAAATTTCAGAAATTAAAAAAAACATACAGTGGCAGTACATTCTTAAGAAATTTTGTGAGTGCAAAAAATTTTGCCTTCAAGTTTTGCACACATCTACAAGGAACCACTAATTTAATGAAATATAATATTAGTATAACTTTTCAAAATTTAGAATTTGGCCAATTATCTGAAGTGCTTCACTTTGGATAGGCAGACTATATTTTTTCTTTATCATTTGAGGTATATTTCCAGAAAAAATTGGTTTGAAACAGTCTTTTGAACAGGCTTTTTGAACTATAAGAATGAAGTCGCAATTCATAGCTCCTACAATCATTCACAATGTGTCTGTCACTTAGTATTAAAGGAAGTTATACAACAGAAGATATAAAATCTACAGATTTTAATAAGAATTTTAAAAATGATTACTTAAGAACATAGTTTGGCATATTTTTATTTGGAATTGTTTTCCGAATCTAATTAATTTAAAGTAAACATAATAAAATATAGATTCAGAAGTATAAACATATAGATGCTAATATGAGTTTGTTTTACCAGGTGATGTTTGCCAATGAGATGTGCTTAGGCGGAGTTATGCTTTGGTCTATAGACATGGATGACTTTAAAGGTTCTTGTCAAGAGAAATTTCACATAACTAAGACAGTAAAGGATGCAATGTCAAAATCAGACGATTATTGCAGTAACCAACAATCCAAAAACTCAAGTAAAAACAAGCTTTAAACCATTAAACATATTTTTTTGTAAGGCAGAAGAACAAGGTTCATCAATGTATGTAACAAATAAATAATCATCAAAATGACTGATTTCACTATGAAACAGGTGCTTCATACCAATAGGTCTGACAAAGACTTTAAGGAACATCAAAATTTTGACTGATGAAATTGTTTTATGACATTGGTATGGCTTATATGGATTCTAAGGATGTGCTCACTGTTCTTTTTATAATTCTCTGACTGTCGTCTTTAATCACTATTTGTCAAACAGAAGTTATATTTTATACAGATCCCCAAGAAAATCCATTTCTTGCTTTTCATAAAAAAATTCTTGGGTTACTGAAAACTTTATAGAATCGCACCAATGTCGTGCGATTTTGATACAAATTGTGGCTATGTAAAATATGGATGTGAGCCTAAATACAAGTAAAGATAGTGACAATGATTATAAAGTTATAAATAATTATTAATTACCCCCAAAAAATACTAACTAGACATTCTAAAATAAAATTTCTGAAGGAATGTGTTTATCACTCATTGACAGTAATCCATAAATGTTTCTTGATTTTTGTATATTGGCTCACGCCATAAATTATAAATAAATAAGGACTTTTAAGGAAGTAATAATAATATGATTAATTAAAACATTAGATAATTATTCTATATAAAAATTAAGGGCTTAAAAGTATAAATTATTTTTTGTTCTATTTAGATTTTTTATCAGCGAGGGATAAGGTTTCAACCATACTTAATAATTCTAAAGAAGAAACAGAAGCTTCGATGTGGAAGATAGTTGAAACCGGAGACGTCCTAAGTTTTGAGAAGCTTTTGAGGTCTCGAACTAAAGTTAACACAACAGACGAGTTAGGTCGATGTTTATTACACATAGCTGCAGAGAATGGACAAGACGAATTAGTTAAAATTATTTATAACAAATTCCAGTACATGATCGATAGTGAGGATAAGTTTCTAAGAACTCCATTGTGGTATGCAGCATTAAAAAACCATACATTCACAATATTGCTATTACTGGATCGTAACGCATACGTTAATACATCAGACTTAAGTGGAGTAACACCGTTACATCTATTAACTAGTAACAATAACAAAGAAGCAGTCGAATTACTTATACGATACAATGCAAGCATAAATGCAGTGGATGTTACTGGCCAAACCCCTCTTCATTTAGCAGCCATTAATAAGAACATAAAAATTTTAGAATTACTGATAAATAAAGGATCATTAACAAATATTACAGACTCTAAAGGACAGACACCACTACATTTAGCAGCGACTAAAGGTGACATACATACCATATCAATATTATTACGCAGTGGTTCTAATATCAATGCCACTGATGCTAATGGCCAAACTGCTTTACATCTATCTGTTCTAGGAAACAACACAGATAACATAATTTTTCTTTTAAACATGGGTGCTGACATCAATGCAAGAGATTCAAAAGGACAAACTCCTATATTCTTAGCTGTGCAAGAAGGAAATATCAAAGCAACTAATATACTCATAGAAGAAGGAGCTGATATCAACATGAGTGATTCAAGAGGACAGTCGCCCATCCACATAGCAGTGCTTCAAGATAATGATCCAATATCTTTATTACTTTTTATTAATAATGTTAATGTCAATGCAACAGATTCTAATGGACAAACACCTTTACATCATGCTGTTATTAATAATAAGTTAGATTCATTATTTCAACTCATAGATCATAATGCTAATATAAATGCTCAGGATTCACAGGGATCTACACCAGCTCATTATGCTGCTAAGTTAGAACTGGATATCATTCTAGAAACCCTGCTAGAGCACGGGGCTAATATTAATGTTTTAAATAAATTTGGACAGACTCCATTACACTTGGCATCTAAGAGTGATAGTAATTTGATGGTAAAAGAGTTATTAGCTAATGGTGCAGAGGTAGAGGTCACTGATGCTAAGGGTCAAACACCATTACACATAGCTGTGCAAAATGAAAAACTATTGACAGCACGGTTATTAATAGAGAGTTCTGCTAACATAAATGCATTAGACTCTTACGGACAAACGCCATTACACCTGGCAACTCAAACTGAAAATATCCCTATTATGAATATGTTAATGCATAACCATGCTGAAGAGGATATTACAGATGCTAATGGGCAAACACCGTTACACATAGCAGTTAAATATGACAAACAATCAGCTGTTAGATTTTTAGTTGACAATGCTGCAGAGGCAAATGTGTTTGATAGTAACGGACAAACACCACTGCATTTGGCTGCTAAATCAAAAAATATACCAGTTTTGAACATACTACTTGATGATATGTACACTCTGATAAATGTAACTGATTCTTTAGGAAAAACACCATTGCATTTAGCAGCAGAAAATGGTAGTGTTGAAGTATTAAAAATATTAATTGATAAAAAAGCAGAAATAAATGCAACAGATGCAAAAGGCCAAACACCATTGCACATAGCTGTTGAACACGGCAATGAGTCAGCAGCAAAATTTCTCATTGGAAAGTTTGCAAATGTAAATGCATTGGACGTTCTAGGGCAAGCACCACTCCATTTTGCTGCAAAAACAAACAATGTAACGATATTGAAACTGTTACTTGATAACGGTGCAAAAATAGATTTAACAAATTCTAAAGGACAAACACCATTACATCTGGCAGCTCAAAATGATACTGTTGAAGCTATACAAATTTTAATAGACTATGCTGCTAATGTTAATATAACAGATGCAAAGGGTCAAACTCCATTGCACACAGCAATTCTCCATAGTAAGCAAATGGCTGTGGAAGTTTTAGTCAAAAACCATGCTAATATTAATGCAACAGACTCTAGTGGAAAGTCACCATTGCATTTAGCAGTTGAAGATGGTAAAGTTGAAATCTTGAACATATTAATTGATAATGGAGCTAACGTAAATCAAACCGATGCTAAAGGCCAAACACCATTACATACAGCTGTTGAAAATAGTAGTGTTTCGTCTGTGGAATTTCTACTCAAGAATCAAGCTTACATTGATGCCACTGATGCAAATGGAAGAACACCACTACATCTTGCTGCTCTGAATGAAAACGTTCCAATTCTAAATTTTTTGATTAAAAATAATGCTGAAATTAATATGACAGATGCTAAAGGCCAAACACCATTACACCTAGCAGTGCAACATAATAAACCAATGGCTATGAAGTTTCTTTTACAACACCATGCTGATATTGATGCAACTGACTCTAATGGACAAACACCTCTTCATCTTGCAGCCATAAATGACAATATCCCACTAATCACTTTACTTTTGGAAGCTAAAGCAGACACAGAATTAACAGATAAGTTTGGGAAATTACCCATAGATTACGTAAAACCAGATCACCAGACTATTCTAATGCAAAGGATGGATCCATAACAATGAACTATAGTCAGTTATAAACATATTATCTAGTCTCTTTAAAATAAGTAACTAAAATATAATTATCCAATCGTACAATAGCATTATGAAGCAACAAAATATCATTATCTTTTATCAAGATATTGGGGGTTTCCTCATAAATTTGTTATATATTAAGCACTGAGAAAAAATAAGAAACTCACTATACTTGTGAAAATCTATTCCACATTCAATTATACTTAAGCCCTGGTTTAGGCTAACTATCTTTATTACAATATTTAAATATTCAAAAAACAACTTGCTTATGAAGCAAATATATTTTAAGATTTTGTAAATCCAATTTTTGAACATGTTTATTATAACTATTGATAGTATTTTTTTAAACTTGCAAATATTTTTAATAGATCTTTATAAATAATAGATATTAAAAATAACAAACAATTTTTATTTGCTAAGGCACTTATTTTTTAATTTGTTCATACAGAAAAATATACATAACATCTTAAATTAAAAACAATAAATTTAGAACATCTTTGGACCAATAAAGATAAAATAATGGATACAAAAATATGATGCTTGATTTAATATTATCACATTATAAAAATAATTTAATGTATTTGCCAGATCAGTTAGCTGTATTAGGCTTAGGATTGGGTGTTACAAATATATGACATACATATATTAATTTTATTTAACATTGAAATCAATGATTGCTTAGTTTTAAATTTTACAGCAAACAATCTTCTAATCTAATTTTTTAAGCATTATATTAATTCTTAAATTGAAACTTAAATTTATTAAAATTTAAAAAAAAAATTTAAAATTTGAATAACTAAACAACAACTAACTGTGTCTTATAAATTACTTTTATTTTAAAAAAGTATTATTAATAAAACATAAACTTTTTTATATTTTCTGAAAGTATTGACCAACAACACATATTATTTGTTAAAAAATTAAAATCAATATTCATGGCTAAAAAATTAATACGATAACGAATTAAGCTTTTTTAATTTAAGAATCTTTAAACCATCGCACGAATATTGGCTTATGCTTTCCAAGAAATTGATGTCCAATAAAGCTATATTAAATTAAATAGTTTATAACTTTACAGCATGCATCTTCCACAAAACTATATCATGGTCAAAAGGTCATAAAATCCCCCTCAAATCATGAAAGAACTGACTGTTACAAAGAAATATTGCAGTGATGTCTACCTTTGTTTGGAGGCTAAAGGATTTATTTCATAGGTAGAAAGAAGAATAGCACATTAGTATTTATAATAAGTAGAATATTTTACCAGTAATTATGATAATAATTAATAAGTTATAGCTTTTCATTGTTTTAATTAATTATTATGATAATAAGTAGTACGAATTTAAATAGACTATTCTGCATTTAGCCAATAAATTGCTTTTGACCTGTAACATTTCAGAGAATGAATTTGATATTAAGAAAACTAAGATTAATTATCTGAGATTAAACGAAAGTAACAAACATTTGCTGAGTTTCAAGAAAATTAAAAGTTGAACAATTATCTCTCAAAACACTATAAAGTGAAATTGAAACTAAAGCATTTTTTTAATTTTCCATTTTCTATACTGTATCCATTTATTCATGTTGTACTTTATATACTTTTGTTTGTTTTTGTAGAGTTATATTGGCTACACTCGCTCACTCTTATCATAAATAAATTGTAAATAAATAATAATATTAATATACTAATAAATTGCTTGTGTTATTTACTAATAAATTGTAACTTATTATTTTGTAGTTTTGAAGAGATACTTTTCACAGTGTTTAGGGACCCATAAATAAATTTTTATAATAATTTATAAAATAAAACATGTGACACAATTTTCAATAAAAATGGAAAATGCACAAAATGAATACATATTGTTAAAACAAAGTCCTCTTTAGACACACTACATATCTAACAATGTTTATTTTTAACACAAACTTTTTTTGAAAAGTCAGAAAAAAAAGTGGAAAATTAAATCTAACTATAATCAATTTTAGAAAAGAAATTAAGCAATGCAGACCTTTTGTTAATGCCTTTTTGACAACTCTTTTTTGGATATAATACAAATATATCACCAAAAAAGAAGTCAACAACTTTAAAGTTGTTACTATTTTATAATATTTTTGACACTCTATTTAAAAATTCAACAACAAATTTTGTTACAAGTATTAGGGTTATTATAGTTTGCTTGGCTAGAGAGAATCTGCTCAAAGAATGTAGTGATTGCACTCAAATAGGAGTTCATTTTATGGTTAATAAAAGTTAATATTTTTTTTTAATAAAAGAGAAATGGCATTGATTGCAAATGATTCTATAATTAGAAAATAATATCTTGATTACATAAAATAGAAAATGTTAGGTTATGAAGAGTACCCATTATTTCTTAGGCAGAGATTCCATAAGATTTTTTAAGGATAATTATATAATTATAAAAAGTTTGAAACATAAATACAAAAAAAGGTTTACTACTTAAAAATGCAAAAAAATATGAGTTTATACTTACTAATTAACACATAAACTAAGAGATCCTGAAATTATTTTCAATAAAATTTCAAAAGTAACATTTGAATGTGATGCTCCAGCATAAAAAGACTAGTTTAGTTTTATGTTTACCAAAAAAATATACATATATTTGAATTTGGAAATAAATTCCATTGCAGTTTTAAGCTTACACAATAAAATCAATCACCAACTAGGCACAATACGTATACACAAGTTTAATAAGTAAATCACATTTGTTAATATTTTAATTAATATTATTTTGTTGAAATCACAAATATATTTAAGCACCTTTATCTAATAAATTTTGGTTCCTTTTACCCTTAACTAAGTAAACTAACAAAAGCAGAGAAACAAGGAGTGCGTTTACTAAAAAATTCAATTTTATCAACCAACGTAACATATTTTTATAGTTACCAATGTAATTCTTCAGAAAAAATATTTTTTGAGTTTAAATATTTAAGTTTTCTCTGGGCACTCAGAGGAATCAGATCATTGACATTATCTGTAAAAGAGCAAACGCACCTAATGATTGAAACAATAACTAAAAAATACTAACTAAGACTTAAAATAGATATAAAAACAAAGCCTAAGGCAAATTTTCCCAAATTGACAATTTTGGTTTTTATAATTTATGATACTTCTCTAAAGCATTTAACTCTTTGCTTGTATTGGGCTAAGCATATTACAAGCATAGAGTTAAATGCTGGTAGATGTAATGTACTAAAAAATGAGGAATTTTACCATTAAAACAATAATGTGTTTTAATAATACATGTAACAGCATCTAGTGCGCAAAGCTTAATCAACACATACATGTAACAGCATCTTTTGCACAAAGCTTAATCAACACATACATGTAACAGCATCTTGTGCACAAAGGTTAATCAACACATACATGTAACAGCATCTTGTGCACAAAGGTAATCAACACATTGCAACAGCATCTTGTGCACAAAGCTTAATCCTAAAATAAGTAAGAGTGGAATCAGTTTCCATATTTTTCTAGGACTTCCATTAAATTTAATTAATTTAAATTATTAAATTTCTTCAAAAATGTAGAAGTAATAGGTATAAATTTCTTACAAAATCTTGACACATAAGAAGTATTTAATTGAAGAACTGTAAAATAAAACTCACCTAACTAAAGACTTTTTGAGCTAAAAATATAATAAATGAAATAAAAGAGGGTAAAATTTTGAATTAAACAAATTATCCTTTTAAATGAATTCAAAAGTACATTCTTATTAATAAAAAGAGTTTACAGTAGAGGGAATTTTTAATTCCGAATTCAGAAAGTACAAAAACCAGGGTTTGAATTACACTTATCAATAAAAATTAAGAAGAAATGTACTACGATTTGTAAATTCATAAAATTGCTTGTATGATATTATTTAAGAACATTAATAAATGGTTTATTATTATTATTATTATAGTACTACAGCAAATAATACTAAATATCTGGTATTATCATAATATAGTGTATGACATAAAACATGAAAATATAAGGTGATGAACATTTTAGATGCTCCAACATTGAAATCTAAAGTATAAGGTTAAAAATGGTCTCTGACTTTTAAAAATAGGCCCTGGAAGTTCAAATCCATTTATTAGTGATTATTATTTTCCATTTATTAAGTGTGATAGTTTGGTTTCAATTTTGGTGAATAAAAAAAGTAAAATTTAAATATGGGTGCTAAAATTTAGATTTTACAACAATTATACAACAAATTTAGACTGCTTAGGAAACAACATTGAATCGCCATATTCCTCCTAGGCGATGGAAGCTGTTAGACATACAAGATAGATTTATGTTAAAAAATAATAGTTTCTTATGTGGTTTCAACAAAAATATGGTCTAACAACAGCTTACTCTCTCTTAACATTATTGATTACTCTCCAGGATCAATTTAATTTAATTTTTAGGATTGATTTAATATTGCCTCATCTAATGTATCCAAATGATAAAAAACTAAGTTTTTTTTTTAAATATAGTAAGTTGAATAAATAGATGCTAAATTTAATAAATTAATACAGTTAATTAATTTAACTTAATAAATTTAATTAAGTTGAACTCTAAAACTAAATATTAAATGTCGAGTTCAAAATTGTTTGAAACCCTTTTTAGACACTGAATATTAATTTTTAGTGTTTATCTTTGAACAAAAATGAGATAAAGTTGAAACCATAGTTCTATTTTAAGTATTCATGTTACAATTTTCTTCATTTGTTTGGATAGAATAAGTTTGACATACATATAACTAGTTACTCTATGATAAACTAAATAGTGAAACTTCAAAGCGTAAGCACTGAAAGCGCCAAGAAGCCAAGAGGCCTCTTGCTATATTTAAAAATATAATCTTAAACCTAAATAAATTTACAAGTAAAAATTACAATATAATACAAGAAATTAATATGTAAGTACTAAATTGCATTGTACCATGTAGGATGTATTTGATACACTGATTAAATCAAATGTAATTGTTGTGACATTGTAATTATTTGTTTAATACAAACAAAGCTATACATAGAAAATTTAATTTTTTCGTTTTAAATATATACAAAGAAATTGAAAAAAACCTGTTAAACTGGCATAAACTTTTAAATTACATAAAATGTAACAAGTTTCAATGGACCAAAGTTAAGTGTTACAAAAATTTATAAAATAATTTATCTATTCGACTCCATAAGTATTATATTACCATTGAGATAGAGTGAATGTAAGTTTATAAAATTTGTACCAAATTTCTTAAAATACATAAGAAGGTATTAAAAATAAATTAAAGTTCTCGTAGTTCACAAGAATCATTAAGATCTTCATTGAGATTTTTCTTCTGTTTTCCTTAAAAATTCTTCATAACACTATAAAATAAATCAAGAATAAATATGTTAGACTAATAACGAAATGTAAATCAAACAATCAAAACTGTAATACGCCAAAACAATATTTTGCCTAACCCGAACAGATTAAGTTTACCATTTACCATATTTATTTGCCAAGAGTTTGCCTCTCCTAAAGATTTATTTGCCCCATCAAGGACTTACAGAATAAGCAAATAACTTTGTTGCCTCCCCCCCCCCCCCTAAAACTTTAAGCTGGTGCAACCCTGAATAGCCAATGACATTGTTTCCCTGCCTAAAACTTTAAGCTGGTGCAACCTGAATAGCCAATGACATTGTTTCCCTACCTAAAACTTTAAGCTGGTGCAACCCTGAATAGCCAATGACATTGTTTCCATACCTAAAACTTTAAGCTGTACAACCCTGAATAGCCAATGACATTGTTCCCTACCTAAAACTTAAGCTGGTGCAACCCTGAATAGCCAATGACATTGTTCCTACCTAAAACTTTAAGCTGGTACAACCCTGAATAGCCAATGACATTGTTTCCCTACCTAAAACTGTAAGCTGGTGCAACCCTGAATAGCCAATGACTTTGTTGCTACACCTAAAACTTTAAGGTGGTACAACCCTGAATTAAATAGGCCATGAGTTTTTTGCTCCGTCCAGATCATGACAACACATTTTAGGCCCATTATTTTGTATACTTACAAAGCCAAAAAAAATATTTAAATTTTTAGAAATATAAAAAAAATGTATAAACTTTATCAGTGACTGATTTACTTCATTGGGAGGATCCATCTTCAGTTTCTATTTGCCTAACTTTTCCTCCCTATCAACTTACTTTGAATATATATTCATTTGATAACTCAGTGGTTTTACACAGTCTTACATCAGTCAAGGACAAGATTCTTTTTCAAGTCCCATTTCTATTAACTTACATCATTGGCGACTTGTTTTAATTTCTCAGCAGTTCCTTTTCCAGTTTGTTCCACCATTTTAGACAGAAATCCGTACTCATTTTGTAACAGTAAGTGTGGGTGATCAAATTCCTAATGGAAAAATAAGTAAAAACAAATATTACAACAATAAATAAAAAGGAATCACTCCCTCCCAACACTGGTATGGCACTTGTGCCAGGAAGGTATGGTCATACCAATTGCGAGATACCAAAATCTCATAATCATAATTTTTTAATAAAATTCTGAAAATTAATAGAAATCAGGCAAATGAAAAGTTAAGTTGAAAGAGATTGTGTGGTTCTGTATTCTCCATATTCAATCAAATAAAATAAACAAATTGTTTTAAGTTAAAAACAAAAACTTAATTGTCTAACCAAAATAAAAAATGTTAAGCCACATAAACAACATAAGAACTAACACTTTATCATTCAGGAGAAAATAAGCACTTATCTAATATGTTTATAATTTCTTCTTTAGAACAATTAACTTTACCCACTATTCAACAACTAGAGAAGCATTAATAGACAAAGTAAATAGTTACTTACAACAAGCGCTCCAGCATCCATAACAAGGACCCTATCTGAGTCCATAACAGTGTTTAATCTATGAGCTATAGTTAACACAGTACAGTTAGCAAATTTACTCCTTATGGTTTTCTGGATTAATGAATCCGTCCTGCAAAAATATATTACGTTTAAAAAACAAATTTTCTGAATAAAATACTATGAATTTAATAAGGAAAACTAAAGATGGAATCAAAGATTATGGCTGGAGAAATTATACCCAAGAGACTGATGATTGTTTTCATTTGAAGACCTTGATTTGATCATCTATGTCCCACTCAACACCAGACATCCAAAAAAATGAACCCTAGCAATGATTTAAGACACGTTTTAAGGAAAATGTTGTCTAGTACTATTTGTTGTAATTTTAAATAGAAAATTAGAACTTAAAAAATGGCATAGGAAAAATTGTTAAGAGCAAATTGAAAATGTTACAGATGAAGCTTAACAACCAAATCTTCAAAGCATAACATAAAAGCCGGTACTGGTACCTCAGAACTTTTCCTCACCGTATCAGATTCCCGATGCACAGATTCATCACTTCGGACTCACTTTGCACGTCCTCAGAATATGAAAAACACCTAATTTATTATTTAATAAGTTTTCGGACTCGCTTTGCTGATCACCAAACAAAATATATAATTTAGTATAATACAAAATATATTTTAGGATAATATAAGATATAATTTAGTATAACATAAAATATAATGTATTATAATATGAGATATAATTTAGTATACTATAACAGATAATATAAAATATTATTTAGTATAATACAAGATATAATTTAGTATACTATAAGATATAATTGAATATACTATAAGATATAATTTAGTGCATCTTTGGACTTGCTTAGCACATCCTCAGACAGGAAAGATCAGGTTCAAGCCCAGCAGTTACACATCCACTTACTGATCACGCTCGATGATGCTGTTTCACACGAGTGATCCAACAAAAACAGATATACTAGCTGTACTGAAATGTAACATTGCATACTTTTAAAATATACATGAGTATACTCATAACAACTTTTACCTGAATGGGATTGTATATCAACATTTTCTTTTTAGTGGCTATTGAGATTTTGTAGAACTCCATACTTAAATGATATATAGAGACTGAACTAGCTTTAGTTCTACAACAATTTTTAATAATGCTTTATTTTATTAATTTCATAAACCACTGTTTACATCTTCAGAAAACTAAATAAAGTTTGTCATAACAATAATAAAAGAAACAATTAAGTAAAAACAATGAAACATAATTAAAATTTTGGTTTTTAAAAACCAAGTCTAGTCAAATCCAGTCTGTTTTTTATATTTTAATTATGTTTGATTGTTTTTACTTAATTGTTTCTTTTATTATTGTTATGACTTAAACTTTATTTAGTTTTCTGAAATAAATAAAATAAAGTATTAATAAAAATTGTTGTAGAACTAAAGCTAGTTCAGTCTCTATACATCATATAAATTGTATATCAACTTTTTTTAAAAAAATGTATACATGACATTTGATAAAAATTGAACCAGATTGAACTATTACAGATAATGAAATAAAACTTGTCACATTTTTTGTTCTTATATGGGACTATCTACGTGCCAAATCTGAAAAAGATCCAAACATTTTCCTGTGTTTTATGAATTTCATAAATTTTTGCTCGAACGTTATTGATAGTTAATAGAACACATAATAAGATTACTTTTCAGTTAGCATAACTACACCTTTTCCACATTTATTTGAGAAGATATTAATTGTATTTGAGAATAATGACTTGTATTTGAGAAAATATCAAATGTAAATTAGATTGGTCTGTTGAATTTGATAAAACAACAAATGTAGTTGAGAATAATCAATTTTATTTGAGAAAGCATTATATAAAATTGAGAATTGTTTAATTTCATTTCAGAAAGGGATATTTGAATTTGAGAAGTTGTCAATTGTATTTGAGAAAATTATCCAAATGACAATCAGCTGTGCTTGATGAACCGATTTTCATGTATGATGGCTTTTTGGATTCGTCCTATGCCCTATGTAGTGCATTCCTAGCTCAAAAAAATTATTGATTATTTGAACTCCTAGGAGTTGATTTACTAGGAGTAGAGACCATTTTCAAAGGTCTAGGACCATGTTTTCCCCATAATTTAAGGATTTAATGTTGGTTAAAGTGAGTTTTTCCACCCTGTATATGTTTCATTGCTCAACTCTCACCTAACAAGGTATAATTGTATTTAAGAAAAATAGTAATGTAAATATTGGCCGAATTTTGAGTTTCTCATTATCAAATCACAAGTTCTCAAAAGCATTTAATAAATTCTTAAATAGAATTCACTGCTCTCAAATTCATTTAATGCCTACTCAAATACAACTGACTGTTCTCAAATTCAATTGATGATTTCTAAAATATATTTTTCTAATCTCAAATACAATTGATATGTTCTCAAATAAACATAACGGTTTCTCAAATAAAATTGGAAAAGGTGTAGACCCGAAGATTAACTATTGTACCAAGTTAAGTATGTAGCATAAACACACTCAGAGCTCAGATGATAACACACACACAGACTTGTGACGTGTTGTGAATGCAACTTAGTAAAACGCATTCAGGAGGTCCATCTGTAAAGTGATTTTTTTAGTGTAAACGCAATATTTCACCTACATATCCAAGGTATAAACAAAGAAAAGATAAAAACATAATAGGTCTACTTACTTAGGATCGACATTTGCAGTGGCTTCATCAAGCACAAGTATTTTATTGTTTCTAACAATAGCTCTAGCAAGACAAACAAGCTGTCTCTGTCCAACACTAAAATTAGATCCACCTTCTTGCATCTTAGCACTGAGTCCCCCAGCAAGCTCACTCACACTCTCTTTTAACTCAACTTGTTCCAATGAACTCCACAGTACATCATCACTGTACTGATCAAAAGGATCTAAATTCTTCCTCAAACTGCCACTGAATAGAACAGGTTCCTGAGGTATGATAGATATTTTAGATCTGAGATCATGAAGACCACATGACTTGGTCTCTATAGAGTCTATTAGTATTTTCCCTTCGGTTTCAGACAATCTGAATAGAGCTGCTATTAATGATGATTTGCCTGCTCCTGTCCTTCCTACTATTCCAACCTAAACAAATAAAGATAATTATACAACAAAAATAGCCAGGTTTTAACCATTAAAAATAACATCAATATAGCTAGATTGAAATTTTAATAGTCCAAGAGCCAGGCCTCTAAAAGATGTGGCTCATTTTGTACTACTTTAAACCATTTTTTTCTGAAAATATACCTTAAGTAATGAAGGAAAAGCATAGTATGCCTATCCAGAATGGAGCTCTTCATATGAATGTGCTCGCTAAAAATATTGAAAATCGCACAAATTCCAGTTTTCTTGTAATAATTGGTTCCCTGTAGGTCATGTGAAAAACATGAAAACAACTTTTTTAAAGCTGATAAAATTATCTATAAATCAATTTTTTTATAGACAAAATCGGATAACTAAGTTTAATGTCACAACTAAGTTATGATGGCCAAAAAAAACTTTGTTAAATGGCCAAAAAATTCACAAAAAGCCAATATTTTTCCAAAGAAATTTGCTGACTTTGCATAAATTAACCATTTATTTTTGTAGTCATTTGATTTTGATGTTTAAACACTTGTTTTATAGAACATTTTATTACCAATGTTCACTTCATGTTTTGCAAAAGACCCACAGGGAACCACTTATTTCAAGAAAACTAAAATTTGTGCGATTTTATAAAATTTAGAGCATTCGCAATCATAAGAATGGCTCCACTTTGGATAGACAGACTATGTTTTTTATTTATAATTGAAGGTGTATTATCAGAAAAATTTAGTTTGAAGTAGTACAAAATGAGTCACATTTTTTCAGGTCCGGCTATAAGTAAAATATTATTTGGATACCTTACTGCAATCAAGTTTAGTGAGCCAATTAATAGAATTTCAGTCCACTGATTTGAAGTTTCCAAAATTGAGTTCTAAGGCTAATTTAAATTATTATTATAATAGTTTTATTACTGTCTAAGTTTAATTACTTGAGACTTAAGAAAGTGAAACAAAACCTTTTAACAGAGCTTATTGAGTTTTTATGATAGACTGAAAATACCAATTTCCCTAACTGTAAAATGAGAAAAGTGTAAAAAATCTGAAAGCTGTGTTCTCTTATCGGTGTTATTAGAAAATTATTAATCTCAATCAAGAGAAAAAGAGAGATGAGGTTTCAAGATGTTTCAATCAGAGTAGTGGGAAGGACCCTTTGAAATAGTATGTTGACTGTTGACAGATGAGAGTAAAATTGGCTTATTTTTGTTACTTTATTAGTAAACAGCTGTACTAATTCCCCAAAGTTGGCAACACTTAAAAAAGCCATTAAAGAAGAAAGATTTGATGAAAAAGTTAATTAATTTAAATATTTTGACTGTAATCATAATCAATTTTATGCATGAAAATTAAATTTTATAGGTGAAACCCCCAATAAAGATTTCCCAAGAAGGAGATCTTCATCAATTTTCTTCTACACTAAATCATCTCTATTTTACAAAAATCAATGAATGTTTCACTCCTACCAATATCATTAAAGGATGCTTAAGACCCCATGAATAATGACAAATCTACAGCCTGCTGTAGACACAAAGCTCTTGTACATTTATTTTTACTTTCTTCTTCTATAGTTACCAAGAAGGTCCTTGGGCATTGTAAGGGATTTGTAGCAGCACAGCCTGTTTGTAAGTTGATTATTAATCGATAACCTCTATTACTGTAACTCAATGGTCACAGCTAACATTTACAATACAGCTGACTAAATAAAACAAACCTTCTGTTGAGGAGCAATAGTAAAATTAAGATTTTTTAAAACCCAGGGCTCAGTGGGGCTGTAACGGAGAGATACTTGTTCAAATTTAATTTCACCATGCTCAGGCCAGGATTCTTTTGGCTTCTTATCTGCAAAACATAAAAACAAATTAAATTTTATATATAAGAAGAATGCCACAACAACAAGAAAGCTTGTATATACAAATTGAATTATTTGAATAATATTTTTATTGATTAGTCAAGGTCACAGAGGCTCACGGTATGCTTTCACTGGACCTTTGTTGAGATAACAATGCCATTATTCGGTGGGTAATAGTGACATATTTTTATACTAAAAAAGTTTGATTGCAGCTAAATCCCCGCAGTGAGCCCGGTAATGTAAGTATATTTACTTTTCCTCATTTATACCGAAGGGTATACAGGAAAAGTATTATGTTAGCAACATACTTAAGAGTTAAACATATTTAGCAAACATGTTTAAAATTATAAATTAATAACGTACAAGCCTAAAGAGAGTTATTGAACATTTTTTAATCATTATTGGATAATATTTTGGAATGTATCGTGTAACATATATATGCAGGGAAATGCCCATGGCATCCCTGGTATTATAACATTCTGAGGCACCCCCAGTAGACACACAAAGCTCAGCTAATACTGAAATGACAAACACATATTCGCAAACACAATGCTATCATTTTTATTTCCTTCTTGGAAAATTTTTGCTAATGAGATAGCTCGTTTAGTGAGGGAGGGGCCACCAGGAGTGTGTCCACAATTCATTTTAGAGGCAAAAATATGCGTTTTGCAAAACATTTTTCACACAAATATTTGTGTGAGGGCATTTCTAGTGGATATTTGAAAACATGCTATCTATCGAATGGAATAATATAATCAAACTTGGTACAAAAATGAACCTTGGGGGGGGGGGGGGGACACGAACCTTAAAAATCAGTTATTTATAACTTCATTAGTAGTTAGAAATGTTTTTAAAAAATTAGTAAAATTAAAGGTTAAAATTGAATTTTAACCTCCAAAATTATACATTTAGATTATACAATGCTATGCAATATAATGTATCTATAGGATATTGCACATTTTCTTTGAAAAATTCAAAAAGATTAAATAAAAAAAATTTAATAAATATATAAATAAAAAAAATATATATTTAAATAAATAATAAGTTGTGATGCTGTTAATCAGGTTGTTAAACATCCAAAAACTTAAACAAAAATTGGATTAAGCAATGCATATTTTTCAAAGAAAATTTGTTGACCTCCGAGCCAGAATTTTCTTAAAGGTCTGGTGTATTAAGAACTTGCTTTTTTTATTGAAAATCACAAAAAGTATCAAGTGATAAATTATATTTTTAGTAATTTTGTTCTTGGAAAATTATAAAATACAGTAAGGAAGCTTATTTTAAGCAGTTCATCTTTTACCAAGGAAGAATAGATAGAGCCAGTAACCTCAAAATCTATGACTTATCGTTTCATAGTTGTAATTGCTCATCAGTATCTGTACCTCAATTATTTATAAAAACTTTTCAGGATTTAATTCAAAGTCCAACCTCAGTGATTTACCACTCTCATTTGCTCATTTGTATCCCCAGTTTTTTTAAAAAAAAGGGTTGACAACGGTATTTTTTCCATTTTCTATCTCCTTCATAAAGGGAATAGTCCATTTTAGGAAATAGTAATAAGAACATACCTGGTAGAGCTTCTAGAGGCGGTTCACTCTCCAACTCGGCATACTCGAGAACTCTTTCAACAGAAGTCATGTGATTCTCTAATTCAGCTGATTGTCTCATTCCCCATTGAAACATCCCGACTAGACCAATAGACTGGGTAATGGCCAGCCCTACAGCTCCTCCAAAACTATCTGTACACAACAATGTTATGAAAATAAACTAATTATTACTATATATATTCTATTTTAACACCAAAAATTCTCTAAGTCAAACAAGCATTCAAACCTGAATTTTCAGGAGTTCAGGGTTGAACCTGGGGTTGAATCCCAAGCATATGAAGTACATGAAAGTAAAGGACAGTAACATAATGGTAAAAAAATAACATAATGCGGGAGTTCTATAAAATAAATAGTGCTACAAAAGAAAAATTAGTAAAACAATGTTTTACTAATTTTATACAATGTTTTTAAATTTTCGTATTTTATGTTTTTTCAAAATTTTGCAGGTTAATGACATAAAAAAATAATTTTCTTAATAGCACAATTACACTTATAGACGGATTTTAGTAGAGTTTAAACTCTAGCATAAATACACTAGGAGCTACGATGATAATACACACACACACTGATAGACAACTTTGTGAAAACCACTCAGGAGGTCTTAAAAACACCCGAAACTGATAATTCCAGTCACATCCCGGTTTCAGATTTCTTTGCAAACACAATACTTTTCTTAATTATTTGTATTAATTAAGGTAAAAAGCAGATTGGATTTTTACATGAATATGCTTGGAAAAACAAGAGAAATATCGTAAAGCATCCATAAATAATTTAACAACCATTAAATAGTCTCTTTAGTGCCCCTGACAAGAAAATATTAAAATACTTTTCTTATATACCTACAGTATAAATGAGAGAAAGTAATAATAGCAATATAAATAACAGTCCACAAACCTGGCATTAAAACGAGGAAACTGAATGTAACCAAACCAATATAAACTAAGCAGACTGAGTCCAACCAGAAACCAAAAGCACGACTTGAAGCTATGAATAGATACCATGCTGAAGAGTGCAAATCCTATAATTAATACAACAATACATTTAAAATATTAATTTAAGTCAAAAATTGAAATTTTAAATAAAACTCGCCAACTAGCTCTGTCTAGAAAACAAAAATATTTTGTTTCCAGCAAATAAGAGTAATTTTAATTATTGCATATCTTATATAATACTAAGTTACCAGTTCTTCCTAATAAACTAATTTATGTCTAGAAAGCGCTTTTCAGCCGTTTCTACTGCTTCTACACATTGAATAGCATACATAAGTATTTATGTAACATTTTTATTATTATTATATAAAAATATATAAAATAATATTTAATAATATATTATATATATATATATATATTATATATATATATATATATATATTATATATATATATATATATATATATATATATTAGGGTGGCCCTTAGCTATAGGGGTGAAAAAAAAATGTTAAAAATGTTGTGCTCCCAACCCCTAATTTTGTTCGAATATATGAAAAAAAAATTCCATAAAAATTTCAGCCCGATCGGGGTTGATTAACAGGTGCCGCCGGGCCTTGAAGTTTTATAGGTGTCAAAATTCGTCAAAATTGTGATTTTCGTGACAATTTTTTTTCTGTGATTTTTTACATTATTTCTGGGTAAAACAATACCTAACCCACTAATAAGACACTATGAACTTATCATTATGCCCTGAAATTATCTTAGTTTGTACTTACTCTGTTATTTAATGGTGGACATATATATTTTTCTGAAAAAATGTTCAAAAAACAATTTTTTTTCTCTACACTACAAAGTATAACTCATATAATATGTTTTTTGTTATCAATTCATTGGTATATTATGTGTTTGTATACTGTCTTCTATAATTTAAGACCAATATTTGGTTATTTATACTAAAATTAGCAGACCTAATGTGTAACATACAAAACACTGCCATCCTATCTCGCAGTAGGTGAAAGCTAAGTAATGAGTATAATAGTCCAATTCAGTTTCAAGAATTTTCAATTAGTTTTTTGGTTTGAATTTATTTTCAAACAAGCCATTATTGCGACATTTGAAACTTTGTGTGTTACCCCCCCCTCCCCCCTTTGCCTGACCCCTCCTCTTCCCTTACTAAATTTATTAACCATTAACAAATGGTTAATATTTTTTTTTAGTACAGCATTGCAAATTTTTAAATCTATAGCCTCGTTATTGACTAATGATTGAATAAAATGCAAGTCAGACATTGGGGCCTTACTCGCACTTGTTGCACCATACCACGCTCTTAAATACACTCTAATAAGAAAAATGTTAAATTTTCTCATCGAAGATTTTTCTTTGGTAGACAACTTGAAGTCACTTCTAAATAAATAAATTTTTGAACAATAGATCGCCTTCGACATCCATATTGCATGGCTAATAGCACCTGGCTTTCTAAATGACACTCCTCGAGGCGGGGTCTCTCCTAGAAAAATCACTGCCAGCTCCATTAGCTCCCTGTTATCTTCTCTTAATTGTTTTTCTTTGATACTTTTTACGAAGAAGTCACGCATATCTCTTATTAAACTTCTGAGATCAGAAGACTATATTTTAGAGTCTATCTGACCCCATGAATTTCTGAACCTAGAAAACAGTGGAACATCTGGCCCAAAAGTCGGTCCCACTACTTCATTGAATACGTTGTGCCTACAAGGCAGGTATAGAAAATCCTTTTCTAAGAGGTTCTCAATATTTCTGCAAGCTCCATTGTTCTTACCGGTGTTCGATGCCGTGGTGTAAAACACATCGCTTGAACTGAATCAAGAAGTCACCATTCTTCAAGACATCTATAGACTGCAGTGGCTTATTCTGCTCTAGTAGCCTGTGGTATGCTCGGAGCTCCATGGTCCATCAACTTGTCTTTTCCGCCATATGAACTAAGAACTGCCAACCTTTCTATCTTACTGTCTTTTGTAATATTAGAAAGAAGCTTCCCATCCCAATGCACAACAGCACACTGAATTCTATCAATACTAAAGGCTTGTAACAATTCATTGTATCTAAAAATCTTAAACTGGGATCGTTTATGGCTTATTGAATTTCTGTTAATTACCAAGTTCTTTGCATTATGGCCTAACGCTTCTGCTGTGGCAACTAATATATGAACAGCATCTCTGTCTCTAACTTTGCACCTATCTAACGTTGCTGCTAGGCGATCATTAAAAAAATCAACAGTTCCTCTAAAACCTGACGATGAAGGAAAAATTGCATCAGAGACAAGCTCATCTGAAACTCCCTCACTGTCGTCTGTGCTACTACTGCTGCTGTACTTGGTACATGCATCGAGTTTTTCAACTGACTTCTTCCTCCTTCCGTTCTGCAATTCTCTATTCTGCCCTGTGTAACTTAATATCAACTCCCAGCATAACACCAGGTGGCCCTTTCATTCTTTGCATCCGCAAAAACTCTATGTCCTCCTGAATTTTTATTTGATTTTCGGCGTCATTATGGGCAATATCAAATAAATCATCCAGCCTGTCTGTAAACGCAAAACTACTTCTGATAGCAAACTCAGTCGTTTTAGAAGAATTTTTCTGAAGACAACTCCAATCGTTTTATAATTTGATTAAAATATCACTGCAGTGGTCTTTCCTTTTTGTAGGGATTCTTGCTTTTTTCCAAAAGATGCTAACCTCCTTTATCATCAATTCAGCACTATGTTTTACATCTAACTTGATTATTTTGAGATTATAAAACAACACACTTGTCTGTTAGAAGGAAGTTTGCCCCCAGTAATCTGGTGGGAAACAGGACCTACTAAAAAAAGATGGTCAGAACGAAAAATTCTTTCTCTTGTAATTTTATAACTAACAAACAACGTAAAACCTAACACTTGATTTAAAAAAGAAATTTAAACAGATTTGATGGTAATGGTTTTCTGAACCAAGACTGGAACTTTTTTTTAAGTAAGTCAAAGGGATTAAAATGATTCATTCATAGTACCCCTGCTTAGATCACTTGCATCTTGCATGGTATTTTCCTTCACTCATCTTTAATCCTTAAGTGGACACTAGGGTTTTTACCTGAAAGTATTTTGGTAAACAAGTATTAAAAAGTATTCAAAGTTATAACCTATCTTGCCTTTCTTTATTCAATTCATTTTTTGTGAAAATTTTTTAAAAATTTCATAATAGGTAAGAGGGGAGGGGGTCGGCAAAGAAGGGGGGGGGGGGGGGTAACACACAAAGTTTCAAATGTCACAATAATGGCTTGTTTGAAAATAAATTCAAACCAAAAAACTAATTGAAAATTCTTGAAACTGAATTGGACTATTATACTCATTACTTAGCTTTCACCTACTGCGAGATAGGATGGCAGTGTTTGTATGTTACACATTAGGTCTGCTAATTTTAGTATAAATAACCAAATATTGGTCTTAAATTATAGAAGACAGTATACAAAAACATAATATACCAATGAATTGATAACAAAAAAACATATTATATGAGTTATACTTTGTAGTGTAGAGAAAAAAATTGTTTTTTGAACATTTTTTCAGAAAAAATATATATGTCCACCATTAAATAACAGAGTAAGTACAAACTAAGATAATTTCAGGGCATAATGATAAGTTCATAGTGTCTTATTAGTGGGTTAGGTATTGTTTTACCCAGAACATAATGTAAAAAATCACAGAAAAAAAAATTGTCACGAAAATCACAATTTTGACGAATTTTGACACCTATAAAACTTCAAGGCCCGGCGGCACCTGTTAATCACCCCCGATCGGGCTGAAATTTTTATGGAATTTTTTTTTCATATATTCGAACAAAATTAGGGGTTGGGAGCAAAGAAAAAAGAAAGTTCATTTTTAAGGGCCACCCTAATATATATATATATATATATATATATATATTATATTATATATATATATATATATATATATATATATATAATTTTTATAAAAAGATTGTTGAATATTGATAATTATTTACTACTCTGTTTATCAATATCTTATTGTTTTTCTAAGAGCATAAATCCCCTGTTTATTTTTTAGAAGGGACAAAAGTTATGGCAAACAAAATAAATTTGTTTGCCATATTCATGTTGATATATTTTATTTTTATTTGTTTCTATCTAAAATACATGGTCACAATCCAAATATTAATTATTTAAGTGACATAAAATAACTGTATGGCTTTTAAGAGATTAAATTAAAAAAATAAAATTATAAAATTTTGTAAATTATATTAATCTTGGTTTTATGTAGAAATAAAAGCTGATCTTAACATGATTACCTGGTGGTTATCAAATTCATGCTGCAATACTTTCTGAGCTTTAAAAGCTCTAATAGTAGTTAAACCTTGTAATGATGCATTCAAATGTGCAAACACAGGACTCCTTGCTAAAAAACAACAATACAAATACAAATTATTTCAGTCTAACTTTGATACAATAACCATAGAAATATATACTAGAGGGGGCATAGCCTATCTCAATACATTAAGAGTCCTTAAACATCATTTTGGGGCTCTCAGGGGCTCTGTGTAACCTCATTAAAACCTCTTCCAAGAGTGAGTTAAGGTTATAATGAATAAATTGTTTTCGGCTTGTTGCACATTGTTTTTGTTTTGATTTTCAGCGTTCTAATATATGTCACTGAAATCTTGTTCTGTTTATTTGATTATATTAATAGTCCAAGGTGGTCAGGTTATTTTTTCAATGTTTTAAAATTAATTTCAACCAATATGGCCCCTCTAGTAATATATCTTTAAGATAATAACAACGACTGTGAGAATGACAATAAATAAATTCCAAAGGGGCAAAAGATAAAATCGTCTAAAGGCTAGATAATTCTGTTTTTTCCATAACATATGTGAAGCACTTTGCGTATAAAGTTATCAGTGATCAGAAGTTATCAGTTATAAGAAACAGTTATCAGTGAGGAGTCAGTTTTATCCTTCGTTCTTCGACAAAAAGGGTTTAAAACAAAGAAATAAATTATTTTTTTTTGTCAATCTAGTGTAAATAAAGATGATTTTAATCAATTTAAAGTACAAATAATAACTAACTTTACTGTTTAGTTAAATTAATACAACATGCAGTCTTGTCTTTTATAGATGGAATGTGAGTTCAATAAAGAAGAAAAGAGCCACCAACAATTATTCTTTGCAATTCCCTTTGAAAATTGTAAGTAATTTTTAGGGTCTGACCTAGGGTAGCCAAAAATATCTTAAAAGGTTAACTATTAGCTGAAGGTAGACCACTCATTAGATGTTTTATTTTCTCATCACTTCAATAATATTTAAGGTTATTTTATAAAACACCTACTTATTCCTTCAAGACGTTTTACACTCCTTGATGTTGACAAATAAAATATTCTTAAGAAATAGAAGATAAGAGCACAGACACCTGTTGGAATCATTAACCAGGGGTTGGTGATAGCGACGACAATTATGATAGCCAGAAGAGCAAGGCCAATCTGTAACAACGCAACATGACATTTATAAGCAAAAAACAAAGTTTGTCAAAGGATAAATAAAATCCATATAATGATAAATAGTGTTTACCGGCCATATGTATAAAAAATAATATTAAAGATTAATAAGGTTTTTGGTCATATTAAATGAAAACAACATTTAAGCTTTTGACAAGTGTATACCTTTACATAATAAATAAGTACACTAAGATCAAATACCTGTAATACATCAGCTAATGAAGATGGCAGTAATTCATCAACAGAACCCATGTCTTTAGAAAATCTGTTCAAAATTCTACCTGCAAAAGTAAATTTATAAATTAATGCTCAACATGTGAAGTTTAATTTGTCATAATTAGGAAAATTAAGGAATCTTTATTTCGATAAATTGTAACAATATTTTAATAATTTTTTTTTATTTAGTAACAATATTACAAAACACAATTATACTACAATTAATTTATTTTTATATCATTTTTATGATATTTTACTTCCCTACCTCTTAAAAGGAGGGGAAGCATTGCATAAGCATAAGGTACACCCACTTTTTTCATCAAATGTCCACGTTGCAACACCTACAGATCCCACAGGGATCTGTAGGGACTTTTTTTCTGTGATTGAACAAGAAAAACAAATATCTACACTTACCAGAAGAGTTGACATTAAAGAACCTCATAGTAGCTCTTGTAATAGAATCAAACATGCTATTATGAAGCCACATAGATGCCTTCATACACATGTAGAAGAAAAGGAATGATCTTATCAGTGTTATAACTACAGTTCCCGCTGTAAGCCCAGCAAATATGTAGATATATATGTTTCTATCTTCAACTGTGAAAGTATCGTCTCTTTCCTCAGCATTCACCCTAAGAATCAATTCAAATTTATTACATAATTTCAAAGAATGTTACTAAATAAATTTCACATTTAAAACTCTGCATTTGTCTCTCTTTTATGACCAATAAAAACAGTAATGATTTGGAATCATGCAATGAGCTTTTGAAACAGGGTCTTGTTAACGTTTATTGTTCCATTTTAAACAACCACTGTTTCAGCAATCAATGATTGCTGAAAATGTTCACTTTGCTAAAAAAATGTTCACTTTGCTGAAAAAATGTTCACTTTAGGACTTTAGGCATTTCATTCTGTAAATTTAAAAAAAATGTAAATTTTAAATGTAAAAAGAGATAAGAGTAAGACATCAGTCCACTCTTATAACTCACAATAATGACTCAGCGAAAATTCTCTAAAAATTAAAAACTTATTGGATCAACTATTTCAGACAAAAAATATCAGCAATTGTGTTGAATTTATTGTTTGGCATACATACTTATATGTTAAAAACTTACAGCTTTTTAATAATATAATTTCAACACTTTCTAAAATTAAGCTGCTGTACAGCAAGGCCGCTGGAATCTTAACTTAGAATCTTAACACATTGCGAAATCCAGCCCATATGCTTCATACCGCTGCATACTTATGAGTGATTGTTGTATTTTTATTGTATTGATGTTCTGTTGTGTTAATGTTTATTATATTTGATTTTATTACTCAATTTTAACTCTATTTAAGCAACTTTTAATTACTTTTATTGATATTTATAAAAAATTAACATGAGATAACCAAACATTGTACTATAACCTACGTTTCAAAAAGAGGTGAGGGAGATTATTGCAGTGGTAATAGGATCGAGCAAAAGCACATGAAGCAGCTTCATTTTGGAGTGCTGTTGGTAATTTGCTAATATTATGGCAGTGCGCCACTTACAAAGACTAGTAATACCACAAGCTAATACTAAAAAAACAATTTGACTGCAAAGGGACCACATTATGATCTAAGTCTAATTTTTATATCTATTTGATTTTTGCTCAGTCTACAACACAAATATTACTTTAAAAATGTGTTAATAAACTAAATTAAAAAATTGGATACAGGGTACCTTGGAACTTTTCCTAGCTACATCAGATTTGCTACGCTCATCTGGCTTCTCTCGCCCTCAGATTATAAAATTCGTCAAATGTACACAGCAACACCTCTTTGGACTCGCTTTGCTCGTCCTCCGGATTTGCTTTATTCCCAGCAGTCACCCATCCAAGCACTGACCATGCTCGATGCTGCTTAAAATTTATGGTCCACCAAAAATCATGGATATACTTGTCATATTAAAACGAACCTTAGTGTCCTTATTTATTACGTACGTATATACTTGTACCAAATTTCAACTCAACTGGATTGTTTTCCCAGTTTTTTACAATTTTTAAAAAATGTATACAATCATTTGATAAAATTGAACTAATGCTGATAATGAGATGAAACAGCACATACGTTAGACTTATTCATGGCTACATGCGTGTTAAATTTCAATTGGATCACATAATTTTTCCGCATTTTATGATTTTTTAAAAATTTTGCTGAGTCATTATTGCAAATTAATGATGTCATAAACAAATTATTTTCCAAATAGCACAACTATAGCGGTAGGCCCATTTTTGTACAACGTTACAACTTTCTAGCATAAATACACTGGGAGCTACGATGATAAAAGACACACGTACAAACATACATACACACACATACAGACAAGTTGCAAAAACCACTCAGGAGGCCTTAAAAAACGCCTGAAGCGGATAATTCCAGTGGCATCCCAGTTTCAGGTTTTTTTGCACAATACTTTTCCAATATACCTACAGTATAAATGAGAAAAAGTAAAAATACTTATTGTTTTTTTTATTATTAAATTAATAGTTTACTATATTATTAGTTTTAAATTAATAGTATTATTAGAGTATAAATTATTACCAGTAAGCAGTAAAATAGTCTCCACCAGAAGCAAACACTTGGGCTAGGATGAAGAGAATCATCATTATAAAGAGCATACAGCATCCACCTCCTGCCAGAAGGTATTTGGAGTAAACACCTGATTTGACTGTTCCTTTGGTTCTACTCTCACTCTCCTCCACTGGCTCTACATGGTGTACTTCATCCACTGATGAGGCCACACTCTGTATAGTTAAACATTATAATCAAATAATTAACTTATTTTTCTAAAACAGTGATATTTTCAAATATAATGTCTATTGTCAATGCAATATAAAATAAGTATTGTGGCATTTTTTTACTATCTTTGAAATATTCTGTGGAAAAATACTTAACAATAAATCACAGAAATAATAATGATAGAATTTGTCATTAGCAAACAGAATAATTATAATTTATTTAAATTATAATTAATTAAAAAAATTATAATTAAATTTATTAAAAAATAAGACTTTAAATAAAAGTCAATCCATGAATAAATTAAAAAAAAATATGTATAAAAAATATTAGCTATTATTATGGCCAGATAAAATGATGGTAGATTTATTAGCGGATAGACTTATACATTGTAACAGTCATAAATTTATATAACTGTTAAGTAACTAGTAACGTTCCTGTATTCTTGCAATTACTCTTTTTGATTTACGTTAGGTATTGAAGAGTAAATGCAAGAACCTGTTAGTATTTCTGTTTCTCGAAATTTCGTATAATTTGTGAAAGTCTCTGTCAGTAAAGTTAGTAAGTTATCGATTGTCATATTTAATAATTTAATTAATATTTTAAGTCTGTCAGTCAGTAATGTTTTGATATCTAGTTTAATGTAATTTCTCTAGTACCGATTTAATTTAAAGGGTTCGCAGGTCAGTTTTATTGTTAAAACTCGACTTCTTAGTAAATATTAACGTCTCCCACCCGAAATCTGTAATTTTACCTTTACGTTTTCGGTTACGGAGGAAGCCTTCCCTACCTTGAGTTCAGTTGTCTGGTAGGACCCGGGCAGTGATTGTACAGGGCTCTGCATTGTGGTCTGAAACTTCGTTTTATACGGATTACGCGAGTGACATAGTGAATTTGTGTTGCGTAACTGTGAAGTTATGTGTGTTACGCTAAATTTATTAGTGAAAAGAATGTGTAGAAAAGTGATTCGGTAATAAATTTATACCGCCTTCAACTTGTGTGCGGGATTGACTGTGTCACAGCGCATAGTTGGGATTGCTGGTGTTTCTTTGAAACTGTGTCGGCGAAGCTGAAACATGACTCTTTCTGGAGAGGATATCTGAAAAGAAATTACACCCGGAACCCCAAATCTACATCAGATAAGTACTACCGATTTTGACTTAAATACTCGTGGCCACATATTTATCAGCTTGGCTGGAATTTTGGCTCTACTTTTTGTTGTGAGGCCGAAACAAATCTGTTCGTTTACGCCGTCGCGTCCGTCGACGAATTACCCCCGTTCGCGTCTCGTTGTTAGCTCGGCAGGGTACCCTATTTTTTTTTAAATTTAATTTTGATTTTTTTTTTATTTGGATTGGCCAAATAGTTTAATTTTATAAATTAAATAGAAAATTAGATATAAGTTTTCTTGATAGACGATTTGAATGTAAATGGGAGTGCACTTTTTGAAATATTTTTTTGTCCTAAAAAATTTATAAATAAGTTAAGTTTACGGTGCCCAAGACCCCATAGATTGTCAAGGAAACAGCTCCAAATCTTTATTTTTTTTTGTCTTAAATATTTTTTTTGAACGCGAAGTGTAGTAAATTTTTTTTATTATTTATTGAGAATTTTATATTTTTGAGAACTGTTTCCCCGACAGATTATGAGATCTTGCCCTTACGCTTATTAGTTTAAGTAGTAGTTGTGGTTACCTTAAGTAACGTTTTATGATTAATATTCTTGTTCTCCTAAATTTGGAGATAAATCCTGTTTTGTGTATGCGATCTTTCAGTGCAGTTTAGTTATCTCCATAGACGTCCGATCTCCGTTAGATCTTTAAGGCAAACTTTCTTCGCGAAATACTTTTCGATCTCATTTTATTTCTTAATTTTAGACAGTATTTTTCACGGCGAAAAACAGGATTTATTTCCACAAATTACCTCTGAATTAACCTTTTTTGTTCAATTTTAATCATTATTTTTCTGTTTGTTTTGAAGCCTGGAGGGAACGATTGTTTATCTTACTTATTTTTGTTTAAAATAGTACTTCACATATTGCCCTAATTTTATTTCAAAATTCATTTTTTCTTTTGGGTTTCTACGTATTATTCCTCACAGGAAGTTGGGATACTTTTGGGATAGGTGACCCATGTAGAAGTAACCCTAATTTTAATTTTTTATTTTGGATCTTTTTAAGTCTATCGACTTACAAACAAGTCGCCTCTTTCTTCTGTTCAATTTTCAGGTATCATATATTCTTAAAAAAATAGTTCTATGGTACTTTATTTTAGCATTTTATTGTTTACTTGCCTATAATAAATTTGATTTGGTGGTCTAAAATATGGTAAGATTTTACTTTATTTGAGTTTTAGGTATAAGTATCCCTTCCTGGAATATTATTTTAGAGTTAATAATTGGGCTTTCAGCTGTGCACTTCCGACCTTTTTCTTAATCCTAATCCCTACTTCCTTTATTAAAAATTATTTTGCTATATTTCATTTTGTTGTCTCCTATTTATCCTCCTTTCGAATTTCAAAGTATCTGCTAACTATCTTTTATATCTTACACTATTTATTTAATTACCTTCCCTTCTATTTACTATAACCTACCTGAGGTCTTTCTTCGTTTATCCTCATTATATATATATATTCTCCTTTTTATTGTCCTTATAAACGAAGTGGCGCTTTTCCTTGTTCCCCCACCCCTAACCGACTTGAGTTGTGGCATACCGTTACAACATCATTAAAGTAGTCCCACATCAAGTATATATTGGCGTTTTTGAATATCTCCTTAAATTAACATTTTTATTTCTTATTTAATGGTACCTAACTAGAGTAATCATGAAACGAATACTCGATACTAATACTAAAAGTTTTACCATAATTGAAGACTGCCTAGAGTAGGTTATTTTACTCTGTGGTTGTTCCTCATGAGTTGATATCAATAACTTAGTGAAATCAAGTCCTCTACTTTGCAATTCTTTAAATGTTCCTTCAGCAGTCACAACCCCCTGAAGAAAACACAAATCATAAATAAAATTAGTATAAATTAAGAGGGCAGGCAAAACCAGGCTGAAGCCTCGTTGGAGGGATTTGAGAGAAGAATAAGTTTGCTTTTGCACAAGAGTGCGAGTTAGATTACGAATGAATCTAATCTATTAATAAAATTTCATCAAGAATAATTCATAGACGAAATACACATAACATTCTGATTACTACATTTCAATGTTCATGCTTATTATGTAAAAAAACAAATCAGTGCAATAACTATCTGTGCTACCGTAAGATAATGAAGATTGCTTGCACATTCCCGCAAAGCCGGCTTGTTGCCCCTCTAGAACCAACTAATAATATAAAAGACATAATATATCATTTTATACTACCGAATTTTGCAAAACATGAATAGTTGACACAGTATAATTGTGCGAGAGACACCTAGGAAATGTAACAAGTAAAATGCAATGCTACATCTGGGAACTGTCCCATCATTCGACATTCGTCATCATTAATGGCTCAAAATAATTAACGTCCAACTGTTTCGTTAAGTCTAACTCATCAGGGGGCCAACAGAGCCTGAACTCACTCTGACCTTCAATTCCAAGAATATAATGTGAAGTATTTACCAGAGACAATCAGTGCTTTCTTACCGCCATCATGCTTGGCAGGCAAAGCGTATATCATTTGATACTATTGAGTTAATATAATAAACATAATAATATAATCGCAATATAATTGCAAGAGACACCTAGGAAATGTAACAAGTGATGATGACAAAAGTCAAATGATAGAACAGTTCCCAGATGGATGTAGTAGCATAACATTTTGCTTATACACACATACATACATACATACACACACACACACATATATATATATATATATAATATATATATATATATATATATATATATATATATATATATATATATATATTATATATATATATATATATACTACTACTCCTTTCTCCATGACCCAAACCTCATAACCTCTTTTTTTTGGAAATTTGCTAAAAGAAAAGAGCAAAGCTAAGTATGGATTCGAATTACAAAATATTAACTTACATTATCCAAAAGTACAATATGATCAACATTATTCAGATATTGAAGTTGATGTGTGATTAATATAACTGTCTTCTCTTTCAGATATCCTAAAACATACAAAGCATTCAACAAATTTAAAAACAAAACAAAACCTGTAAAACTACAGCAATGAGAAAAAAAACTATAATTTTGTACAAAATTAATATAAGTTAAAAGTGAAATAAAACATTTAAAACGTCACAACATAAAAGTCTGGCGCGGTGGTCCGCATGTCGGGCGAATTTCCTTTGGATGCGTGTTTTCGTTTTTACATTATATAAGTTTACAACTACTAAATAAATAATTCCGACGCGGTGGTCCGCTGTCGGTGAATTTCATTTAGAATGCGTGTTTCCGTGCTAAACAACCCATTTTTGCTTATGCAAGAACCATGCCATTGCGTGGTTCCGGTTCATGCTTTAGAACCTAAGCAGTTACTCAATTGTCAAGCACTGCTCGTAACTCATTTTGTCTGTATTTTCCAAAGGAAATGCGCATAATCATCCAGTTGTTGTACAAAACTATGCCTCTAAAATTAGAAGTACGCACTATTATTTGCACTAGTTTAAACATTAGTTACTTATATCTAAGCTTAGTCAGTTATCTTTAAAAGTTTTAGCGCATTTCCTTTGAAAAATACAGACAAAATGAGTTACGAGCAGTGCTTGACAATTGAGTAACTGCTTAGGTTCTAAAGCCCAAAATTACATAGAAAACGACACCCTACTCGAAATTTATTTTTTATCGACCTAAATTTTGGTTTTTGGTAATTTACAATGGTTTTTCGATTTTTAGGTCACTTAGATGGTCGTATCAACTTTGGACTGGCAAAAATATTACCCTGATTTTGGATTTTTTGAAAATTTCAATGACTCAGCAAACCGGGTTAATGACGTCACAAGAACCTGGTTTTCAATAGGGTTCGTGTCCTCCTAAATGTTGATTTTTGTACCAAGTTTGGTTAAAAAATATTAATCTGTTTGAAAGATAGTGTTTACAAGAAGTGTCAAGAAATATATAATATATATGGGTGGAACATTTCAGATGCACACCCCCTGCTAAAATGGTTAAAAATGGAGATAGAGAGTCGGAAAAAGTCTCCACCCCTAGGTAATCGACCTCAGTGACCTCAAATATGTTATTATTTTTTCGGTTACTATTTGGCAAATATGGTAATTTTATTACCCGAAATGGTAATTCCTTGTTAACTTTAAAAAGTTAAATTGGGCATACCATGATATGAACATTTTTGAAAAACAACATTATGTTTTGAGAAATTTGATACCAATATATAAAATTCCGGTAATTTTTCTACGACCTATTGTGTAACATACATACACACTTTTATTCTTGAAAATTGCCATATTTTTTAGAACAACAAAATGCACACCCCATGCTAAAATGGTTAAAAATGGAGATAGAGAGTCGGAAAAAGTCTCCACCCCTAGGTAATCGACCTCAGTGACCTCAAATATTATTTTTTTTCGGTAACTATTTGGCAAATATGGTAATTTTATTACCTGAAATGGTAATTCCTTGTTAACTTTAAAAAGTTAAATTGGAGCATACCATGATATGAACATTTTTGAAAACAACATTATGTTTTGAGAAATTTGATACCAATATCATAAAATTCCGGTAATTTTTTACGACCTATTGTGTAACATACATACACACTTTTATTCTTGAAAATTGCCATATTTTTGGAACAACAAAATGCACACCCCATGCTAAAATGGTTAAAATGGAGATAGAGAGTCGGGAAAGTCTCTACCCCTAGGTAATCGACCTCAGTGACCTCAAATATGTTATTTTTTTTCGGTAACTATTTGGCAAATATGGTAATTTTATTACCCGAAATGGTAATTCCTTGTTAACTTTAAAAAGTTAAATTGAAGCATACCATGATATGAACATTTTTAAAAACTACATTATGTTTGAGAAATTTGATACCAATATCATAAAATTCCGGTAATTTTTCTACGACCTATTGTGTAACATACATACACACTTTTATTCTTGAAAATTGCCATATTTTTGGAACAACTAAATGCACACCCCATGCTAAAATGGTTAAAAATGGAGATAGAGAGTCGGGAAAAGTCTCTACCCCTAGGTAATCGACCTCAGTGACCACAGATATGTCATTTTTTTTTGGTAACTATTTGGCAAATATGGTAATTTTATTACCCGAAATGGTAATTCCTCGGTAACTTTAAAAAGTTAAATTGGAGCATATCGCGATATGAACATTTTGAAATAACAATATGTTCTGAGAAATTTGATACCAATATATAAATTCCGGTAATTTTTCTACGACCTATTGTGTAACATACATTCATAGCAGATAGAGTAATAGATTAGAGAGTTAGAAATAAGTTTTTTAATAGATTATTTGGGAGGGGGGGGGGGTTATAGATAGATGTGATATTTGAGATAGATTAGATAGTTATGAATAACTTTTTGAGTAGATTTGGGGGGGGGTAGATAGATGTCATATTTGACATAGATTAGATATTTTTAATTATTTTTTGTATAGATTTAGGGGGGGGAGTACATAGATGTCATATTGAGATAGATTAGATAGTTATAAATTAGTTTTTGAATAGATTTGGGAGGAGTAGATAGATGTGATATTTGAGATAGATTAGATAGTTATAAATTAGTTTTTGAAGAGATTTTGGGGGGGGGGGGGGGGGTAGATAGATGTGATATTGAGATAGATTAATTATAAATTAGTTTTTATAAAAATTACATATTTGCCAAATAGTTACCGAAAAAATAATGACATATTTGAGGTCCTGAGGTCGATTACTAGGGGTGGAGACTTTTTCCGACTCTCTATCTCCATTTTTAACCATTTTAGCAGGGGTGTGCATTTTGTTGTTCCAAAAATATGGCAATTTTCAAGAATAAAAGTGTGTATGTATGTTACACAATAGGTCGTAGAAAAATTACCGGAATTTTATGATATGGTATCAAATTTCTCAAAACATAATGTAGTTTTCAAAAATGTTCATATCATGGTATGCTCCAATTTAACTTTTTAAAGTTAACAAGGAATTACCATTTCGGGTAATAAAATTACCATATTTGCCAAATAGTTACCGAAAAAATAATGACATATTTGAGGTCACTGAGGTCGATTACCTAGGGGTGGAGACTTTTTCCGACTCTCTATCTCCATTTTTAACCATTTAGCAGGGGTGTGCATTTTGTTGTTCCAAAAATATGGCAATTTTCAAGAATAAAAGTGTGTATGTATGTTACACAATAGGTCGTAGAAAAATTACCGGAATTTTGATATTGGTATCAAATTTTCTCAAAATAATGTTGTTTTCAAAAATGTTCATATCATGGTATGCTCCAATTTAACTTTTTAAAGTTAGAGGAATTACCATTTCGGGTAATAAAATTACCATATTTGCCAAATAGTTACCGAAAAAATAATGACATATTTTGAGGTCACTGAGGTCGATTACCTAGGGTGGAGACTTTTCCGACTCTCTATCTCCATTTTTAACCATTTTAGCAGGGGGTGTGCATTTTGTTGTTCCAAAAATATGGCAATTTTCAAGAATAAAAGTGTATGTATGTTACACAATAGGTCGTAGAAAATTACCGGAATTTTATGATATTGGTATCAAATTTCTCAATAATGTTGTTTTCAAAAATGTTCATATCATGGTATGCTCCAATTTAACTTTTTAAAGTTACAAGGAATTACCATTTCGGGTAATAAATTACCATATTTGCCAAATAGTTACCGAAAAATAATGACATATTTGAGGTCACTGAGGTCGATTACCTAGGGGTGGAGACTTTTTCCGACTCTCTATCTCCATTTTTAACCATTTTAGCAGGGGTGTGCATTTTGTTGTTCCAAAAATATGGCAATTTTCAAGATAAAAGTGTGTATGTATGTTACACAATAGGTCGTAGAAAAATTACCGGAATTTTATGATATTGGTATCAAATTTCTCAAAACATAATGTAGTTTCAAAATGTTCATATCATGGTATGCTCCAATTTAACTTTTTAAAGTTAACAGGAATTACCATTTCGGGTAATAAAATTACCATATTTGCCAAATAGTTACCGAAAAAATAATGACATATTTGAGGTCACTGAGGTCGATTACCTAGGGGTGGAGACTTTTCCGACTCTCTATCTCCATTTTTAACCATTTTAGCAGGGGGTGTGCATTTTGTTGTTCCAAAAATATGGCAATTTTCAAGAATAAAAGTGTGTATGTATGTTACACAATAGGTCGTAGA
Organism: Microvelia longipes; assembly: GCA_018340805.1. Taxonomy (NCBI): domain Eukaryota; kingdom Metazoa; phylum Arthropoda; class Insecta; order Hemiptera; family Veliidae; genus Microvelia; species Microvelia longipes. The sequence goes on along the minus strand of JACMZG010001911.1, from coordinate 29,026,231 downwards.
AAAATTACCGGAATTTTATGATATTGGTATCAAATTTCTCAAAACATAATGTAGTTTTTTCAAAAATGTTCATATCATGGTATGCTCCAATTTAACTTTTTAAAGTTAACAGGAATTACCATTTCGGGTAATAAAATTACCATATTTGCCAAATAGTTACCAAAAAATAATGACATATTTGAGGTCACTGAGGTCGATTACCTAGGGGTGGAGACTTTTCCGACTCTCTATCTCCATTTTAACCATTTTAGCAGGGTGTGCATTTTGTTGTTCCAAAAATATGGCAATTTTCAAGAATAAAAGTGTGTATGTATGTTACACAATAGGTCGTAAAAAATTACCGGAATTTTATGATATTGGTATCAAATTTCTCAAACATAATGTAGTTTTCAAAAATGTTCATATCATGGTATGCTCCAATTTAACTTTTTAAAGTTAACGAGGAATTACCATTTCGGGTAATAAAATTACCATATTTGCCAAATAGTTACCGAAAAATAATGACATATTTGAGGTCACTGAGGTCGATTACCTAGGGGTGGAGACTTTTCCGACTCTCTATCTCCATTTTTAACCATTTTAGCAGGGGTGTGCATCTGAAATGTCACCTGTATATTATATTATATATATATATATATATATAATATTCTCGCGAAACGTATTTTTTCGTCATTGGGACCTCTGAAACGGATTTGTGTTGTGGTCCGAGGTTCGAATTCCGATATGACGCCTATCCCATTAGCCGAATTTCCAAAGGAAATTCGCTAAAAATGTTACATTAGATTCCTCTTTTGTAAAGCATAAGTTTAGCAAATTTTATATTAAATCAAACAAGATAAAATTCAAGTTTCTGAATTAATTACTTTGCTAATTTGTAAAATTATCAAATCTAGTTTAATTGTTTATTTACTCACCAGCTATACAGTCTTCATAGAGATGTTTTCCTACATGTGTATCTACTGCTGACAGGGGGTCATCTAGTAAGTATATATCTGCATTCTTGTACACAGCCCTAAAATAGATGCAATCATAACTATTAATTAAAACAGTAAAGAAATTTAAGGTAAGAAATTACACTTAATAAACTTCAATGTAAATACTTTTATGAAATAACATTCTTAAAATAATGTTAGTTTCTAATTTGTAGGAACAGTAAATAAAATAATAAGTAAATGGAAATTATAATAAATTTTTTACTTTCAACAATTACCATGATTATGGTAAAAAACACAGTCATAGCAAGGAATAGAGAGTTACTCTAAAATAAAAGGGACTTTAAAACAGAGTTTAGTTGAGGATTATACACAATCAAAGATGGTGTCAAAGAACATTACATATGTTTAGAGACCAATAAGTTACTGGTCAGTAGGTCACAATAGAGTTTAAGTTCATAAAATATATTTTTGAATATATTTGTACTAAATTTCAACTCAATTAGATTATTTTCTGATTTTTTTAAAAAAAAAGTATACAATAATTTAATAAAAAATATACTAATGCTGATAATGAAATAAAACCAAGCACATACATTGTTCTTATTTATAACTAAATGCATGCCAATTTTCAAAGCAATCAGAATATTTTTCGGCAATTAATGAATTTTCAAATTTTTTGCTGAGTCATTATTTCCAGTTAATTACGTCATAAAAAAATTCTGGATTGCACAAATAGATCCAAAGATTGATTTTTGTACTTAGTTTCAACTCAATAACAAAAACACACTGGGAGATACGATGATGAAAAATATGTTCTATAATTTTACTTTTAGCGAATTTCCTTTGGAAATTCGGCTAATGGGATAGGCGTCATGGCGGAATTCGAACCTCGGACCGACACAAATCCGTTTCAGAGGTCCTAATGACGAAAAAATACGTTTCGCGAGACTTTATTATATATATATATATATATATAATATATTATATATATATATATATATATATATATTATATATATTATTTCTTGACACTTTTCTTGTAAACACTATCTTTCGAACGGATTAATATTTTTTAACCAAACTTGGTACAAATCAACCTTCGGGAGGACACGAACCCTATTGAAAACCAGGTTTTTATGACGTCATTAACCGGTTTGCTGAGTCAGCAAAATTTTCAAAAAATCGGCAAAATTCAAGGTTAATATTTTTTCCGGAAAAAGGTCAATATTTATGTTTTTGAGACGCTGAATCGAATAACCGGTCCGAAGTCGATACGACCACTCTAAGTGACCAAAAGTCCAAAAAACCATTGTAAATACCAAAACCAAAATTTAGGTCGATAAAAAATAAATTTCGAGTAGGGTGTCGTTTTCGATGTATTTTTGGACGCTGAATCGAATGAAACTGGTCCGAAGTCGATACGACCACTCTATACCAAAAAGTCCAAAACACCATTGTAAATTACCAAAAACAACATACGGTCGTTGAAATTTAATTTCGAGTAGGGTGTCGTTTTCGATGTATTTTTGGACGCTGAATCGAATGAAACCGGTCTGAAGTCGATACGACCACTCTAAGTGACCAAAAAGTCCAAAAAACCATAGTGAATTACCAAAAACCAAAATTTAGGCCGATAAAAAATAAATTTCGAGTAGGGTGTCGTTTTCGTTGTATTTTTGGGCGCTGAATCGAATGAAACCGGTCGAGTCGATACAACCCTCTAAGTGACCAAAAAGTCAAAAAACCACAAAAATTATAGAAAACAAAATTACGGTCGTTAAAAATTAAATTTCGAGTAGGGTGTCGTTTTCAATGTTTTTTAGGCCTCTGAGTTGAATACAGTGGTCCGGAGTCAATGCAACTACTCAACTCAGGGTACCTGGGTTCAAATCCTGGAAGGGACGATAATTTTTTATCGTTTTTTTTTTTTTTTACTTAATATAAGTTTACAATAGAAAATAATTCTGGCGCGGTGGTCCGCATGTCGGGCGAATTTCCTTTGGATGCGTGTTTCCGTGCTTTTACATTATATAAGTTTACAAATAGTAAATAAATAATTCCGGCGCGGTGGTCCGCTGTCGGGCGAATTTCATTTAGAATGCGTGTTTCGTGCTAACAACCCATTTCTTGCTTATGCAAGAACCATGCCCATTGCGGTTCCGGTTCATGCTTTAGAACCTAAGCAGTTACTCAATTGTCAAGCACTGCTCGTAACTCATTTTGTCTGTATTTTCCAAAGGAAATGCGCTAAAACCTTTAAAGATAACTGACTAAGCTTAAAGATAGTAACTAAGCTTTAAACTAGTGCAAATAATAGTGCGTACTTCTAATTTTAGAGGCATAGTTTTATCAACAACTGGATGATTATGCGCATTTCCTTTGGAAATAAAGACAAAATGAGTACGAGCAGTGCTTGACAATTGAGAGTAACTGCTTAGGTTCTAAAGCATGAACCGGAACACGCAATGGGCATGGTTCTTGCATAAGCAAGAAATGGGTTGTTTAGCACGGAAAACGCATTCTAAATGAAATTCGCCCGACAGCGGACCACGCGCCGGAATTATTTATTTACTAGTTGTAAACTTATATAATGTAAAAAGCACGGAAACACGCATCCAAAGGAAATTCGCCCGACATGCGGACCACCGCGCCAGAATTTTTAGCTTTAGTATTGACCACTAGATAACTAATCAGAGTAAGTTAAATAATAATAGAGATTACCTGGCTAAGTTAACTCTAGCTCTTTGTCCACCAGACAAGGAGACTCCTCTCTCACGATCAGAGTTTTTCACCATAAGGAAGCTGCTCAAATCAGTAGTAAGAGCACACACTCTAACAACTTGCCTGTATCTATCTTTATCATAAGGTAATCCAAATAGAATATTCTGTCTTACTGAACCAACAAATAGCCAAGGTTCTTGACTTGAGTATGTGATGCTTCCGTTTATAGACAAACTACCCCTAGATATTGGCAATTCTTTCAGTAGAACATGCAGTAAAGAACTCTGAAAAAATAATATAAATAACATAAATCTAGCTCAAGGAATACCCAGTTTTATAAACATATAAGAGATGAAAACCATTTTAATGGACCCCACGAAGTTGCTACTTTATGGTACGAAAATAAAGGACTGAGGCTTGACGTTCTCGAGGCATACGAAATTCTCAAAGATATTAAGAATGGTACCTCCATTAATGTAAAAGAAGAAGGTTTGAAGGCTATAGCACTGAGATATTGGCTTCAAGAGAGGGGAGTACGCCCTAACTGTATAGGTATCCCTCGTTTGTCAGTGCGCTATAAAGATTGGAAAGAGATCGTTACAAACGATTGTTCTTAGCACTCCCAGAGAATGGTACGTGTTTCTGTCTTCTCACCGATTTATGCATTTTACTTTTGTTATTGTTTTGTATTTTTCTTTTAGCTTTATGATAGACTTTTTGTATTTTTAATTTTTAGTTATTTTATTTAAGTTAGTTGTATTTTCTTGGCTTTTTATAGACTGATGATGGCCAGATGCGGCAGAAAGTTAACTCTTTAATAAAGCTATTAACATACTTTTTAGTGGAGAGACTATTTATTTATCTATTCTGAAAAAATACTAAAAAAGCAGTACTAACTAAGCAGTATTAATTTAAAATAATTAAAATTTCATAAATTTTATAACAATAAGATAAAAATAAATAATACCTTGCCAGCGCCAACAGGGCCTATAACAGCTGTTAGTTTTCCAGGTATCACTTTAAGACTAACATCAGTCAAAGTATTATCTGATTGTTCGTCAAGCCATTTAGCAGTTACATTCTCGAGAAATATGCCTGGTTTGGAGACATCATTTGGTAAAACACCGTTAACATCTCCATCTACTTTCTTTGGCAAATCTTCCTTGACCGTTTCTTTTTCCAAATCAGTCTTTATTACATTTAGAGCAGCTGGATTAGTTGTTTCATCGTAAAGTAGAAAAGCCTAAAAAATGTAGCAATATTACAGAGTCATGCCTCAACGTTAAACTCATTAAGTACTAAATAAAAATCACACAAAAATATTTCAGAGTTTTCAGAAAAATGAGATTTAATGCATCAATTTTCCACTCATAGTAAATTTGACATTTGTGTCAAATTTTTGTTGTTTCGATGACTCAGCAAAATTGGTTATTGTAGTCTAAAAATATTATCCTCTGGGAAACACAACTAGACCTTATGCCTGATTTTTATGCAAAGTTTTAATGTAGCGGAAGTTATGTGTGACACAGACACGTATACACTGAGACATCAGGATTAAAACCACTCACAATGTCATAAAAGTGGATATAATAGATATGATGAAAGCTTGGATTCAGATGTTTAGAGTCAACTCAATACTCTTTCTTTATATAACATGAAAAGTAAAAAATACTATCAGGCAAATCTTAATTAAATTTTCCTAGTGATAGTATTTGATATATTGTTTGAAAGTTTCAACCTCTTCCTGCAGATTAGTCCAGCATGCACGTATTTCTTACAGAAAAAATGGGACTAAAGGGTATAGGTTTAAACATAGAGGATCATGCTTATTGAAAATTTTGAGCATCGTGCCAAATACTTTCACTAGAAAAGGTTAAATAGAATTTGACCAAGCGCCATTTTCCAAGGGGTTTCAGGATAGAAATCGGGGGTGTCCTCCATTGAAATCTTAGATCAGCATGACAACTATCTAAATTGGATCGAAGATTAAAAATATCAGACTAGTATTTGTATTGTATTTTGTATTTGTTTTATTTGTTTTCTAATAATACGCTAATGTTGTCAGGTAAATAAAATACAGTCTGCCATGGCAATTAGTTCAATAGAAGAGACCCATTTCTAATACCTGATCTGCTTGTATCACTGCAACTATTACAACTTTATCTTAAACATGATTGCCGAAACTTTTCTAATTAATACTTACTTTGATCCTTTTAATAGATATAAGGCACTCTGCAACCATAGCTATACCCTGAGGGAAGAACACAGTCATTGTTTGCCTAAGTGTGTTGTAGAAACAAGTTACGACAAACATCTGAAACAAAGTAACAACTCTATAATAGACTAATACATCTTATAGAACAACATACCTTGACACGAAGAAAACTCGACTTACCTTGATTTCACATCATAAGGTATTGAAATATATGATAGTACAAGAGCCATGCCTGAAAAATGTGACTCATTTTGTACTACTTCAAACCATTTTTTTTTCTGAAAATATACCTTAAATTATAAAGGAAAACCATAGTCTGCCTAACCATAGTGGAGCCCTTCATACAAATGTGCTTGCTCAAAATATTAGAAAATCGCACAAATTACAGTTTTTTGCAATAAGTGGTTCCCTTAAGGTTGTGTGTAAAACACAAAAACAACATTTAAAGCTTATAAAATTGTCTATAAAACAAGTGTTTTTTTGTCAAAATCAGATAACAACAACCAAAGTTATAACGTTTTTTAAATTACCAAAAAAAATGCACAAAAAGCCAATATTTTTTTAGAGAAACTTTGCACAAATTAACCTTTTTTTTGGTGTTTTTGAAAGAGCCATAACTTTGGTTGTGATCATCTAATTATGATGATTAAACATTCGTTTTACAAAAATGTTTATCACCTTTAAAAATGTTCTCTTTATGTTTTGCACACATCCACTTATTTCAAAATAACTGAAAATAGTGCAATTTTCTAAAATTTTGAGCATGTTCAATTATGTGAAGGGCTCCACTCTGGATAGGCAGAAAGCTTAGTTATTATAATATATTAAACAATAAAGGACTTTTGTATAATTAACCTGTTTTTATTTATATATTTTTTTAAGTCCACAAAAAGAAACTTTTTAATTCTAAACGTTGTGTTAAGTAATTATTTGATTAATGATCTGAGTAATAGTTAATTGATATTATTCATTAATTATTACGATTCATTATTTCGGACAAAAAAAGGTTAGTTCTGTAGCCAGTTAACAGAAATGTTAGTTTGTAATTTGATATTTTCGCCATGCCAACTATGAGAATGCACCACTGTCATCTTATTTCAAACAAACTTCTGGCACAAAACTGATTAATTTAAAGATTTATTTTAAATAACAATAACCAATTTCAAGTTGTAATTAAAATGGTAATAAAAACGAGATGATTTCATAATATTAACTTAGCACTGTGGGAAGAATGTTATGATAAGGAGAGTTAGTTTTAGACCCAGCACTGAGTTCACTCCCACCTTCTGTCTGACGCTCTTGCATACCTTCTGACATTCAATACCTATTATATTCTTTGGTATTATCAAGGAGTATATAGGTAGAGGAGCAATGCATAGTCAAAATACGGGGAATGAAAATGTGTAGTACACGCAAGCACCCAGAGATGGCTACAGGGTAGAAAGTTAGTGATACCCCCTGTGCAACAGATCGCGCTACTTAAGTCCTACTCCTTTTAACCTTCTAAACAGAGATAGTGATGATCTACTATCTCACTTTATCAGTCCCCATTACATAGCCCTACCTACCTGCTGTACCTCATAATATTAATTTCTATTTGAATACCATCATATTACTATTAACATCGCATTGACTCCAGAATATAGGTCCACGATAAATACAAAATTCAATACTTATTGCACAAAATCGTACTAAGTATAAACAATGGGCAATTCAATAAGTATTCCTGTTTTAACTAAGGTTTTATTATTAATTTAAATTAATAAATATAAAAAATATTAAAAAACTGGTTCGGGGTACCTTTAAACCTTCCTTATACATGGCTTCGCTACGCTTCATCTCCATATTTCGAACTCGCTACACTATCCAGAATATAAAGTCGTTAAAATTTATATTGCAACGTTTTCGGCCACTTCACTTGTCCTCAGATAGTAAATACATCCGTTTATTCCTAGTGGTCACCCAACCAGGTTCTGACCACGCTCGATGTTGTTTAATTTTATTATCCAACAAAAATCATATACTTCGATGGATATACTTCGTATTAAAATGAAACTTAGTGTACTTATTTATTACGAAATAATATACACTTGTACCCAATTTCAATTCAATTGGTTTATTTTCTAATGTTTTACAAAATATTAAAAGACGCATACAAGCAATCGAAAAATTGATTTAATCAGACAATCCTAAGCATAGATAAACAATAGAAACATAGATGGTTCACTCCCGAGTGTAGTAGGAACAATCAATTGACAAGTTAGTGTTTATGATTTAAGTTGGGGGCCTCATCACTAGAGTCTTGAAGAGCGCTAGTAGTAAAAATATTTTTGCTCTATTCTCTACTAGATTGTGCTGTAGTATTTTTTAAATACAAACAGATGCCAATCGTTTAGTAAAATAAAATAAAAGTAAACAAAGATCTATGGTATGCTGTAGTATTCGCGATGTATTTTTGTTTTTCAAAACTTGGGGCTCATCACGCGAAGCAGCACCATCGTTTTTTAAAAAATAAAATAATTCATTTTTAGTGTTTTAGACTATACATTTAAATTTGCTATTTGAATAAAATCTGGTTGGCGCAAACGGATAAGTAAAGGAAACAACAAAAATGGGTTCAAATCCAGGGGGGACGAGAATGGGTGAAGTAAGAGTGAGAAATTATTTTTTTTTTTCACTATTTACCAATTATATGAAATTCTTATTAGGGTCATTCCAATGCAGAATCAGCCAATTTTGTGCGGTCAAAATTTAAAAGTGAATGATACTTTATCTATTTATTGTCTTTGCTTATTCTAAAGGAAATGGTCGAATTTTCTCAATATCTTAATCTGTTTCCTGACAGTGCTTGTTTGTTTCTTGAAAAATGTCATTTTTTTCAATTTTTTGATAAATTTTAAAATAATTGTAACTTGTTTATAGTTGTGAGATAATTGAATGAAAAACGTGTTGTAACCAGGAAAGACTATATTTTTAACTAATACCTGGTTTTTGTTTTGGGTGTGAAGCGTTCAAAGCTTATTTTAACCTAAAAATGCATGAAAATAGGCAAATTTTGGCCAATTTTTATGGGAAAAAAATATATGAAATAGTAATAACACAATCTTGATATTTTTACAGTGATGACCCCAAAGAGTGCCCTTAACATAAATATTATTAGGTTTTTAATATTTACAGCCCTTCATGATTTTAAGTGTGCCGGAAGTAGTATGTATTCAATTTTGCCTATTTTGACAAGCTATAACTTGATGGGGCAACTTTAAAAATCTGATATTTTTACATTAAAACACTGCATACTAGTGCTCAATGCTCAAAAAGTTTCAAGGATGTGATATCTCTTATTTTAGAGAAATTGGTATTTATATATACATACTTTTATATGTATAATCATATACTAGGGAGATTTATCACTATTTATTGATGTGGTGGTTTAATGATGTGGGTATTCTAACACCGATATCCCTTCATGCATTTTGTTCCAACTCCATTAAAGGGATATCATTTATTTATGTTGGCCAAAATTTGCCTATTTTTATGCATTTTTAGGTTAAAATAAGCTTTGCACGCTTCACACCCAAAACAAAACGGTATTAGTTAAAAATATAGTCTTTCCTGGTTACACAGCTGTTTTTTCATTCAATTATTCTCAACTAATAAACAAGTTACAATTATTTTAAAATTTATCAAAAAATTGAAAAAAATGACATTTTTCAAGAAACAAACAAGCACTGTCAGGAAACGGATTAAGAGATTGAGAAAATTCGACCATTTCCTTTTAGAATAAGCAAAAGACAATAAATAGATAAAGTATATTCACTTTTAATTTTGACCGCACAAATTGGCTGATTCTGCATGGAATGACCCTATAGAGCTTTCTTGGGATCACTCATCCATAGACTCCTCATCATTCTAGCGCTGAAAAGCGGATGGAAAGACTTGATTACCCTTAACAGCTCGTTGTTTTTAGTTGAATAAAAATAAATAAATAAAATGTCAGAAATAAAAATATGTGACAGTTTCACGCTGTCACCACTAGACTGTACTACTTGGAGCCTCCATCAACTATTTTTTTTTAATCTTTGAGTGAGCCATCTATGTTAATATCGTTTATCTATGATCCTAAGTGACGGAAACGGTATTTTTATTTAAAAACAAAATCATGAATATATTTTGTTTATAATGCTGTTAGTTTAATATTATAGCATACTATTAATAATAAAGCATTAATAAAATCTTAATCAGTAAAATCAAATTTGTGAGAAAGCCTCTCAGGCCCGCGAAGCGGGCCTGTGTGGAGAGGCTGTGAAAATTCGTTAGGTACATGGCAAAATGCCATGTAACAAGAACAATAATGAAACAACACATCATACAAAACAACAACAATATGGCGCGACCACAGGGGGGCCCGGGCCGCGAGGGCGAGGCGCAAAGCGCGAGGCCGCTGTGACGTTCGATTTTAACCATCTTAATGTTTCGAACTGTCACATGATTTGACTGTAAACAACTTAGTCAATGAACCATTTAATGTTCATGGAAAGATGCTGACTTGTCCTATTTATTAAATTAAAATGTTAACTATGCTAGAACTAAATATATTGAAAGAGAGGGTATATGTGAGATGGAGGGAGAAGACTCAGGGGGAAGCAAAAGTTAGAGAGAGGGGACCTCAGAGTGTTTCAGGACATTGGTACTAAAATGAGTACAGGTAATTTCTTTATTGATTATATTCTAGGGTATCCACCTTAAGTAGGTACCAATATTCTATTCTCAAAATGCTTAACCAATATGTCTGTTTATTCTTATTTTAATAATTAATTTAAATGTCTTGAACTTACTTATTTATCTTTTTAATGATCTATGCCTAATCCTTTAGACGTTTAAGGTTGATTTATGGTAAGATCAAATGAATATGTGAGAAGCCATGAGTATGCCAAAACTCATGAAGTGGCCTCATATAAATTGGTGGAGCAGCCTGGTCATCCCGGCCCCCGTAATTTTTCTTAGAGAAAAAACAACTTGTATTTTTCTAGAACAAATTGTAATTTTTCTGAGAAAATATATTTTCTTGATGGAAAATGATTACAGACATTTTATTGGTGGTAAATAAAATGAATTTTATTATTCGTAATTTGTAGAAGTTGAATGTAAAAATAAAAATAAGTTAAATTGGTAAAGTTCAAATTATAATATCTTTTTTCCATTTTTACAAAAATATATTAATTTCTTAAATTTTATTGATAAATAATTATGATAATAATAATAATAATGATACGAATAATGATAATTAAATTGAAGTTTTTATTTTAATGAATGATTTTTAATTGTGCGATTTAAAGTTTGATAATGATTTTTAAAGTTTAATATCTTATTTTAAATTAAATTCGGGTTTGTTTAATTTTTCATGACTAGCAAAAGATTTTAAAATTCAAAAATAATAATTACATTTAATGTTACCTAAATTAAAATTATTTAAAAACAAATAAAATAAAATTAGTACTAGTAATTAAAATCGCATGAAGATGAAGACATCGCTGGACAGAATCGCAAAAGAAACTAGGAAGAAAACCAACGATTCACGTAAGTGTTGGAAAGTTTATCTTATTATATTTTATTGATTTTATGGTGAGTTATATCTTTATTGTGGTACATTATTTTAATGAGCTCTTAGTAAATTTTACTTATTATTATTTAAATTTTGTTCTTAATACTTATATTTATAATTGTATAATGTGGAAATACGTGATATCTGCAACTGTGAGACAGACGACGAATGCGTTGAGGTAGATGCTTTTCCTATTCCACCCTTTACTGATCAATTAAAAAGATCTTGGATTAGTAAACACAAAAAAGATCGCTTGCAAATTTACTTACAAAAATATAATTTGAATATTGAGGGTAATGCAAACGAAATCCGTGATCGAACTTCAAGATTTGTTTCGAATACTTTGACGAAGGATGACTATGATATAAAACCTGAGCCAAGTAATATATCTGGCCAGTTAAATACAGACCCATTACCTGGTGTACCATCACCATTACGTTTGTGGCATCAATCTTTAGGACAATATACTAGCACATCTGCAACCTCGTCTATCACAAAACCAACAATTTCATGTTCCACTCAAACTACAATTTCTAATACTAATGAAATAAATATAAATGATGAGTTAATAACAATATCCACACAAACGGCGGATAACTCTAATGTAACTAAAAAACATGGTGTATTGATATCAACATACACGCAAACAAGAAATAATTTTTATAATTCAAATATAACAAATATTCCTGATGATAGTGTAAGTGATTTTTTCCAAGACTTTTTACATACATTTTTAAACGATTTGGTAATAAATTCCACTCAGACTGACAGTAATTCTAACATACTTACAAACATGCCGCAACCAGCACTAAAAGCTAAGCGACCTTTTTATGACCCTGGAAAATTTACAGGAGAGGCAATTGACTGGGATAGTTTTCTCATTAAATATAATCGTGCTGCCCATATAAATAATTGGGACAATGATGCAAAATTACAGTTTTTACCAGTGTATTTAGATGGCCCAGCATTACGTTCATATGCTGAACTTGAGCGAACAAGTACCTCAGGTGATACCCCGCTGACATGGGAAGTGTTAAAACAGCAATTTGCACAGCAATTCGCTGGTGCTAGTAATATTTTAATGTTGCGTTTGCAACTAAAGTCTAAGCAACAACGGTTAAATCAACCCGTGAGAAGTTATGTCAGTGAGGTAGTAGAGCTTTGCCGACAAATCAAGCCTGATATGTCAGACGAAGAGATCATTGAAAACATATTTAAAGGTTTAGATCAACAGGTGTATGACAGAATCTCATATTATGATAACAAAACATTAGACGATCTTAACGCGAATATTGAACGGTATTTGACTGATATTTTAGTGCGACAAAGTAGACTACCAAACGTTTATGATTGTACACAAAATGTGTCACCAATCACATCAGCAAAAACTAATGTAGCTGATGAGTTGGATCAAATAAAAACACAATTAGCAGCGTTAACTTTAACGAATAACAAAACTGCTAAAGGACCAACAACGATCGAAGACAACCCGAGGCGTTACAATAATTCAAACAGGGGCAATTTTAACAATAATAAAAATTATAATCGGAATAGCAATCACGGCTACTATCAAAGATATAATCCAAATTATAACCGCAACGTGCAAAATAGCAGATTTGCACCGCAGCGATATTCCTATAATAAATCCATTAATGGATATAGCAACCGATACGGTGCTAGACAGCCAACCGCGGTTAGTAGACCAAGACTGAATAATTATTCGAACTCGTATAGGTTAAATAATACTCAACCTACCTATCGTTCAACCTATTACAATAGCAATACACGTTCGAATCGTAATACAAGCAATAATAATGCAAATAATAATAATATACGGAATACGACAAACACTAATCAGAAGGTGGCTCAAATACAAATAGCATGCCAACTTTGTGGCAGCCCAACACATGTAGCAGCTCTATGCCCGCAGTTGCAAAATTTGCACAACCTAAATAACGAGTATAAACCTAAAAAGTCGAAACAAAAAAACGTATAGGCGCGGGAGTATTTAAAAGTTCTAATAATCAGAGGACAACTCAGAAAAGTACCCCCGCAATATTAAATTTATCACACGAAATAAAAGTTTTACGCAAAACTATAGCTGATATCAAAAATATAAATACAATAAGTAACACGAATGAAGACTTGAAACAGCAAATAGCCCTTTTACACGAATTAATTAGTGGCTTAAAGACACAACTAGAATCAACAACAGTACAACGAAGAAGTACAAACTTACCTACTGTTTTTGGTTTATCACAAAATTTAGGCTCACCGATAGCCTTGAATATAAAAGTAAAGTATAAGGATAAATTTATATTAACCCTATTAGATAGTGGGAGCAATTTAAATGGTGTGGACTCAACTCTTGTTGATCCTAAGGATATAAATCCAAATTTGACTCTAAAAGTAGTTTCAGCAAATCAATCAAGTGTTGAGATTTTAGGCGCTACTTTGATTACTTTTACCATAAATGAGGTTGAATTTACAACACCGGCATATGTAATGAAAAACTTATGTGTTCCACTACTCTTGGGTAATGCTTTCCACATTAAACACAAAGTGAAACATTCCTTTGACACCAAAGATGTAACTATAGATACAGGCCAAGCCCTAATTAGGGTTCCTATGGAAGAGTCATGGACATCGGCCATTGAAAATCACCATGACTATCTAGTCCAAGAATTAAATAAATACAGTGATATTTCAAGTAGGGTTATTGACAGTTCATCTCAAGACCCATATCCTAGAACTCAAATAAAGAAATTTAATCATAAACAATCGATAAGAAATCCTAAGAATAACCAAAAGAGCAAATTAAACAAACATTCAAAACATAATGATGAACTTAATACTACCAATATAAATTTGTTGCAATCCGCATGCGCAATAACAGTACAACCTCACGAATTTGAGTCAATTAAAATAAAAACTGATAATATCAACTTTGACTATAACCAAATTTATGACATAGAGACAGATATAAATTTATTGAATAAAAAAGGGATTGTATGTACAAAACTTAATCTCGACACGCGTACAATTACGTTGTATAATGGTTCAAGAACTCGACAACGTTTACTGCCAAGTTCCACATTAGGAAGACTGGTAACACAGCCAAACAAGAATTTGATGGCTTCACTTAAAAGTGATAGTAACTTGCCACAACTTTCAAAAAAGAGATATCCAAAAAATAAGCTCTCTTATGAACCACTGTACGATAACGCAGGAAGACGTATAGATATAAACACCGAATTAAGTAGAGAACAATATGATCAGGTGTACACGTTGTTATCTGAATTTATTCACTTATTTGCCAAAGACGCAAATGACTTTTCACCAGCAAATTTACCCCCGTGCGAGATAAAATTAAAACCGGATGTCCCAGATACAATTTTTCAAAGCCCATACCGTTTAGGAAATGCCGAACAGAAAGAGTTAGACAGACAAATAGATTTGATGCTAAAACAAGGGATAATTGTCCCCCGCGAAGGCAATCAATATACTAGTCCTGTTTACCTAGTACCGAAAAAAGTAGAAGATACAACGATTTCTACAGCAGATTCCCCAACGGCAGAAGCAAGTGTTAGACCACTAAGACTAGTCACAAATTACAAAAAAATTAATAAATATATAGTACCATTTAAATTTCCTCTCCCACGTGTAGATACACTCCTCGACTGTCTAGCTGGTCAGGAATATATGTCGACTATGGACATAAATCAAGCTTTTTTCCAACAGCCTATACACCCAAATTCCCAGCATATCACGGGATTTGTGACCAAAAACGGTGTTTACAACTATTCAGTACTCCCTTTTGGTCTGGTAAATAGCCCTAGTGAATTTCAAAGGGCCCTTTCGAGGCTATTCTCGCCCATCTTATATCACAAGGTTATCATATATATAGATGACATAATAACGATAGCAAAGACGTTTACGGGCCAACTACAAAACCTACGCGAAGTGCTGTTACGTCTGCACACCGCGAATCTAAAAATTAAAACTTCAAAGTGTCATTTTTTTAAAACAAAAATATCAATCTTAGGTCATATAGTCTCAAAAGAGGGTGTGAGTCCGAATCCAGAAAAAATTGCTTGTGTCAAGAATTTCCAACGACCTACAACACCAAAACAAGTAAAAATCTTCATTGGCCTAATATCATACTATAGGAAGTTCATATCTAACATTAATCAATATACAAATCCACTGATTGAACTGACAAAGTCAGACACTAAATTTACATGGACTGACGAACATGAGAAATGCTTTCAAACGTTAAAAGAAAAACTAATTAATCCACCTATATTAAGTCATTATTATGACGATCGTGAGACTCAGCTAACAACTGATAGTAGTAGAGAAGGGATTGGGGGAGTACTAGAGCAAAAAGACCCCATAACGAATAAGTTTCATCCCATAGCATATGTCTCCAGAAAACTGACAGACGTAGAAAAAAGATACACAGTTAGTGAGATTGAAATGTTAGGCATAGCTTATGCTGTAAATTTTTTCCGTCCATACCTTGTGGGCAAAAGATTCACTATTTATAACGATCACGCGAGTTTGCAACATATAAACAACGTAAAAAACTCAAACTCTAGGTTATCTAGGTTAGCTCTAAAACTGATTGAATATAATTTTGTCATAAAACACAAAAAAGGGGTAAATCTTCGGTATACGGTGCACCCTGTTATCAATACTATATGTCGATATATTTTTAGTTACGCACGTAAACGAGAACTGAGCACTTAAAAGATAAGCAGCGTCGTTAATTATTAATTATAATTAAAACATTAAAAAAAAACCATACAACAATAAATGAAAACATTGACAACAAAAATATAATAAAAACCTGAATAACAACACAAAAATACGCGTAACAATAAAATTAGATGTGGTGTATAATCGAATATTCTTATGAAAAGTTAAAACATTATAAAAACATTAAACAAATATGGAAATAGTTATAAACCATTTTACAACAAATAAAAAAACACAAACAACAAATTAAAAAAATAATAAAATATGTTCATAAAAGTAAAAGAAAAGGCATATATCGATTATTCCTACGTCATATCTCTAAACTAAAAATATATCGATATATAGTATTGATAACAAGGTGCACCGTATACCGAAGTTCAGCCCAAAAAAGGTGCTAAAAATACATTAGCGGATGCTTTGTCACGCAATCCTGACACCCTAACAACATCTGATTTTGAAGATCAGAATGAAATTGATTTGTCCATTTTTCCTATTAAAATAGCTAACTTACCGCTTTTGCAAAAGCAAGATGAATTTTTAGGAAAGATATATGCAGCCTTACAGGATCCAGAACAGACTTCAAAAACAGTGAGTAGAAAATCAAGACTTTATTTCATAGATCAGAACGATATTATTAAATATAAACATTACAGCCCATATGAAAAAAGAGATGTCATAGCAGTACCGGAATGTTTAAAAGGCGATATATTAGAAGCATATCATTCTAATGCCCTAGGTGGGGCACATTTAGGTATTTTTAAGACTAAGAAAGTGCAACTGCACTATTTTTGGCCAGGTATGGCAGCTGACATAAAACAATACGTACTCACGTGCGACACTTGTCAGAGAATGAAGTCAGACCACACAGGAGCTAAAGGTAAGTTAAAACCTATAAAAGTGGTACAAGGTCAACCACCTTTCCATCACGTATGTATAGACTATGTGGGTCCTATGACAAAGTCCAAAACCCATAAGTACATAATTATAGCAACAGACTACACAACTAGGTTTGTGGTTGCTAAACCAGTCAGGGATAATGATTCAAAAACCACGGCTAAATTTATTTTGGAAAATATTGTTTATGCATATGGCACCCCAGCGATAATATCTACGGATCGCGGGAGCAGCTTCACAGCAAAACTAGTACAAGATCTATGTAAAGGTGTAGGTATAACAAACAAAACGTCAACAGCATATCACCCTCAGTGCAATGGCCTAACTGAACGTTTTAATAGTACGTTGTGGAACCTTTTACGTCCGTACGTTAATGAGAACCAAAATAATTGGTCCACCCTGGTATCCCAAGTCGTTTTTACTTACAACACAAGTATACAACAAAGTACAGGTTTTAGTCCATTTTACCTTCTTCATGGTTATCACGCGAAAATGCCAATTGACACAGCAATTCTTCCAGATGATGTAGATACAAATATATTGGATGAAATCAAATCTCTAGAGAAGGTAAGACAAAAAGTTCCAGACATATTGAACAAGGCTCAACAAACACAGAAAGACAGGTACGATGCAGCACATAAACCCGTCTCGTATAAGGTAGGAGACTATGTTTTGCTCAAAATACCTGCTATAAAACGAGGTCTTTCAAGCAAATTGAGTCCAAATTTAAAAGGACCATTTGAAATAACAAAAAAAATTAATGATCTAAATTACGAAGTACTCTACGAAAAGGCTGGTAAACTGACAAAAGACGTATTCCATGTGGATAAATTAAAATTATATAAATTTAGAACTCGAACTTTCCAAAACAGTACTAAATAATTTTGTTAAAAATATAAATCAATTTGCATTATTATATTCATCATATATAATTCAAAATTTTTAATTAAAATAAAAAAAAATTATATTCAATAAAAAAAATTTAAAATTTAATTAATAATAAAATTTATATTAAAATTTATATTCATCATCATATAAAATAAAGGTAAATTTTGTTTCTTTGTACACAAAAAAAAGTGTATACAACTATTTTATATGTTTATCTTTATTATTATATTGTCATATAATATAGCTTATGTTTCGTTAATAAGTCCTGCACGTGACCACTGGCATGAAAACAAAAGAATTTTCACTAGTAGGCATAGACAGGGCGCGAGATCAGTAAGTATATAAAAAGGTTAATTCAACAATGTGGTCAGATAAGCGAAATTCTGATAAGTCAAAACCTTATCGATTTCCATGACTACAAAAGGCTAAGGACAAAACAGGTTAAAAAAACACCTGAGACTCCATTACAGCTACTGCAAAGAATTCTATGGGAGAATGGAAATTCACCATTCACCAACAGGTACTATTTCTTATATAAGTATAGCACCAAATTACTGGTTGAAAGCTTATACTGCTGAAACCGGGCTAAGGATACAAAAGGTATTTATAACAATATTACTGATTGATCCTTAACACTTTAAACATTATAGAATTCTTCGAAACACGAATATAAGACCTTTTTTCAAGGCACCAATTTATGTAGATTTAGGGGAGAATGATGGTTACTCCAAAAGGTTAGGTTACCTCTCCTTTATTAGAGAGCTTCAAAAAAAAAAGACTCTAATCCATCAAATAATATTTTCATTTATAAAAATTACGATAATAATTGTTCTAAACAAATTTATGCTTTGTCGTCTCATCTTGTAACAAAGATTTAAGTTTATTTTTTATATGTTTTGTTAATTTTCTTTAATTTCTGAGCGACATGATTATTCTTCATTATAGTAACATTATCTACTAACTTTACTACTAATAAGTGGAAAACTTTAAAATTAATAATATAACAATAACAATAAATAACACAATATAATAATACACCACAAGTAATACACATAACACATAGGTAAAAAACATTTATACGCTAAATCGTAAAAAGAAATTCTTTAAGACTTGTTGAGTACCAACCGACATGGTTCTTTGAGAGTGGTGCGCAAACTTTCATCCCATGGTCAATAGCTTTCAAAAATAAGCAACAATCAAGCTTTGAACTGAAAGATAAGACAAGTCTGGAGATACTACACATCGATAAATTTTCAAAAATAATTAAATATAATAATAATAATGAATAAATAATAATATGTAAAAATGTTTAATAATTAATAATTAATAATAAATAAAATTAATAAATAATGGCCTATTAATCAACTAGTAACTTATTAACAAAGATTTTCGTTGAATAGAACAATCCTTTAGAAAACCTAAAATAACAATGTCAGCATATTTATCAATGTATTTTTACATGCCTATCTTCAACATATTGAGAACAAATTGTTTTAATCATAACGTTACTTTGATTTACATAAATCAAATGTATTACAGCGTTACTTAAAAAAAAAAAAAAAATTCTGGCCTCAGGCTATTCTATCTAGATTATATTTGTTATGTATGATTGCATAAAACACATAAAATGACGTCTTTTATGGAGTTTGAATGAGTTCGGCGCGAATAGATGTGTATACAATAATAACCTCATTTATTTATAACAATAACTAGATCATGATTTATTTACTATAGACACACACATATTCATCTAAATAACAATATAAAACGTTTAAAATAAAATAAGTAATAAGTATAATAATAATAAGAAATTATAAGATAAATATGATGATTGTAGGCATAAATACAAAGGCAAAAGAAATTTAACCCATTCAAATTTGGCTAATAGCAATAACTAATACAAATATAGTATAAATAATTATAGTAATGTATTTGCTTATTAATTGAGTCTTGCCTTTAACATTAAACCCAATTTTGGGAAATATACAATAAAAACGAATGAACCATAAATAACGTTTATAACTGAACTAATTCAGTTTTATTTTCAGAGAAAGTGGGAGAAATGAAACAAATTTTGTTCTGAAGTTAATTTCCAGACCACTAATAACTCACATCATAAAAGCAATTGACTCTATCATATTCAGGATCGAGGACAATCTCACGGTGGAAGAACCAACCAACAAACAACCACCACTTCGCTTATTCTGGTTAATATAGATAAAAGGCGTACACAAAAATTGACATCAAAATTATTGGCCATACACTTGGACAACAAAAGAAGATCAGATCAACTTGACCGACATCGTTTAAACAAATAAAAAATATATACATTTTCAAGAGTAACATACAAAGTCTGAACACAAATTTGGTATTTATGTGCCAACAATGAAGTAGTTAATTACTTTTGAAGTACTGTAAATACCAAGTTGACGACTAAGAGCTTAGTTGTAAACAAATTTGAAAAACTATAATCAAAGTTGTATCCTACCTAGTAATCAATTAAAGATTACTATAAATTAAAGAAATTTAACAATGAATAATGTAAACAAATATTACTATGAATACTAGCATGTGTTATATTTCATTATAATTTAAAACTGATTAAGTTGGTATAAGCATTAAGATAAGACAAGAACTCGGCAGGCAGATTAAAAACCATATATTATCTGTAGCAAGACAAGGCGAGGGCTCTTATCTTAAATTAATATAATGTCTCTTATTATATAAAACAAAATGGTCGTCAAGCCTTATCTAAACTTAAAATAACTTTCAAAGTTTAACTGGAATAAAAACCCATTTATTGAAAAATATTTTATTTAAAGAATATTCATATTACAAATTTATTTGTAAAATTTATTTTTTAAACAATATTAAAACTAAATAACTAACTTATTAAAGCAGAAATCATGCTTGGAAATCAATAACCATAAAATAAAGACCAATGACCTAATCTACTTTACAATAAATGTACGCATTGTAAAGGAAATGACGATAAAATATTGTTATTAATAAATGCACAAATGGCAGAAAACCGTTAGACGATATCCGGCGAATAATGTACCTTTCAGCAAAAAAAAAAAAATAAATAAAAATTTTTTATACACAGCTATTCTCATGAAACAACAATTTCCATGTAACACCTGAACTAAGCAAAAATATGAATACCACAATGTGAAAATGATACGTACTACAATTATAGTGACATTGTATTACTTATACGAATTTATCAATTAAACTAAAATAAATTTTATCGTTGTCTAAATATGAATTTAAATGGAGAATAGAAATATTAACTAATTAATTAATTATTAATTAATCAATTGATATATATTAAATTTTAATAGTAAATGAAGAAAAAAGTTATCATTATTAAATATTAAATAAATTAAATATTTAAAATATTAAATAATGTTAAATAAATTGATATTAATATTTGCATTCAACAATTGTCTTATTCATTAAAGATTTGATTAATATTTAATAAAATAAATAAATATAGATAAATAAATAAAAAAAATAATAACAAATAATATAATATAATAAATAAATAATACATTTAATATTTTATGAGTTATATAGATTTGAAATTTGTTTGTTAGAAGATCTTTTAAGTGATATACAAAGCTAAATAAAAGTATATTCATATAAAGATGATATAAAAGTATGTTCATATACTTATGAAATTCAGAATATATATAAAAAGGAAACTGATGATTTCCACTTAATAGATAAAACACACGAATATCGTGGTAAGAATTTGAATGGAATGAATGCATTAGATCTTTTATCACATAAATTAATAGAGCTCAAAGAGACTCATTTTGTTTAACTTACGAATTATACTTAAAATAAATAAGATACTAAATTTACACATAATGTATACGAAATTAATAAGTTCTTATATTAAAATATTAAAACACCAAGGGGTGTAAATAACATGAAAGAAGATTGGATTAAAGTTACTGATCATACAAAAAAAGTAGCTAAAGTAAGCTATATCACATCGAGATGATGTTGAAACAAAGATAATTATATATTATAATACTTATTATATATTATAATACAGGCCTAGTCTAGCCATGTTACGTCAATGACAAACTTGAAATTTAAACCCATTAGAAATTGGAAGTAAAATAAAAAAAAACATTTCTTTTAATAAACTATTAAATTAAATATTTTTCTTTTGACTAAAATTAGCATTTGCTAAGGAAATACCAACAACTTGGTAAATTTTACAAATGAATATGATAAACGTGAAACAATTCTCCAATATTAAACTCTGCAAAAGGCAGATGAACTGTATATATTATAGAAAACGATAAATAATTGTAAAAATAAGTCAATAAGTGTAAACACACATATACCTTGATAAAGGAATCAAATCCATGAACAATATTAAATATAGGTCATGAGGATAAAAGAACAATTTAAGTTTTCCCAGACCACCTATGTAATATTTTGTTGAAACAAACGAACATGTATCATAAAAAAAAAATTTCAGAAAGCAAAATATAAATTAAGATTTGATATAGATGTAAGTATTTAAAGCTAAGTAATGAATTATTGTAAATTTGATTATAAAGGCAAAATTCCAAAACTGGAAACAGCCTACACGAGCTTACTTCTTTTCTAGTAGTTGACGAAATAAGTTAAAATTTTAAAAATATAATTAAATAAGTTAAGTTTTATTAAAACAGGATTGCTGAAAATAATACGTCAGTAAATCCTAACATGTAAATATCTGTATAATGCTTAATAGTTAATTATATACCCCAACAAAGTTGTAGGGAATAAAACAACATGATACTCGATTGGACGATACTTACACATTGTGTGGAATATACCACAGCTGTAAGTTTTAAATCACTTTTAAAAGATTCCAAATACACTATAATGGATGCGAATCAGTTGCCACAATGTGACTGTTATCATGATGTAATGACAATGCATTTTTATTTCCAAACTTGGAATAAGCAACAATGTTCATATTTTGCATCAGATCATGCAACAATGATCAAACTTTATTTATCAAGTTTTCAACAATTAATAAATGTTTAATAACATTTACAAAACAAATGATGATTTACTTAAAATTTTTAAATAATTGAGAAAGGCTTATAATTTTTTTTTTATAATAAAAGTTTTACTAACAGTCTAATCTTAACCGAAAACCATTTGAATAAATATTTAGTAAAATAAATAAGTAAATATAGTTATATAGTCAGTATATTAAATAAATAAATATGGCTAAAGAATATAAAATAAATTAAACGAACAATTGAATGTTCAATACAGTTAATGTATCAAATTGCTCAAACAAGGTTATTTCGAACCATTAAACTTATGTCCCTTCTATTAAATGATATAATTAAGAAAGATTAAATATAAGAATGATGAGAAAATCATTTAAGACATGTGAAGATCACATATATTCTAAATATTGAGTTATATAAAATAAATAATAATTGCATATAAAAATTTAAAAAATTTTAATTTTATATTATAATTTTTGTTTAATTTTTTTAAAAAATTGGGTGAATAATGAAGTTATAATAATTTTAAAAGAATATTCAATGTTAAGAAAGATTAAGGTTAACATTTAGCTATTATTATGTTTTGGGAATTTTTTTTTTCTTCTTTATGAATCACTTCATTAATACATAAAATCAAATAAAAATAATTACTTTTAGTTTCAATTGAGGCCTCATTCAATTTTTAAGAATAATTAGAATTTAATTTTAAATTCTTCATTTTTATTGTTTAGTTTGATTCATTAATTAAAATAATTTTAAACAATTTTCTTATTCATTTTAAATATAATAAGAATTCATTACAGCCAATCAATGGTTCGATTTTGGAAATATTTGATGATTAGAATAGAGAATAATATATAGTAACATGAGTAAATAATTATTAGTGATAAATCACAATAAAAATAAAAGTTCATGACAACGTAAAAAGGTATTTTTAATTAAATCTAAACTTAAAATATTTTTCACTTCAAATATAGCCAAAAATTATGGCATTGTTTACAACTATTATCTAGTTGTCTATATGAATATAAAGGAATTTAGACAGTCTCTTACTATACAATCTCAAATCAGAAATTTTGAACATTGTTTCTCTCTAGCTAGGCGAGGGGGAAGGTCTGAGACCAGTATAGAGAAAGAATCAACTCGAGTGTGTAGTCGACCTGCTCTCTGGGCCTGGCGATCAGCTCCATCCGAGTCTGGGCAGAGAAGAAACAATGTTCAAAATCAAAAGCCAGTATCAATTTTACTTTCTTTATATACTTGGTTTACTTTCGTTATATACTTTAAACGAATCTCACGCGTCATGTGATTTCTCATGAAGAATTGTAAAGCTTATTAATAATTTTTGTATTTCTTATAAATTGCTCTCATGTAAATGTATTTTTTATGTAAATTTCAAACAGTAAATACTAAATTAAGATGAAATTTCTTTAAAAAATAGGGATATGGATAATTGGTACCTACAAAACAATTCTTAGTAGCATTCAGATACTACTTATAAGAGTGTCTGCTGGCCTCACTGAAAGTCGCCTACTAATTGGTTTAAATTCAACTAATTAGGGGTTGACCACCTGAGGACAATTGGGGCAGACCTAATTTATGACACTCTTGAGTCCAAATATTTCTCTCAAAGCTATACCTCAAGAGCTCTCATACTCTTCTCACTTATCTTCGACTTCTCTCTCTATGATAAGAAAGAAAATAATAATCACTAATTAAATTAGAATATTATGAATATTAATCAATAATCTAAAGATATTTGACCACATCATTTAAGATGGGTCTATAAGTCAGGATCTTCCAACGGCTTTATTCAGCCTTATGAACTAAACGAAAATAAATCATATCAAGAAGACCTTAAGTCTTGCTTAGTGTACATATGCTAGCACGTATAGGACCTCTGGCACGGTATAGCACCTGTAAGCCCTTACATGCTATCATTTTGAATTCAAATAACACCATAATATAATGACGAACAGATTTTTGAGCCAAGAGAGCTCTCACCATTTTTCCCAGTGAGGAATGTGAATCACTTATCACTTTCCATCAGTAAATAACACTAAGCTATCATTATATATCTCATTAGACTAAAGCTTACTCCACTACATAAAACAACCACCTTTATCGTAAGCTTTCGTCTTCCCGACCTAGGGGGATATGTGACGTTCGATTTTAACCAATCTTAATGTTTCGAACTGTCACATGATTTGACTGTAAACAACTTAGTCAATGACCATTTAATGTTCATGGAAGATGCTGACTTGTCCTATTTATTAAATTAAAATGTTAACTATGCTAGAACTAAAAATATATTGAAAGAGAGGGTATATGTGAGATGGGAGAAGACTCAGGGGGAAGCAAAAGTTAGAGAGAGGGGACCTCAGAGTGTTTCAGGACATGGTACTAAAATGAGTACAGGTAATTCTTTATTGATTATATTCTAGGTATCCACCTTAAGTAGGTACCAATATTCTATTCTCAAAATGCTTAACCAATATGTCTGTTTATTCTTATTTAATAATTAATTAAATGTCTTGAACTTACTTATTTATCTTTTTAATGATCTATGCCTAATCCTTTAGACGTTTAAGGTATGATTTATGGTAAGATCATAATGAATTTTGTTTTTGATTTTCTGAGAATCTCGTTAGTTTAGAAATGTCAAATTTAGTCGTCTTGTTGAAGTTGAGAGGTTTACATGCAGATTAGCACTCCTCCTGCTAATCTGATTTCGGAATGATTGAGAATTATAGGATTTTGTTTTCAGTACATTTCATAAACATTATTTTAGTTATTTTTTTTAAAAAAGTTACAGTTAATTTTTATTTTTTATTTGAATGATTTTTACTATTTGCCCTGAGTTCAATTTTAGAACACACAGCTATAACTTCGCATATATTTACTACTAATTTCGTTATAAAACAAACTGAAAATCGTCACTTATATGCGAAAATGTTCTGTATGTACTAACATAACTTAATGGCAAATCGATCGAACGTTAGGATTTTGGATATGATGTGGTCAACTACACAAACATATTATCCAAATAATATAGCTTTCAGATTTATAGCCACAGAATACAAGCCTGGCAATTTTATCTTAAGACAAGATACTAATTTCAAGTATAACAGAAATTTCAACCGGCCGTTGTCCGACATATATGAAGAGTTCAAAAAGGAAACAACTACTCATAAATGTTCTTCCATTTTCTTTTAATATCAATTGGAAAAAAGTCGCCAAGGGATGAAAAAAATCTCCAAAAAACTCCCAAAGCTGTCAGATGTTTTATTATAGTTTTACAATGGTTTCCCTATAAAAAGGTTTTTTATATTAGAAGAAAATGGAAGAGGAAGCATTTATAGAGCAGTTTGTCTTCTTTCTTTTTGATCATTACATTATTTGTCGGGGCAATGTCCGTTTCAAAGATACAGTTGAAATTCTGGTATCTTGTCTTAAGATAAATTTGCCAGGCTAGGCTATAATATCTGAACCTGGATAATAATCTTAATTTGTAATATCTTGTTGTGTAGTTGACTTCATTAAATCCAAAATCATATCGTTTTGATTGACTTGCCGTTAAGTTATGTTAGTACATACAGAACATTTTCGCCTAGAAGTGACGATTTTTAGTTTGTTTACGTTGTAAAAAAATAAAATTATGGTTAATTTTGAACTAAGCCTTTGTTAATGGTTTCAATAAGACATACACCAATAAAAAATTATTTTTAGACAATTTTCTTAGCTTTAAACTTTACCTAAAAGATTTTTATAGTTTTTATTCATACAAAAATATTAACAAAAAATTAAACGGGACACTTTTTGGTCGACTATGATCGCACCGGTTGATGCAAAATTAGGTATTTTTTTGGGGTATCCCAACATGTCACAACCAGATTCCCAAATAAATTGTTATTATTTTAAAATTCGCAAAAACCTGACTATTTAATTTATTAGTAAATATAGAGTTATAACTAAAAATATCCGTATTTTAATTATGATGTCTAAATATGATTTGTAAATATAGAGATTATGAACAAAAATAATTTTACTATTCAAAATTGTTGACAATATACGATTATGTAATATAGAGATTGTAAAAAATAGAATTTACTATTCAAAATTGTGATACAACTTAATACGATGTAAATATAGAGATTGTTTAAAAATATATTTACTATTTCAAAAATTGTGATACAACTTTACGTTGAAATATTAGAGTTTTAAAAAAATACAATTTCAAAAATGTGATACATACGATAGTAATAAGATTGTTAAAAAATAGACGATTAGTAAATATGAGATTGTTAAAATATATAATTTTACTATTCAAAAATTTGTGATACAACCTATACGATTAGTAATATAGAGATTGTTAAAAATATATTTTATTATCAAAAATTGTGATACACTATACGATTGTAAATATAGAGATTTGTAAAAAATATAATTTACTATTTCAAAAATTGTGATACAACTTAATACGATCTCGTAAATATAGAGATTGTTAACCAAATCAATTTACTATTCAAAATTGTGATACAATATAGTTTGTTAAATATAGAGATTGTTTAACCAAAAATAATGTGTTTATTTAGGAATTGTGCGGAAAAACCTAATGTTATTTTTATTGAGGTTGTCTACCAAAACATATTTAATATGTAATTAATTTCACATATTCTTTTGATGATAATATCAACCTTGAAATTAACTTCTTAAAATAACGTTTTATAGTTTGTAATATAATATTTTAATATATCGTTAATCATAATTGTGCTTTATTTGACTTAGGGGTCGTGGTGGATGTTGACTAGAAATTTGCGTTGCCTTATTTTATTAAAGTAAGGGTTACTATGTTAGAAGGTACACAAACTTGAATTGTAAATATTTTGGCGAAGGGACAAAACGGTAGGAAATGTAAAATACTCTGCCCTTTTTCTATATATCGTCTATCTCACTGTAATACTAAGGTAATGATTTGAGAGTTCAAGAAATTTCACAGGTACTGTACCTTACAATGTTTAAAATCAGGGTACTGCCAGGACTTAGGTAAGGGGGTGTCTCAATTCCTAATCTGCGTTGTCCCTCTTCCTATTATACTCTTTGGTATTATCATCGAATGTGAAATCTAGAGGGATCAATACTTTGATACTAGTTAATGAGATGCCACTGATAGCACTCGGAAAAGAAGAAAAAACATAGTAATGAGGGTATAATGTTGCTATGTTTTTTTGAATTCCCCAAACTGCTTTGTCTCTATTTGACTTAGAGACTTAGAACTTATTTTTTTCTTCTAAACAAAATATTGTGGCCATAGTTTGAGGAATAAAAGTAATTTTTTAGTGATAAAAATACGACTGTGTGACGTCACAAGGTAAACATTATGTAGTAAAAACATGATAAGATAATGATACAAAGACAATTTAAAAAATAAACACCCATTATAATCAAAAATACAAAGTTCGTACTTATTGTCAAATTGATTATTTCACTTAGAGGCAGTAAACACTTAAAAAAAAACTTTTTCATTGATGTAGTTGCAATGTTTCATGTAGTTGCAATAACTACATGAAACAAATGTTATTGACAATAATGATAACAATGATAATATATGGCTTTGATATGACCGTTGCAAGAAGCTACCCAGTGATAGTACTTGCAGGAAATAAATAAATAAAATCACAAAGTATCAAATCATGTTACTTTTCTTTGGTAGTACCTAAAATTTTATGTAATCCCAAATATTTATTTTAATTAAGGCTATTAACTCCTTAATATACAAATATAAGCCTACTCACTTAAAATTATTAAAATCAAATCAAACCATGCAAAGTTATTTAGGTTTACCTTCTGAGCGGTTATATCATCATTTCCAAATAATATATAGGCAAGTATACTAAGAAATATAGAAGTTCTTGTATGAAACATAATAAAAGACAGCATTATTCCTCTGCAGTAAGATGATTTTGCTATTACATTCACTTCTTTCCTGTAAAGTTTAACAAAAATAGTATACAAAATTTTATAATTCCACAAAACATTTTCAAAGAAAATTTGCTCAAATTTAAAATTTTTAAAAATTGTGATTGTTAATTTTACTTTTCTTCATTTATACTAATGGTATAGAAAAAGTTTGTGTTCGAAAAAAATCCGAAACGGGGATGACCCCAGATATGCATGTAACCATGTATAAAACCATGTATAAAACTAACATATGTCCAAAGTTTCATCTCATTATCAACATTAATTCAAATTTTATCAGATGACTTGTGTATGTTTTTTAAAACATTGTACAAATTTAGAAAATAATCTAACTGTGTTGAAACTTGGCACAAGTTTAAACCTTACGTAAATAATAAGTAGACTTGTTTAAGTAGTAAGTAGTTTTGTTTCAATTCGGGAAGTATATCAATGATTTTTGTTGAATCATAAAAGTTAAGCAGCATTGAGCGTGGTCAGTACCTAGATGGGTGGCCACAGATTAACGGATGCATTTACTATCTGAGGACGAACAAAGCAAGTCCAAAGACATGATGCAGTATAAATTTAATGAATTGTATATTCTGAAGACAAACAAAACGAGTCTGAATTAGGGATGATGATCGTTGCAAATTCCGAATGATGAGGAAAAGTTCCGAGGTACCCCGTACCCAAATTTTTTATTTGTTATAGTAAAATACACATTAAAATTAAAAAAAAAAAAAAAAAATTAGGAAACATTTCAGGTCTCAGATCTTGTTAATTTTTATTATTTATTTGATTTGATTTACTTATTATTATTTTTGATTATATATTTATTTATTATCTATTTGACGTGTTTTATAAAAAAAATACTAATATTTATACCTTGATTGTTTCATAAAAAATATTATTTTTACGTATTTGATTTATTTAATAAAACTTCTGACAACTAAATATGAGGATGCTTAAATATTTATTTTTTGTTTTAGATTTTACTGTAGACCTCTTAAGTTATTGTTTTTTAGATTGGTGATAAATAGAAACATCTGATAAGCAAACAACACAATATAAAGTAAAAAACAATAAACACATTATGACATCAATCAAACCAATAACATCCAATTTAAATTGATGTTTTTGTTCTTTGAGTTTTTGTTGTATTTCAAACAATAAAGGATTTATTTTATTATTTAATATAACACCCATACTGAAATATTACTTCAAAAACACTTGTTTTATTACTATTATTAGCAATTACTTGTTATCTTCTTTCATTCTCTGTTAAAATACTTTACATTCTTTATACTTGTTGTTTATGAAAAAAATATGTTTATAAAACTGTTTATTATTTGTATTTTTTTATTAATTTTTTTTCTTAACATTCCGTTATTATATTGTAATTGTGGGGCATTGCCTGTTTAAATAAATAAATAAATATTTCATAAAATAAAATCAGTAAAATTAATTAAAATAAGCAACAGAGAAAAAACTAAATGTTCCCCTATTTATCACTCTAATTATTTATTAACATGAAAAGCATGACAGGTTTAAATTAGAAACACAAGGGTCTATTCCATTTAATTTAGCTTGTTAAGGTCCGACCCTCAAAATATTTCCAACAAATAACAACCACTCCGCAGCCCCCTTCCCTCCCTACTTGTACTTGTTGTACTTTATCAGTTCGTCATATTACTGGTTTATACATAAGTGGCATACTGCCAAGGTATAAGCGAATTTTCAAATTTATTAGTCAAAAAAAGTGATTGCTTTATGTCAATCAATGACAATCAATTGATTGACATTATGTCAATCAATGACATGTTATTCTTGACATATATATGTCAATCAATAGACCCGGAACTAATACTGATAATTCAATGGAACTTTTTATATTTGTGAACAATTCATAGAAGTATATGTGTAATAAATTTTAGCCCAATATTAACACTATATGAAGATTTATGATTTTTTTAAATGTTTGTAGGGTAATTTTGTGGGTTAATGACATTACACATTATTTTCATAAACATAAGGGGTTCAGGACATAAACAAACTTGATTTTTGTACCAAGTTTAATTTTGATCCAATAAAGCATTCGAAAGTTATCGTGTCCCATAGAAATGTCTAGGGCACAAAGATCTTGTACATAAATACACACACACACACCCAACAAATATATTATATATATATATATATATATATTATATATATATATATATATATATATATATATATAATTTATATATATTATATATATTATATATATATATATATATATATATATATAATATATATATATATATATATATATATATTATATAATATATATATAAAAAAAACACACAAAAATAAATTGACTTCTATCAAATAAAATTATTGCTTCTTGGAATAGTTTTAATGATTAAATGCTCCAGAGCTGCGGGGGACAGAAAGGGAATAAACTATTACAAATAATAATAAAATTTACCTCCTAGCATTAGAAACCAGATTGGCAAATGGTTTCTCCCAGGTATACATTTTAATAACCTGTATACCTGATATGATTTCATTCATCAACCTAACTCTTTCATCTGTCCGAATAGCTGTTTTTAACCTCAACATAGAAACTTTCTTTCCAAGCCAAGCTAGAAACAAAACATGATTAGTAATAATTGTGAAAAAACCACCAAATTAAAGTCAAAAAGATTCTGTATAAACCAATAAATCCTTCCTTTAAATACAATTTTATTATTGTCAAGTATCCTTTATTTATAAATATGTTTAACACAATTTTTTTCGTTATTTAGTAATAATAGTAATAATTCTTAATTTCGAAAAGAAATAAATAAGAAGCTTAAATATTCAATATTTTTTGAATATTTAAGCTCAACTTGAATTTGAGATCAAACAGAGGCACCTGAGTTACTGGATTGTTTGAAAATTGCATATTGTAGATGCTCATAACACATCTTAATATTCCAGTAAAGTAGCAGAAAAATATGTATCCAGTCTATAATATATTTTTAAGCTGCAGTCAAACATATACATACATATATATGTATATATAAACTGTGATTTATTTTTGTTTTAAGATTTTTAGATAATTTTAAACTTTTTATGCATGTTTTAATGTTTTTAAATAATCTGCGATAGTGTTATGTAAAATTAGTTATTGTTCCAAAGATGGTTACAATGTTGGCTGAATAATTAAAACAAAATAAATTTTGTAACACATAAAATTAAGGTCTACTTTATTCTAGTCATTTAATCTTTAAAGCATGATTTTCTTTATTTCTCATGATACTTTATATCAATATAAATGTGCTAATAGAGATGATTAGCAGATGGTAAATTAACGAGCGAACACCTAAAATCCAATCAAATCTAGGAATTGGTATTGATTACCTTGCAATGGAATAAATAGTAGGAGGGAGAGTAAGCCTACTATAGCTGCAGGTCCAATAAGCTGCCACACAAAGTAGGTTACTATGAACGTCTGTAAGGGACCTATCCAGAGATTATGTAAAAATATGAAAGCTATATCGAATCTATTTACATCATTAGATAGAAGATTAACTAATTGACCTACAGTAGTCTGACCAAGGCTGTTTTACTAAGCTTCAAGGCCTGTAACAAATAAAATTTAAAAAAATAATAACAAGATTGCAAGAGTATGTATTAACCAAGACAGGTATGAATCTGAAATATTCATATCCTATTGAGGATCTAAAACAGGATAAAAAGAGAAAAATTTGTCTTCTGCTTTAATAATACTAAGAACTTGGGATTAGACAATGGACAAAAAAAGGGATATAA
Organism: Microvelia longipes; assembly: GCA_018340805.1. Taxonomy (NCBI): domain Eukaryota; kingdom Metazoa; phylum Arthropoda; class Insecta; order Hemiptera; family Veliidae; genus Microvelia; species Microvelia longipes. The sequence continues at coordinate 28,993,430 of JACMZG010001911.1, read as the reverse complement.
GTGTTTTAGAAATGACACCTACAGGAATAAAAAAAACAAGAGGCCTATAGCCTCTTTGCTGCTCCGTGGCCTCAGCACTTTGCACTTATGCGGCGTCGGTGCTAGGGTCTTTTTGTGGTCACTTAGCAGCCACATAGTGTTGTATAATAATGTTGTGTTTATAATGGACAAATCATACCAAACTAATAATTTAAGAAATCACATATGAGTTCAAACATAACAAATCACATCAATTTATGTTTTTAATAAATATTATTCAAAGGACTGAAGTCTTAATTAATTATTTAATTATCTTAAAATTAGTATTAACTCAAAAATGGAAACATTAAAACTAAACTATTTTTTGTCCCATTCAAGTGAAATAATAGTTGAATAAGTTTATAATTAACATTTAATTTTTTAATGTTTCTTGAGTAATTTCATATGATATCAATGAAAATTGATTTCAGAGCACCACATATGTCACATAAAATCAAATCAAAACCAGGTGGGTTGAAGGAGTTCATCCACTATATAAATGGCAAAATGGAATCACACTTCCAAACCCTTTATAACAGTGTTAATCTTAAGAGTCTTCTTAATATAGTTTTATTTCCTTAGAAATTTGTTTCTAACTCTCAGACAGTACAAATAGCTTATGAAAGACCAAACTAAATGCATAAATGAAAGACTGTCTTCCAGTATTTTTTACTCTGGATGTTTTTGGTTTTGAATAATACTAGTATGGAGGGAGCCTATGACCTTAAACACAATGGAATTCTACTGATAACATGATAGCCAGTTCACTGGTTGTCTTAAGTAGGGGTATCACCTTAACAACTAAACATTATTTTATAAATATGTCATAAATATCCATTATTAAAGGTTCACAAAAGTCAAATATAATAACTGAAAAAACAGCACAGTATTTAATAAAATCAGTCAGATATCAAAGATGTTAACAGAGTACGAGAATCTACATCAAGTTTTAAATAACTACTTTCTACATATTTTTTATTAAAAATATTAAAATACAATTTAAAATGCCTCAAAATCATGCTCCACAATATTTATATAAGTATTTAATGAATAATCTGGCATTAAGTAAAAATATAATTCCCTAACTGGAAGTATTGCCAACTTTTTTGTAAGAAAATTGTATACTTTTAGGGTGGCAACATTACGTAAGACCTCCAGTGAACTGGCTTTGATATTATCAGTTATGCTCCTTCTATGTACTATACTATACAGTTATGTATATTATTATTCTAAGGTTCTTGGTCTCATCCTCACTACTTCAACTAACTGTATATTTACCTTTCTATATATAAGTGAGCAAGCTGCTATCCTAAGTTTCATGCCTATATGCATTATACCCATCATATAAGGATGACCTAGGAGCACACTTAAAGCAGAACATAGTACAACTCCTCCTGCATACATGTAAGCTTCATCTATATTACCTGTACTACCTGTGAAGTAGTCTATTAAACCCCCTAGCAACAGTGGCTGGGCAACTCTAAAACAAAAATATATAGTTACAAGACTTGCTACTACATAATACTTTAAAATATAACAGTGAACAATTTTACATAAATAATTATAAATCTCAGGGTCTTACTTAATTTGTCAAGCAATAAGCTTCAATCTCTCATGAAGTGCTTTATATTTCTAAGATTATTTATCAGGTAATTCATTATCAAAGTTTGTATAAATGAACATTATTTAGAGTTAATGATACTTAATATCTAACATCAATTTTACCTTTGTTCTTTTAAATTAAAAGTTATTTAAAATAAACCCATTATCTCACAATAAACACAATAATTTTCCCAGAAAATTACATAGGAATATGGCTAGAAGATAAATAATAACTTTTAGTTAGTAATATTAACTTTTCAGTTTAACTTTCCATATTTTCAAAAATGACTTTCCATGGAAAATTGTAAATAAGGTGCTATCATTTTGTATCTCATCAAGTTGGTTCTCTTAAATTCTAAACTAAAAGTGAGCCTATTCAAGAGAACCTACATTCTTTTGGTTCTCAGCCGAGCAATGTCTTTAAGAAACAAGGCAAACATGGTTTAATGACATTTTTGTTTTTATATTCTTTCTCACACATGTATAGAAAATAATTGAAAAAAATAACTAGATACCTACCTAATAATAATTTCAGATATAAAAATAACAATTGCGTAGGCTAAAATTTGACAACCAAATACTTTGGCTATGACTTTAGTAAAGCTAGGTTCTTTATTCTTACTCTTACATCTCTCAACTTCCTTATTCCAGGCACTGCAAAATAAAAATCTATCATTAACACTATTTAAAGAGTCCAAAACAGATGTGGCAAAATATTAAATTGAAATTATTATGTTTTTATAATCATTAAATACTAAATAAATAAATAAATAATCTTTTTTTATTGTTAAGGCATTTTCATGTATACAATAGTCAAAAGCTTTAATTAAATCCATTTTTGTCTCAATGTTTTTTTTTGTTTAGCTCAAATACAGTGACAACAACGATATCACAGTCAAACTAAAACTACAAGAGTGATATTACAAAAAATAAATAAAAAGTCCCCAGGAAATTAATAAGAAAAGTTGTCCGAAATAAAATAACAAAAATTACAATCTTAGGGGAAAACCATTGTATTTAACATTTGACAGCTTTATGACTCTTTTTTGACAATTTTTTTAATCATTCCCAGGGGACTTTTTTATTGGTATTAGAATAAAATGGAAGAGGAAACATTTATAGAGCAGTTTGTCATTTTCCTTTTTGATCTCTTCATTATTTGTTGGGACAATGGTCGTTTCAAAGATACAGTTGTAATTCTGTTTTCCGGTCTAAAAAAAATGTTAGGCTAGTGCTCGACGGCTATGATAAACTGAAAGCTATACTTTTAGATAATAACTTGTTCTGTGGTTGACTGCATCATACCCAAAAATCATAAACTTTGATCGATTTGCCGTTGACTTATGGTAGTACATACAGAACAAGTTCGTGCTAAAGTGACCATTTTTTCAGTTTACTTTGTAAAAAAAATGAAATTATGGTTAATTTTTAACTTGAAATCGTTTTTTACTGATTTGAAATAGAGGGTACACCAATATAAACTTTTTTAGACAATTTACTAAGCTTCAAACTTTATTTAAAAGAATTTTTTGATATTTTGTATTCGTACCAAGATATAAACCAAAACATGGAAAACAGGACACGATTTGGTCCACTACTATCACACCTGACAAGTGTATCCATGATTTTTATTGGACATAAAAGTTAAGCAGCATCGAGCGTGATAATGGATGAGCATATCGAATCCAATGTGTTGAGTAAAAGTTCCGTGGTACCCTGTACCCGATTTTTTTAATATAAAATCACAGAACATACTTTAATTTGATCCATTATATTTCCACAACCTTTGCTAAAAAAATGAAATAAAACAGAGTCTCTCCACTAATATATATATTTGACATAGCCAGCTTTCAATCTTACAGACATCATCCAGTGCCTAACCAAACAAAAGTAAAAAATATAATAACAAAAAATACTCTATAAATTAAAAATAAATATCTTTTCTATATAAAATAAATACTATTCTTTTTTATAAAAAAGAAAATACAATATATAGAATGAATTAAAAAATAGGGAAGCAAAATAAAATATAGATCAAATAAAAACAATAAAGTAAACGAAATATAATTAAAATAATAAAACTATAAATGTATAAAAGTAAAAATAACTACGGCGAGCAGCGAAGAAAAGAGTTAGGAGACAGCGGTTACAGTTTTGTCTAAAGGTTTGTAGCTGACTGACGGACCGAGTAGCCGCCGCCAACGCGCTTTGTATACGTTCTCGCCACTTTCGCCCCTCTTATTAAGTGCCTTATCACCATTTTCTTTTACGTTCTTTAAAATCTCACATTTTCCAAAAAGTTCATAAGTATTTCCTTTCTGTGTCATGTGGAGGAAAGCAGCCTCATGTGAAAGTTAACATGCCTTCCTCATGTAGTGTGCTGGTAGAACTTACTGTTTGTTCGCCGAAAGTGCTCTTTTAGTCTCGTAAAGTAAGCTCTACCAGTACATGACACAGAAAGGAATACTATGAACTTTTTGGAAAATGTGAGATTTTAAAGAACGTAAAAGAAATGGTGATAAGGCACTTAATAAGAGGGGCGAAAGTGGCGAGATACGCTAATAAAGCGCGTTGGCGGCGGCTACTCGGTTCCCGTCAGTCAGCTAACAAACCTTTAGACAAAACTGTAACGCTGTCTCCTAACTCTTCTTCGCTGCTCGCCGGTAGTTATTTTCTTTTATACATTTAATGTTTTATTTTAATTTATTTCGTTTACTTTATTTGTTTTTATTTGATCTATATTTTATTTTGCTTCCCTATTTTATTTAATTCATCTCATTATATTGTATTCTTTTTATTTTAATAAAAAGAATAGATATATTTTTTATAGAAAAGATATATTTTATATTATATAGAGTATTTTTTGTAATATATTTTTTACTTTGTTGGTTAGGCACTGATGATGATCTGTTAAGATTGAAAGCTGGCTATGTCAAATATATATATTAGTGGAGAGACTCTGTTTTATTTCATTACTTGAAACTCCACAACTCATTTTTCCTTATTTGCTAAAAAAAGTTACCTTGTTTTTTGAAAGTAGCCTTTGCAAAGAGTTGACCAAGGGACTGAAAATAAGTTATAGTATATATGTATGTTCAACTCATCATATCAATGTTTGGTCCAATATTATTCTAAATGTGAAATCATTAACTTATATAGGGTAGTCAAGTGATAGTTCATTTTAATTTTCTTATTAGGAATCTGCTCAACAATTTTACAATGTATTTTCCACATATGTGATACGTTTTTGGCACCTTTAATAAAATAAGGAAAACTTTCATGCACATTTCAAATAAGTTAAAAATAAAAATTAAAGTGGTAATAAATCAAGTTTTATTATCACTTATTTTGAACAAACGGTTAAACCACTTGTTATCAAAGTATTATGTCAGATTGATAACAGGGAATGTAATATTTTTAATATTGCAACATCGTTAAAACAAAAAGCTTAAAAAGATTGCAATTAAGAAATTATTAAAAATTCCTTATTTAATGTTATTAATATTTACTCTTAATTATTAATTAATTAATTACGTTCTTAAATAAATTTAATTATTTTATAATTTTCCTCATTTAAATCGTAAGTAGATAGAAAAAGTAATGTCTGATTTGAAAATTCGAAACTGATATTTCAACTAAATTAATAAACTGCGTAGGCTTCCGCGGTTGTTGTCATGAATATTTAGGTCTTCCGGTGGTGACCGTGTCAATGTAGATGAAGAATCTGACGTTTCGCTTCCACTGTGGGAGGCATCTTCAAGGATGTAGGACATCATGGATAGAAACACAATGCTCTACAAAACTGAACTGAAGATGGAGACGCAGCAGGCTAGGTCTCTGACCTCTTCGACACGAAGATTATAGCCATGAGAAGGGATAATAGGGTTTGACGGTCCAGTATGACGTAATCCATTAGAAGGTCGCGTAGGGGAGTCCTGTCTGGTTGATGAACTGGCTTATTTCCGCTTATTTCTTCACTACGTGTTTCAGATAATTCCCTTAGCCTATCTCAGCCCTCAACTACGTCACGCAGCACCCAGACACCGATTACGTCATCCCACGGAAATCCCCCATTAGCCAGTTCATCAACCAGACAGAACACCCCTACGCGACCTTCAAGTGGATTACGTCATACTGGACCGTCGAACCCTATTATCCTTCTCATGCTATAATCTTCGTCCTCGAAGACAAGGTCAGAGACAGGTATAAATAGGGCCTGCAGCGTCTCCATCTTCAGTTCAGTTTTTGTAGAGCATTGTTTTTATCCATGATGTCCTACATCCTTGAAGATGCCTCCCACAGTGGATGCAAAACGTCGGATTCCTTCATCTACATTGACGGTCACCACCGGAAGACCTAAATCTTCAACTAAATTAACCATTTTCGGAGTTTTTTCTCTCCCTCAATCCACCTTTTTAAATGCCCTACTCCATCTCCCTTTATACTTGAGGAAGTATAATCAAGCAACCTGAATTTTATAACTACCGTTGAGTATACTAAATATAATAACCAAACATTATATGAAAATATAAAGAGCGGCATAGTGAAAATTTATAACGTAAATTTAAGGACGGATACAGGGGAAATTTTAATGAAAATTTAAGGAGGGGGTCAATCCATTTCAAGTGATCCAAAGACGTTGCTCGAAAAAAATAAAAATTGATAATTTTTTTTTCTGTGTTAGTCCTACCCATAGGTAGTCCAAAATGCCTAGTATTAATTTTTTCTACAGCTTCCTTCATTTTCAAAAATCACTCTTTAGTTCCCGAGACACCTAAATTTTGAGTTTTTTCGCCAATTTTTTAGGCTTAATATTTCGGCTTTGGCTTAACCTAGCTTAATAAAACAGGTCTCGTCTGAAAGTGTCCTCTTTGGGCTTTATATAGGACCAATATTTTTTGTTCTACTGCTGCTAATCTACTCGTGAGTTTGCATAATAAATTTGACCACAAAGACTGAAAATACACTTTTTCATTATTTTTTTTAACAAGGAAGATGATATTGAAAAAAATTAAAATAATTTTTTGGTTACTAAGGTGACCATAAGTAACAAGAAAAAAAATATTTTAATGTTCCAAATTTTACCTTTTGGAGTCAATGAATTATTGAAAGTTAAGGTTTTCATGATTTTGGCGTTTTTCAGGGCGATTTATCGTCCAATGGGACTGGGGCGATTTTTTCAAATTGGGCTTAAAATGACCTCTATACATTGCAGTTTTACGCCCAATATGTAACATTTTGTTTATTTTGGTTTTAAGGTATTTTACAGCGTTTTTAAAATCAGCAGTTTTTCAGTTTACCGATTTCACAAAAATATACTGATTTATATTGAAAATAGGGTCTATCCTGGGGTTTCTTTGCTAACAGAACGTAGTTAAAGATATATATTAATTTTTTATAGAAATAAATTTGACATCACCACCCAAAGTGACCAAAAAGTCAAAAAACACTGTTCGATTACCATAAAACCCAAAATATGACCAGTAAACCACATATTTCAAGTGTGGAGTCGATTTTGATGTTTTTGGGCCTGCGAGTTGAAAGAGAGTGGTCCGGAGTCGATACGACTACTCAAAGCCAGAGTACCTGGGTTCAAAATCTTTTTTACTTACAAACTTACTTAAAGTAAAAAACGATAAAAATTTTTTGTCCCCACCAGGATTCGAACCCAGGTACTCTGGCTTTGAGTGGTCGTATCGACTCCGGACCACTCTCTTTCAACTCGTAGGCCCAAAAAACATAAAAATCGACTTCATACTTGAAATATGTGGTTTACTGGTCATATTTTGAGTTTTATGGTAATCGAACAGCGTTTTTTCGACTTTTTGGTCACTTTGGGTGGTGATGTCAAATTTATTTCTATAAAAAATTAATATATACCTTTAACTACGTTCTGTTAGCAAAGAAACCCCAGGATAGACCCTATTTTTAATATAAATCAGTATATTTTTGTGAAATCGGTAAACTGAAAAACTGCTGATTTTAAAAACGCTGTAAAATACCTTAAAACCAAAATAAACAAAATGTTACATATTGGGCGTAAAACTGCAATGTATAGAGGTCATTTTAAGCCCAATTTGAAAAAAATCGCCCCAGTCCCATTGGACGATAAATCGCCCTGAAAAACGCCAAAATCATGAAAACCTTAACTTTCAATAATTCATTGACTCCAAAAGGTAAAATTTGGAACATTAAAATATTTTTTTTCTTGTTCCTTATGGTCACCTTAGTAACCAAAAATTATTTTAATTTTTTTTAATATCATCTTCCTTGTTAAAAAAAATAATGAAAAAGTGTATTTTCAGTCTTTATGGTCAAATTTATTATGCAAACTCACGAGTAGATTAGCAGCAGTAGAACAAAAAATATTGGTTCCTATATAAAGCCCAAAGAGGACACTTTCAAACGAGACCTGTTTCATTAAGCTAGGTTAAGCCAAAGCCAAAATATTAAGCCTAAAAAATTGGCGAAAAAACTCAAAATTTAGGTGTCTCGGGAACTAAAAAGTGATTTTTGAAAATGATGGAGGCTGTAGAAATAATTAATACTAGGCGTTTTGGACTACCTATGGGTAGGACTAACACAGAAAAAAAAAATTATCAATTTTTATTTTTTTCGAGCAACATCTCTGGATCACTTGAAATGGATTGACCCGAGGGCTATAGTGAAAATTCATAATGAACATTTAAGGAGGCTTATAATGAAAGTTTTTTAATGAACATTTAAGGAGGCTTATAAGAAAATTATAATGAACATTTAAGGAGGCTCATAATAAACATTTAAGGAGGGCTATAGTAAAAAATTAAGGGATTTAAGGAAGCGTAGAATAGTCAGTATTAACAAGATTTGATGAAAAATAAAATCTTTCTTGTTTAGACTACACTTGGCATTTCTCCACCCTTGGACGAAGTCTATGTTTTACTAATTCTAATTTATACTGTAGGTATAAATATTGGCAAAAAATCCTACCGGGATGTCAACTGAATTATTCGTTTCAGATGTTTCAAAGCCTCCTAAGTAGTTTTCACAAAGGTTATAGGTTTAGTTGTGCTATCTGGAAAATATTTTTTATAACGTCTTTAACTTGCATTAATGACAGCAAAAATTTATAAAATATGGAAAAATGTAAAACACCATTTGTAAAGAATATGTAATTCTTAAAACAAATTTACTACTATTGTTATTATTATTATTATTATTATTATCAAATAAAATTTTAATAATTTTAATTTAAATATTCAACTTGATTATTTTTGTTAACTATTTCATTAGCATAAATACTGCAAGTCATTTATAAAACTAAGTAAGCTAAGACATCATGGATAGAAACACAATGCTCTACAAAACTGAACTGTACAATTCAGTTTTGTAGAGCATTGTGTTTCTATCCAGGATGTCCTACATCCCTGAAGATGCCTCCCACAGTGGAAGCGAAACGTCCGATTCTTCATGTACATTGACGCGGTCACCACTGGAAGACCTAAATCTTCATGACAATAACCGCGGAAGCCTATGCAGTTTATTAGGTAAGCTAAATCATAGCTTATTTTCTTTGAAATTTTGATGGACTCGCTTCGCTTGTCTTCAGAATATCCAATTTGCTAAATTTAACCAGAAAAAAGGATTTTGGACTCGCTTTCCTTTTCTAAATTATAGTATTAAATTGCTTTCCTTTTCTAAATTATAGTATTAAATTAGTTTCTAATGATAGTAATAAAATTAGTTGTAATTCCAGCGGTCATTAATCCAGGCACTGACCTTGCTCAATGCTGCTTTACTTTTATAATCCAATAAAAACCATAGATATACTCGCTGTATTGAAATAAAACTTAGTATAAATATTTATTATGTAAAGGGGTTTTTACTAAATTTCAGCTAAATTGGATTATTTCCTGATTTGCAGCATTTTTTTAAAAAAAAAAACATATACAAGCCATTTGCTTGAAAATCTTAAGATTCATTGTTTGAATCCAGACCGGGAAACTTTGTTTTTATCGTTTTACCATACCGGAGCATTACTTAATAATTTTATCAACACATTCATGCATTTTTATGATATTTGCTACTGTTTTAGTGTGTTTTGATAATGTTGCAATGTCTAAACTAGAAAAAACATACAATTTTTACTTAAATACGGCAGAAATGAAAATGGCGTCACTACTTTTCTAACCTTATCTTTAGCGTATTTTAGGTAAACAACGTAGTAACTAGATCAGCCATTACAATTATAATAGGGAAGTAAAGACAAATCACACCTTCAAACTGTATTTAACATTTATTAATTCAAAATTAAACCAAAAAAAGACAATCAAATAGTTTCTTTTGTTTCTTTATATTATTTGTTTTAATGAAGACATTAGTCCTTTTATCTAAATTTATTGAAAATAAATTGTTGAAGAGCTTTCACCCAGGGATCCCGAGCTTCTTCAGTTCTTAAACATTAAAACATTCAAAATTTTATTATTTTCTAACTTTTTCATTTTTTGTCATTTTTAAGAACTGAAGATGGAGAGGCAGCAGGCCCTATTTATACCTGTCTCTGACCTTGTCTTCGAGGACGAAGATTATAGCCATGAGAAGGGATAATAGGGTTTGACGGTCCAGTATGACGTAATCCATTAGAAGGTCGCGTAGGGGAGTCCTGTCTGGTTGATGAACTGGCTTATTTCCGCTTATTTCTTCACTACGTGTTTCAGATAATTCCCTTAGCCTATCTCAGCCCTCAACTACGTCACGCAGCACCCAGACACCGATTACGTCATCCCACGGAAATCCCCCATTAGCCAGTTCATCAACCAGACAGAACACCCCTACGCGACCTTCAAGTGGATTACGTCATACTGGACCGTCGAACCCTATTATCCCTTCTCATGGCTATAATCTTCGTCCTCGAAGACAAGGTCAGAGACAGGTATAAATAGGGCCTGCAGCGTCTCCATCTTCAGTTCAGTTTTGTAGAGCATTGTGTTTTTATCCATGATGTCCTACATCCTTGAAGATGCCTCCCACAGTGGAAGCAAAACGTCGGATTCTTCATCTACATTGACGTGGTCACCACCGGAAGACCTAAATCTTCAACTAAATTAACCATTTCGGGAGTTTTTCTCTCCCTCAATCCACCTTTTTAAATGCCCTACTCCATCTCCTTTATACTTGAGGAAGTATAATCAAGCAACCTGAATTTTATAACTACCCGTTGAGTATACTAAATATAATAACCAAACATTATATGAAAATATAAAGAGCGGCATAGTGAAAATTTATAACGTAAATTTAAGGACGGATACAGGGGAAATTTTAATGAAAATTTAAGGAGGGCTATAGTGAAAATTCATAATGAACATTTAAGGAGGCTTATAATGAAAGTTTTTTAATGAACATTTAAGGAGGCTTATAAGAAAATCTATAATGAACATTTAAGGAGGCTCATAATAAACATTTAAGGAGGGCTAATTTTTTTGTCATTTTTTGTCATTTTTAAGAACTGAAGAAGCTAAGGATCCCTGGGCGAAAGCTCTTCAACAATTTATTTTCAATAAATTTAGATAAAAGGACTAATGTCTTCATTAATTTAATCGATATTCCAATTTGTAATAGTCCAAAAAGCTTTTAAGTTATTATTTGTTTTGGTCAAAAATAATTATGTTTGACAGTGTTGTAGTTATTCTTTGACTTAAAACTTTTGTGTTTTTAACAACCAAAAAAAGAAAAATACGTAAAAGATAAAATTAAAAGAATATAATGTTGATATTTGTACTTGATAAATTTGTTCATTGCTCGGGAAGTATTCTGGATACAAATCAGTGTTGTCTTTAAATTAAAAGTAAAATTTAAGTTGGCATTCGTGTTAGTTTAATTAGAAGCAAGCCAATCTGTATTTTTTCATTTATCTATAATTCTTTTTTATTTATTTTTTCTCATTTGCTGTTGGGCAAATAACAATTTTGTGGTTTTTATGAGTATTCAGTGTTATTGTTGCGAGTGTCTAGTTAAAGATTTTAAATAATGCAAAAGCTTGTATATTTAAATAAAATAAAAGTTCATTTGTTAAAATTATCTCCCTTTTTTAAAGGAAAACTCTTGTATGTACCACGGGAGAAAACAGTCATTACACCCCTCTTTAATTTCCTCCATAGGCTACACCTTGGGAGTAAACTAGTTGGTTCCCTCGGCTCCGTCTTAGGAACCATCCCTATAAACCTATCGGCTACGCCTCTGGGTTTAAACATAATTGTGTCTAGGCTTACGCCTCAGGACCCAACAAAAACCAGGGCGTAATGACTCTGTTTCTACCCTTGGTACGTAAATAATTATTACATACTTGGTGATAAAACATCAAAAAAGTGTGCATACCCACCTAAGATCGAACTTGTAACCTGAAGAGGTTACTAACTATTGCCATGGCATCTCAAGTCAGTTTCTTTACTCCCAGTAAATTCAGGTCAGGAGTTAAGTGTCACTTTTCTTCTTCTAAAAGAGGGGGAAAAGTACACCTTATCTCTCTTCTGGAGTTGGAAAAATATTTGGATTAAGATTTTTTTAAAGAATTTATACATATTTTAATATCTCACCTTTCAAACTTATCTCCTAAATAAGATGATTTATGTTCATCTAAAGGTACAAATAAATCTTCTACTTCTAACTCTCTTTTCCTTCCTCTCCAGAAAACTGGCAGAGTCCAGCTGTGAATATATAAAAACCAAATAATTAAATTAGACACACAGTTAAAATCAAATAAACATGTAATGTAACAATAATAATTACCAACTTATTTTATTGCCTAATAGTAATGAGAGTTCAATTGATTCTAGCCAAAGAGACTAATTATTAGAAGAAGGACATAGGTAAAACAACACAGTGATAAAGGGTCTGGAAGTTTACATTAGGACAGTTTACATTAGGTGCCATAACTGTATTTACTCCTACTAGAGCATCTCTAGAGGGTGACCAGAGACTCTCCACTTCTCTACAACCACTATTGGAAAACATTAGTAATGCACCCAGCAAACGATAGGCAATTTTTAGTGACGTCACATTAAATCATTTTATACAACACAGATAATTAAAGAATATATGTGATAATTAATAAATTATCTATTAATAATTTCAACTCTTGAAAAAATAGTAATTTATTCAATTTTATTTAGCTACTCTTTCCAACTTCATACTAAAATAAAAATTTAAGTCTTAGTCAACTTCACACTATATTTTATCCGCCATTTTGGGAAAACTTAACAAATGAAACGGACTTCAGAGCGCAATTGAAAGAATTTTTAAATGGATCAGGACACGGGTGTTTAGAGCACACCCACTGAGGGGTTATACTATGGTTGTTCTATGACGTCATCCAAGTACCTGTAGGTATTTTTTTTCTTTCTGAAGTTGGACACCTGCTGTTCTATTAAAACAGCTGTTTTTGACATATAAAAAGATATAGCACGGCAATTATAGTTAAAGACATAATCAATACTTTAAAATAAATAAATTGGATCAATCTAATTTATAAAAAATCAAATAATGTTATCAACTAAAAGGAATATAAAGGATTGTAACAAGAATATAAAATAATATCTTAAATAATAAAAATCAATATAATATTATTTAAAAAGTAAAAATATATCAGATAGGAGTTTGAAGACTAAATACTTCTAACAGAATTAATGATTAATAAAGTCTGTTTGAATGTCATGCTATATTGATTTAACATAAATAGGATATTGGGCAAACAAAAGAAAATTTAATCTTTAATAAAAAAGAATCAGGGACAGAGTACCTCGAAACTTCTCAAAACTTAGGACTAATTATAATTTGCCATCCTGAGAAAATGTACATCTATAGAGGTACATTTGAGTTGAATTTCAACTTCACTTTAATCTCAGGTCAACTTTTTAATTTTTAAAACTTTTAAGATGATAGATAAGGTGATTAAATTGGATGTAAACAAACCAAACGAAGTGAGAGGTCATAACCTGACTTTTTAATGAATGGCCTGTGTCGTCATTGCAGGAAATCATTAGTTGTTATGACAGAGATTTTGTGGTATACATTAAGCACGGTTAAGAATGAATAAACACACTTGAGTTTAAAAAATATTTAATTGTCAAACCACAAATAGTACATAAAAAGAAAACTGACCAGTTTCAACTACAAATTACTCATTATCAGAGTACATTTTTAAACTTATTATTATTGTTTTATGTATGTACTCTGACGATGACTAATTTGTATTTGAAACCGGTCAGTTTTCTTTTTATGTACTTATTGTGGTTTGACAATTAAATATTTTTTAAACTCAAATGTGTTTATTTATTCTTAACCATGTCATTGCAGGACTCGGAATAGGTGGGTTACATTGAACATTTCCTGTTTATTCCTGCCTGATGTCACCACCGGAATAAAACTTACCATGACATAAAAATAGGTTTCATTCATAAAAATCCAATTGAATCCCCTTATTAACTCTATTAGCTTGTGATGACCCAGCAAAATGAGATAAGTATGGCAGCACGAGTAGACCCAAAGTTTGATTTTTGTGCTGTTTCTACTCTCTATTAAATTCAGCGGGAGTTATGCGTGACACAGACACACATTAGTAATAATCCTAATTTAGGAATAGCTCAATTTTGTAGTTGATCACCAAAAGTAAATATTCAACTATTTAAATGTAGTAGTACCTAAATATCTGTTCATTTCTATAATTATTTAATAACTTTTTTAATGCTAATTTAAGCAAACTTATCACCAAAATATTATTTTAACAAAAAACTTTTTAAACATTGGCTTCTTGAAACCAATTACTTAAATTCATTTTAAGTCGTTAAATTTTGTTTAGTTAATTTTATTGTTATCCTACAATTTATTTCATTGTCAGAGTTGTTATTTTTCCTTTATATAGCGAGTAAGCCTTCTAATCTTTTAATTTGTTTTTATAATGTTTTTTCCATGTATTTTAACTTGCCTTAATTTTTTTATTTATTTTGTTATTTTTATCTCAATTTTTATGAAACTTTGAGCTGTGATCTTTAATTTAGTTATTTATCTTTGCTTTATTATTATTAAAAATGTATTTCAGTATTTTTTTCTTTATTATATAGGCCCACTTATATTTAGCGAATTATCAAAGAAAAAATGAGCTTATGAGATTGGGGTCATGGAGGAAAGGAGTGGGGGAGAAGGGGAATTTTTTGGAAGGGGGGACTCCCTGATCAAGAATATATATATATGTGTATATATATATATATATATATATATATATATTATATATATAATGTGTGTGTGTGTGTGTGTGTGTGTGTGTGTGTGTGTGTGTGTGTGTGTGTGTTGAGGTTTATATATATTTAAACTGCGTAAGCTTCCGCGGTTATTGTACCATGAAAAATGTCGAATTCTTCATCTACATTGATGCGGTTACCACCGGAAGACCTAAATCTTCATATATATGTTTAAGAATGTACAAAAGTTTTGGTCCTAGATGTTTCTAAGAAGAATGACTGAATGTTTCTAAGAACTTCATCAGGAGACCTTAGGCCGCAGCAGTTTGGTTTTAGACTGTATAACCCATACGTGTGGCCCACAACTATGTGCGACCCGATTCGAAACTATATTTATAAAACATCAAACATTTTTTTCAAAAAAAAATGATATAACTCAAAGTTTTTCCACTTTCCCGGAAAATCGAATAGTACACAATTTCTGAATTAATTTCTAAATGTAGTCTACAGTATTGCTAACAAAACTGTACAACCCATATGTGTGGCCCTCAATAATTATGGACCTGTTTTAGAACAATATTTAAAAACCTTTGGCATTTTTATACAAAAAATTGATATAACTCATAGTTTTTCCACTTTCCCGGAAAATCAGATCAAAAATTGCTAAATGTAGTCTACAGTATTGCTAACAAGACTGTATAACCCATTTGCGTGGCCCTCAACTATGTGTGACCCGTATAGTAAATATAGTAAAATCAGTTGACAATGTGGGAAAATATTGATGAGGATCTAATAAGGTTGACCTGATTTGAAATTGAGGGCTTGGTTTAACATCCAGGAATAACCTTATTGGCCCCCTCGTATTATTTTACCATGCTGTCAACTGATTTTAGCCGTGTGTAGTACTATAGTACATTTTAATTGAATATTATACTTGGAGGTCAAGCCTGGTGAGTAGACACCACCATTAAGTCCATTTCATCAAAATGTTAATTAGTTCTTTGAGTTAGCAACTGACAAGGCATTAGTTTTTATGGTTAAATATTATGTCAGTTTCACTTATTCAACAACCTAAGCAAAGTATCGTATACTTTACCTAAATGTAAGAGCTGAGAGAGGATTAGCGGTGGCACGAGGGTTGGCCGGTTTCTCTTTTATCTTCTTATCTGATTCCATACTTAACTAAATGCTATAGTATATACTTAAAAATTAATATCACTTATCCTGTCTAGATCTGAAAAAAAAACTTGTTATCAACATTAATAAAAACAGTTAAGGCTAAAAATTTCAAAATTTCTTTATAAATAAAAACAAAGCTAGTTTTTAAGTATACAATGGTCATCATCAGTGCCTAACAAACAAACAAATAAATATAACAAAGAAAAACTGATACAGCAAAATAAAACATATTGTTAATATTTCAGGGTTAGAGTTGGTTTAATTATTTTATAACCAGAGCTAAATTTATCCAACCTATTAGACTGTGATAAGTACATCAAAGTTGATACCTATAGCTCAACATGTCGTTTAATCCTAACAACTCTTCCCAGGGTTGCCAAATTTCGAGTGAGACAAACATGGCAAGTGTGGGAGGGGGTTAATACAATTATACGACTCAGCTGTAAAGAATGATTTTACTCCTGTAGTAACTTATTAATGAGCGAATTAAGCCAATAATAAATTGCTAATAATAAAATATCACTTTACAACCACGTTGTTTTACAGTTTAATATTACAGACGAAAAATGCTCTCATGTTTTGTATTTTATGAAAAAAATAATTCAAAAATATGTAATATCGGGGTGGGATTGTATATTTGAGTGGGATAAAGGTGTCAATATCTGAGCCTAGCAACTCTTCCACAAGTATCACAGTCTTTAGTAATAGTATTAATTTCATTTCATTAAAATTTTATTTTAATGAAAATAAAATTATAATTAATAGGAATTAATAGGGAAAATCTCCCTGACTTGACCAAATTCCTTATGAATTTTATTCTCATTTGACTCCAGAGTGGGAGTGTCATTTATTACATCTATTCAACCATATATTCCAAGAAGGAAAGACACCCCCATCATGGAGCAAAATTAAAATGAATATGATTCATAAAAAAGGATCTACTTTAGACCCAAACAACTAC
This sequence comes from Microvelia longipes, assembly GCA_018340805.1. NCBI lineage: Eukaryota > Metazoa > Arthropoda > Insecta > Hemiptera > Veliidae > Microvelia > Microvelia longipes. Next base: position 28,976,459 of record JACMZG010001911.1, on the reverse strand, counting down.
AGAAGTATAGCACTCATACCATGCATTGCCAAGCTTTTTACCTCTCTAATAGCCAGCAGACTTACTAAACGGGCAGAAACATACTCAAAAATTCCTGAAGAACAGTCTGGTTTTAGGCAAGGTAGAGGCTGCCTTGATAATCTTTTTACTTTACAAACCGCTGTTAACTATCATAATAGAATGAAAGGTAGAGTTTTGTTTATAGTCTTTGTTGATTTTCGTAAAGCTTTCAGCTCATTAATCCATTCTTTGCTCTGGCAAAAACTTTACGAACTTGGCATCAGCACAATGCTACTTGTGTTGTTGAACAAGATGGCGAGCAGAGCGATGAGACCGATGTCACTAGAGGAGTATTAGAGGGTGATTCAATTAGTGCATTATTATTTTTGCTATTCATTGCTGACATTGTCAAATATTTTAAAGAGCATGGACTCCATGGAATTTCTATCGGTGACCTCGCTCTCATCGTCCTGCTCTACTATGATGATCTAGCCATCTTAGTAGATTCTTATGAGTCACAAAGAGCCCTAAATCTTTTAATAGAATATTGTAAAATCAATGGCTTAACCATTAATGTTGAAAAAACAAAAATCGTGAGGTTTCATCATGGTGGGGGAAAGAAAAAAAATGAAACCTTTTCACATTAAAAATTAAATTGTTGAAATAACAAATCACTTCACCTATCTTGGTGTGCCTACCATTTTTTTTAACCATTAATGGTTAAAAAAGAACTTTTCCAAACAATAATCAAACCTGGTTTCTATCTAGCTGAATTATGGGCTCCAGGTTTCATAGACCAAATTGAGAAAGTTCAACTCGCCTATTTTAAACAGATTTATTCACTTCCTACTAATACACCTAATCATTACGTAAGATTAGAGCTGGGCTTAACCCACCTTAAAGTTTGCATATTTAAAGCCATGCTGAATTGGTGGGCCAAAATAATAACCATGTCAGCAAATAGATTAACTTATCAATCATATAACGTGCTCAAAAAGTGTGATGAGAAAAATGAGATCCTAGCATTTAATTGGGTGAGCCACCTAAAAAAGTATTTATTTGAAATAGGTGAAGACGGTTTGTGGAATTCGGAAAACCTAACTGAATTAGAATTAAAGAAAAAAATTCCCGATTGTGTCTTTAAAATGAAAAACCACTGTCTCAGTGGAGACTACTCCAACTACTCCCAGTATTTTAGACAGGTCGCCTCCTATACTGATGTACAACAATACCTAACTTTAGAGTGCAATAAATTCAACATAGTAAAACTAATATACCAAATACGACTTTCAAGTAGTAAGGAAATAAAAATCTGGCATAAAGGTATTAAATATTCTATTGATTGTACAGACACCTGTAGAACTTGCAATTTGATTAAAAAAGAGAGTTTGGAGCACATTCTCTTTGCATGCCCCACCTATGAACCCTTAGGAAGAAGGTTCCTTAAAGAAAAAAATTAATTGTCTTTATTATTATTATTTTATAAATTTATTAAAGATTAGATCTTTTTCATTAAATGAATAACTATTAAAAAAAAATCAATTTCATTTTAAGTCATTTTCTTTTCTTATTACTCACAGATCCATTTTTTCATTTTAAGAAATTATTTTATGTTTATTATAAAAAGGATAAACCCTTTATAAAGACTATAATTGAGTGGGGCTGGATATTGTCCGATTTGGTAGGCTGTGTTTTGCTGCTTACACCCTATGTGTTATGTATAGAATTTTCCTTGCATGGATTTGTTTTTGGTGTGTGGGTGGTGAGATGTGGCCTGTTTGGTCTGATGGGGTCTGGGCTCTTCTGCGCTCTAAACTGATTCTCATCTAGTGTTATGGAAATATAGGCAAGCATTATTAAGACTATGATTGTTATTTCAAATTGAATGGAATAAATTAAAATTATATATATAAAAACAGTTGGAATAAACTTTTAAAACATAAAATTAAACACAAATATATCCAGTACATCTGGGAATAAAAATTTGTTTAAAAATAAAAATTAAAAAAAGGAAAAAATTAAGTTTTATCATTTAAGGAAATATTAATTAAGCCTTATTCCATTCAATTTTAATTTAAGGGCACCTGCATGCTTAAGACTTATTTCAAATTTATTATTAAAAAGAATTAATTTAAGTTCTGTTAAAATATCATAAAGCATTATAAATAAATAAAAAATTTATTTTTTACTTTATACAAGTGCAATATATATTATATAATTATAAGGAATTAGAGGCTCTCAGGTTCATAAAGAGCAAAAAATCAAGTTAACAGCAAAACGTTGATTTCTTGCAAAAATCTAAACTAATATAATAAGAACAGTGTAAAAAGATTTTACTCTAAAAAAAATAAGAACGAAGAAATAGATAAAACATATTTTTGTTAGTTCAAAGTTTAGAAAAATGTTCACCGCCTTACTATTAGACTGTTACTAAAACTTAATGAACCAATGTATGAAAAGTTCAACCGAGACCAAGAGATGAAGATCTTCACTAATTTTTCTGTATTTGAAGGAAATGCGTATAATTATCCTGTTGGTTGTACAAAACTATGCCAACATGTTTATTGCTCTAAAAGTGATTTTCTCTAAGGTTTTAGCACATTTCCTTTGAAAAATACAGAAAAAATGAGTGAAGAGTAGTTTTTGAAAATTAATAACTGCTGAAGTTATAAAGCATGAACCTAAGCAAGAAATGCATTGTTAGCACAGAAACACGCATTCCAAGGAGCACATTCGGAAATGCGGACTACGCATTGTAAGTTATATTCTTACTAACGCCATGCGGTACTATGCCACAACAGAGTAATTTGTAGTTATAAACTTACCTATATAAAAATGGAACTTTTCTGTTACCTAGGAATTTTCCTTATCACATTGAATTCGCTAGGCTGATTCTTCCTACTTCACTCGTCCTCAGAATATACAATTCCTCAACTGTATATTGCACTTCTTCGGACCCGCTTTGCTCGTCCTCAGATAGTACATACATTCGTTTCATTCTCAACAGTCCCCCAGGCACTGAACACGCTCGGTGCTTAGTGTACTCATTTATATTGTAAGGGTTTATAATTGAACCAAATTTCCATTCAATTAATTTATTATCCGATTTTTACAATTTTTTAAAAAAAACGTACCCAAGTCATTTGATAAAAATTAAACTATTCCTGATTGAGATGAAACTTGGCACATATAGCTAGTTTTTACATAAATACATCTATATATATAATAATAAATAATCTATTGAAAATATAATATATATACTAGATATATATTATATATATTATAAATATATTTAAATATTATATAATATATATATATTTACCATAATACACCCTCAGGATTTATTAAATACTCCTCCGAAGTCAATTTTTTAAAATTGGTTAACAATTTGCCCAAATTTGCCACCAGAAAAATTTTCATGGTTTTAATTTCTCATGAGTTAATTAAGTTTTTAAACAATATCAAAGAGTGTAATAACCTTTAGACACGGTAAATATTAGCAGATAGTAAAGAAATTGTAGTGTGTTTAGGGAAGATAATAATAATGTTGTTTACTCATAGCGTAACTGTCATTATTTTACATTTAACACTTCACATATGTTATCGTTAAACTTTATACGATATGGGTCAAACTCATGTCCATATAAAGCCTTGAGCTAACTTGTTAATCTCGCATATATGGTTAAACGTCAAAAACGCATCCATCATAAAAACACCTTTTTCTATTAATTTAACCAGAGAGCGCAATAATATGTTAAAAAACGTGACGCAAGAAAAATTTTCACCCTCACTCGGGCAGCCAAAAGGAGTGTAAAACTTTTTTTACCTGTTTTATGTTATAAACATACAGCAATATTTTTTAAGTGTTAGCATAGACGTTCAAAAATTTCAGCAAAATTGTATATTGCACACACTTGAATTAGATCACAATACCATCAACCTACCATGTTTATGTTTGTAGTTTTGTATCCACATTATGTGCAAATATATTTTAATTTATTTCCTGTTCAAAAAGATCGTTCTGGTGAATTTCCTTTACAACACACACACACACACAGAAATATAATATATATATATATATATATAATATATATATATATAATATATATATATATATATATATATAATATATATATATATATATATATATATATATATATATATATATTATATATATGATTTGTGTGTGTGTGCGGTGTGTTTGTGTATATATGATGTACGTATATACGATTATAATTATACGTTATATTTCAAGAGGATTTTCTTAAAACACGCAATCACACGAACGGAAATAATACTTTTTATCAAACTATCTGATATAACATTGAGCTATATTTAATGTATCTTAGTCTTAATATGTATCTTTCTTGAAAATAAGCTATCATTCGAACCGATAAATATTTTAAATGAAACATAATACAAAAATTAACTTTGAGGAAGACAGAAACCCTATTGAAAACCAGGTTAATGTAATGTCATTAACCCAGCTTGCAAACAGGTCTTAATATACGATAAATAACAATAAATACGATCGATAAACAACATATGCCTTGTAGGGTGTCGTTTTCGATGTTTTTTTGGGGTTCCAAATCCAATAAAATCCACGGTTAAATCTGGTACTTAATACTCTAAGGTTCATCTAGGGTTCTCATGTTCAAATCTTGGTACCGGCGCTAACTTTTTATCTATTTATTTATGTATTAGTATTTAAGTGTTAACCTCAAAATATATTAGACACAGAAGCTATAAACTAGATATTATTTTAGAAAATTAGAATGCTTGGCTCGCTTTGATCGCAATAAGCAAATGAGGCTCTCATCTCAAGTCGATAATTATAAGTATGAATGTCAATATGCATGAGCAAAAAGGCTTACTTCGCTCGCAAATTGCTAATATATATAATAAGATACGTTAAAAGGAGCATGCTTTGCTTGCCAGATTGTTGAAATGCAAAATTATGTATAGTATTGGAGGCTTGCTAGGGTTGTTGATAAAACCCATATTTCATATCTTTGAAGGAACTCGCTTCGCTCGCTGAAGGTTTAAAAGAATTAAAACATTCATTTAAGCACAATAAATAAAATATTACATAATTTTTGTCAATACATTGATATTTAGATTAGCAAATCCTCACGCCTATGGTTTAATGGACCCCTTTGACATTTGTCAAAGGTTGCTGAAAACTAAACCTGCAGAACATTATTGATTACTGAACTTACTAGGACTTAAATTTCAATCTGATAATCAAAAAGCCTATAAACCAAAAGAGTACTTCAGGTAAGATTGAGAGCTATAAATAAAAGTCAATAAAAAAACTCAGCTCACAATAAAAGTCACTGCAGCAACTGTCAGCCAAGTTGCTTTTATTTAAAGATAGCAACCCTTAGAGAAGGGTTTAGTAAACATTTTCTTTCAAATGTAATTTCAGAGAAATTATTAAACGAAACTAACTAAAATTTCTTCCTGAAGAAAGAAAAGATGTACATTTCTCCATTTTATAAATGGAGAAAAAACTTAAGTATTAAAAGTTAACTCCGAGTTTGAATTTACTGAAAGAAAAGTAACTAGAGGGAGTTAAATAGATTTTGTTGCCAGAACAACTATATGTAATTTTATAGTTATATTTTTATCGACTCGAAAATATATTATAATGCTAAACCTTTGAGTTATATATTTATGAAGAGGTGTCAAGGGGTTTTCCTTAGTATACATTAACCTACTCTGTAGAGTACAGTGGTAATTATATCAGCGGTTTTCAGAATCTGATATTAAATAAGTAATTACAAATATTTCCACCGGCTGTTCACCCTGCAGAGGTAGCCACTTCGCAGATGTTTTTATTCTGCGTTCGTTCGACATACCAATTTCGTGTAACTAATAAATATAATATTTGTATAATAATTTACAAAATAGAGAGGTGGTTGTTATTCTAGTACATCAGATATAGGCATGGAAATGACAAGTACTAAATAAGCAGAAGACAGGTTTCGGCATACTGATGCGTCTGATAAATTTACCCTTCGAGCGGTGGAATAAATTTACCCCCGTCCCTTAAAAAAAGGGCGGTCTAATAGACCGGTAAATTTAATAGACCGCCCTTATTTTAAGCTCGAGGAGTAAACTTATCATACGCGTCAGTATGCCGACACCTGTCATCTGCTTATTTAGTACTTGTAATTGTATTTAGAACTTGCTTATTTCCATGCCTATATCTGATGTACTAGAATACTACTAATATTCAATGTACTAGAATTCAATTTGACAGCTGAGGCATACAAAAACGCTACGTGTCTGTAAACATTATTTTTCTGACGTGTTGCATACAATATTTTATCTATACTTAACCTGGTTCAGAGTTTATAAAGCCAAAATATGTTTCAAATAGTTTAATAAATGAATCGATATAAACTGACTGATAATTAAAAGTCATTATTCAATACTTGTTTAACTACAGCTAGCTCATTATTATTATATCTAATCATTTTTTTTAATTTTCTGAAAAAAATCTAGTTTATAGGTTCTATACCTAATAAATAAGGGAAAATTTTTGTGACCGTTTTCATTAAAACAATTATATGACAGTCAATAAATGCAACAGATCCATGCAAAATTTAAATATATTAAAGCTTTTAATATATATAAAATGCGTGTACAATCAATATTTTTTTTTTGTAACTTTGCCATTTCTGTACTCATATACAGGGTGTTTCATATAAAGTGTCCACCTGAAAAGGAGGTGATAGTACTCCTCAAGAGGAACAAAAAATGTTCTATAATATAAACCCCGATCTGCGACCGTTTTCCCACAAGGTCAAATTTAATATTTTAAAAAATATTTGACCTCACATCATACAATTGTTAATAGGGTTTTAACTGTTCAAGCTAGAAAGGCGAAATTGGTCTCTTTAGAAAGCTGAGTAAATTTCCTAAAGGACAAACTACTAACTATGTCAAATATTTTAAAACTACTGCCCAAAAATTTGCATCAAACATGATTTTTGAAAAAATTGAATTTTAAGGAATTTTATGGTAGAGCATTAGAGGAAGTAAAAGATAAGCAAAAGTTTAGCCAAGAACGGAAAAAACTTCTCTTATAAATGCTCTTTAAGAAAACTCAAACTTCATCATACATTCAATCGTCAAAATTTTAAGCCATTCTTCCTAGAAGTTGGAAAAACTGATATTTTTTGGCATTTTTGCATATCTCTACAATGTTAATTACATGGTACATAAAATAATTAAAAATCTCTAAAGCAAAAGAAAAGAGTGGTTTTAGAGAAAAATGTGTAAGAATAAAATATGTTTATTTTACCTTCTTGAGTCTAAAATCGTATTATTAAATTACTTTCGAAAAAAAAAATTTAGTTAAAATAACGCATTATTTTCACTTTTATACGACAAAAAGTATCAGTGTTTGCAACTTCTAGCAAATAGCTTACATTTTTGACTATTGAATGTATAAAAATTAGATTTTCTTAAAGGGCATCATAAGAGAAGTTTTTTTCCGTTCTTGGCTGAACTTTTGCTCATCTCTTACTTCCCCTAATGCCCTACCATAAAAATTCCATAAAATTCAATTTTTTCAAAAAAACATGTTTGATGCAAATTTTTGGGCAGTAGTTCTAAAATATTTGACATAGTTAGTAGTTTGTCCTTTAGGAAATTTACTCACCTTTCTAACAAGACCAATTTCGCCTTTCTAGCTTGAACAGTTAAAACCCTATTAACAATTGTATGATGTGAGGTCAAATATTTTTATAAAATATTAAATTTGACCTTGTGGAAAAACGGTTGCAGATTGGGGTTTATATTATAGAACATTTTTTGTTCCCCTTGAGGAGTAATATCACCTCCTTTTCTGGTGGACACTTTATATGAAATACCCTGTATAGCTCCGAAGTTACAAAACTCGAAATTGTTGGCCCTATGGTAAAAAGGTAATAATCAATCAAGGATAGTTTGTCTCCTTTACTCTCTTCTGGAAGTAAATATTGCTAGTTACATTTAATTCATACGTATTTAGTTCATTGGGTTTTTTGGAATGAAAGGACTTACTCAAGAATATATGGAATATATAATATATATATTATATATATATATATATATATATATATATATATATATATATATATATATATATATATATATATATCCGGAGTAACGATATTTCATTTCGGAAATTTAAAAGTAAACACAATACTTCCATACATAAACAGCTACAAAAGGGAAATTTATAATGACTAGTTTAGAGTAAATGATTTTAAATAAAAAAGCTCGTAAATGAGTCGTTTTTGTCGGACATTATAAGCAATTATTGCGTGAAGAAGACAATAAATAATAATAGAATAAAAGGAAGTTAGAGCACTGACAGGGCTATATTATTAGTGACCTCGGTCTTTGGTCCAAATCACAAAACTTGTCTAGCCTTCAATCAAAATGTTAAAATTCAAGATACTATTTTTTAAATTAAAAAATAAGTCCAATAGCAATTTTTAGAAGTTCAAAAATTAAAGAAGAACGCCCATCAATAAAAAAATATTACAATATCAAAAGTATAATAAATTGATTTATTTTTATTAATTATATAATTTTTTATTATTTTAATTTTATCTATTAACCGATTTATTTTTTCCCATTGTATTTTATGCGTTTTGCTTTATTTATGTTTGTAAATAATTATGTTAGGGTTTGCACTAATTATGCCTCTGGTAGGGTTAAAATCGCTTAATGAATACAGGTTTATAATGAGAAGCTTCTTCTTTCCTTTTATTATTTAAGTATAATAGTACAATTAGTATAATACTATACTATAACTAATAGTATACTACTATTAGTAGTATACTATAATATATAGTATTATATAATAGTATAATAAAATAGTTTAATATTATAGTAAATATTAGTATATAATTTAATCCAAGAACTTTTTATGTAAATCCTAAAGTGCTTGCTTCGCTCGCTGTGGCTTAAGTCAATGATCGATGTCTCATTGAAAATGTTAAGACATCCGGCAATTTAAATACGACGAAGTTCCAAGAATTATTTTAAAAAGAATAAGACTATATTATTTAAAAATACGGGCCTTCGGCCCGTAGCCGCTACGCGGCCTTGGCGCTTCGCGCCTCGTCCGCTCTGCGGCGTCGGCCCGCTGGGCCGCTTCGCGGCCACATTGTTGTTGTTTTGTATTAACGTATGGTTTCACTATCGTTTCTTGTTACATGGCATTTTGCCACGTATTTAGCGAATTTTCACAGACTCGTTTCACAGGCCCGCTTCGCGGGCCTGAGAGGCTTTCTCACAAATTTGATTTTATTAATCCTCTATTATTAATAGAAAGCAATAATATTACAGTTAACAAGCAATATAAGAAATAATAAGTATATTTAAATACATAACTAATATGTTTTTTTATAGAGGTATAAAGAATAAAAAAAAAAAAAAAAAAAAAAAAAAATCCACACGTTGCAACTGTTGAAGTAACCTTGTATAAAGGGTAAGAAAAGATTATAGTTTCATCTTTTATCAGCTTTAGTTATCGTCCACCATACAAAAGGGTATAAACTCTTACTTACATTTATGATTGTTTATAGAATTTAAAGATAAATGTCAAATTTTTTTTGTAAACAATTGTTTATTTGAGTTAATCTTAAGGTTAAAAAAATTTCATGATTATTTAAAAAAAAATACCGTTTGCGTCACTTAGGATTGTCCGATTAAGCTGAAACTGGTCGCATTCGTTTTAGAATAACTTCGACCATATGAAGACTACTTTGATGTTCTTCCTCTTTACAGGCCTGCTTAGCCAGGCGTGGATCAGTGGAAGCCATTTTTTCCTGTCTCTCTGGGACAGTAGGCTTACCAGGATGGAGCAAGAGGTAGAGGCCCCTCTTTTATACTATATCCTCACCCTCTAAAACTACTGAACCCAACAGATATCGTACGAGTCTTTGACCTACGTATACTATATACAAGATTATATATATATGTATACCGATTGCGCCATTTGTGATGGTTTGATTGAGCTGAAATTGGTCTTAATCGATTCAGCTAGCCGTCTACCAAAATACTAGATACCTTGTTTTTAAAGCCATTTTAAGTTTCAAAAAATTTTTTTTTCATGACGTCATAACTTTGGTTGATGACGTCATAATGTTTTTATAAACAATAAGCCTCGTAATCTCCTCAACATCTCGCGATTTGCAAAGTTTCGTTTCAATTTGAGAACGCCTTCGAGAGTTATCGTTCGCCATACGAAAGGGTAGAAACTCTTACATACATATATATATATATATATATATATATATATATATATATAATATATATATATATATATATATATATATATATATATATTATATATATATATAATACTCTCGTACATATACATACATATATATATATATATATATATATATATATATATATATATATATATATATATATATATATATATATATATATATTATATATATATATACATATATATATATATAACTTTTTTCGGACATATATTTTTGTTATCAGGAAGCCAATAGGAACCGATTCCACTCACTCCCACCCTCAACTTCCGTCATCCGAACAACCTCATAAGCGTCATTTTCATTATGAAAATTCGCTAAAATGAAAATTTTGCTTTTTTAGCATAAAATAATTAATAATTTGTGAATTTGTCGCATCCAATAGACGTTTTTAAGTGATTCTTTAAATACGAGGTTTGCTTAAATTACTTAAAACGAGTTGCTAATTAAACTTTTATTTTTGTGTGCACTACTAAACTTTTTATATTTTTTTTTCAAATTATGTGTATTTCCCCTTCAAATAATAATTACATTTCCTTATTTATACCGTAGGTATATAGGAAAAGTATTGTGTTTGCAGAAAACTCCTAATCCGGGATAGAACCGGAATTATCCGTTTCAGGAGTTTTTAAGGCCTTCTGAGTGGTTTTTCCAAAGTTGTCTGTCTGTACAGTTACAATTATTTCATAGAATTTAATACAAAAAGGTTTAATTAGCACGTAAATAATTTTTTACATGGGATAGTTTAGGAGTTTTCCTACTTGGTTTATACATTACTTTAGCCATATAGGTTATGCAAAGATATTCTTATCCTTTCGAGGATAGGATTTGAATTCGCTTCGCTCGTCCTCAGAATGTCATGGTTACCCAAAGCTTAAGATGGTATTACTTAGGTCTCGCTATGCTGAACCTCAGAATTAATATACAACCTAATTTTAAGGGTGTTTCAACTAACGTTTGTGGGCTGGTATTTAATCCTGTAATACGAAAAATACGATTCTATGATCGCGAAGGCCTAAAACTGCTAGCGGTCATACATGACAAGTTCTTTATTAATTAATGCCCGTTTAGAGCGTTGCGGATCATCAGGGATAAACCCTGCGGGAACAACCTCGGGTGGTAGCAACCGCTCCGTTCAAAGATTATTCTAAAGTTGGCGATAATTTATCTAAACAATAATTTTATATAAACTGAGAGCGTAACCTGGGATGAGAACCCCAGACCTCCGTAGAGTCAAAGGTCAGAGTAAAGACTAACGCTCTAACGACCTCGGCCACGGAGGCAGTTCCAAGTTCTTTATTACTTTCAATTAAATCAATTTTAATTGAGGCAGATGTAAACAAACTTTTTCATAAAATTTTAAGAATCGCATCAATTAATTTATATTTTCACCATTAACTCAAAAACTAAAATATAAATAGTAATCGTATTGACACTATAAATTTGTGTTATAATATCTGAGAATATGTCGTACATTGAAACATAGTAGGAAGATTAAAAGTTGGAGGCAGCCAAAGTTTAGAAATTCATAGGTCAATATTTTTAAAACAAAAAACACTAACGAATTTGGTTAAGGTCTCTTTCTATTCAGAAAACTTTAAATTCTTAGGCCCGTATTCAGAATGATCAAAAGTTTCAAAAAAAATCTCTCCTAGGTTCTTCCTAGGTTGTTCCTAGGTTGTTCCTAGCTTCTTCCTAGCTTTAGTGTCCATTTTAGAACATTTTTAACCGTCCCTAGGGCTAGGAAGAGATCTCTCCTAGGTTTCTCCTAGCCTTTTCCTAACTTTGCACCTTAAATTCTAGGAAAAGGCTAGGAAAAAGCTAGGAACAACCTAGGAAGATCCAAGGTAGGTAGAGAGGTACCTTAAATCGTCCCTAGATTGTCTCTAGTCATTTTTTGTTCTATTTTAATAATTGTTTTTGAGCTTAAAATCCGTCTTGGGTAAACAAGAGTGGTTCAGGGCGAAAAATTTTTTGGTTGTCACCCCCTTATAAATTTTGGGGGTGCTGGCCCCAAAAAGTCAAATTTTTTTTATTGCTCCAAACAACTTCTTTTGACCTGAAACAGATTTCGAGCTAATAAAAACAATTTTTTTGGACGGGTCCCCTTATAAATTTTGGGGGTACCACCCCCGGGAAAATTACAAAAAATTACCGGAATTTCATTTTATTAGTATCAAATGTTCAGAATATGACGCAAAGGTTTGCTCCAATATAATCTAAAGTTACTGTAAAAATCACATATTGGTAATATGATGACCATACATACCAGACGATTAACAACATAATAATTGGGTATTCAAACTTCCAGTTGTCAACTTAGTGGGGTTGTAACGAATTTTATCGCGATAGCTCCTTACGAAGCTGAGTTAATCAAAGTGATGTATTGGTGAAATGCACCAGTGCAGGTGAAATGCACCACCCTGTATATCTTCTTCATGAGCACTATGTTAATCGTCGCGAAAGTGTGACGTCACAAAATACATATTGGCTCATATCAAAACAAAATGAAACAAAGGATCCTATTATTTATTTTTTGTGATCCTAAAGTGACCAATATCATTGCTTTATTATGTAAACAAAGAAACGTTCTGCAACAAAACGTAACTTCCGTGACGTATTTATATTTGATATGGTCGATTATATACCCGAAGCAAATTTTTACACATTTACATTTTTTAATTTTTTGTTAAGCTAACAAATGTTTTTCCCTTAACAAATACTATAAATAAAAAAAACGTGATCCTACGTACAAAAAAACAGAGATGTTTTAATGCTGATTTGATTAGAAAGATCAGCTAAGTAACAATCATAACGGGGATAGTAAGCATTGTTTACATTATGTTGGTAGAGTAAACATTATACTAATTGATGTATCTCCCCATTAAAATGTGGGATTCAAAACTCTGCCTTACGTGGTAGTGTTGTATATTCCCATCTAGAATGAAGTAGAGCTGTTAACTGTTTTGAAAATCCCCGTTTTGAGCGACCGCCTTCTTGATTGCTAACCTTGCAATAAATGCTATCAAATATTATAAATGGAAAGTATCATAAACTTGATGAAACCTTATAGAAAATAAATAAAATAATACTAGTGCTGAGTATATTTTATTGAGTATATAATTATTACTGGAAAGTTCTAAACTAAACTAAATAATTACGGGTAAATTGGCTAACTTATAAAGGTAAACAAGACTGAAAAGTATATTAAGTAAGTAAGTATACATGGTGTATGTAAGTATACATTTGTTTGTTTTGTGTAGTTTTTAAAACTGTTCACAATATCAACCGCTTTAAAACGCCTAAACGAACTAATTGCTACGTAAACTAATTTGACTTTACGTGATATGACTTTATAGATCAGTATGAAAAATGGAAGTACCAACTGTAAGGTTTATACAACCCTATAATATGATGATTTATTTATGTCAAATAAATAAATTTCTTCTATAAAACTTACAATTCAAAAATGTGGCACCCATACACTCTACGAAAGTTTAACCTGTTTTTATCACTAACTATGTTATTGTAAACATTTAAATAGTACATTGATGACATATAATGATTTCTTCATAAGTGAAAATAAAATGCAAATCATCCTCTAGTTTCAAACCTTCACTGGGTCAAGGTCACGCACTTTCACATTAGATATACTTTAAAATAATCGGCAACTATAAATAAGTTTGTTGTCATTACAAATTTACGTATTTTAAGGGAGTTTATTCTTTGCCAGGTTTGTTTACAAATCATTTGTTTATATTTGTAGAATATCTCAATATTATTAGTTTTACAGTTCTCTACTAGGTAGCGCTAGTTGTCAAAAAATGTCTTGTTTACGTAAAATTGAGGTTCAAATTATTGTAAAGAAATAATAAAATTAAGTTATAATTAACTCTAATGTAAGTTTTATTCTATTTTTGTTATAATAACGTTTTAGCACGAATAAATTTACGTAAAATCATTCCTAGGGTTGATTTTTTAAAAGCTAGAGAAGGCTAGGAAGAAGCTAGGAACAACCTAGGAACAACCTAGGAGAGATTTCAAAACTGATTCTGAATACCGCTAGGCCTAGAGAAAGCTAGGAACAACCTAGGAGAAGGCTAGAACAACCTAGGAGAGATTTTTTAAAATGATTCTGAATACGGGCCTTAGTAGTAGAAACACTTTTTATTAAACAAATATTTTTTCGTGAAGTAGAGGTTATTTTTATACACCCAGTAGAATTAGCCACAAATTCTTAATGGTGGTTTTTAAGAACCTTTTAGGTGGCAGGAAAGCAAAAACCAGTCTACCATGCAGCGACCGGGTATCACACAAAGAAAAGCGATACCTGAACTACTAAAACAAATCGACTGAACTTAATACGAAGTATCAAGTGTTAAAGACTTCACACTCTAACGCACGCAACAACAGATTTTTTCTTACTTAGTTGTTTTTTTGTTTAGATGTAACTAATAGCGTCCACGTGTTGCTACTCATATTGAATTCATTTTCCTCACTTTGTACCACATGTATTTTACTTTTTAAACATGTCATTAAAACCCCCATATTAACTTAATCGTCGTTTCATACATAGAGATATTACTTGAGGGGCCCTACAGGTTAAATTTTGAAACATCGAAAAAATAACTTCAACCTTCGCTAAATTATAATCAAATAACTTACATAGTAGAACGTTAAAATACAAATTAAAACACAATTAATAAGCGGGAGGCCGAAATCAATTGATTTATTATAATCTTAACTCGATCTTGAAGGAGGTTGCAATGAGGTTACACAGAGCCCCTGAGAACCCTGAATGGTGTTTCAGGCCACCCAACACCCAATGTATTGAGATAAGCTATACCCCATCTAGTATTATGGTTTCACACATTTGTTTATTTTAAAGTTAGCGCCTCTCGTAATCTAGTTGTCGCTGCTTCACAGAGTGGGCGTTTCGCAGGCCACTTCAAATAAGACCATCATGCATTGAGTGTTGTTTTGTATTATTTTTATTTATTTTTTATTTTATTTTTTAATATCCTTTATTTATAAACATAAATTATAATACGACACACGGCTAAAATCAATTGACACCCCGCCAAAAATCTGTGAGGGAAAGAATTCTATTGGCTCAGACCGACCCCGCTCTTTCCCCCTCCACTTTATGCCAACCTCGGTATAAAAAAATACCTTTTTCGTAAATAAAATCATAAAAAGGCACACTGGTTGTAAAATTTGTAACCTCGCGTCGCTTTTATTTTCCTCATTGTGCATATTTATCTGTTCGAGTTCGTTTCGTTCCATTCCAATCTGTTTAATTCATCCAATTATTGCAGAGTTGTAATATGATCTGAGTGCCTATATTTGACGCATGGACATTGATGTATTCTTCAAGCATTTCTTGCTATTAGAGTACAGCGCAGGTTCTGTGCTCTGTCAACCAAAAGACAGCATTTTTTTTCGAAAATGCTAATGTCTTTCAATAGATGACATTCTTGACTTTTTTAAGTCATGAATGCATATTGTGTCATATTATTTTATAATATGAAACAATACGCATTCAATACAAACATGACACAAAAAAAAAGCTGTTTATTTTGGAAAAAAGTAATTATAGCTGACGATTTATTAAAATCGTCAAACTTTTATCATAGAACTATTATGATCCATTGTATTACGTAATCAAAAACTTTAACTTCACTTAATTCATACTTGCCGAACAAATTTAATGCAACACTTAGGTAAATTTATAAGATACAACGATATTCCTACTTAAAAAGTAAATAAATAAATTTTAAAAATAAAAAAATACGATATCAAATAAAAACAAATCATAAAATTCAAAACATAACCTGACTTTCACTTGCTTTTTTTTCGAAAGAAGGGATGAGGGTGAAGCATTGAGATTTTGGCGGGGTGTCAATTGATTTTAGCCGTGTGTCGTACTATAATATCAATATAACAAAAATAAACAACATTACAAATATTAATTATGTAAAATTTAATAAACAAGTAAAAATAAGCTTACAGGTCTATTCTCTTTAAATAAAACTAGAGCCTTGTGGTAAGGAGAAGAGTGGTCTAATAAATCCTGTATGTTGCAAATTACTTATAATTTAACCCAACTCAGAGCTTGTTATATTCAAAATATAGTAAATAAATAAATAAGATAATAATAATAATTGAATTATAATAAAATAATATAATATGTTGAAAACATGCATTTTAATACATAACATTTCGCCATGTATTTAACAAAAATTAGACACAAAATTTGTAATATTTTTTAAGATATATATTTTTGGAATCAGAAGCCCAAGCGGTATCGATCTAAAGCTCTCTCCTGCACTTAGTCATCCGATTAACCATATAAGCGTCAATTTCTGATGAAAAATCACTAAAAGTAGTATTTTAATTTTTTATTATATTTTAGACCTATAATATTTACACTATTTTATTTCACACAGATATATATATATATATATATATAATATATATTATATATATATATATATATATATATATATATATATATATATATATATATATATATATATATATATAATATATATATATATATATATATATATATATATATATATATATGAAATGTATATTTAAGTTAGGTATCAATAATAAAGATTTAGATTTTACAATGCAGCATCCGACACTAAAAGAGTCCGAAAATAAAAAGCATGGCTTCTTAGTCTCTCCGGAAGCTGCAACCTTTGAACAGAGGAGAAACAATTTATAACTATCTTCTCAGGCGTCTGGTCGGATTATCAGGAAGGGATTGTCTACTAGGGATTTATAGAATTGACAGCGAACTCCAAAAAAATGAGCTTATTAGATTAGAGTTATGGAAGAGCGGAGGTATTTTTTTAAAGAGGAGGAGGACTTACTGATAAATAATAGGCACACATATTTTTTAATATTCCAAAAATTCAATCAGTAAGGCCACTCTAGTAAATTTAGGGATATATTTTTAATGTGGGGACTCTTCACGAAACATTTAAATCGTCAGAAATGACAAACAGGCTGATTTCATAAAATAATTGTTCAGACCTAGGACAATAAAATGTGATTAGCAAAGCGGAACAAAACATAAGTAGTAAATCAAAGCAATGTCAGATCTGAGTGAAGTAAAACCTTCAAGGTCGGCATAGTATGAGAGAAGGCAGCGTCGTATGTCTAAGTGCGAGCTATAGATGTGATGAGAGGGCAATGTCCGACCATCGTCTCATAACTACCAATTATTTCCGTTTATTTACCAACAAAGCAATACAACTTGTGAGAGGAAAAGAGGATAGAATAACTATTAACTGATAAAAATAGTAGCGTACAATAAAGTCGTTAGTGCACGTGTAAGAAGATTTTATTACTGTATTGTTTATTTTTATCTGAGTTAAATGACAAGAGAAATAAATGAATTTGAAATCCAGTCAATGATATAATAGCAAAGAAATTATTATCTGTAGCAGTGACAATATATATGGCCTTCCGCAGGGGGGGGGGTCACTTGATCACCATGGAAAATCAGACAAATTAGATTGACCCGTCCTGCAAAATATTAAAAATTTAATGGTTACTATCCTGCATTTTTTCATAAAACTTACTCATTTTTTTATGAAAATTAAATTTGAAATATGATTAAACTAGTAATGCGTTGCATAAGGAGCTTATATCAAAAGGATAAATCAACTACAGTTTAATACCAACAGGCTCGCTTCGCTGACTAGATATAGGATAGAAAGATAATTTAATAATTAAATAAGGATACCCAAACTCTAAAAAAGTAATGACGGCTCGCTTCCCTAGCAATGACCATAAACGCTCACTTTGCTCTGCAGAAAAAATAGTTTTTGCTGCTTTGTGATTCTTTATTTGTCTTTATCAATCTTTAGCAGTGCTTTATCGTCTTTAACCTTTATTTACTAATTATATAATCATTAATCGTTTAATTTTATTATTTAAAATGTACAAGAATACTAAACTTTATTATAATTTTTTTTTTGTTTTTAAATACCCTTTATTATTTATATTTACATACATATTACAAGTACAATTATTATTTGTTAGGTAAGCCCTCCACTAAAGATCAATAAAAATATTCATCTTGTGCCGTGGAGGGTCAAATTAATAAATTAATAAATACTTATTAATTATAGTTAAATTAATAAATACTTAATAATTACTAATAGGTATTCTTTAACATAATTATTATAAGTATTTTTAATGAGTTCCCAATTAAGCAACCATTTCCCTATCCATTCATTATGCGTGTCAATTAAAGTGATATTTATAAACAAAGAGATATATTACCAGTAACCTGACTGTATTCGGTTATCAAAATAATTAAATAAACAAAACAAAAATACAGTAACTTACTAGGTAGACCGTTTAAAATACAAATCAAAACACAAAGAATGTGTAGGAAGCCGAAAACAATTGATTTATAACAACCCAAGGAGGAGGAAGTTTTAAGGTTTTAAAAGGTTACACAGGCCCCTAAGAGCCTCAAAAAGATGTTTTCAGGTCCTTTATATATATATATATATATATATATATAATATATATATATATATATAATATATATATATATATATATATATTATATATATATATATATATATATATAATATATTATATATATATATATATATATATATATATATATATATATATATATATATATATATATATATATATATATATATATATATATATATATATATATACAGGGTGGAACATTTCAGATGCACACCCCCTGCTAAAATGGTTAAAAATGGAGATAGAGAGTCGGAAAAAGTCTCCACCCCTAGGTAATCGACCTCAGTGACCTCAAATATGTTATTATTTTTTCGGTAACTATTTGGCAAATATGGTAATTTTATTACCCGAAATGGTAATTCCTCGTTAACTTTAAAAAGTTAAATTGGA
Organism: Microvelia longipes; assembly: GCA_018340805.1. Taxonomy (NCBI): domain Eukaryota; kingdom Metazoa; phylum Arthropoda; class Insecta; order Hemiptera; family Veliidae; genus Microvelia; species Microvelia longipes. Next base: position 28,957,239 of record JACMZG010001911.1, on the reverse strand, counting down.
GCATACCATGATATGAACATTTTTAAAACTACATTATGCTTTGAGAAATTTGATACCAATATCATAAAATTCCGGTAATTTTTCTACGACCTATTGTGTAACATACATACACACTTTTATCTTGAAAATTGCCATATTTTTGGAACAACAAAATGCACACCCCCTGCTAAAATGGTTAAAAATGGAGATAGAGAGTCGGAAAAAGGTCTCCACCCCTAGGTAATCGACCTCAGTGACCTCAATATGTCATTATTTTTTTCGGTAACTATTTGGCAAATATGGTAATTTTATTACCCGAAATGGTAATTCCTCGTTAACATTAAAAAGTTAAATTAGAGCATACCATGATATGAACATTTTTTGAAAACTACATTATGTTTGAGAAATTTGATACCAATATCATAAAATCCGGTAATTTTTCTACGACCTATTGTGTAACATACATACACACTTTTATTCTTGAAAATTGCCATATTTTTTGGAACAACAAAATGCACACCCCTGCTAAAATGGTTAAAAATGGAGATAGAGAGTCGGAAAAAGTCTCCACCCCTAGGTAATCGACCTCAGTGACCTCAAATATGTCATTATTTTTTCGGTAACTATTTGGCAAATATGGTAATTTTTTTATAAAAAACGTAATTCCTCGTTAACTTTAAAAGTTAAATTGGAGCATACCATGATATGAACATTTTTGAAAAACTACATTATGTTTGAGAAATTTGATACCAATATCATAAAATTCCGGTAATTTTTCTACGACCTATTGTGTAACATACATACACACTGTTATGTTGAAAAATTGCCATAAGGGGTAATAAATTTATTCTTACTAGTAAACTTACATATTATTAACTCTTGAAGAAATAATTTTATTTGTTCGAATAAATTTTGTTGTGTTTTATTTTATAAAATGGTTCAGAATCAGACGATGTCAGCAAGAAATGGGCAAACACTTTGAACATTCCCTAAAATAACCTAAATTTCTTAAATCCTTTCCTATATCTTGTATCTAGTAATCCTAGCCTCTCCTCAAATCCTATCTAAGTCCTAAATTATTAATTATTCTAAAGTTATTAACCTATCTATAAAGTTTACCTTATCCATCTACTCCCCCCCCAAATCTATTCAAAAACTAATTTATAACTATCTAATCTATCTCAAATATCACATCTATCTACACCCCCCCCCAAAATCTCTTCAAAAATAATTTATAACTATCTAAATTATCTAAATATCACATCTATCTACACCCCCCCCCAAATCTCTTCAAAAACTAATTTATAACTATCTAATCTATCTCAAAATCACATCTATCTACTCCTCCCCAAATCTATAAAAAACTAATTTAAACTATCTAATCTATGTCAAATATGACATCTATCTACTCCCCCCCAAATCTACTCAAAAGTAATTTATAACTATCTAATCTATCTCAAATATCACATCTATCTATAACCCCCCCATCCCCAAATAATCTATTCAAAAAACTTATTTCTAACTCTCTAATCTATTAGTCTATCTGCTATGCATGTATGTTACACAATAGGTCGTAGAAAAATTACCGGAATTTTATGATATTGGTATCAAATTTCTCAGAACATAATGTATTTTCAAAAATGTTCATATCATGGTATGCTCCAATTTAACTTTTTAAAGTTACCGAGGAATTACCATTTCGGGTAATAAAATTACCATATTTGCCAAATAGTTACCGAAAAAATAATGACATATTTGAGGTCACTGAGGTCGATTACCTAGGGAGGAGACTTTTCCGACTCTCTATCTCCATTTTTAACCATTTTAGCAGGGGGTGTGCATTTTGTTGTTCCAAAAATATGGCAATTTTCAAGAATAAAAGTGTGTATGTATGTTACACAATAGGTCGTAGAAAAATTACCGGAATTTTATGATATTGGTATCAAATTTCTCAGAACATAATGTAGTTTTCAAAAATGTTCATATCATGGTATGCTCCAATTTAACTTTTTAAAGTTAACGAGGAATTACCATTTCGGGTAATAAAATTACCATATTTGCCAAATAGTTACCGAAAAAATAATGACATATTTGAGGTCACTGAGGTCGATTACCTAGGGGTGGAGACTTTTTCGGACTCTCTATCTCCATTTTTAACCATTTTAGCAGGGGGTGTGCATTTTGTTGTTCCAAAAAATATGGCAATTTTCAAGAATAAAAGTGTGTATGTATGTTACACAATAGGTCGTAGAAAAATTACCGGAATTTTATGATATTGGTATCAAATTTCTCAGAACATAATGTAGTTTTCAAAAATGTTCATATCATGGTATGCTCCAATTTAACTTTTAAAGTTACGAGGAATTACCATTTCGGGTAATAAAATTACCATATTTGCCAAATAGTTACCGAAAAAATAATGACATATTTGAGGTCACTGAGGTCGATTCCTAGGGGTGGAGACTTTTTCCGACTCTCTATCTCCATTTTTAACCATTTTAGCAGGGGTGTGCATCTGAAATGTTCCACCCTGTATAATTATATATATATATATATATATATATATAATATATATATATATATATATATTATATATATATATATATATATATATATATATATCGAACATATATTTTCGGAATCGGTAAGCCAAATAGAACCCATCCCCTCCCTTAACAAAGGATTTTTAAATCGGAATCCCAGTTTCGGGTTTTTTGTCCAATTTTGTGAACCGGTCGGGGTTCAAATTTGTCCAATATTCCTACGGTATAAATGAGAAAATGGAACATACTGTGACTAAGAAACGGATCTCATTTGTTATTATACGGCCAAATGATCTGAGTACAATATGTAGAATATTGAAACTCCAACTCAGATACTTTCTTATTATTATACTTAATGACCTAATGAGTCGTTATGTTACAGTATGTTTCTGAAATCCAAATGGTTAAGCAAAAAAAAAACATTAATTGATACGAGACATGAATAGAGTTAAGTAACAGGCTAACGATCTGTGATAGCAGTGCTTTGAAAAAAATATTAATAAAAAATGTAAAAAAATAAAAATTAATACTTAATATACTAAATATACTAAATATATTAATACTTTACGTAATTTACTTAATATACTTTTAATTAAAGTATTCATTAAAAGTAAAAATTAAGTTTGTAAAAAAATTTTGGTACAGTGTAAAAAAAATAAATGGAACTGGAATAACCCTAGATAAAAAATAAAGAAAACAATTCTAGTGCGGTGGGCCACAAGGCTGGCGATTTTCCATTGAAATTCTTGCTTTCTTGCCCACAAAACAAAATCTTGCTCAATGTTATGTAGTTGGAACAGAATTACTTTTACTTGTGTGTCAATTTGCAAGAATTTTACAAAGGAAATCTATCAAACCATGCACTTATACAATAGGTTGCACAAAACTATGCACGCCTTGTATAATCTTTGTAAAATTCTAAAAAATACTGCACTACATTTTAGACTGTCATACAAAGCTGTCAAAGGCTGTCTGTTTAAGCGAATCAGCAAAATCTTATAACGTATTTCTTTTGAAAAATTAACAGACAAGTAAATTTGCTACTATTCCAACTCTGAAGCCTGAACTTGAATTAGATTCAATTTAATTCCTGCCTGAGCAAGAATTAGATTGGAGTGCAAAAAAGAAAGCATTCTAAAAGAAATGCCCCTTGCTTGAGGACCACTGCAACGGAATTATTTTGTAGTTATTAACTTATCAAGTATAAATACATCGTTATTTTTTTCCGGAACCAAAATTCGAACCTACCTCTCTGTTTTAGTAATTTGAGTACACGTTTCGACTTCGGACTAGTTTAATTTTACTTTGAGTTCCAAAAAATATTTAAAATGGCACTCTACTCGACCTTTGTTCTTTACGTTCTTTACGTATTTTTAAATTAAACTAATATATAAGAACTTAATTGTTTACTGATTAAAAATGTTTCTATACCTAAAATTATGTGTATATTACCACATTGACCAACAATAAGATAAGATATTATGCATAACAGCACGACAAAGTGATTAATTATAGATTTATTTATCACTTTGACCAAATTTGATAGATATTATGCATAATAACTACATTAATTACTTTGGCTGTGACATACATACAGATATAAACTAGAGGGACCATAGCCTATCTCAATACATCGAAACATCTTTTTTGGGCCTCTGTGTAACCTCATTGAAACCTCTTCCAACAGTAAGTCAAGGTTATAATTAATCAATTGTTTTTGGCTTCCAGCACATTGTTTATGTTTAGATTTGTACTTTTAATGTTCTAGTATACGAGTTGCTGTGATGATGTACTGATTAGTTAATTATATTAACAATCTAAGGTGGTCAGGTTACATTTTCGATGTTTCAAAATTTAAACTATAGGGCCCCTTTAGTAATAATATATCATGCCCTAACAATGCTATATCGAAATCAGGATAAGTTACTAATAAAATAATTTTATCGATAAATCATCAAAGCTTTTTTCCCTTTTTTACTCGTTTCATGATGCCTTAGATCAAAGTTTTATAAATAGAACTTTATACTCACTTACTGTAACTTAACTTTAGTTTTATAAATAAAATAGCTATATTTATAAAAATCTGCCTTAGATCATGGCCGAGGGCGCCCCCTTCCTTATAGGCCACCACGATAATCCGTTATTAATAAAAATAACTTGTTTTTNTCTAATAAAGTCATCACAATACTACAGAAAAAACCAACAGTAACATTAAATTAACAATGGAAAAACCTATTAGATTTAATAAATCACAACAAGTATATTCATTAATCTTTAAAAAAAAAATAATTCTCATTGCATATCAAATGTATCAAAAATAGTCGAAGGGTTGACCATTGCTCTCAAACTTAGAATACCAACACCATTAGTTAGTACAACAGCAAATATGTTGAAGAAATTTAGTGAAGAAAAACCATATGATCCTAGAGAATCAGTTCAACAACAAAAATTATTTAATCTCCAAATAGTATTGGTTGCATTACTTGAGGTGAAAGGATGCGATTTACATCGTGATGGAGATTTAAGTAATAATAATACTAATATAAACTTTAATATATATATTTTTTTTTTACTTTACCGTTTCAACCATCTATCAATTGAAAACGATGAAAGATGACAACGATAATGGACATCATCATTATTTTTATATAAATAAATATTTAAAATTGTTTTCTTTGGTTTTATCTTTTGAAATTTAAAATAGTAAAGTTTAATAAAAAAATTTATAATAGTTAAGTTTAATAAAATTTTTTTATTTTTGAAATTTAAAATAATAAAGTTTAATAAAATTTTTTTTTAAATTTATAATAGTTAAGTTTAAAAATTTTTTTTTTGAAATTTAAAATAATAAAGTTTAATAAATTTTTTTTTTTGAAATTTATAATAGTTAAGTTTAATAAAATTTTTTTTATCTTTTGAAATTTAAAATAATAAAGTTTAATAAATTTTTTTTTTTTTGAAATTTATAATAGTTAAGTTTAATAAAATTTTTTTTTTTTTTGAAATTTAAAATATAAAGTTTAATAAAATTTTTTTTTTATCTTTTGAAATTTAAAATAATAAAGTTTAATAAAATTTTTTTTGAAATTTATAATAGTTAAGTTTAATAAAATTTTTTTTTTTATCTTTTGAAATTTAAAATAATAAGTTTAATAAATTTTTTTTTTTGAAATTTATAATAGTTAAGTTTTTTTTTTTATCTTTTGAAATTTAAAATAATAAAGTTTAATAAAATTTTTTTTTTGAATAATAGTTAAGTTTAATAAAATTTTTTTTATCTTTTGAAATTTAAAATAATAAAGTTTAATAAAATTTTATTTATTTTTCTCAATTTTTCATAAAATTATTATATATAAAAATTACATATTTAAATTATGTGATATTGTTAATTGGTTATTGCACATTGTATTAAATTTCTATATAAAAATTGAAAAATAATGTGAAAAAAAATTTTGACTTTTTCAAATTTTCTTTTTCTATTCCTACCTCAATAAATTTGTACATTTCAATAAAAATAATATTTTTCAAAAATTCATATTGCAAGTCACTCAAAAAGTGGGAGAAGTCTAGGACAAAATCTTTGAAACTTTATATTGTCACCAATATTCAAAATTAAAATTTTTTAATATCACCATAAATCTTTATTTAATTTTCTTAATTTTTCAACATTTTAAGATTTTTTAAAATCTAAAATTTTGAATAAATTTATCAAACTATGTTAAATTAATTCAAAAAATATTTTCACTTTTTAAAATTTTCTAATACATTTAGATAAATGCATGTGTGCAATACAGATGCAATTTTTAGTACTATGATAAATTAATTCAAAAATATTTTCACTTTTTAAAATTTTCTAATACATTTACAAGATAAATGCATGCCATGTGCATACAGATGCAATTTTTGTACTATGTTAAATTAATTCAAAAATATTTTCACTTTTTAAATTTTTTTTTGATTCTTACTAATAAAAATATCTACATTACAAAATAATCATTTTTCAAAATTCATTTATGAAGTTACCTAAAAAACCAAAATTATCAAAATTGTTAAATTAATTCAAAAATATTTTCACTTTTTAAAATTTTCTTTTTTGATTCTTACTAATAAAAATATCTACATTACGGTAAAAATAATCATTTTTCAAAATTCGAAGTTACCTAAAAAACAAAATTATCAAAATATGTTAAATTAATTCAAAATATTTTCACTTTTTAAAATTTTCTTTTTTGATTCTTACTAATAAATATCTACATTACGGTAAAAATAATCATTTTTCAAAATTTGGGAAGTTACCTAAAAAACCATAAAATTATACCGACCATATAATTTGTAATTAAGCTTCAAGTAGCTTACCATAAAATTAGAATGCTTATTCCAATAATTTAAGCATAAAATTTCATTTAAAAAGCTTAAATTACCTTAAAATTCTAATTTTCATAAATTCTAATTTTAATACTTTAATAATTTATATTATCACATTTTCATATTATCGCGCTTCATTTTAAATTTGGAAATTTGTCATACCTACTTTAAATGGAAATTTCTATTAAAGCTTAATGATATAGCTTATTAAATTATGACAGAAAAATTCTAATTCGTCTAATTTATATTACGAAAAATATTTTTACTAAATCTTTTATCATTTCATAGAAAAAAATTCTAAACTCTTTCCAAAATATTTTCACTTTTTCAAATTTTCTTTACTTATTTCATCTAATTAGAATATTTACATTACGGTAAAAATAATCATTTTCAAAATTATCATTCAAAGTTCAAAGTGCTCAAAAACATTGGAGACGTAGGGAGGAACTTTGGAACCTTATATCATCACCATATTCAAAATAAATTTTTTAAAAATACCATAAATCTAATTATATTTTTCTCAATTTTTTAACATTTTAAAATTTTCTAAAATCTAAATTTTTTTTTTTAATTTTTCACTCAAAAATCTGTAAAAATTCGAAAAAAATTTATTTTTAACAATTTATCTTTTTGTGCGCATACATGTTCCACACACCATTCCACAATCATCTTTTCATTATCTATCATCGTTCCTACAATAAATCGGGTTTTAGCCAACTTTGAACGTTACCATAGCAACCGTCCCATTCTTTGTAAACAAAGTCAGAAAAAAATCTAAATCACATTACAAAAATAATTTCTCGAAAAAGTATATGGCAAGTCACCTAAAAAAATATGAAGAACGTAGACAGGAACTTGAACCTTATATCGTCACCAATTTTCACAATAAAAATTTTTCATAGTCACCATCAATTCCTCATATTTTTCTCATATTTTTCAAAAAAAAAATTTTTCAAATATCTCAAATTTTTTTTTCAAAATTCTTTAAAAAATTTTAAAAATCCGCAAAAAATCCCGCAACCGCGAGAACAGTCACACTAGATGCGGCAAGTCGAGACGGTCACAACGCACCCTTTTTTGTCACTGTACCCCCCTTGGTTGCGGCGCTATTTCAATTTTACTAATAATAAGCTTTCCCGCCATGGCCTGGTGTGCATAGGGGGGGGGGGGGGGGGGGTAGCACACGGAAACATGTCCAATTTTTCGATTGGCACCATGTTCCGGAATCCTATGTCCCGGTGCGCTAGGGGGGTCAGCACACCATAGCACACAAAAACATGGCGCACAAAAACATGCCCTGGTTTTATGCGGCAAACCCCCCCCGGGGGGGGGTTAGGCCCCATGACCGGGTACATGGCGGGCTTCCCTTCTCCTTACTGTGGAAATATTTATGCATCACATTATGCACAATTAATTGCGACAACTTCCTAAATTATTACATAATATTGTAGAGCAGCGGTTTTCCAAACTGGGGAGGCTTTCGGGCTATGCCAAGAGGAAGGCGCCCAAATTTTTTTAATTCAATTCGGGTATGACATATGTAGATTGTTAGTATTTAATATAAAAATAAAGAGTACTACATTTTTGTATTTGGTTTTAGTTTATGCTTAAAACTCAAAATTTGTAAGTTGTATTGGAATTATAACAATTTTTGAAAATATAGTTTTCATTAATTTAAGTTGTTCATATTAGTATTATCTATTGAAAAAAAGAGTTAGAAGCGGGAGGCGCGAAAAAAAAATTTTTTTTTTGGGGGTGTGGTAGCATAAAGTTTGGACACCGCTGTTGTAGAGGATTAGACAAATTGTAGTATATATCTGGTTACTATTTTACAATATTAGGGGGCCGGCAAAATAAATTTGTTTTTCTTACGTCGATGAAATCTTATCAAAAATCTAAAAAAAAAATTTAAACATTTATTTGTGAAAATGATTGCAATTATACTAGAAGTGTTAGCAAACTATACAGAGCCTAAATAGTCTCTTCAGCTTCAATACAATCCGGATAAGACGTGTAAAATTTTGAAACTCATCTGTGAATTGGCTTTCGATGTTGACTCCAAATATTTATTTAGGTTAGGCATTAACTATGATTTTATGAATTTATGTGTTTGATAATAGTTATTTTAGGGTTAGAGTTATCAATATTAATTAAAAGAGGTTTATTAAAAATTACAGTTTAATTAAGGTAAAGATTAATAGAGTTTGTATTTTAATCTTAGTGGTCTGCAAAAAAAAATTTCGTTTTTAATCAGAAGAAAAATCTGAAGGATCAAAGTTAAAATAAAAGTTAAAAGTTCAGAATTTAAAAATTTTAAATAGTCGATTAGGTAGGTTATATTGATTTAGCAAGAAAGATAAGACAAAGCAATGTGATATAATTTCTTCGTTGCAACTTTAACCACGAAATAACATTTCTTGTCGAAAGGTTGGGGGCAAGAGAACGTCGTCAGCCTTCGGAGAGATACAAAAACGATTACAATGAGTGGCGGTAACAGCCAAACACATTTGAGAGAAAAGAAGGTTCAGGCAAACCAAAGAACGAGCACTGCAGAAGGAGAGGAGTCATAATTATGCGTGAAATGATTGAAGTAGTTGCCACTAAGCTGTCCAGCCATTTCAAGGAGTCACTGCATTGAAGAAACGGAGTGTTCTTTGACGCATAAAAATTGCATGTGCGAGTTTTCACAAATAAAAGTTTTAAATTTTTTTTGTTTTGTAGGATTTCATCGACGTAGGAAAAACAATTTTTTTTTACTGCCAATGGTCTAATCTGATCAGTAGTTGAAAATTGATACATAACATCCAGACAGACTAAACAAGGTTATATGAAAATGAAGCAGACACAAAAATTTTATACATTGAATAATTGTTTATTATCAATATGATTGATATGATTGTTATTATTTTTTTATTTTTATTATTATTATGATTATTTTATTATTTATGATTATTTTATTATTTATTATTATTTTTTTTATTTATTATTTTATTATATTATATTATTATTATATTATTATTATTATTATTATTATTATTATTATTATTATTATTATTATTATATTATTATTATATTATTTATTATTATTATTATTATATTATTATTATTATTATTATTATTATTATTATTATTATTTTATTATTATTATTATTTATTATTATTATTATTATATTATTATTATTATTATTATTATTATTATTATTATATTATTATTATTATTATTATTATTTTATTATTATTATTATTATTATTATTATTATTATTATTATTTTATATTATTATATTATTATTATATTATTATTATTATTATTTTATTATAAATGAATATACTAATGTCAAATAATACAAATTATCTACTAAAACATTATAAAATGTACAAAAAAATTATCATTAAATATTTTATACAAAATTTATCAATAACTTCAAAATATTAATTAGTATCAAAAGTTTAAATATGACTGCAGAACGCCGGTTTAAAAAAACCATTGCTTCATAATTAACTTTTTAAAATTTTTAAAACTTAAAATACTTAATCAAAATATCTTAAGCGTAATGAAAATTAAAATATTTTAATCAGTTTAATTGGTGAAAATAACATAACTTTAATTGTAGAGTTAATTAGCGATTGCACTAATTGTTCGATAAAACAAAATTTATTTATTGTCTATTCATGAATATTTTCTGAAATAAAATAAAAATGAAAAAGATTAATTTCAATCAACATAACATTTTCGTGAAAAATGAAAGCATAGCCAAAAAAAAAAAAATCCAGACACCCAGATAAAATAAATGGCAAATCAGTAAAAGAAAACTAATATAATACACTTGGTCTTGAAAGATAGCCCGTAAGAAAAATAAATCTAAAATATTTGATGCATGTATAAAAACCGTTTCACGTATAGAAAATCTATTTTAAATACATACCCTGCCAAATCCACCACAAATTCGTAAAAAACAGTATCATAAAACCAATTGAATAGTCCCGAACAATTCTTGCTCAGATTCTTTAAAAAATTGAATAATTTATATAAAAAAAATAGTTTAAAATGAAATATATATTTAGTTAGGTATTAGAACGTTTAAATCATAATAACACCAGTGGTTTTCAAACCTTTGGCGTGGCGCCCTGTAGAATTATTGCTGTGTTACAGATAGATCGTTTATAAAAATAATATATGCATGATAAGAAGTAGTTACATAATGATTAGTTCTTATTAGTTTGAATGTGGAAAATATTCATCAAGACCATCCAGATAAGTCAGAATAGTTTAGTTATATATTAACGTTCCTTGTTCTGAAGGATTTAGTTACAATTTAAAAGTGGGTGGTTATTATAACCTTATTATAACCTTCCCAAGTTATTATAAAACGTTTCAATCCTTCTTGTACACTTTCCCGGTGCCACTGTACATTTACTTTCAATTGTGCAAAAATTGCGTTTGGCCTTTGCTTTTACATCAAAATTCTCTCCCAATATGACACAGCAATATTGAAGCTCAAAATTTTTAGTTCATAATTAACGATAAAATTATGATACTTTTTATAGCTTTAAAGATTAAATTAAATAAAAAAAAATATTATATTATATTTAAATCATAATTTTAACACGTGTGCACGAACTATTTAAAAAATGTATAGAACTTTTCCCATTATTTTTCTAAGGATTCGAAATTCAAATGAAACAACTGTGCAAGAATCGTAAGATAAAATTCTTTAATAAATAAATTCGAAAAACAAAATATCGTGAAATTTCTTCCTGATATTAATTAACTGTTGTAAACCATAAAGAAAGCTAACATTCTATGTAGAGCATTTTCTTCAAATATAAATTGGCAATTTTAAATACGTGGCAAAATCTGAAATATTAATACTTAGGATATTTGTATTTGGGTTTTGGGAGGGCATTTCCCAATTAGAATGCTGCATAAAAGAGATATAACTTTGTGGATATCTCATTATATTCAGATTAGTTGGTATCATCATTTATCTTGGAAGAACTAGCGAAACTCTTGATTACTCCTAGCATAGATGGCGATCCGGTCTAAATTTACTTTTGTACCGCCCTGTTTCGTTAGTTAATAATGAAATAAAAAACTAAATAAATACTCCACTTTCAAGATTATTGATGACTCCTCTGCAGAAGATTTATTGTTGCGCCAACGAGGGTAATGTTTCTTACACAGGACTAATAATGCTTCAACCATGCAGGGCCTGTATCTCCATATTGCAATCCATATATCAGGCAATGGTAGCTTAATTCAAACAAAATAAAATTAATATTAATAAATAATGATTCATACTTGATAAAATATGTTTCTAGGACTGTGCTCCTAAAATGTTGAATATGACAACCCTTCACCAAAATCTGATTCGGTTTATGTCCATTTAATGAAGTACATCAGAATGAAACACGTTATAGGTGCGTTGTATTCTTACTTCTACAAGTCTTTTGATTCGCAAGTTGTGTTTAACCTAACACTAATGTACCGTTAATTTAAAACAAGTTAGTTATTTTTAAAAATTTCTAATATTTAAAACATGTGCATATAATTTACGAGACACAATCAATTTTTTATAATTCTTATTAAACTTATTCTTTTTCAATTATTATTCTAAGTCTGGTGGGCAAAACGGCCCTCGAGAGGTTTTAATCCGGCCGCTAAATTTTTTTACACAATTTTTTTTTCTACACTTCATTTTTTCTCACACTCTTCAAAAAAGATTCTTCAAATAAAGATTTGATTATTTTTACCTTTTATACATTTTGTTTTTGTCAAATAAACACTTGTTGACTTGGAATTTTAATATTTTACAATTAAAAACATCAAACAAAAGCATCTTTAATAAATTCTGGCCCAGTTTGACAAAATTTGTAATTAAATTGTGGCCCGCAGCAAAAAAGTTGCCACCACTGATCTAAGTATTTATTAATTATACTTACTTTTTTGTTACTTCCATTTTGTATACAGGGCATTGAACTTTTTATAATTCCATGTCTGCAACTTTATAATCCCATGTTTGTAATATTAAATTTTAAACATTTTAACTTGAAAATAAGTCAGCAAATAGAGATAATATATTTGAAAGGAAACATGATACAAACTTAACAAATTTTGTTGTTTAAATCAGGTAACTATTCAGTTATTCAAACAGGAAAATCCAGGTATTGGAGATTTCTTGCTCAGATTTATAAAACAACATTATTATACTGGCAATGCCACGGTTTTTATCGAATATGCGAGAAGAAAAAGAAAACATTTATTTAATAAAATATAATTGCAAACATTGGGTTATACTCTGTTGCAATACTCTGTAATTCTACTATAATTTAACATTGATTTGTTAAATTTTCTTCAGTTGGGACCACACTATTTCAATATTTAATAATAATTCATTGATACATAATTATAGAATGTTGCTTCTGAGAGTTTGACGAATGACTGACTGCGTGGAATAAAATTAAATTTGTCTGTATAGTTTATATCCGGATGTAATTAATTAGTAGAGAAATACATTTATTAATGTTTCAATACAATTCGTATCAATAATTTGTGGTTAGAAATATGAATGTTCAT
>JACMZG010001911.1:28876561-28943696 GCA_018340805.1 Microvelia longipes | reverse complement strand
CTTAAGCAAAAATACATACTTATTTAGAAAATTAAAATGCAGAATTTCTGAAAAATATTTTGATTCAAGCTTATTATGGGTTAATCTACAGTAAATCACTTACGGCATAGTTATATGGGGCTCATCTTATAGTTTAGAACAAGTATTTTTACTCCAAAAGAAATTTATAAGGATCATATACGGAATGAAATTTTTAGATTCATGCAAAGGCAAGTTTAAAAAGAATAATTACTGACGGTACCATGCATTTTTGTTTTAAAATGTCTTTATTTGTCAAAAATCATTCTGAATATTTCGCTGATGTAATAACTGATAGAAATACCAGAAATAATTTATTGCTCAGAGTGCCAAAACATAGAACTTCACTGTATGAAAGTGGGGGATATTATAAATGTACTAAATTATATAACTTACTGCCAAATAAAATAAAAAATCTAGATTTTGATAATTTTAAATTGTACATTAAAGAATACCTAATAGAAAATGAATTTTACAGCTTAAATGAAATCTATCAAGATAGTTTTAAAAGTATGAAATGAATTTTAAAATTTAAATATCTTCTTATGTTTAATTTTATTTTTTATTATAAAATTTAAGTAATTATTTTGATTTTCTTTTATTATAAAATGTATGTAATTAAATTTATTTCGATGAATCAAGTAATGTTTTAATTTAATTATCGATTGACTTTACACTCTAATTATGTACTAATATGTATGGTTTAACTACTTGCGTATTATTGTATGTATATTTGTGTATATTAAAATAAATAAAATAAATAAATAAATAAATAATAAAAAATATAGTCCTGTTAAGTCTAAGGCCCGTATTCAAAGACATCTTCCTAACATTCTCCTTAAAGAACAAGGAAAATGTCTTTGAATACGGGCCTAAAATCTAAGAGAAATGCTTAAGCTTATCTAAAAGCATAAAATAGACACTGTCTCCACAAAAAAATGTATTGATGAGCTTAAAGGTTCTTATTTAACAATAATGCTCTTATGATAAAGTTATTGCTCTCTGTCAATAAATAATATTTGAATAAAACTGATAATTTTTTGTTGACCAAACTTCTACCTGGAGTATATTAGTTTTAGAATACGTCTATCCAAAGCTTTACATTGACCTCTTATACTACCATGACCTCCAACAATCCTTTGTCATTTTCACGTTTCAAGTATTTTGGTCGATACGGGGAGTTTCGTATAAATCATTAAGTAGACATTTTGGGCCGTCGTCACGAATCTACTTTCATTTAAGAAATCAGTTCAGGTAGATACTGATTCACATTAATGTATATGATTATTAACAAATTTTATATCAAGGTAACAATTGATTCATAAGTCAAAGTTAAGTGTAAGCTTTGCCAACAGCTCTCAGTCATATCTCCCACATAAAATAACAATAATGGTAATGATGGAGAGAAGAGAACCAAATGTTAAATCATCTAGCAACTATATCTATAGGACACAATTTAGTAACTTCTTATGTATTGGGCACTTCACACAATCGTGTGCCGAAGCCAGTGACCAGAAAATGTACCATTACTGACTGATTGTTCGGATCACCCTACACCCACCGAAGGGTCACTACATACCTCGTATTTTAACACACAGATACAGTCTCTCACTTCTACTACAGACATGATTGGAACTTCTATATGACATTGATACAGACATGATTGGAACTTCCATACGACTTTGATTACTAAAGACATGATTGGAACTTCCATACGACTTTGATTACTAAAGACATGATTGGAACTTCAATACGACTTTGATTACTAAAGACATGATTGGAACTTCATACGACTTTAATACTAAGACTTGATTTGGAAACTTATGTACGACTTTGATTACTACAGACATGATTGGAACTTCAATACGACTTCGTTAACTCAACCACCTCATAGTTGCATAAACAGACACTCAAAGTAAAATTAACTTATGTGTTTGTACATAGTTTAAGTTGACCCGAACATTTTAAAAAGGCATATTTTATAGATAAGATTATAAATAATTACATAAAACGAATAGGACTAATTCTCATTGATCGTTAAAAAGTCCACAGCAATAACAACCCCACTCCTTCCACGCGACCAACAAATATAAGCGTAATTTTTAATTAAAAATTCCCCAAAAAACTCTTGTAACATAATAGTTAAATATTTTACCACGTCACTATTTTAATAAGTGATACTACAGTTGCTTATTCACGTCTTAAAATAAGGACGTCTAGTTATCACAACTGGTACTGTACAAGTAGTGAAAAGGAGAACAAATGAGCACCCACTAATGAGGAATGTTATCACAGTGTTTTATTAGGAATAAAGACTCTGTACCCCACATTAAATTTTTATGTGTTTTAAATTTAGATATCAAAGCAATCACAATTAATAACCTCTACAAACCATCAAATAAAAATAATAACTAATATAAATTAGCAATAACCTAACCTTCTTTTACAAAGTCATATATGCGCTATAACAAGTATTTTCGGGTTATTGCTGTTTTTCGATGGATAATTTTTGCTAAAAGTGATTATTTTTGGTACTAAAGATGACTATTGCTCATAAAAGATCAAAACATAATACCACAGTTAGACGTAAAATTGGTGAGGGATACCAGAAAAGGCTCAGAATAGCTTATGATTTCTACAACTTAAAATTACTTACCCAAATTTGGGACCAATCACATAAAATTTAACATTGCACCAGAATGTCAAATTTAATTTGTTGATGGAAGAATATGCACTTGTGATAAATAAACTAAAGAGGGCAACTATTTTAATTTTAACTTGTTTAAAACTAAATATTACAAAAGGTTATGCAATGCACTGAAATAAGTATAAATATATTATGTAATCATTTAATGTATACTAATCTCAATTCCTTACGCAGTACAATACATATAAACAGCACATATAAAAAGAAAACCTGACAGACCAGATTAACCTAAAATTATCGGGTATGGGGTACTACCAAACTTTTCCTCACTACTTCGGACTGGCTCTGCTTGTTCTCAGGATATGGAAAACACCAAATTTATATAACAGTACGTCTTCGGAGTCGCTTAGTTCGTCCTCAGATACTAAAAGCATTAGTTTTATTCCCTAGCGGGTGCCTATCCACGTAATGACCTTGCATAACATTAGTTATCTAACAAAAACTGAAGAATCGTATTGAAATAAACTTAAGATTTATGCAAAAAAAGGATTCACTTGAACCAAATTTTTTCAAACATTTGAAAAACGTTAACAAGTCGTACGATAAAAATTGAACTAATGCTAATAATGAGATGAAACTTGACACATATATTGTTCTTGTATATGACAACACGCGTGCATCAAATCACAAATTGATCCAAAGATTTTACCACGTTTAATGAATTTACGACATTTTTGCCGAGTGATAATTGCCGGTTAATAAAGTCATAAAAAAATATTTTCCAGATAGCGCAACTAAACCTAAAAATTTATTTTTTACCAAGTTTTAACTCTCTAGCCTAAACACACTGGGATATACGATAACAACAGACACACACATACAGACAGACAATTTTCTAAAAACCACTCATAAGGTCTTAGACATAGAGATATATACTAGAGGGGGCATATCCTATCTTAATACATTGAGAGGCCTGAAACATTTTTAGTGGGGCTCTCAGGGGCTCTGTGTAACCTCATTGAAACCTCCTCCAAGGAAGAGTTGAGGTTATAATTAATCAATTGTTTTGGGCTTCCCACGGATTGCTTGTGTTGTGATTAGTATTTTAAACATTCTACTATATAATTTACTGTTATTTTGTTCTGTTTATTTGATGAAAATGATAATCGAATGTGGTCAGGTTACTTTTTCGATGTTTCAAAATTCAACCAATAGGGCCCCTCTAGTAATATATCTCTATGGTCTTAGAGATATATACTAAAAGATACAATGTAGAAGGAATCCCGGTTTACTTTACTAAAATGTATTGAGAGGCATAGCCTATCTCAATACGATGAGAAGCCTAAAGTTTTTGGGGGCTCTCAGGGCCTCTAGTTAACCTCATTAAAACCCCTCTCTAAGAGTAAGTTAAGGATATAATAAATCAATTTGCGTCGTCTTTTTACACATCATAAACGTTCTATATAATGAGTCACTGTAAGTTTTGTTCATATGATTTTTATAATAATCAAAAGTGTTCAGGTTAATGTTCTGATGTTTCAAAATTTAACCAATGGTCCCTCTAGTAATATATCTCTATGGGCAAAATTGATTACAGTTTTGTTTTGTGATATTTATATTCTGAGGACGAGCGAAGCAGGGCGATTGCGCGTAGTGAATCCGATGTTTCGAGGAAAAGTTCCGAGGTACCCCGTACACATATTTTATATTTAATATATTTTTTTTAATATAGACGTGATAAGCAACTTACAAGAGCTAATGTCTTACAAAGAATCGACTTACAAAGAGCTTATGTCTTGGTATGTTGATACTAAACAAATATTTGTCATATCAACACGTGTTCCTACTAAACATGAATGACAAATTACATCGCTACAAACTAACACTGGGCGTAGATCAGTTGATTCACAATACAACATAATAGTATGCAAAACAGGAAAATAATTTATAACTCAAGGGCAAACCCACTTCGTACCAACTATAAACTGACTACAGAACTAGATAAATAGATTTATATTAAGTTGTCAAAGTCGGCATACCTATCTTAACATATTTACATCAATATACAACAAATAAAAAATTTAACATATAAATTTAAAAATAAAATTAAGGCATTAAAGAAAATGAAAGCTCTATTACATAAGCATACATGTTCAAAAATAATTATACTATTCCGTAAATCGGTTAACATTTGTTAACAACAGCGAGCGAGGTCAGTAGATCGATAGGTGTCCACCAAAAGTGATCTTTCATTTCTAAGAAAGAACGGAGACAGTCCGAAGATATACTTAAGTATACATTTTACGTTTTTAAAATTCTGACGACGAGGGATGAGAGTCCGATTCGGTGAGATTGAGCGTAGCTAATATGATAAGTTGGGGAAAAGTTGCGAGACACCCCACCCCATATTTGTATTGAATTTTCTAATAATGACTCAACATAAAATCATAACACTGATAACATTCAATGTACAGTGATTTGAAATTAATTTTTAGCTGTAAAGCTATTTTTAAAGACGTCATACTAAATTCATAATTCGCTTGAATCGTATAGAAGTTAAAACTGATTGATATGATTTATCAATTATGTAAACAATCAACACTTCCATAAAGTTAATAAACATCAATAATAACTATAACAAATCAAATTAAAAAAGAAACAGGTACGTGGTACCTCGGAATTTTTCCTCATTTCATCGTATTACGCTCACATCCTACTCACTTTGAGCTCGCATAGCTTGTCATCAGAATATACGATTCGTTAAATGTACACAGCAACACGTCTCTGAACTCGCTTCGCTCGACCGTAGATTGTAAATACATCCATTTCATTCCCATCGGTCACCCATCCAGGCAATGAAACCCTCAATGGAACTTAACTTTTTTCCCCACCAAAAATCATAGATATACTCGCTGTATTGAAACGTAACTTAGTGCTTTGGTATTTATTACATAAAGGTATATACTCGTGCCGAATTTCAAATTAATTGGATTAGTTTCTACATTTTTCTAAAACTCATCTGATAAAAATTGAACTAATCCTGATAATGAGATAAAACCTAGCAAATATGTTATTCTTATACATAGCTACATGCGTGCCATATCTCATAAATCTCTTACGCGTTTTATGAATTTTCGAAATATTGCTAAGTCATTGCAGGTTAATGACGTAAAAATATATTTTTGGATAGCACAACTACACCAACAGAGAGTGTTTTCCACAAAGTTTCAACTCTCCAGCATAAATACCATGGTAGTAACGATAATAACAGACAAACGACTGTGAAAACCACATAGGAGGCCTTAAAAACATCAATAAAACGGATAATTCCGGTGACATTCCGGTTTCGATTTTTTTCGCAAACACAACTGTTTGTACAAATACGGTTTACACCTACGGTATATTTATAAATTAACGAGGAAAAGTAAAATCAAATAATATTGAAATAATAATAACAACTGCATAAATTCTTGTTATATTTATTGTTTTAACTAATAGTTTTAATAATGGAATTAAAGATAAATCCTATAACCGAGTAAACTAATAATAGTGCACTAGAAATTTAAATGAGATAAACCATTGTTATATAATATCAATATTACGCATTGTTATAATTAAATTTGATGCAAACAAGTAAAGCAAACTTAGGAGAAAAAAATTAGTTTCTTAGTAAAGAAACTAATTTTTAGTGACATTCCAAAGAAAAATATGCTAATGAAATAAGGTTATGGAAGGATAGAGATAGTGAAGTGGTTCTTCTGCATATATATATATATATATATATATATATATATATATATATATATATATATATATATATATATATTATATATTATATATATATATATATATATATATATATATTTATTTATTTATTTATTTATTTATTTATTTATGTCTATTCACGAATTTCTAGAAGTATTTTAGCAAATTTTCAACTAAATATGAGCTTATGCTATGTCTCGTGATTACTTTTAAACGCTTTCATTGATTGGAATAAAACCTGGTATAAAAATATAAACTAATATAAACGTAGAAATCGTATCAACGTATATTTTACGTTATATAGGAAACAATAGGAATAACATTTAAATATTATCGTGAAATAATATATCACTGAAAATAAATAACTTACTTATCGATTACTCGCTTATCACTATGTGGATAAGCTTTTTCTTTTTAGTTTAGTTATATTTACAGTTTTAATGTGGTAGCACAAAACCTAGATTTATCAGCGGCTAAAATATAATTAAATAAAATAAACCTGCAGAATCTTTAAAGAAGCTGGCTAAAGTTTTATGTACATCAGTCATAAAGGTTGTGATATCATCAACTCGGTTTACTGAGTCAGCAAAATGTTTTAAAAAATCAGTAAATTAATTAAAATTTTTCGCCAGGAAAAAAGTCTTAAACTTCAGTTAAGGGGGTGATGAAAAAAAAATAAAATAAAAATTCGTGACAACGTAAGTACGGAAAATCATCATATTAATTAAGATTTTAATTAAGATTTAATATTAATCTAATTCTAAAAACATCAATACAAAAAATTGTTTAGCGAATTTTCATTAAAAAATTACGCTTTATAGAGGTTTTTAGGATGATAATAGTCAAGAGAGATAGGGGGATCGATAGCGCTAGTGGTACGATCTTTCAAAAATTGCACTTTTTTACAAATAAATGAAACATGAACTAATTAATAAGTTTATAATATATAATATACATAATAATTTGTCATCTAATTAATAACTTTAGATCTAGAACACAGTAGATAAGTATATGCATCTTATAAAGATCAATTAAAAAAGAAGCTAATAGAGCAAAACGATACACTTGTTATCAATTATATTGATTAATTGTTGAGAGACACGAAACAGCGTATTCAAGTTAGACACTTGAATACAGTTACATATTTAGAAACTATGTTAACAAGCAATAATTAATAATAATTGCCTCTTGAAAACACAAATCTATACGACCACTTGAAGACATCTTATGTGAATGATTGTCCATTGTTTTACATCTCCATTTCTAAGTAGCCCAGAGAAGTTAAAGATAGTCTGTTAAAATTGAACTGTATAACATTTAACTCAGCGTCAATAGAGAGCGGAATTTGCTGCAATATTTAATGTTGAAAAACGAAGCAATTTTTGTTTCAAGCAAGCTTCATTTGTTCACCAAGCTAGTTGATTGAAGCTAAAAATTATTTTTATTTTTACTAAACCACTTTGCCAAGATATAATCAATATTTACGTATAGTCAATTTTGATTCTTATTCACTAGTCAATTAGTCACTTAGTAATTAAGTCAATCATAAACAAAGTCTGTCTAGCAATCATCAAGCTTAAGTAAGAAATACAATTATTTTTTAATTATAAATAAATAAAACTATTTTTTAAAAATAAATTCCATTTTTTGGTGCCCTTTAACAGTACTACAGCGGTGGATTGATTATTCATCAAGTTTTTCTTCAAAGCTTCAAGCATAAATATACTAGGAGCTACGATGATAACAGACACACTCACACACAACTTTGATAAAACCCCTCAGGAGGTCATTAAAACACCTAAAACGGATAATTCCGGTTTCATCCCGGTTTCGGTTTTTTTTGCAAACAAAATACTTTTCCTATATACCTACAGTATACATGAGGAAAAGTAAAAACCCGCATACAAGTCATTCGTTAAATATGGAACTAATGGTGATAATAAAATCAAACATAGCACATGCGTTGGTCATATATATGACCATATATATGACTACATAAGTGCAAAATCCCAAACTTATCGATACATTTTTCCGCATTTCATAAAATTATTGCTAAATGGCAATTACGTCATAAAAAATATTTCCCGGAATAGCACAACCTTTAGGTAATCAATCTTTAGATTGATTTCGCACTGTTTCAACTCTCTAGCATAAATACACTAAGAGATGCGATAAAAACAGACACACACATACATACAAACTGACAATTTTGAGAAAAGCACTTAAGTGGCCTTACAAAAATTACCTGAAACAGATTATTCAGGTGAAATACCAGTTTCAGATTATTTTTTGCAAACATAATACTTTTTCTATATACTCACGGTATAAATGAGGTAAAATAAAAGTAACGTAATATCAAGAACAATATATTTGAATTATGAATGAGATAAAAATACCACTAAAACACATTAAAAGCCCAAAAACTATAATACCAGGTCATGTGAAACTAGATAATAGTAAAAAATGTAGGTTATGTCAATTCACAAATAACCTTTAAAATTAAAATTACCAAAATATATAAGTAATTATTTTTATGTATGAAAACCAAAAATAAATAATAAATTTCTTATTAAATTACAATAAAAACAGTTTACATACTTATTTACATAACCTTGGGATATCATAATAATCTTTCAAAAATATTAAGTCAAATAAGAGATAAAGCAAAATAAATAAAAATTAGTGAAAAAACCAGAAATTACTGAAAATATACATGAACAAGCATGTGAGTAATCTAAGAAGTTTTTTACTAACATAACAATTGGCCCCTGGGCGGCGTCGGCGCTGGGGGCCAATTCGCGGCCACATGGTCGTTGTCCTACATAAGTTTGTCAAATTACTACTCTAGATAACTGGCATACTGCTACGATATAAGCGAATTTTCAAATGTATTAATCAAAGAACATCATTTGTTTACAGTATATTATATATGTCCATCAATAACACCAGAACTAATACTAATAATGAAACGTAACTTAGAATTTTTATTGACCATACATAGTAATACATGTGTAAAAAATGTCAGCCCGATCTAAACAATTTTTGAAGATTTGTGATTTTTGAAATGTTTGTGGGGTCATTATTGGTGGTTAATGACGTCACACATATTTAATACACAATAGGGTTCGGGATATTAACAAGGTAATTTTGTACAGAGTTTCATTTTTTGTTCAAAAGATATCGTGTCCCATGGAACGTATAGGAACAAATATCTCGTACATACATACATACATATATATATATATATATATATATATATATATATATATATATATATATATATATATATATATATATATATATATATATATTGATCAGCAAGGAGAGTACCACCTTTTAAAAAATTCATCCCCACTCCTACCCCCTCCATGACCCTGATCTAATAAGCTCATTTTTCTTTGAAAATTCTACAAAAACGTGATTTATTTACGTTAAGTTATACATGTCAATCGATAAAACCAGAACTTATACTGATAATAAATTTTTACCTTCATACATGTAATAGCTATACACAGTAAAACATGTGTATGAAGTTTCAACTCGATCAAACAACTTTTTGAAATTTATTGTTTTTTGAATTTTCACTGTCATTATTATTGGTTAATGATGTCATACATATTTCAAAAGCAATAGGTTTCGGGACATTAATTAGGTCGATTTTTGTACTAAGTTTCATTTCAATCCAAGAAAGCATTGAAAGTTATGGTGTCCTATAAAAACATCTAGGAACAACCCTTATCACGGTGCACTACACCCGAGTAGTATAACTACTCATACCGGATAGTAAAACATTCAGTACCACTGGTAGTAAATGTTTTTTGGGTCAAAATGAACTAACACATAACGGAAGATAACCTAAAAGTTGTTTGTTCCTCTAATAATAAATAATAGCATCCATATGGTAGAATCACCAGTTCAGGACCTAGTTAGATGCTTCCAACTGGACGCAGACCTGGTCGCCCTCTCTATGTAAGGGAAGTAAATTCTGCCTGTCCTTCTACCTGACAGTTGTGTGTCATCCTGTAATTCCCTAACCAACAGTCCAAATATTCTCTCTCAAACCAGTATCCACTCTATTATTCCCTTTGTATCCTTTGGTCAGTAAATTGCTGTTATTGTGAATTTCTTGTAATTATTTACTTTTAATTTTTAATATATTGTCACCTCGTTTCTATACATTGATTTATTGTTATTGTTTCAATTAGTGTTGATCTCTTTATAGTTTTCTATTTATCTTTAAGTTTTACTTTTCGTTAACATTATCTTCTTGATTGCTTGTTATATAATTTATTTCACTCTCAGGTTTTATTAATGTACTATAGTTAGTGAGTGTCACAATTTTTTTGCCTTATGCTGCTGGAGGAAGTATTATGTAGTTTTCTATATATGTATGTATAATTTTAATACATAAATAAATTTGTTCTGTTATGAGCCAACACTAATTATTGGCTACTCTTTTAATTTAACTCAAGCTCAATATTAAGTGGAATAATGTCACGTGGTTCATTTTATCACTATATTTTAATTTCACAGTGGATTTTAGGGGCACTTAATTTGTTCTACCCCAAATCTTCCTCTACAAAAATTGAGAAGAACTTAGGTTTCTTAGGTTATTTCACTCACTTCTCTATAGCGGAGGTTCTGTGGGGGCAACCTTAATGAAACCTTTTAACTTACCATGCTACAAGTTCCGTATTTTATCCTCTCTTTTACCAATCATAGAGCCACTTAAGTCCGGTAAATTGAAGTCCAAAGTAAAACCTCAGATATATTTAATATATCTTTAATATAATTAAAATAATCTAAAAAATTATTTACAAGCTATATGGGATGTCTTACTTCCACGACAAATAAAATCCCTTCCTCCACTAACTTTAGACAGGATGTCAACTGACCATAACAATTATTAAAGGAGCAACATATAGATGTTAATAATAAGGTATTAAACCTTAGAAGGTACAATTCACATAGTCCTGGGAGCAAATCTAGACGGTTGACCAAAAACTGATTTCTCTCGCAGACTTTCTAGCAGTGAGAGTGTTGCAAATTAACGAGTCATCAGAAATTTTATACTAATACTCACAAGAAATATTTATGGGTAAAACACTCTATTATTAACTAAAATAGGTATAACAAGTAAAACGTCCTAAATTAGTATAAAATTATCATCGTTATTAGGCAATGTAAATAACTTAAATAAGGCAATATAATATTGTTCATTAAATTTCTTGAGAGATAAGAAGAATGACTAATGATATTTACTAAAGAACGAACTTTGAACCCAAATGAAACTAGCAAGTGCATACAAAACCATTATTTTGATTTCTAAGATTTACTTATTCTTTTTTTTAAGCGAACTGAATGGTTCAAATTTTAAGCCAGCAGTTGGGAATTATTAGAGAATATTTTGAGATCTGATCATTCGCATACAAGCAGTGATATAACTCTGGTACCCGATAAATCAAATAGAAGATATTTATTATTAATAAGTACAAACTTAATCAAGTAATTAAATGCTTAATAGGAAAAAAATGTCTTACCTTTTGAATACGTATTTTAACCTCTTTCTAATTAATAACTAAACACACCGACAAAACTGACCTTTAATCTATAAATTTTAATTAAATAATACCGATTAAGTTCTATTTCTAGACGGATAGACCAAAAATGAGAAAACCGGCTAAGCGTGACCTTCTCTAGCCGATGGTCATTCACACACTGGCGCATTTTCCACAAAACCGGCAAGAAACCTTTTAAGTAAAGCGTTTTCAAATATAAAGCACTCATACGCACGCTTTGTCTGGTGGAGAGGGAAACATCCATATGTTTTATAACAGCCGGCAAGAATACATTTCAAGGTTGATTTTGGATTTTTCATACTTAGTTTAAATCTCAACACGTTCTGTTTAAAATAAATTAATTATTATTTCTTTCAAAGGAAAAAAATGTTTTTTTTTTTTTATCATAAAGCTGAATAAAACATTTAAAATTAATATTTTTCTCGAGAAAAACTTAAATACTGAAAGCGCATGACCGTTTCGATTCATGAAGATCTGTGTTCTACACAAAATTTGTAATTTATCTAGAATCTGTGAGTATTCAATTTATTATTTGAATGTTTGAGAATGAGCATAAATGGAGTCCATCGTAATAGAACGAAAGAATAAAAAGTCTCTCCACAGTTAAAGATTTTATTAAAAGTAAAGCATAGAGTGCCTGTATAATCAGAGTGAAGACAATGGAACGCATTTTCAGATTGTCAGGCATGTTGGATTATTTTTCTTAAGAAGAATTAAGAAGAACCCTGATAAACAAGAAGAATATCCCCACCCTTTTTAGTATTTTCATAACAAACCATAAAGAAGTACTTCTATAAAATATATAAATACTTACCATATAAAATACTTCTATTTTACAAATTGTAAAATATTAAAAAAAAGAGGTCCTATGGCTCCAAAAAAAAAAAAATAAAAAATAAAAACAAATAAAAAGATGGTTTATAAACAGTGAGTAATGTCGAACATATTAAGTTAAAGACAAAAAAATAAGAAAGAAGAAGAAGAAGAAGAAGAACCATAAAGAAAAAAAGTGTAAATAAATGATAATGACCCCTGTTAATTCAATATTATGAATAAAATTAGGAATTAAATTATACATTAACATAAATTATTGTATAAAATAAAGATTTATACCATAGTAACTTTTATGTAAGTAAATATTCAATGTTATTTCCAAAAAGGAAGAATGAATCCCTACCTTTTTCGTTGACTCTGCCTTACTAGAGAGCTTAAATACTAGAAGAAGTGTGCTATGACATTTAATTCTGTTCTACTTTATGCATATGTATTTATAATAAAGTCTATTATTATTATTATTACAGTGTGATTATGTACCCAACTTAACTATCAAATTCTAAACATCAATTACATGTCTACTCATACCTTTATTTTTTATTAAGGAGATTGATCTCTAACTAAATTTAATAAGTTTCATCAAACTATCTTTTTGTATATAAGGCTTTAGGTGGGGGGTGATATATATATTGTAATCAATATGTTTATAGTATTGCCACACGGTTGTAATTAGTTAACAGCATGGGAAATTAGAGTTAGAGGCATAGTTTAACATACAGAACTGATCTCATTGGCTCCCTCACATTATTTTCCCACACTGTCTACTGATTATAACGGTGAGTGATACTATCAAGGTAGCAAACAGAACTCTGCCATGTCCCCTTAAATGTGTAATTATGTTGAAAATTATTTATCAATTTACGACTTCATGCCAAGTTGGAATTGAAGTTTCATTAAAATTGGATCATCAGCCATTTGAGCTAAAATGTTCATAAGAAATATGTGCGCATCAATTTATATATTTTGAGAACTCTGTAAGCCACAGATATAATTGAGGCATCTTTCTATTCAGAAAATTTCAAAATAACATACACACTTTTATCAAATATTTTATTAAAATTTGAATGCGTTCGTCTTGACAGAGGTGGACCGCTCATAATGAAAGATTAAGAAATATGTGCCAAGTTAATATTTGGCACATATTTATGTGCTGGAGTATTTGTCTGACTAAGGCTTAAGCTAAAGTAAGTCAGAAATAATAGATTAAGGGTTGTCTAGGTGTCTATATGACAAACTTCCTTAATTGGTGTTGGTCATACAGAAAGTAAAATAAATGAAAAATTCAAATCAACTGAATTTTATTACAAAATAAAATTTAACAATAAAAGAGAATTTTATACAAGTTTAAATCCTAAATAAATGGAATATTATCATCATGTAGTATGCAATCGATGCCTCGATGAAACTTGATATTCTTGACGTGGGCATCGTTGTGAAGTTTATAGAAAAATCTGTGTCCGAAGTTCAGTCACACAATGTAACCTTTATCAATGACAGGCAACATGACATTGGCATAAACCTCCTCTACAATTGGATAGTCACTAAAAGTAGCCCTAGCGGCTAAAATTTTCTTCTTTTGACATTTGAAGTTGTATCCACAACCCAATGTAGGTGAATAAAGTCACTTGATGATTCTATATACCACTATATCCTCTTGTAAGCAGAATTGGAACATAAATTAAGAAAATGGCATTGACATCTAACAGCAGTACTTATGTATAAGTTAATTCAACTGGTGTCAATGCATCCTTTATCAGTTAAAAAAGCTAGCATACAAGTCCTCCAGATGATAAAAATGAATAGAAGATATTTCATTCTACTGCAGCAATGCATGGAAGAGACTGAAGTTACTAATATTTCACACCACAAAAGCTGATATACATACTTCTTTTATTATAAGCAAAATAACTTTGATGATGAGCACAAATAATAACAATTTATACTAATTTTCGTAGATACATGTAAGATTTGAACCCATTGACGTCTGACAATTTGTTATGTATGTAAGAAGTTATCTAGAAAATAAATAGCTGTATACATGTCAATGATCCTTGAAATTAACCACAAGGGCGTGCAGAATTATTAAATAATACCAATGTCTAATAATAAATTAAATATTTGAACGTAACTGAAGTAAACAAACAGCCCTTCAAAACACATTTTTTTCACCAAACTTTCATAATACGAATGTAAAACTTGAACTTGATAGCTCATTGGGAGCGTACAACATTCTAGATCACTAATATAAACATCTTCGGTAAAGAAATTAACTACTATTTTTTATTTTTTCAAGGAAAGAATTTAAAAAAAAAATTAACAGAAGAGAAAATTTCTCCATAAGCCGCCATGTAATGAATGAATCGGTTTGTTTGTTGTCTAAGCTTCATTTTGCCTTAAAAATGAAAAAGGCCAGGACTTGCTTTCGTCTCTTTTAGCAACATTAAACAGTAGTCTGTTTCAATTAAACTGTACTAAAATAAAATTGTTACATTAAACAGAAAAACATGATATCGTTTGACATATAAAATTATAAGGGACTTTATTAAAACACTTTTTACAATGCATTCTTCGTCATCTTCTTCTTTCTATATCATTAAATGTCGGACAAATCGAATTTGCGTTCCAATGACCTTGAAAATGGACCAATCATTTTTGAGTACCCGGTTGTCTTCACTCTGATTATACAGGCACTCTAGTAAAGCAGAGCGCTTTCGACCTAACAAGAGGTCATCATCAGTGCCTATTAAACAAATAAGACAAAAAATGTCAAAACAAACTTATACATAAAATTACAAAATTAAACCAAAGAAAACAGATAAATTACAGAAATGGAGTGATAAATAAAATATAAATAAATAAAAATAAATACATAAAATATAAAGAAATTAATTAATTAAAAATGAATAAACGGTAATATTTCTATTTATTCATTTTTAATTAATTAATTTCTTTATATTTTATGTATTTATTTTTATTTATTTATATTTTATTTACCACTCCATTTCTGTAATTTATCTGTTTTCTTTGGTTTAATTTTGTAATTTTATGTATAAGTTTGTTTTGACATTTTTTGTCTTATTTGTTTAATAGGCACTGATGATGACCTCTTGTTAGGTCGAAAGCGCTCTGCTTTACTTTTAATAAAATCTTTAACTGTGGAGAGACTTTTTTATTCTTTCGTTCTATTATTATTTGAAGTTTTTACAATTTGCAAAATATAAAAAAACACTAATTTTAACTTCCTCAAAAGGATTTGTTTGAAATATAGTATGATGGTAAACACGCCTATATTGGATCGCCTGTAGCCAGAAAAAATTGTAAGAGAGGTTGCGATGTTTTAAGCACCTTAAAACTGCATCGTCAGAGGGGGACAACATTTTAACTAGGGGCTTTCATATTGGCTGTGGCTGTATAATATATTAACCCCTGCAGCCTAGGGAGAAAAAGTTCGGGGAAGGGGCTTAAAGCATTAATAAAGAGATGTTTTATTTTCTCTTTCTACTTTAGAGAATTTGCAAGAAATGAGGTTGGTGATATTGTCATGGATAGAGGGTAGGTGGGTTGCCTGATCAAGATATATATATATATATATATATATATATATATATATATATATATATATATATAATATATATATTTATATATATTATATATATATATATATATATATATATATATATATATATATATATATATATATAATATATATATAGAGAGAGAGAGAGAGAGAGAGAGAGAGAGAGAGAGAGAGAGAGAGAGAGAAAGAGAGAGAGAGAGCAGCCAAGGGGACAGAAAGTCTCTTGTTTTGTTAATCAAATAAAGATATTATGGCTAGATATAGAAAATGTATGTGTTTTGATCAGCCAACACAAAAATAGCCTTGTACCACAGGGGGGGGGGATTCCTAGTAGG
Organism: Microvelia longipes; assembly: GCA_018340805.1. Lineage (NCBI taxonomy): Eukaryota > Metazoa > Arthropoda > Insecta > Hemiptera > Veliidae > Microvelia > Microvelia longipes. Next base: position 28,926,941 of record JACMZG010001911.1, on the reverse strand, counting down.
GTTATAAATGCAAGAAAGAGAATGCTGCATTAAGGTAATGGGTAAAAATGTACAGTATTGTAATCTAAAGTTAAAAAATCGGGTACGAGGTACCTTGGAGCTTTTTCTCATTAGATTCGCTATGCTCATCCTCCCTGCTTCTTACTCGCTACGCTCATCCTCAGAATGTACAAGTCATTAAATTTATACTACAACACGTCTTCGGACTTGCTTATCTCGTTCTCAGATTGTAAATACATCTTAGTTTTATTCCCAGTGGTCACCTATTCAGGCACTGAACCTGCTCAATGCTGATTAACTCTTATAATCCAACAAAGATGAAACTTGGTGAACTTATTTTATGTATAGGTATTTACTTGTACCAAATTTCAACTCAATTAGATTATTAAACGTACACTAGTCATTTAATAAGAACTGAACCAATGTTGATAATGAGATGAAACTTTGCACTTACGTTAGTCTTATAAATGGCCACATTCTTCAAGGCACTTACTTCAAAAATTAATTAATGTACCGATCTGTGACACCAATAAAAGTCAAATCTATTTAAATGTAAAATTTGATGATTTTAATTTGGCTGAAACCTAGTAATTAATAGTCTATAAGCCCTGGTTATATGCATCATTAAATGATGAAACCGGAGATTATTTCTATTTGATATAAGTATCCATGGCTAAAAAATTTAGTTATTTTGGCTAAGAGCCCATACTCTTAGAGGTACTTCACTGGTCCAAAAATTTAGATTAGGGACTTTCTTAACTCCTTGCCCAAACAAAAGCCCTACAAATTATTACATTGCTCAAATATTCACTTAAACCCCAATTATACTATGAAATAAATAAAATATTTTTGCAAAAAAATAACAAAAACGTAATTTAAGGAATAATGTATTTAAATACAAAATATAACAAGTTTAACATATCTTTTTAATGATTAATTATAAAATATAATAATTATTAACAACATATTTCTTTAAAATTAAGTCCAATTTTTAAAAATACTTCCTGAGTTAAAATTTTAAAACAGTCGTAGCAACACCCACCTCCTCGCCACATATTTATAAACGTTTATTTATTATTTAATTAAGTTTTAGGACTTACAAATTTTCCAAAATATAGCTACTAGATGGCCGCCGGAATCCTAGATTAAAGGCAAGAAATCTAATGCTTCAGCAAAACACACATGAAATTCAAGTATATGGTTGATATTCATATACTTATATTATACTCTAGTATATATCCATATACTAGTATTACTATCCATATTAGTAGTATCTGAATTAGTACTATATTAGTACTATCCATATGCATAGTATATATCCATATACTATGTTTATCTTGTTGCAAAACCAATCTGACATTTTTTATCAATAATATTTTGCTAATGTGATAGTTTTATGATATTCTAAATGTATTAATACTTTTAAAAACTCTTTATTTTTATTTAGTATAAATATAACCTATACCCTCCAATATTTTTGTCTTGCAGCGAGATCTTTTTGCTTATAAAGATGCAGGTACAGAGTAACTGGACACTGTTTACAAAAGGCATAAAAAACCTCAAAATATTTCATCAGTGTGAAAAAAAATTCAAAATATTGTTCTTTGAGTGGTCTAACAAATTAGTAGTTGTCCTCAGAATATACAATTCACCAAATTTGTACTGCCGCAGTCCTCAAATAGTAAATACATTTGTTTCATTCCCCACCTAACCAGGCACTGACCTTGCTCAATGCTGCTTAACTTTTATAATCCTACAAAAACCATAGATATACTTTTTGTATTAAAACGAAATTTGGTGTTCTTACTTATTACATAAAGGTATACTTGAACCAAATTTCAACTCAATTGGATTATTCTCCAATTTTTTTAAAATCGTATTCAAGTAATTTAATAAAAATTGAACTAACGCTGATAATAAGATAAAATTAGGCACACATTTTTACTCTTATACATGGCTATATGTGTGCCAAAGTTCTATCGGATTGCATACTTTTTCCGCATTTTATGATTTTTTAAAATATTTGAGTCATTATTGAGGGTTAATGACGTCATAAAAAAAATATTTTCCGAATAGCACAACTACAGACGTAGACTGATTTTTCTACCAAGTTTCTGTGTACTCTTCTAATCTAATTTTTCCCCTCATTTTTAAAGCTAAATTATAGTGAATATCTATTTATCAATATGAATATCTACTAGAAGAAGGGAGTGTCAATTTAAAAATGTGAAAACTTAAATTGCAACTTAATATTTTTACCATACAATATTTATTATAATGACCATAAAATAAAACCTCTATCACTTATAGTATGACACACGGTTGAAATCAGTGGACAGCATGTGATAATAATATGAGGAAGCCAATGAGGTTAGTCTTGGATGTTAAACCATGTCCACCGTTTCATATCAGACCAACCTCATTGGTTCCTCAACATTATTTTTCCGCTGTCAACTGATTTTTAACCTTGTGTCATCCTATAGTTTATTTCATCTTTATTCTTTGCAACTAAAAGTAACCTTGTTGAAAACGTGAAGCTTAAAAGACATGAAAAAATTAAGATAAAGGTTTAGGCATAGGTATGTGCCTAAAGGTTTTAGGTTTGTACTGGATAAAAAATTATTTCATTTGTTGATATCTAAAAAAAGTTCCATGTTCAATTATGTTTTAAGAAATATTAATTAAAAATACTACACTCTTTAAAACAGTGAGTTTATGAAGTTACTAACACAATTTTCTTGCTTTATTTTTAGAAGCAATGAAAGGGAATATGAAATAAAATAGTCAAGTCACTTATGTAGTTACTTATACAGTTAAGTCACTTATATAGTTATACCTATAACTCTATGGCTCAAGTGAGGAAACAATTAACTTCTCCTTAGGTGAGAGTACAGATTAACAATAAACTACTAACAGATAAACAATAAACTACTAACAGATAAACAATAAATTACTGATAGATAAACTACAAACAGATAAACAATAAACTACTGATAGACAAACAATAAACTACTAACAGATAAACAAGAAACTATACTGTGGTGAGAGCAAGGATCTTGAATAAAGGGGGTGACGCACTAAGTCGATTTGCCATACAAACAAGTGACCCCATCGAAAACCAGAAAATAGAGAGAATTCAACACGAAACACACGTCAAAAACCAACTGCACATGCTTGGTACAAACTGCGCATGCTTACAATTCTTAAAACAGCGCAGGTCTTAAAATTTAGAGGCAACTTACGTCACAATGGTTTCCATTGTTTATTGCTTGAGAAGTTTATAACAAAACACGCTTAAATTATCACTCACTGAAGAGGCAAAGTATATTCCAAAATTTAAAATTATATAAGCACAAATGACTGAACAAGCACCACAAATGTAACAATCACGAGAAGCACAGAAGAAAGTTGAGAAGCAAACTCGACAACCTTGCTACATAACCTGCGTTTGGCGCTTTTTTCATTATAATCAAGGGGAAGGGGTAAGTTTGCTTCTAATTCTCTATCTCATACAACTTCCATGGGGTCAGAAAAGTTCCTTAATGCGTCATCCCCTTTATTCAAGATCCTTGAGTGAGAGTGAGTTCAACACTCTGTATGTATGCATTTTCAGCTAAGCATCTATATTTGTGTTATCTTATATTAAATTAAGGCAACAAAGATTTAAGGCTTGTTAAAACAGCCAAAACATTTAAAGCCACGTTGTAATGGTAGATTTATTATTTATTTTTAACTCAAATAGCTTCTCTGTTAAGTATAATGTCAAAGAAGCAATTTTGTAAATAATAGCACGGGTATTTAAAATTTATGTTTGCTACAAAAGCAATATATCAAACTTGTATCAACAATGAAAACTATAAATACTGTAAAACTGAGTAAGAAAAAAGTGAATAAATAAACATAAAAGTATGAAGAAAGGTACTTTAAAACTGTAACTGTAATGTTAGTACATCAAAAATCAGCTCTATACTTATATAAAAAAAATGGTAGGAAATGTCACTCTTATCACTATTTTCAAAACCACTTAAATGCACTATCACAGTCTTTTATCACCTTTAGTGCAAAAATCATTCCAGATAACAGTTATCTCTCATTTTCACCTAATTTTTCATAACTCTGAAAATTAAAAATAATTATTAAAAAACCAAAAATAACACCACTTATCAAGTTCAGTACAATTTAGTATAAATTGCTCAGAAAAGACAAATAATACACAGTATAAAATAAAATAAAATATAATAGTTATTCATAATAAGTTCCAGTGTAAACTGATTAATTGAAAATTCACCCTATCCAAATTTTTCAAGGTTGTTTTCGTTACAAAAGGTAAGACAATTTTATCACAGTTAAACAATTATTTTTTGTTATGTTTTCAATTTTTTCGCCTCTTGAATTTATTTATATATTATCAAATAAATATTAGAAATTAGTAGATAGTGATAGTAATGAAGGAGAGGTGATAGATCACCCTGCTAGTAGGCCTCGTTGTTGGGCCCTTTTTGCTAACTCCCTTAGATAGAAGATAGCATTTTGTGTCTAATCTACATAAGAGCCGTGGTTTTACTCTAAGTTTCTATAGCTTTTAATAGAAACAACACGTGCCCCACTGCCAGACCAGGCTTTCCTGCTCTCGAACCCATAAGGCAGATACAAATGTAAGTTTGATATAAACCACTATAGAGTGTCCTAAATTTTGCCTAAACCCAGGTTTATTTAGAGTTAGGGATATTTTACGAGTACCTGGCATCGCACAGGCTCGGAATCACCGGCTTAAGGGCCCATTCGGAGTGAAAGGATTTCCATCCCTCTCATGAAAATCCTAGAGGTAGTTAGAGATAGTTAGACCTGATGTCATGACATGACATCATTGCAGGCATGGGTATAGGCGGTTAACCTCCAATTGAATCACCTTATAAACTCTATCAGCTTGGTAAAATACCATATTTCTGATAGATGTTAACAAACTTTTTCATATAATCAAAAGTTTCATAACAATAAATTATCACCAATATCTTACAAAATAAACATTAAATAGCTATTGAATTGTCACTACTAGTTCTTAATGTTATCTAAAAAATTCATTGAACATCAAAAGCTTTAAAATTGAAAATACAATGAAAATTCAAAAGTCAATATTTTTAACATGGCGACCAATATCAAAATAAAATTTAGTGGATTGACTAACCATTTTACATGTATATTTTTATTAAATTCAACTTATCAGTCACATTTTTTTTAAAATTTTGATGACTTAAGAGAATAGGTTAACATGGTCTAAAAAAATTGCATCTCCTGCACAGCACCACTAGTTGTGCTGCACAGAAGATGAAATTTAAAAAATCTGACTTGAGATCTAGACCTCAAGTCTAGATCACGGATAGACCTTAAGTCACAGATAATTATGATTCAACTTCGGTTTGGATTTTACGGCTGAACACAATACTTACTTATAAAACCTACGGTTGTAGGTGAGGAAAAGTGAAAAAATTAGGTAAAGAATACATAAATATTATTACTACTTACATCATGAGCAATTTTCTTGAGCATTTCAACATTAGATTTATTTGTTTGATCCACCATTCTAGATAAGAAGCTATTTTTATTTTGTAAGAGTTCATATGCATGACCAGATTCCTATAAAAACAGTAAAATATTAGTTATATGATAAAAATATATGGTAACAAGTTTTTTTCTAAATATTTAGAAATAGGTTGTTCAAACCTGTATGCCTCTGTGGCTGGGATCGTATAAGCGATCAATTACGGCATTGGAGGTCCAGGGTTGGCAGCCTGGGCTATCCTGTCAGTTTATGTAAAATTATATGTAAAAAAAAAGATTTTGCCAACTTTAGTTAATACTTAGAACATAGTATATACTACTCACTAATGCAGGGATAGATAAATGGTACTTGGCGGATCCATTTACCAGAACTCCGCGGACCAAACTTTGTGTACCCTTACTCTAATAGGCTAAAAGACCCATTACCTTACCTAGTTTATACCTTAGCGAGTGTGAAAAACCTACTTAGTAAAACCTTCATTGACTCATTCATCTTTAGTTAGCCCTCATCCCTTTTTAACTGATAGTAACGATATCTCCCAGTAAAGATATCCAAAGATTATTGGAGAATCAGCAACCGTCAATACTTTGTGATAGATATGAAAATCCCTGGACCAGCTTCTGCTTAATGTCATCTTTAGTAGGCGGAGCAATACTTAAGTTCTAAAATAATAAAGTTATATCAGCAAATAACTCCTAGTCTTAACGAGTAGGAAGAGCCCTCTGAAGATAAGGGAGGGTTTATAATGGGTTGTGAGTCCCTGAGTCTGGGCCATGACCCTGAGGATTCAAGGTGAGAGTGATGTTATTATGACATTAAGCAGAAATCGGTCTATGGATATTCATCTAAAAGAATGTATGGACAGTGGCTGATTCTTCAATTTCAGAGGTTACTTTGAAAGTAATTATGTAAAATAGAAAAATCCATTTCCATTTCTGAACTAGCATTTGATGTATTTGCTTTCATTATCAGGTATTTGGAGGTCTGTTTTTAAGAACTGCTGGAATCTCATAACGATAAAAAAGTGGTTTTTAATATATAATGTACACAAATCTCAATCCCAACATTAGTTTCCTCCAGATCTTTATGAGATTCAGAGTTTTAAAAAATATCCTTACAAAATACAAATGCCTTAAGCTAAAATTGTAATAGGAATTGAAAGGAAACAGTCTTTCCACAACAACTTGTTATATTAAACAAAGTTTATATATATGTTATATTTCGGTCTTACAGACCATCATCTGTGTCTGAAACAACAAAGTATAATGACTAAGACAAAAAAAGGAAAAGAAAAGAAGAATATAACAAAAGTACATAATTAAATTAATAAATTAGGTCAAAAAGTCTGTGAACAAATAAATAGAAGGATATGAATTACCGGTGAAAAGAGAAGGAAGGAAGACAATCATTTGTCAGGAAGCTTTATAATATAGTAGTACAGAGTCCTACTATAACTATGAACTACCTTGAAAATGCTGAAATACATAGAAATATTCAAAAGCATGGTTATAAGACCCTTAATGTCACCTACTCCTGAGGAGAGAGTGGGGCTGTCTCTCTACTGCAAGAGACTCTAGCCAATGCACCTAGGATACCTTCAGTCAGCTACAGGACTCTGTCCTATTGTAATATAAAGCTTCCTGACAAATGATTGTCTAACTTCCTTCTCTTTTCACCGGTAATTTATCTCCTTCTATTTATTTATTCACCGACTTTTTTTACTTAATTTAGTAATTTAATTATGTACTTTCGTTATATTCTTCTTTCCTTTTCCTTTTTTATTTTTTGTCTTAGTCATAATACTTTGTTGTTTCAGACAACAAAGGCTGATGATGGTCTGTAAGACCGAAAGTTGGCTTTGTTTAATATAACAAGTTATTGTGGAAAGACTGTTTTCTTTCAATTCCTATTGTGAGACTCTACAGCTCAATTTAATCTAAAATTGTAATGTTTCTTGGTAAAAAGAAAAGATTGCTATACTCACAATTAGGATTCCAGAATCAATGACTAGTAATTTATGAGAATCCATGACAGTGGCTAGTCTATGAGCTATAGTAAGAACAGTGCAATTAGCAAACTTCTCTCTTATTGTTTTCTGAATTAAACTGTCCGTCCTAAAAAAAAGGTAATGAAACTGTATTGTAGATTCTCACAACAATTATTAAAATAGAAACAAAGGCCACAGTTAATCAACTCTAAAAGTTATCAGTTATTGCAGAAATTCAAGATAATCCTTAGAAATTAGTATTTTTTTGTCTAATCTAAAAAACAGGGATTGGCTTAGTTAATACCTGTTAAAGCTTCTTTAAAGAAATAGCACTGAGTGCAAGAAGAATGTTGTTTTCATAACTGTTGACTCAAAGAATTAATATTTTTCTCACAGAAAAATAACCATATATATTTTTTTACCTTACCATATTTTTATTACAGAGAAAAAAAATATTATAAATATCACAAGCCATAATTTGATTTCAGCAAATCACAATTTTCAACTTATGCATTTGGAAATTCACTATACAAACAAAATTGATGCTATTTGCACCACATTCTGATTAACCTGAAACCAGTCTCCCCCGATTTAGCTAGTCATCTACCTTTCAACTTGTGCCATTTTAAATTTTAAAACATATTTTTTATTACGGCATAAATAGGGTTGATAAGGTCATAAATTTTTCACAAAGATTAGGCTTCGGAACCTACCCAACATCTTGAAAAACACCAAGTTTCTTTTTGACATGAGAAAGTCTTTAAGAATTATCATGTGCCATACACACGGGTAGAAACTCTTACATATTGGCCAATTAAAATTGATCTCCCACATTCCTCTCTCCATTTCTGTTTTCTGATAAAAATTTTCTAATAATTCCTATGGATACTATAATAAAAAATACAAACATGAAAAATAGAGGTCAAAGGCCATAAGTTTTTAATTTGCAGATAAATTATAAACAAAAATACTTACTTAGGATCGACATTAGCAGTGGCTTCATCAAGCACAAGTATTTTATTGTTTCTAACAATAGCTCTAGCAAGACAAACAAGCTGTCTCTGTCCAACACTAAAATTAGATCCACCTTCTTGCATCTTAGCACTGAGGCCCCCAGCAAGCTCACTCACACTCTCTTTTAACTCAACTTGTTCCAATGAACTCCACAGTACATCATCACTGTACTGATCAAAAGGATCTAAGTTCTTTCTCAAACTGCCACTGAATAGAACAGGTTCCTGAGGTATGATAGATATTTTAGATCTGAGATCATGAAGACCACATGACTTGGTCTCTATAGAGTCTATTAGTATTTTCCCTTCAGTTTCAGACAATCTGAATAGAGCTGCTATTAATGATGATTTGCCTGCTCCTGTCCTTCCTACTATTCCAACCTAAGCAAAGACAGCTAAAATTAAAACCCCTATTCCATTAGGTTCTCAGTCAGTATTAAAATTAAATATAGTCAAATCTAGTCTTTGGGTTACCATATTTAATTAAAAAAGATAAAATTTACAAAAATGAATAGATTTTTAACCATCTTATATAGCTCACTTTGGTCATAATAACATAAGATTATAAAATGTAAAGCCACTGGGTATTTGATGTCATTAATGTGTTAGTATTTATACACTGGCCTTTGACTTCAAAAAGGTTTGGGTTTAGCATCCTAAGTAATGCTCTCAGTTTATGTATACTTATTGTAAAAATATATAATCACCAACTTATACACTAATAATAGTAGCATAGTATTTGTCTATACTACTTGATAGCTTCTGCAAGGGCCCCCTTGATAAGCCTAACAGGCAAAACTATTTTAAAATCTATAACAGATATCTATAAATACAGTGATAACACTCTCAATGAATAGTATAATTTATTATTTATTTAAGTTTAAGTTATACCGTAGATAAAATAATTGCTTGTGTTTAATTAATTTTTATTTAACAATCTAATAAATTTATTTTTTTATCTTTTAGGAATTTTGAAGATACTAAAATAAAAAACCTAAAAAAGAATCCAGAAAATCAACAACTAAAATATATCAACAGCTCCTTCAAGTCAAGGCAACTAAAGCAACCAGTAAACACAGATACAGGTGGCTTAACTAATAATAAAAATACTTGAATAATTTTTCCGAGTTGACTAGTTCTAGAACAAGTATTCTTTGAAATAATCACGTTGCAACTTCTCTACTACAACTAAATAAATCACTGACTAAAACAAGATTCCTCTAACTAATCTTTGAGAAATAAACTACAAGTTATAAACTACTACTTATAAACACAAGTTAAAACTATACCGTAAGACAGTTTATACTTATAATTTATACAACATAATTGACATTAGTTCACCAATTTATTTTGCTTTACATTTTTGATTACTAAAAAACAGCAAAATAATAATAAATAAAATGTCAGAAGTGAGTGAAATATCAGAAGATGACCTGCATAAAGCAATTGCAACAGGTGATTTGACAACCCTGGATCAACAATTTCCTGCTTATCTAACCAACAATCGGAATAACTTTGATAAGATAAACAATTTCAATAATATTCTTTTAAATGTATATCATAATTATAAAATAAAAAGAAGACCACTATTACAACCAATTAATGATTCATTATTAAAATACATTGTCAAATCACAGTTTATTCTAAATAGTTTGAACAAATGTGAAAAAGTTGAAAACAAAGATATTTTCATTTATTTTGAAGAGGTTAAAATAAAAATTATAAAGTTAATAGACGATATTTTAGACATAGATGAGGTGAATTTGACTTTTCTGCAGCTTTGCTCTCTTGTAGTCAACAGAGTTAATACAGCAAAAAGATTGTGCAAAGCTGTTATTAAATCTAAAGTACCTCTTTTTAAATTTGATAAATCATTTTTCAGTTTGATTTTACCATGGGAACAAATTCAATTCATTTTAACTATATTTTATTTAAGTTACAATGATTGTCAATCTGATAATGTATTTTATTTGTGTGTTTTAACTAAAGATAAAATTATCAAACATTTGAAAGATTTTTTAAATGAATTTAAAGTTTTTAATCTAAAAGAAATCGATTTAAAAGAAGTTAATAATACATTTGATGATTTATTTACTGATTTTTGGTTAGTTAAAAATATATATTCACTTAAAATGATTAAAGATTGTATTGACACAGCTCTGTCAGTAAATTTTGAGGAAGATAAAGATTACGCAGACATGACAATAGATAGATGTTTATGTAATATTGGCGAGTTCACAAAATCGACCCCTGAAGCTCCTAATTTATCACAGGATTGTAAAATGTTCATCAACGAATGCTCTCCAAAAGATGTTCAGCAAATAATTAAGAAAATTAGAAATAATTTAGCACATCTTTCCAATGAAATTGAATCTGAATTAAACAAGAAGGAAATTTACAGCCAAATTCAAAATGATATAAAAAAGATGAGTACTTGTATTGAATATTTACTTCAAAGAGAAAAGTATAAAATAATAATATTATTTTCACAAAATATAATTAAATTAGATTCCATTTTAGAAATAAACAATTATTATGATGAATCCATTGTTGACTCGTTTATAAATGAAGTAAACAATTTTGTTAATAATTTTGATAAGAATGATTATCACACTTTGTATGATAAAATGGAAGAATTTAAAAACAGTATCAAATCTAAACATATTCAAAGATTATATTATTTAATGGAATACAGACACAACATGACAAAGGAAACTGATTTGACAAAAGACATGTCTGAGCAAATATTTCAAGAGAGTAGAACAATAGCTAACGATTTGCTGCAAAGAAATGAAATAATTAGTGAATGGTCAAAAGAAGAACTTAATGAATTATTAGAAATAGAAACAACTATTTTACTACATCAATATAAAGTAGGTTTATTTAAATTTAATTTATTTGGATTTGTGATGCATTTAAATCATTTAAAATTTGCTGGAGAGGATAAAACCTACCTGAATAAATTGAAAATATGTTGCTTGAAATTACAAGATTTTCCCTCCTATAATATTCAGTTATCGGGATTTTTAAAAGATAATATTTTAGAACTATGTAGAATGTCATGCAGATCCGAAGTAGTTTCAGATATAATTTATTTTTATAGAGATGATAAATACAACTCCAAAATATTAGAAGGTATTAAAAACATAAATGTTACATCAAAAATTGTAAATAAACATGAATCGTATCTGTTTACTCAATTTGAAGTCACTGAACTGGTGGACAAAATAGTTGATTTAACTGATAATGATCAAATCAAAGATAAAGTAAAACTAGAAAAGGATAAATATGATAAAATTATTGAAATGTTTAAGATAATAAAAGAATTACAAAATTTAATTAATAAAATAGAGAACAATAATATAAACGTAAATAGTGAATTAAAAGAAGGTTTAAAAGAGGACATAAATTGTAGTGCGCAAGGCAGCTCTAATAAAGAAGAGATAAACCAAGGTAAAGGTGAAGCTAACTCTATTCAAGAAAATTTCTGTAAGAAAGACCAAATGGCTTTAATAGAGAAAACTCAAAGATTAATTCAATTAATAAAAAATGAAGAAAGAACTGAATTAGATGATAAAATGTTACAAGCATTAGAAAAAAATAAATATAAAGAATGTCAAGACTTCATGACAAACAAGTACAAAGGAAGCAGAAAGTGTAAATATGAAAAAATCATCTTTGTTTTTAAAAAAGAAGAAAATGACAATTTTAAAAATAAAATAAAAATATTGAAAGATTTTTTTAATAAAATTGAATGTAATGTATCAGAAGAAATAATTACGAACGTAGTTACTCATAAGCATAAGAAAGGAATGGAAAAGAAATATGAACTTTTAAACACTTTAATTAATTATGATGAATTTGAAACAAATAAATTAAAATATGGATTTGAAATGATTTTATTAAATATAATAGAACAAGCTCATAAATTAATGGGTGAAGAGTTAACAAATGCTATATATTCCATGAGACCTGACTTACTTATTAAATGTGGTAAATCCTTAAGAAATTATTTAGCGCATTCAAACATTTCTAATAAATTGTTATTATTAAATCCAGATGATATATTATTTCACATGATAAATGAAATTAACGAAATAGGTTTAGAAAATGTTCCGAAACAAAATTATTACTTGCCTCAAAACAAAGATGATTATAACTGTTTAATTGAAGATTATTTTGAAGAGAAAACAATAACATTAGTAAAATTACAAGATAAAATATTTAAATCAATTTTAAAAGATGATATAAACGATTTGATAAATTTAATTAATGAAGGCGCTGATCCTCTAAGTTTAAATATCCGTAATACTACAGCTTTACAATTTGCAGTCGAAAATTCAAGTATTCAAACTCTACAATATTTAATAACTAAATATAAACCAATTTATGTTAAATTTAATAATTTAAGATCAAAAATCTTGAACTATACTCTGATTGATATAAATAAAAATCAAACTCCTCATATAATTATTAATAATTATAAAGAATTAATAAAGCTAATTATTAATACAACACAATTTACTGATTTTCAAAATGATGATATTAACAAAAATATAAATAATGTTTATAACTATTTAATTGAAAATTTTCATGTTCTTAATGATAAAAATATAATGAAATTCGAAGTTGTTGATTTATGTCACATTGGAATATGCCTAAATTATCTAATTGACGACAATTTAGAAAGTACTGATATTTTTGAAAATAATGTTCTACACTGGGCCTCCTCACTCAACAATTCATCTCTATGCCAATTAATACTGAGTAAAGAAAGAATATTTTTTAATAAAAATACAGATGGTTATACACCTTTAGATTTAGCGTTAAATAACAATAATTGGGAAATAATTGACATATTTGTTAAAATAAATAATAAAATAAATTTTGATAATAATCTATCATTAACAAAAATTCCAAAACTAAATGAAAAATATAAAATGGAATTAAAAGATTTGTTTAATAATAATAGTTTTTATGTTTTAGAGTTCTGTTATTTATTATTTAGTTGTGATTCGGTGTCCAGTCTAAGTTTATTGGATATTTTATTAAAATCTAAAAATACAGGTATTATTGATTTCAAAATTATTAAAACTAAGTTATTGAATGAAGAAATGTTCCAAAAGATATCTATTAGTTTTATTTTCAGTGTATCTTGTTTATTGAATAGAGTAGATATAGTTGAAATGATTGTAGAAAATCTTAGTGGATTTGATATTTTTCCATTGAGTAATATTGATAATCATATAGATATTGGTTATAATTTGAATGATGATGATTTTGATAATGATGGTATTGCTGTATTTTTACGACAAGTGGAAAAAAGAAACATACCAGTCACAGAAATAGATTACAGCGTTATAATAAAATTATTTTATTTATTAACACCTTTTCATTTAGCCTGTTTAGGATCTAGTTCAGATTGTATTAAATATATGATAAATAAAGGAATAAACATTGATTTACATGATGATGAATACAATATATACCCGATACATGTATCAAACTATGAAGTATTGCAAATTTTAATAGCAAAAGGTTGTGATTTAAATCAACAAACTAAGTCTGGTTTTGCACCCATCCATATTGCTTCAATGTTTGGAAATGAAAAAATGGTCAATTACTTAATTAATAACAAAGTAAATGAAACCCTCCAAACTAATTATTATTTAAACACACCTTCTCATTTTGCTTCAGAAAGGGGGTTTACAAATATTGTTAAAATATTACCCGCGACCGATTTACAAAATAGATTAGGAAATACTCCACTAAATTTAGCTACAATAAATAATCATGAAAATACAGTAAGAGTTCTGTTAGACAGAGGCTCTCGGGTCTCCTGTACCAATAACAAAAGTATGACTGCTCTCCACTGTGCAGTACTTAGTGGAAATTTAGCAACTTCAAAGAAGATAATAGATTGTATTCCTAAAGAAGATAAAGCTAGAATTATTAATATGTCATTGAAAAATAACGATGGTATTAATAATTTGGTAAAAATCAGTACAGACAAGAGAGCTTACAATGAATTGTTAAGGGAGTTTTTAGCTATTTCAGCTATAGAATATGGTTCTAATGTTACACACATAGCAGCAGCATATGGTTATAAGGATATTGTTAATTTGCTTTTAAAGAATAATGCAGATATTGACAGTTTATCTGAAGATAATGACACACCACTGCAACTAGCTATAAAAGGTGGACATAAAGATGTAGTTCAAATCCTTTTAAGTAATAATGCGTCAATTAATATCCCTGATAAAAATATGATGTATCCCCTTAATAAAGCTGCTTATTATAATCAACCTGATATATGTACAATGATATTAGATTACTCCAAAAATCCAATAGAAGAAATTATTGATCGTACAAATAATGCTTATTCCCCTTTACATATTGCATCAGGTAAAGGGTTTTATGATGTAGTACGTGTTTTAGTAGAAAGAGGCGCAGATGTTAATTTTAAAGACATTAAGTATAAACATTCCGCACTTCATTTAGCAAGCGATTATCCAGGTTATGAGAATATAGTTCAATATTTAATTGAAAAGGGTGCAAATGTAAATGCTTTCACAGAAAGTTATAATTTCTTGTCAGCTAAAACTCCGTTACATGAAGCATTGTCAAGCTGTAAAGTCAATACAATGGCCAAACCCATTCACCCACCTATTTTAAGGATCATGAAAATTCTAATAGATAACGGAGCATACACTGATATATTAAGTGGAAATATTTATTCTGCTGAAACAATGCTATCTTCGACTCTATCAACAACAATTGAAGCTACTAAAAATTTTCTTAATTTTACTCAAGATATAAGTAAACCCATATCAAGTAAAATTTGGATAAAAAATCAAAGTGCATTCAAATGTCAAAGTTTCCCTTTATATGATGAGAGTTTTGAAAAATCAAATTTTAATAAATGTAGAAGGTATTTAATTGAACCGAAGCGAAGAAAATATTCATTGCCTGAAGATGTTCTACGATTTATTGAGCTTAATATGAAAAAATCAAAAGTAGTCCACACAGTCGACTGGAGGGGTAAAACTTCACTTCATATTGCAGCTGGAAGAGGGTTTAAGTGGGGCAAAGACCAAGTCGAACTCCTACTTTCATCTGGTGCTGATATCAATTCACAAACATTTTTAGGGAAAACACCACTGTACATTGCAGTAAAGAAGAAAGAGATCGATATGGTTGTATACTTGCTAAATAATCAGGCAGACAAAAACATAACCTGCTACAGAGGTTTATCACCTCTAGCGGTTGCAATAATGCAAAAACATGAAGAGCTTATAAAAATTCTTAAAAACTGATTTTTAATCAATTCTTGTTTGATGAAAAATTTTGATCAACTCTTTGAAAAACGTACATTTTTAAACTATCACATTTTTTTAAACTATCATTTTACGGAATTGAAAAAGGCCAACCAATATAAAATATATCAAATATATTTTTACATTTCTTTGATTATAAGAAAGACACTTACACATGTGAAAAGATAGTTTTAACGCTAAGTTATAATAAAAAATAAATAAACGTTAAGCTGTGAAGAGTGCAACCATATTTGTATTTTATGATATATTTGTATAGAAAAGATTTTTTAGTGCTAAGTATGCATTCAAATGTTAGATATATAAAGCTGTTTTTACATATAACAATTACAACAGGTTTATCAGTAAATCTTCAATAGAAAATTAAACTTATTTAAAGCTTAACTTAAAAACAATTTAATGTGGAGAAAGTCATAAAAAACCATAGATATTGATAGACACCAAAGGAAAACCATTGGAGTAATATAAATATACTTGTATCATCTATTTTAAATCACTAAATATTTGTAAATAAATTGTTTTACATTTATTAAAAAGCAGACATTTTTAAATTTGGGGGGGGGGGCTAAGCTCATAGTATGCCTTATGTTTAACCTAAGAAGAGAAAATAGAACCCCCCCCCCTTGTTTCTTATAATTTTGAGATTAATGTCATCTTTGAGAGGATTTGGCCCTAATGAGGTCCGTTATCTTATAAAAATTTTACTGTTCTGTTTTAATTTTTTAATATTGTACTATATATGTTTTTACAATGAATATTTTTTGACAGTTGTTTTTTTTTTCAAATAAATTAACTAAATCTTTGTTTAATTTGTTACTTTATTATCGCCTATCAAATTTATTACTTGATCAGTAAAACAATCCATGGGAATCAAGTAAAATAAGGTTGTTTAAAAAGGTGACAAAATACTGACGCCATTTCACTATTTAATGCTGGACGTGAGCTAATTTATATTTTTTGCAGAATAAATAAATTAATTTCCAGCCAATAGAAGGTAGTGTTACTTAGGTAAGTGTTACATACCTTTTGTAGAGGTTTGATGTGGAATGATATGTCTTTGAGAACCCAGGTATCATGAGGACTGTATCTCAGAGAAACTTCCTTAAACATTATCTCTCCTTTATCTGGCCAATTATCTTTTGGCTTTTTACCTGTTCAATAATAAATCACTGATTGAAATATAAGGTGATAAACTTTTTGATGTTTTGTAGTAAAAAGGCAAATGCTAATAAGGGTGATGGTGGATAGATAGACTGATTAGATAGATATTCCATGCTTATCAGACAGGGAATAAAAACACTTTCCCATCAGTTACTATCAGAAGTCAATACAATACTATTTTCCTCCAATATTGAATATATACATAATACATGCATATATGTGGGACATATATGTAAGCAAACATGGAAGTAATGTTCGCATACATATATATGTGGGACATATATGTATGCAAACATGGAAGTAATCTTTACATACATATATATGTGGGACATATATGTATGCAAACATGGAAGTCATGTTTGGAAATGATTTTATTTGAATATGACCCGTTTAGTCTCTTTTATACCAAAGAAGAACCATAATTATTGTGATATTTAATAAAACTAACACCTTATTTTCAATATATCTATCTCTTCTTATTTTCGATCTAGTACAAACTCTTTGTGCATATTATAATTATAATAACCAATTTATTATAAAAATAAAATAATATGATTAAACTTTTCTGTTTAAATTTATAAAATGATAATTTTTAGCTAGTCAAAAAAGTTTAATAAAGTTAATAAATTTAATAAAGTTAAATAAAAAACACTGGCCACATCGAGCTTTTTAAAGGTGCTTCGTGGATATTATTATCAAGCATTATACAAACCAGGAGCAGACTCCAAAGGTGGTTCACTATAAAGGTTAGCATATTCAAGAACTCTTTCCACACTTGTCATTAAACTCTCTAACTCAGCCGTCAATCTCATACCCCACTGAAACTCAATAACAAGTCCAATAGCTTGGGTAATAGCTAGACCAACTGCTCCTCTAGAAGTATCTAAAAGTAATAAATATTATATACTACACCTATAATAAACAAATTTTACTTATAATATATACTATGTAATTTGAATAGGCATGCCTTCAATCTAACTCTATTGCCATCATTGTTATCTCTTAATTTAATTTAATATAGGATAATGTAATGATACGCATAATGTATTGTGGCTTTGTTTCTTGACAATACAATAGTACTGAGGTAAATACAATCAGTATTTACCTCTTTTATAGGTGCTCTTTAATGACTTAATAAAAGGCAATTAAGAGACCCAAACAAATTTGATCTTTCAATAATTATGTTACAAATACTTAGCGTGGTAACATCTAAGCATTTAATTCATCCAGGAAGTGGTATCACTAGACAAATTAACAAGAGCTTAAGCCCCCCACAGCTTATGGAGTCCTGCAAGGTCTTCATTGCGTCCCACTATTAATCATACTGGGTTTGCCTCCAAATCTGGCCCTTATTTCTTAAGTATTTTTTATGTCTTAATCGTTTATGAAATAGTAATCATTAAATTAATAAGAGTAATTAACCAAATTACAATCAAATTTATTTTTTTTATGTTAGGAGACTAATATTTTTTTTTAAATATTGGATTATGATTCAATATTAATGTTGGAAACAGAATTTGTTTTATCTTCTTCCAGATAAGATCCAAAATTGATATGAAAAGTACCATATGACAAGGAGTTTTTTGCTGACTGGACAAAAGTCTGTAGACTTTTTTGGTCTACAGAAAAAGTACCTACTTTTCTGCCTAGACAGATATTTCCAAATATAAGGAACTTTACTGCCCCTTTCTCAAAAAATAAAATAAGGAATAATTAGAATACTCGTTTAAAAACACAGGAAAAGTTAAAGAAAAGTAGTGTGACTAACCAGGTACAACAACTAGGAAATTAAATATCACCAATCCTACGTATATTAAACAAACAAAATCCAACCAGAAACCAAAGGCACGGTGAGTAGCTAAATATAGATACCAGGCTGTAGAGTGAAGATCCTACAACAAATTTAGTCAATATTAATTTCATCCATAGAGTAAATAATACAACAATATACTATATTCAGCGATACAATCAAAGAATTGATTAAAAATAATAAAAGTCTGTCCCTTAGATCAACATTAATAAATTCTTTTAGGGTTTGGAAGTGGTGAGCTTAAAAGTTCATGGAACTAAATATTTTACTTTTAAATCAAACAAGCCAAATCCACTTTACCTTATTGACAAAATATTTTGAGCCAAGACCTGTTAAGTAAGGTCTTATAACATGATAAAAATTATATAGTGTGTTTCCACTGTAAATTTGAATTATTAGATTAAAAAGTAAAATTATTGAAATTTTTATTGAAAATGAAGTAGAACATAGTTCCTCTGAAAAGAGGGGGTGTCTCTCTGGTCATATATATATATATATATATATATATATATATATATATATATATATATATATATATATATATATTATATATATATATATAATATATATATATATATATATATATATATATATATATATATATATATATATATATATATATATATATATATGTATACGGGTGAGTGTATTGATATTTTTTGGCATATACACTCACCCGTTATACATACATATAATACATATACATATATATATATATATATATATATATATATATATATATATATATATTAATATTATATATATATATATATATATATATATATATTTCTCGTTTGTCGCTAATATCAAAATATTTATGGGAGTCGCTTTCATACCCAAAATTTATTGACCAAGATTTTATGACATATCATAAGCTAATTATAAAATAGAATAGGTCTTATTAGAACTATCTCAAATTTAAAAATAAATTAACAATTTTGTCATAACATAGCACAACTGTGTTCCTCTCCTAAAATGTTTAATAAATTTATGAAAATTGGTCTTGATATTAATTTTTAACTGCTTCTATGTTAATGTAGTTTACATTGTTAGTTGGCTTTGGAAGAGCAAATTTGCAAAACGAGCCGGCTTCTGAGGAATGTGCAAAGATTAAATGGATCAGAGCACGCCCATCAGGGGGATGTACAATGGTTATCCTGCGACATCACCCAAGTAACTGTAGGAATTATTTCCTTTCCAAAGTTGCACGCCTGCTGCTTCTGTTGAAACATCTTTTGGCTGAACTTCGGTATACGGTACCCCTTGTTATCAACATCCTATTTCAATATATATTGAACTCTCCTTGTAACCATGCATCGATATATATTGGTGCGTACTTTACCGTGTCCCCCCAAACTACACCCCCGTCTCAAGATGTTTATGTTTCTCCGTCTCTACCATCCCCCACCTTAGCAGTAAAATAATAAAATAATAATTATTTAACCAATACTAAAGATTGTTTATATGTTTATCTGATTTTATATTATATTATCTTATTATGAGTCATTATAATTCGATAATGAAAAAACTTAGTTATGAAACTTACTTATGAAAACATGGTTAAAACATTATAAAAATATTAAAAAAATACATAAAAATAGTTATAAACCATTTTACAACAAATAAATAAAAACACAAAAAACAAAAAAACATTTAAAAAAATAATAAAATATGTTCATAAACGTAAAAGAAAAGGCATATATCGATTATTCCTACGTCATATCTCTAAATTAAAAATATATTGATATATATTATTGATAACAGGGGGTGGTATATTACCGAAGATTTACCCATCTTTTTTTTATGTCAAAACTTATAGAGCAAGAAGTATAATAATAGTATAATTACTTGATGTGATTCAAATTCACTTATAAGAATTTTCTGAGCTCTATAAGCTCTTATAGATGTTAAACCTTGTAAAGATGCATTAAGGTGAGCAAATACTGGACTTCTAGCTGTAAAAATCAAATATTAATCCACATTTAACAATAACAAAATCATGCTATAAAAATTTGTAATCATTAGTTAACTTTTGCTGATGAAGAACAAACATTAAAAAACAATTACAAAGTAAATAGTCACAGCTATATGTACTGCATACAATTAATTAAGAGTAATTCAATCAATAATCAGCCTATAAGTCTATTGATCAACTCTTTCCAAAGGGTAACAAATCCCAACTTTGTGGTGAGAATCCTAATGCTTGAGAAAAACACGCAGCAAAATGGAGCATATGGAAGATATACTTAATCCATTCAGCTGCACCAGGTTTTGTTTATCACACTGGTTTTTTCCTTTTTTTGTGACGTTAAGTTTTTTAACATCCTCACCAGCAAAAGTAATACAACAAATTATGAGGAATGTATAAAACAATGTTTCTAAACTCTCAAATAACAATAACCTGCGTTCCAAAAAGAGGTAAGCAAGATTCTTGCTGCGCTAGCAGGATGAAGCAGAAGCAAGAGATGTAGCTTCATTTTGTAAAGTGCTGTATAATTCTAAAATGGCAGCACTAATAGCTTAAATTGAATGTGTCAAAAAGGTATAAAATAAAACAATGCCTATATCAATTCTTCTTTGTGAGTGAGGAAAAATAAAAAATGTCTTACTTAGCCTAAAAAAATACGGAATTTAATGTTCAAAAAGTATTGCTTTTGCTAAAAAAATCTAAAACGGGAATTTCACCTGAATTATCTGTTTCAGGAGTCTTTAAGAGCTCTCCAGTGGTTTTCACAAAGTTGTCTGTCCCTATGTGTGTGTGTGTGTGTCTGTTATCATCATATCTCCCATTGTATTTATGCATAGAGATTTAAAAATTTATGCTTAGTGGAACTCACTAAGCATAGTGAGTACAAACTTCAAACTTGGTACGAAAAATCAATCTTTAGGTCTAGTTGAGCTACACGGAAAATATTTTTTTATGATGTTATCAACCCACAAGTATGACTTAGCAAAAATTTTATAAAATGCAGATTCAATGGATTGGATAAGCTAAATAAAAGAGTCTCTACACTGAATAATTCTCTACTCGGAAAGTAAAACTCTCAACTAGATTCAGGGCTAGTGAGATTAAGGAAAATATAGGAGAAGGCTATTTAAATTCTTAGTGACTGAAACAAACTGTCATCGGGGAAAGTGCCATTTTGCGAATTAAAGCAATTTGATAAATACATAAAAATATTTTTCATACACAATTTATTTAAATAAAACTTTTATTTATATATACTTAAAATAGACTTTTTCAATAGTTTTCATTTATCTAATCAGCACAATGACTTAGATTATAATAAAAACTTATTTTTTTTATATGTGACAACAAACAATATATATATATATATATATATATATATAATATATATATATATATATATATATATATATATATATACTCTTTTAAAATTCATGACAAATCATTATAATTAATGATTGACCAACTCCCTGATTTGACGTGGTCCTAAAAACAGAGACTAGTCGCATGAACTCCTACACCGAGCACTAGTTTTCACCTTGTGGCGCTGTTATTAATATTGTTATCAGTTTTAAATCGAGGCATCTACTCATGTTTATAAAGAATGTACAGAGGACAATTTTTAACTTATATATGAACATTTTTAGTTGTTTGTAAGATTATTTGTTTTTAAAAAAATTGCATTTTTTCATTAAAAGGACAAATAAATAACACAATAAACACGCAAATTAATTTCCAAATCTGCACGTCATGGTTATCATGACATCAGCTCTAGTTAAAAATAACACGTCATTAGGGGGGGGGGCTCCCCCCCCTAAGTGGACAAGGTGAACTGACCTGCTCCAGTGGAAAAACAGCAAACTAAAAAAACTTGCCTTTCTAAACAGCTTATTCTGGGTGAGTTGGATCACTGTGTCCCGCAACCCTACCCCTGCAGTATGAATTTCTACATCACTTTAGAATAGATTCATAAATTAGTTACATATATGAGTGATGAGACAGAGTAATCAACTACGGAGATTTGAAGGGAACTAAACAGATAATTGTAAAACTCTAGGTAAACTTACTAATGCCATCTAATCTCTTAACAGACCTGGCTGTGCCTAGATAGAAACTTCTTAAGTAATAAAAAATAATAGCAGCTATAAATGTAGGTATGAGGATCCAGGGGTTAATTGCAACTACTATTAATAGCACTCCTACCAGAGAAATACCTACCTGGAAAATATGAATAGGAATACAAGAAGATTGAGTATTAGTTATATTACTGAAAGTAATATTACATTAGTGCCAGAAAATGACAAAGAAAAGATCCAGGAGGCAATTGTGACTGTCCTTTTCTTAGCAGCTAACCAGAACTAATAATGGTCTGTCTGTTCAAAACAACTAAATCATTAGTTGTTTTGACAGAGATTTTGTAGTATAGACTCACCATGACGTTTAATTAAAAAAACACTAGAATTAATATATTGTCAACCACAATAGTATAAATAAATCATAACTCACTGGTTTTGACTCTACATCATCATCAGAGCTGTTACAGTCTTTAAACACCTCTGATGATGATGTAAAGTCAAAACCAGTCAGTTATAATTTGTTTATACTATTGTGGTTGACAATATATTAATTGTTTTTTTTTATTATTAAACAGCATAATAATCTGTTAAGTTGTATAAATATGATCATACAACTCCATATGTGGAAACGTCAGAATTTATAACTAAGAGAGATTTATTTGATATTAAAATAAAACCTAAAATAGATTTGAATAGAAATTGGTCAAAACTTTAAAAGCATTTACGATTGATTACATTAGTAAGATTAGTATTGAAGTAAATTAAGTTTTTACACTTATGATAAAAACCTTAAGAAGTGTTAGATCATTAAATACAAGTACATTGCTTATGCAATTGATAAAAATACAATTTTTTTCGCTAGTAAATATTTTTTTCTTTTGCACATATTAAAACAATCTTCTAATTAAAGGTTTGAAGTATTGCCAACTTCGTTAAAATACATTTTATTTTGTCAAGTTGATAGTCTTACTTAAAACCACCTGTGAATCGGCTTTCGTGTTATATCAGTAATACTCCTTCTTTATACATTATTATTCTAAGGCTTTAGCAATTTTTTTTATAAAAGTATTGTAGACAATAATCAATAAAGATAAAAAAATATCTTACCTGCAAAATATCTGCCAGATTCTCAGGAAGTAATTCATCAATGGAACCCATATCACTTGAAAATCTATTCAAAATACGTCCTAAAATCAATATTAAATAAATGGCAAATACTGATTAAGCAACAAATGAAAAAATCACTTGGTTTTAGAAGTAAACCAATATATACTGCAATAACTTCATTTAACAAATCTTAATAGAACTTTATTAATATTGATGTCATTAAGAATAGATACTTAATATTCGGTTGTAATATTGTTACAAATTATTGGAGGACCAGCTGCTTTTGCAGATGTTTATTTTGGTTTATGCAACATTGCTTATTGCACTCTCAATCAGGTAAGGTAAATACAACCTACACTAGAAATATATTGCATCAGGCACGTACTTAAGAAATGTATAAACAAAATTAAAATAAAGCTCCCTCTGTTTGGTAGTCTGCTTATATTCAGTAAGAAGAAGCTAGCTTTGCTCTCTAAAATTAATTTTAATTAATAATAAAATAAATAAATAAACAATTAAAACTCAACCTGAAGAGTTAGTATGGAAAAATCTCATAGTGGCTCTCGTCAGAGAACTAAACATATTATCGTGAAGGACTCTAGATGCTTTCATACACATCACAAAGAATATGAAAGATCTCATTATTGACATTATTATAGTTCCCAGAGTTAATCCAGCAAATATATAAATACAAATATCTCTGTTCTTAACAAAACTGCCACTGTAACTTGTTTGCTCCAAATTTACCCTGCACATAAAAATAACAAGTCACTATCAATTAACTATCATAAATTAACAAAAAAAAATTATCATATACTTATTAAAATTTCTAATTAATAAGTTGCTTTGTAAAAATTAGGCTAAACTTTATTTCAGTTCAACTAGTTAACCCTTTTAACTAGAGGGGTGAACCTCTTTAATTTCACACCAGTGGCATGGATAAGAATTTTTCTTAGGGGGGGGGGGACCAACTTTTATCAGCACCCCTCCCTGTTAAAGTGTATTTTTGCCAGCTGTTTTTACCCATGCCTTCTTCTGCAATTATTTGTTATATTGCATCTTATTTAATAGGCCTCCTTACTTTAGCACAGCGAATGCTTCCATCATATTAGTAAGCTATAATTTTTAAGAACTGACAACCTCTCTTGGCTCATGTTGGTTCTTAAATAGCCTTTTCTTATTTTGAAAAACTTCTTTCGCAGCTTGCTACCGAGATTGGAATAGTTAGTACTATTCATAAAGCTGTAGCCACGCTAAGAATTACATTAGCTAATTTATTCTTAATAATATTTTAATAGGTCAAATAAAGAGTAAAGTGGAATAACTCAAAAAGGAAAACTTAGATGCCACTTCCTCCATTCACTTCAATCTCTCGCTGAAGCTCATGAATTGACCATATGGTTAAATAATTCTACTTCATTTTTTTTTTCTTCCATCTGTCACAGGCATCATTTTCCTTTTAAAACTCCTCTATTCAATAAACTTATGGTCCATTCCACATTCGTTTGCTATAGTTTCAGCATTTGCAAGAAAGGCTGAAACTCCTTCAGTTCTAATTGATTCCATTTTATGATTTATTTCATGCAGTGAAACTTTAGCTAACTTTTAGTATTTGCTAGTGACATTTTAGAATTTTTTTCCAAATTACTAAGAAAAGATCAAATTTAAACTGGGATTTAAATGAAGCAAGTTCTTGCTATCTGTTTTTTCTTGAGATTTATTGCTTGTATTACAAACGTTTTGTAGAGCAAGTTGTATTCCAGGTGTTTTTGCATTTAGATTACATACTATTTTTAATTAATTGTGGGTTTTGATGATGAATTTCATGTGACAAATAAACAAAGGCATAAGACATCTTAGTCTTTTAAAATAAATTTAAATATATATTACCAAGGCATTTGTATACCCTCTCACAATAAAACCCTTATTTAATAAACCCCCTCCCATTTGAGGGGTTATATTGTGTCAAATAAACCCCTCTTTAGCGCAACCATAGAGAAAACAAATGAACATGGTAAAAAAAATTAATATGTGGAAAAGCAACACGATAAGAATAAATCATTTACACATACTCAATTCAAAAACCGCATATACACCATTTTCTAATGTTCGTTGAAACTAATAGGTCCATCCTGTTTTTAATTTACAATATTGATTTACCCGAAAATATAGATGCAATAATCAAGTTTTGTTTGCAGACGATTTCAGTGCTTTCAAAGATTATTTGTTTAGTTAGGCTTTAAGTAATGATTTAATGTTTAACACATAGGAACCCCTCATAATGCATATTAGAGACCCACAGTCAGTACAAAGTGAAAAAATTACTGGGTCTAGTGATAGATGGCGATTTAACATTTAAGAGTCAAAAGAGCCCTTGTAAAAAAATGAAACTTTTGCTTCTCAAAAACATGTAAAAATTATCTATGATGCATACTTCAGATTTAGAATGGTCTACAGCTTAATTTTCTGGTTCCATAGTCCAATTTATTTACAATATTTATTTTAAAAAACGTTGTCTAAGAACAATATATGATTTAAAATATAAAGACACCTGTAAAGATTTATTTTGTAGAAAAAGGTATTTTAACAATGACTTGTCTTTATATTTTAGAATTTATGAAATTTTTTGTAAATAATAAGATCTTGTTCGTAAATAATAATATAACACATCATTTTCATACTAAAAAAAAATGATATAATAAGTTAGATCAACACACGATATCTTTCTATGAGCACAGTGTTAATTATAAAGCTATTCAAATATTTAATACTCTTCCTGATGACATTAAAATATTATTTACTAATAGAGAACCAGAAGTTTTTATTGAAAAGCTTGAATCTTTTCTTTTAGGACAAGGTTATTATGAGCTAAAATATTTTTTTAGCCTTATAACTGACAAATTTACTTATTTTATTATTTATCTTTTAGTTTTAAGTTTTGAATTGTCCTATTTCCCAAAAGGGACCTCCGGAACTAATAATAATTCTAATAGTTTATTTCACCCATTATCAAGCACAAAATGGAATTGCGCAAACTGCTTTTACTAATTTTATTGTGAAGAGGAAAGTTAACCTACCAATAAGCAGACCAGTAATCACTGCCTGTAGCAAAGACTTGAGCCACAGCAAACAATAGAATAACAAATGATAGAATCCCCAACCCTCCACCAGCTCTCAGATATATCCAGTAGACTCTTTGTTTGACCTGACCACTCAGCATTGTCTCCTCAAACTCTGACGGTCTGTTATTGTCATTTTCTTTGACTTCATTTGCATTAGAAGAAGCAATACTCTAAAAATGATAAATAAGGGATTAAGATTACAAAACTGCAGATACACTGAGTTTTTCTATGGTAATGTGTACATGGCATTTCCAAAAGTTAAAAAAAAATAGTTTGATATATAAATATTCTTTTAAACATTTTTTATTGCTACAATTGTTAGCAAATAGTCTATCTTGTTAAAGCTCATTTCATCACTCAGGTTTTGAACCAAATACATAGAAGCACTTACATTATTTGATGATCTCCTTGAACTCCGTTTATTTTCATTCATCCTGCCAAGTAATAATTTAGTAAAATCTAACCCTTTATCCAGCAGCTCATTAAATTTACCTTCTGCAGCCACTTTACCCTAAGAAAAACAGCAGAAAGTTAAGTAAGTAGGACACAAAAAGTTAAAATAAGATTTAAACAAGTGGCCTTAGGCCTCGAGCTACACCCTACGACACCTTTGCGATGTCGGTACAGCGGGCCGTTTCCTATCTACAAATTTTTTGGCCTTTTAACAGTTAGTCATATTACTAGTTTTTTTAAGTGGCATATTACAAGCATATAGGTATATATAAAATCAGGCCCCAAAATATCAAACTCAGAATCAATTATTGGCCATATTTATATCTTGTTATGTGTACTGGGTAGTTTAGTACTTTTATGAGTGAGACTTAGTGTTAAAATGTTTCCTAAAAGAAAAGATACATTTATTTTTAGTGAATTCATTTAAAAAAATCACACTAATGACATCATCGTTCTATGGAAAAGTTGTGTTAAATGCGAACAAGTAAATTATTTAAACAATTAATATTAATAGTTACTCCAGAGTCTTTCTAGGTCCCAAAATCTCGTTATGATCCATTTTTATGATCCTTGGTTTTCCACGTTAGACAAATTTATTACATAAATCCAAAGAGACTAATACTTACAGAGAGTACTCAGGTAGAATATAAAGTGATATGTGGTCTAGAGGTGAGACAGATTCCAGTGTGTACCATAACAGTGCTTACTCCTACTAGAGTATTCCTAGAGATAGACTAGAGACTCCCCATCCCTCTACAACCCCTATCGGAGCACATATTTAGAATACACCCATCAAACGCATTTTTTAAGTGAATCGCAGTAAATCACTTTATACAACACTGATATTTAAAGAATATTTCCAATATATAATGGTTGAAAAATAATTTAATATTTACGAGAAATTGTATTGTTATTATGAAAAATCAAAAAATGGCGTCACCAATGTACAGTTATGGCACAACGCTACTCAGGGAATGATAAGAGCTGTTGTTTCCACCCTGTAAGTATTAGTCCCTTCACATAAATCATAGCACTTACATTTTCTAGAAGAATAATATGGTGGACATTATTGAGGTACTGGAGCTGGTGAGTAACAAGAACAACTGTTTTACCTCTCAGGAAATCTACAACAAGACACTCAATAAGTAGAGTATAATGATTATAGTATGACACACAGTTATAATCAGTTGACAGCATGGGAAAATAATGTGAGGGAGCCAATGAGGTTTGTCAAGGATGTTAAACCATGCCCACAATTTCATATCAAGCCAACCTCATTGGTTTCCTTAACACTATTTTCTCAGGTTGTCAACCGGTTGTTTTAACCGTGTGTCATACTATAACAGTTCAGAAACTTTATAGGATAAAAAGGTATCTTAGTAACACTTAAGTCAGAGATAGGGGGTTTTAAACTGCATTTTATCTGTGTAAAATGAGTAAAATGAAAACACTAACCAGCAATGCAGTCTTCAAATAAATGTTTGCCAACATGAACATCTACGGCCGAGAGAGGATCATCTAATAAGTATATATCTGCATTCTTGTATACAGCTCTACACATAGACAAATAAGTACTTAACATCACAATGCTAATTAAAATATATTATACAAAATTACTGTTGGCAAAATTGCAAAACAACAAAAAGACTATCAATAAAACTCAATAAACTATAGAAGTACAAAATATGATTTTTAAAAATAAACAACTATGAAATGTACAATTGAGTATAATCATAAAAAATTATGGCCGCCATGTTAAATTTTTTGGAATTAGTTATATGACATTTTTTGTTCCACTCAATGTAGAACAAAAAATGTTCAAGAGCTTTCCAAGAATATATTCCTTGATTTATACTTTTTAATTTAATTTTTTTGAGTTCACTGTTTTTAAAAATTTGTAGGATGTTACATATATTTTCTTTTTCTACTCGTTAAGAGTTTTAAAACAATATAAAAAATATACAACACAATTTTTTTAGCTTAAATTTTTTTTTACTCTGTCCTCCATATTGAAAATATTTGTTGAAATATGACCAAAAACAATACAGCTCTGGCGCATGCTTAATTCTTCATGTATACAAAATTTTATTAAACACAGCCTATTTCTATGACAGTTATTGTGACACATACAAACAAACATATGCACCACCTCAATCTACTGAAATGTAAGAACTTACGTTCGTTCAGTAATAATTCAAGTCAATTCAAAAAATACTTTATGCTAATATATAATAAAAGATACATAAGAAGCTTCAAAATTTAAATAAACTTAACTATTGCTATATTAGAGGGCAATCCCACAAGGTCCATATGGGCCTGTGAGAGGAGTATGATAGAATTTGACAACATAAAGTTATAATTTGGCTACAGCAGGGCAAAAATATTATTATAATATAATCAATTATTTAAAGAAGCTTTATTGTACACAAAGGCGGCATACTGCTCTTTAGTATAACACATAGCTAAAATCAGTTGACAACGTGGTAAAATATTGTTGAGGACCCAATCCAGGGCGTGGTTTAACATCCAGGAATAACCTCATAGGCTCCCTGGCATTATTTCCCCACACTGTCAACTGATTTACACTATAGTAATATACATATTAAAAATCAACATTGAAATTATAAATATGGAAAGATGATGATAGTGACTTTCTGATAAATTCACTGTTTTGTTTCTACAGCGGAAGCCTTATTTTGAAAAAAATATTATATATATATATATATATATATATATATATATATATATATATATATATATATATATATATATATATATATATATATATATATATATATATATATATATGTATGTATGTATGGATGTATGTATATGACGTCCTACCCTGAAGATGCCCCTCAACACTGGAGGGAGGGAAACATCAGATTCATCATTAGAATTTACCAGGTCCACTAGGGGAGCCAACTTTATGATTCCCTTAAATTCTGATGCCTTCAAATTCCCGAACATTAATCAAAAGCTAAGTAAATTAGTAATTAATTTTAGACAATTACGTCAAGAAAGGATTTAGTTGGTAGAAAAACTCTCAGAGATACATGCATTGAATTGCAGCCAAACATGCATCAAAGATATTTACTATTCAAAACAAAACATGACAAAAGATTTTGAATTATGAAGGTAATTTTTTTAAAAGTGGTAAAATAGTAACAAGAGTAATTTTCACAAGAAAATTTGTTAAAATGATGTTAACACATTCTTCATACATGAGTTAAAAAATACTCAAACCATTGACTGATTAGAAAGAATTTTTAACATTGAAACCCCGTCAAATGATTAATAAAAACAATTACACATCATGTTTAGTAAGACATTGAAAATAAGCAAGTAGTAGGACAAACCTGGCTAAACTGACCCTAGCTCTCTGTCCACCAGACAAGGAGACTCCTCTCTCACCGATCAGAGTTTTATCACCATAAGGAAGCTGCTCAAAATCAGTAGTAAGAGCACACACTCTAACAACTTGCCTGTATCTATCTTTATCATAAGGTAATCCAAATAGAATATTCTGTCTTACTGAACCAACAAATAGCCAAGGTTCTTGACTTGAGTATGATATGCTTCCGTTTACTGATAAACTACCCCTAGATATTGGCAATTCTTTCAGTAGAACATGCAGCAAAGAACTCTTGATAGGTAAAACAAATATAAAGCAGATATTTAAATAAATTACAAAACAAATATATTAATAAAATATTTAAAAGGAAAAAAGAATATTGCAATTTTACAATAAGGAAAATATTTTGCAAATGTAGCAGAGTAACATGCAATTCCAGTAAATTCAAATTAAAAAAAAATAAAATAATTATGGCCCAGACAGGCAGGACAGCCACAGGGTCTATTGCTAAATTTTTCGCTGAGTCATTAATGACGACGGAAAAATTATTTTCCTCCAATCATAACTAGAACAAAAAGATTGATTTGTTACCAAGTTTCAGCTCTCTATTAACAACACTGGGAGCTACAGTAATAACGGATTCACACGCATGCAGACAGACAACTAAACCAATTGGAGGTCTTGAAAACATCGAAAATGGATAATTCAGGTAAAATCTCAGTTTTGTGTTTTTAGTACACACACTAATATTCCTAAAAATAAACCTATGGTGTAAATGAGGAAAAGTATTTTATCTCCAGACGGTATATAATACGAAATTTAATGACTAGTTTTAAGAGTGTAAAGAATCACTTTTCACTCCCAAGGGAGTAAAAAGTACTTTTTACTCCCTTGGGAGTAAAAAGTAACAGTTGCCAACTTAACTTAATAATCAACAAACTGAATGATATATAATTATTTTTATTTAAAAACTAAGATACCTATAAATAAGAAGATATACAGGAATAAGATGTATGAAAAAAAGAATATAACATTAACAATTATTTTAAGTAGAACTAGTGTAATGCTAATAATTATATAATAATCAATAATTTAAAAAATAAAACTAGTTCTTTATTTAAAAGTAAAAAAAATTAAGTTGGCTATCCTGATTTTTTTAAAATCACTTTAACACTCATTGTTTTTTTCGACAAAATATCATTAAATCAAAGTTTTTAGTTTAAAACCTTAGCTTTAACTATTTAACCTATCTTAAACTTTTATAATTAGATTAAAATATTACTTAACTGCTCTAATATTTCAATTATTCAGATAATATTGTTTGCAATATTGACAAACGTTTTAACAATACACCTCCTGACATTGCTATTGAAGCGAACTTGGTAAAAGAAAACTTGTTACCAATGAAATCGAAAAAGTTATATGACAAAGCAAGAAACAATTTTAAAAGTTGGGTGTCATGATCATAAATTACAACAAGTAAGTGAAATGCATTGCTTGTTTATTTTAATAATGAATGAAAAACAAAACAAGCGTCAAGTCTGTGGTCGCTGTATTCAATGATCAAATCATCTTTGCTTGTGAGAGAAAATGTTAATATCAAAAGCTATGCATCACTAATAGCATTATTAAAAAAAAAAAGAAGGTTATGATGCAAAGAAAGCGAATGTTTTTACTAAGAACCAAGTTGAAGATTTTTTGCATAATTTACCTAACGACGAGTTTCTTATGATAAAGGTAAGATAATTTTCAGTTAAAAAAATCTTGAAAAAAGAAATAAAAAAAAAACTTTTTTATTTTTTTCAGTGTCAACGTCTGGAGATAAAATCTTGTATGCACCTTGGGAGTAAAATGCCATTATTCCCTCGCAATAATTTCCTCCCTCGGCTTCGCCTCAGGAGTTAAACAAATAAATCCCTCGGCTACGCCTCAGGATTTAAATCCTTTGGTTTCCTCGGCTTTTGCCTTAGGAACCAACATAATGCTCAGGGAAATAATGACATTCTTTACTCCCTTGGTGCATAAATAACTATTTTTAACTTTATTGATTATTGTCTATAATAAATGTATTTGACATAGATCTCATGTTGGTTAAAGTAACTTGGCAGTCTTGATAGGAGGAATCACCCAGTGGTAATACTCCTTGGCGTGGTTAGAGGAAAAGTGAAAATAAGAATAATTCAATCCTTATCTACATTCAGCAATAAATGTCAAGTTAAGATAATATAATTGATAAGTGTGGATCACAATTAAGAATTTAGTTACACTACACTAAAAAATTATATAGTGCTTTTTTTTAAAAAAAAATCTTTGAATACAACATGCAATAAAATTTTGAAGTGTTATCAATTAAACCTTAAATAATTCTAAAAGATTCTAAATATACCTTCCCAGCTCCTACGGGTCCAATAATGGTTGTTATTTTCCCAGGCATGATTTTAATATCAATAGACGTCAAAGTATTTTCTGTTTTCTCTTCATCCCACCGAGCTGTAACTTTTTCTAAATAAGCTATTGGTTCTGTAATCTCTCCTTCCCCAACATGAATTATAGGAACAACTGGTTTTTCAACTTCCAGTGGCAAGTCATTAGTAAGAAGGAAATCTCTAATTCTTTTAGCTGAAGCAAAACATTCTGCTACGTAGGCCAAACCAAAAGGAAAGTGAATTGTCATTACTTGACGCAACGAATTATAGAAGCATGTCAAAACAAACACCTGTAATACAAAAAAAAGAATTAAGGCAACTGAAGACAACACAAAAGATAATATTCTAGTTTTCAATCAAGTAAATGCAAAGTTGCAAAATAAAAATATAAGTTTCTTTTTCTCATGAAAATTTCCTAAAAGGGTTTATAATGGACTTATTAAAAAGATAAAATATTAGGGCAACCCACCAATAAATTCTAAAAGTAGAAAGGCAACTAGAATTCTGAAACATTCTTTGGTCTACCCATTAATTGGTGTAATTCCTGTAATCTACAGGGATACATACCTTGGAGGGTATCACACAATGACATGTTCCTCGGGCAACAATTTAAGATGATTATTTTGAAAAAATGTTATCCTTTCATACAATTTGATATTTGTCAATATTGTTACAAGTTAATAATTTTAAACAATAACTCAGAACTTTTACTCAACACATCGGATTTGCTATGCTCATCCTCCTTACTTCTGAATCAATTTTCTCGTCCTCAGAATATACAATTTGCCTAAATTTATACTTCAACACATCTTTGGACTCACTTTGCTTGTTCTCAGATAGTAATTACATTAGTTTTATTCCCAACAGTCAGTCACCCATTTCAGGCACTGACCTCACTCAATGGTACATAACTTTTATGATCCAACAAAAACCATAGATATACTTGCCATATTGAAATACAACTTAGTACAATTATTTATTTTGTAAACGGATGCACTTGTACCAAATTTCAGCTCGATTGAATAAATTTATAATTTTATGAAATTCAAAAAAGTTATATCAAGTCAATCTATAAGAATTAAACTAATGTTTGTTTTTTGTGTTTTTTATACTACCAGCAAATTTGCTAAGTTTTATTTTATTATCTAAATCTGTTAACATTTTGTTATGCGTAAAGAAATGTATGAAGCAAGTAGGGAAACTCTTATACTATAAAATATAATGTGATGAAACTTTGCACATATGATGGTCTTATACATGACTACATGTGTGTCAAATTTCAAAAGAATAAAAAAATTCTATTTTATGAATTTTTTTCTGAGTCATTATGTTAATGTTGTTATAATTAGTTAATAATGTTATAAAAAATATTTTTCATATAGCAGAACTAGACATTTCGAACAAAACTAGAAATATTAATTTCTGTACCAAGTATTAATACATAATACATGTATTAATGCTAAAAACATAGCATAAATGCACTGGGATATACAACGATAACAGATAGAAAACTTAGTAAAACCTCTCAGGAGGTCTTAAAAACACCTAAAACAGACAATTCCGGTGACATCCCGGTTTGGGATTTTTCGAAAATACAATACTTTTCCTATATACCTACAGTATAAATGTGGACACTTTTTCAAGACAGTAACCAACTGGAAACAGATTAAGACACAGATAAACATTTTAGAAATACCTTCTGTGCCGTAATGATAGCATTTCCAAACAATATATAGCCAAGTAGAGTTAAAAATATAGTGGTTCTTGAATGAAACATCAAAAAAGATACCATAATCCCTTTATAATATGAAGACTTGGTAATTACATTGATTTCTTTCCTGAAAATACAAATAACAATACATCATTTGACGTTTTCTCATTTTAAGCTAGAGTTGTGTTTTCAAAAAATTCTGGTACGGTGATCCGCATGTCGGGCAAATTTCCTTTGGGAATGTGTGTATCCGTGCTTAAAAATCCATATCTAGCTTAAGGATCCAATTTATGATTTATAACTTGAGCAGCTACCAATTATCAAGCACTACACTTAACTAATTTTTTCTGTTATTTTCAAAGGAAATGCACATAATTATGCAGTTTGTTATACAAAACTATGCCTCTAAAGTTAGCAGTGCACACCATTATTTGCACTAGTTTTGCTCAGTTGGTTACATGGCTGGTTTCTTTAAAGAAACATATTTTTTGTATGATGACATTTACCATCATTAATGACTCGGCAAAATAACAGGACCAATGTGACATTTGGCAAGTATTGTTTTTCATGAAACCAGCAAATGTGCTAAGTTTTATTTTATTATCTACATCTCTTAATATTTTGTCATGTGTAAATACATGTATGAAGCAAGAAGGGAAACTCTTATACTAACCCATGTAAAAAAATCAGCTGATAGCTGGTTCAAAAAATATAAAAATCTCTAAAATTGGAATAACTGTGTATGAGCCAGAGACTATAGATACTTAAACAGTAAGACTGTCGACTCAATGGTGGGAAAATTTGGATTCCGGACGACGCTAGCGCTGCGGCGGACCTACCTTTCAATTGAGTGGGCGTGTCTTAATTTCCCACTTTATGCCCACAGTCAGTTTGAAATTTTTATACTTTGTATAGTTTTACTTCTCACTGACCCTACCACTTTAATCTTACACAGAACGCTTCTGATTATTTTTAAGTTTTTCATTCAAGTAATTTATTAATTTAATTGATTCAATCAGGTAATAATGAAATAGTGGCTAAAGTTTTACACGTGCTAAAAGATAGATTTTGGCATTTAATGCAGCCTGTATTTTAATTACATCGGCGAGATGCGCACATGTGATTAAATGTAATTACCTGATAAAATCGACTAAATCAATAAATTAATTAAATGAAATATACTTATCTGCCATCATTAGCGTTCTCTGGAAGTTTTAAAAAGGTTTCTATTTACATTTAGTTTCTGAATTTTGGAAATACAGAACATGCAACGGCGAACCGTTTTTGTGAAAAATACATACAGAAAACAATCAATTTTATAATAATAATAAATGTAGCTGTCATAACCAAGAATTGTCATGGTATTCATAAATTTAAATATAAAAATATAATCAGTCATCTTTGGAAAGCTATTGGGGTTAGTTCATGAGTTGTCCGCACTGGTCCGCCGCAGCGCTATTTTTAGTAGCTTGCGATAATGGAATCCAAACTTTTCCTCATTTAAGTTAACCCCCCCTGGTATGAGCCCTCTAGGATTTACCTTTGTTGTGAATGATTTATTTAATTTATATGTTTTGATGTGACATGTCAATATAGTTTTTAATAATGTTGAAAAATAGATGTTATAAAAGATAAATCTTTATTACTTGCTACTATTAAGCTAATAGTTAGAGAAGATACGAAACAAGTGGTCCTTCGAGTTAAGAACATAGTGAATTAAGTAACAACGTTGGTAATGTCTCAATTCAATAAATACAATTTAAGGTCAAAAGGAGAAATAGAGCGAAACGAAGGAGGTTCAGGTTTGAGTGACCGACAAATAGATCAGACGATCTCTCATTCGGACGTCAGGGAAACTCATTCTGATATCGAACCTAGATCTCGCACTAGTTCATCTAGACTGTCTCAATTGAGACAAAAACTTGACCATTCAAAGCAACTCGCGGAGTTACTTAGAAAGAAAGACGCCATTGAAATTGAAAGACGCGAATTAGAACGACAGGAGGCTATTTTAGAATTGCAAGCCGAAATAAATGAAGAAGAGACTAGATCACAGGCAGGATATACTTCCGCTAGGTCTGTGAGAAGTGATAGAACTACGTATAGTCAGAGCTCATATGGCTATAATGAGAAATTAGTTCGGCAACCAAAAACCAACTGATGAACCCACTGATGAAAACATGATTTGTTTTGAAAAACCAATATCCAAAAATATTCTTTGCCAACAACCAATTCCAGCACCTTGGCCCAGACCTTCAGCAACTAGACAAGAATCACTTAAACAAACAATCCCTGTAATTGCAGCACAGACTAAACAGTATGTAGAACAGCTACCGGAAACCCACACTAATGAGAATAATACAATGTCAAAATTTATAAAAAGACAGGTCGTAAAAACAGATTTACCAAAATTTGATGGAAACCCCATTGATTATCCAACATTCATAAATCAGTTTAAGCGTACAACTGAAATTTGTGGAATAGATGAGGACGAGAATATGTTAAGGCTACAGAAAGCTTTACAAGGCAAGGCTAGGGAAGTAGTTCAGTCCTTACTATCCGTACCAGGGAGTGTAAATGAAATTGTTAACTTGTTAGAGATGCGTTTCGGCAGACCATATTTCATCATGCAAGCGTTATTAGTTAAACTTAAAGATGTTCCTCAACCATGACATGACAATTT
Source organism: Microvelia longipes (assembly GCA_018340805.1). Taxonomy (NCBI): domain Eukaryota; kingdom Metazoa; phylum Arthropoda; class Insecta; order Hemiptera; family Veliidae; genus Microvelia; species Microvelia longipes. The sequence goes on along the minus strand of JACMZG010001911.1, from coordinate 28,889,175 downwards.
TTAATCACTGTTAGACTACTACACCGCGGTAATGAACTTAGCGACAGCTGCAGAAAATTTGGACTACCCAGATTACTTAGCCAATCCTATAATACTTAAAGAAATAATACAAAAATTGCCACCTACTTTCCGACTTCAATGGGCAAAACATCTACAAGACAAAGACATAACTAGGCCTAATTTAACAACTGTAAAGGAGTGGATGAGAAGAAAAGCACAAGCTACAAGTTCTGTGTCAAATCCAATGCCAGCAAAAAAAGATGATAAAGAGAAAACTTTTTCAGGGAGGAACAACACTGTAAGTATATGCTCTGTAAGTAAAGTAGACAAAGACTCGACATGTACTCTCTGCAAGGTTTCTTCACACCCAATTCATGATTGTCAGAAATTTAAAGAACTAAATATTGAGGACAGATGGATATGGGTAACAAGTAATCGTGCATGTTTTAAATGTCTCAGGAGATTTCATCGAACCTCAGAGTGTAGAAAAAAGGGTTACTGCGGGGTAGATGGCTGTAGAAAGCCACATCACAGTATGTAGCATAAAAGTACGAATGAAGCAAAACCTGGCGAAAAAACTGAATGTGAAAGCAATTCGAATAACCTTAACTTACAAAATTTGGATAGCAATGAAATTTCGTCCAAAACGTTGCTTAAAATTGTACCTGTCACTTTGATGGGATTAGAAAAAAAAGTAATTGAAACGTTTGCTCTTTTAGATGACGGCTCAACGGTGACTATGATGGAAGAAAAAGTAGCTAACAGTTTGGGGTTGAAAGGGCCGGATGAAGAGATTTGTTTACGATGGACAAATGGAGTCACTAGAACGGAAAAATCGAAAAGGGTGAGTTTGCGGGAAAAACAGACATAAATAATGTACTTTCGGTAAAAGATTTAAATTTACCCAACCAGACATTAGACATGAAAAAATTAACTAAAGATTGTAAGCAGGTAAAAAAAGTATTTGGGGATTCAAAAGAAATTCTAGACTGTAAACCAACAATTTTGATTGGGCTTGACAATTCTTCTTTATTAATGACAACTAAATCAAGTTATGGATCTTGGAACAGCCCTGTTGCTTCAAAGACTGTTCTAGGATGGGTGGTATATGGAAAAACAAATTCAAGCGTTAGAGAAAACAGTCATCATTCATTTATTAATTTTTGTTGCAAAATCAAAGAAAATTCTAATGTAAATATTTTCAAAATGAAAGCAAAAGACAAAAAGTCAATTAATAAGAAATTAATAAAGAAACACTCTTCATTAATTACTCTTCCTTGTAATGAATCACTTAAGAAGAATGAGCTAGGGTTACATCCACGAAGCAAGACTACAACTTCCAGAAAACTTAAACTTGCGAGACATTCAATGTTACGTAATGTAAAACTAAGAAAGAAAAATAGTGGAAAGAGAAAAGATATACAGGAAAAATATTTTATGAAGAAAAACCTATCAAAGACAAATGAAATATCATTAAAAATAGAATAATCGTCACACAATGGGCACCTATTTCAATTTACCTGCACTGACTCAAGAAGGAATCTAATACTGCGGGGTTGGAATGTTGTGAATGATTTATTTAATTTATATGTTTTGATGTGACATGACAATATAGTTTTCAATAATGTTGAAAAATAGATGTTATAAAAGATAAATCTTTATTACTTGCTACTATTAAGTTAATAGTTAGAGAAGATACGAAACAACCTTTGTTGTGTTCTATTTTATTGGCTACACAGATAATTTAGGGTGAGTTTTACTTTTTATCGTGTTTTCAAACATTATTATGTACATGCTGGTTTAAATATTTTGTATTAAATTCTGTGAAATAATTTAAAGTTTTGATAAATATATAGACAAAAGTTGATTGCCTTAAAATAACAATTACTATAATTAATTGTTCTTACATTAACAATAAAATTTATATTTGAAGTGAAAAATCTCATTACTTGGAGGGAGTTTTATCCACCAGGGAGTTAAGAGCCAACTCCCTGGTGGATAAAATTTGAACTAAATAAATCTGAAAAAAAGCATGTTTTTTCCCTTCATGGTTTATATATTAATTTAGTCTCGTCACATACATATGCTTTTTAAAAATAGTTAAATATTAAACATTTTTTCAATTGAGTTAAAATTTGGTACAATTGTATCCCTTTATATAGCAAACAATTATTTAAAGTTTTGTTTTAATATAGCATTGAATTCACAGTATATGTCAGGACATTCTTGTTAAGTTGCATTGATTGTTGTCAATAAAATAATGAGTAACTACTGGGGATAAAGCTGAATTTTTACTGGGTAAGGACAAATAAGCAAAAGCGAATTCAAAGTCCTATTGCCACATAAATTTGGAAATAGAGCATTAGCGTTTTTCCAAAAAAAATTCTTTAGCTCATAAAATGATTAAATGTGTTTTAAAAATATATTAAGCTGTAAAAAAATATTTAATTTATTTTAAATAGTCGAAATAAGCATTTAAAGAAGAGGAGAGAGGGAATGGGAGAGAGAGTGGGGTGAAAACAGAACATTCTAAAGGTTAGGTCGTTTAAGGTACAGATAGGAGTTTTAGTATGAAATATCGTAAGGTCGACAGTTGCTAACAGTTCAATAGAATGTTAAGAAGACTGAAACAAAACAATTCCGTGTTCCAGGTAATAAAAGCCTAAGGAACGTGATGACTACAGCTGTCAATATCATCTTGTTGACAGTATAGAATAAAGTTTTAGGAGTGTTCCTCTAGTGAATATTAATGCAATAAAAATAATTTTGAAAATACTCTATTGTCTTATTCTGAAGATGAGAACATGACACATTCATAATGAGGACATTCCTCCTCATTACTTTTATTAAATCTTCAACCTAAAGTAATATATAAATCAAGAAGGGAAACAAATGTAATTTCTGTCAGACATGGTATGAAGTTTGTCAAATTTTCATATGGGCACAGCCATCTTGTTTCCCCTTGTAAATGTAAACAAACAATTTACGGTACTCCACATCATTGTTTTTCCCTTTAAATATTATTTAAAACATAATTTAATAAATATAACTTTAATTATATTAATTTAATTACCCTTTGAACATATGATTTAAAATCTCATCAGAGATTTTATAAAAAAAAAAACAAGTTTAGCAACTAATCCACATGGAATTAGTACAACATTTAAATAAAAAATACAATTCTATTCTTCTTTATTTCAAAATTAGTTTATACTTCTGTTGCAAATTAATTACGTCTAAAGAACTATAATAGGATCTTTTATGGATACATTTTGTCATTAAATGGATAGATCATTTGCAAAAACTTTACCTCCTAGCTTTAGAAACCAGTTTAGCAAATGGTTTCTCCCAGGTATACATTTTAATAACTTGTATACCTGATATGATTTCATTCATCAACCTAACTCTTTCATCTGTTCTGGCTCCAGTTTTCAGTCTAAGTTGTGATACTTTTTTACCCATCCAAACTAAAAGAAAAATAGAAAATCAATTAGAGACAGAGGGCCAGGTTATAGATTATGTGTTACCAATAATATGTACTCAGATCAGAGGTTTCATTGGGGACATTGTAAACTATGCTGATATAGCAAGCTAAAAAATTCATGGAAGAAAAAAATATAACTAAAATCTTTTAATTATAATTATCTTATAATTATATTTTTTATCTATTTAATTTTAGCTAATTTCCAAAGAAAAAACAAGGTATAGTATAACACACGGTTATAATTAGTTGACAGCATGGTAAAATAATGCAAGGAAGTCAATAAGGTTAGTCCTAGATGATAAAACACACCCCCAAATTTCATATCAGGCCAATTTTATTGGTTCCTTTTATTGGTTTCTTATTCCCCCTGCTGTCAACTGATTATCAAGGTCATAGGGGAAGGAAGAGAAGGTGGTTTATATATGTATGTATAATAATTTATGCATGCTAGATACAGCTGGGAAAGTGCTCGAAAAACTTTTAAAAGCAAGAATGAAGTCCGCAATAACTTCATCAGGAGACCTTGCGCCGCAGCAGTTGCCCCACTATAACAATTTTATTATTTCGGTTACTTCTAGTCTCATGGTTGAAATATCAGAGCCCGTAACCTTCCTTATTAATGAATGCTTCTCAGAAGGTTATTTTCCGGATTGTCTAAAAATCGCTAGAGTGGTCTATAAGAAAGGGGATAGAAACGATGAAGAAAACTAGCGACCTATCTCACTCATTCCTTGTCTGGCAAAAGTTATTGAAATATTAGTAAAAGGACAAATAGTCAGATACTTTGAAAGTAATAATCTCTTCTACCACCATCAGTATGGCTACAGACAAGGAATGAGTAGTGTTAAAGCTGTCATCAATTTCATGAACATCTCTTTAGATAATTATGACTTAAATAAATTAGTACTAGCTAACTCTTTCAACCTGACAAAAGCTTTCAACACTCTCCTCATAGACATATTAATAGAAAAATTTAAATTTTTACGGCTTTGACCAAATAACATTAAGGTTTATAAGATCTTACCTAATAGACTGGTTTCAATAAGTAGATATGCCTAATTCTAAGTCGTCTTTAATAAAAATACTACACGGAGTCAGACAAGGTTCGATTTTAGGCCCAATATTATTTCTAGTTTTTATTAATGATTTGCCTGCAGCCACAAAGCGCCTAGGTATATTCTCGTTTCTATTTGCAGATGATTACAGGGCTATTATAATTGCAAATTCAGAAGATGAGCTCAAACGAAATCAAGAGCTGTTAATTATAACACTAGTTGACTGGTGCTGTGCTAACATGCTACAAATTAATGTCAATAAAACAGTTCAACTGCGGTTTAATATTAAAGCGCCGTCCTTGGAGTTGTATAAATTCCTAGGTGTAAATTTTAATAATAAATTTTCTTGGCAAACTCATTTAGACAATTTAGGGGGGAAAAAAAGGAGTTTATATGTTGAAAAAGACCAGCAAAACTGTCAGTATTAGTTCTCTTAAAACCATATATTACGCTTATTTTTACTCTCATCTATCTTATGGTATTGAGCTTTGGGGAAATGCCTCTCATGTCGACTCTATTTTCTTGATTCAAAAGAAAGCTTTAAGGATCATTTTTAACTTGCCAAGTAGAGAGTCTTGCTTTGCTTATTTCAAAGCAAATAAAATGTTTACTGTCTATTCATTGTACTGTTTTTTAGTGCTTAAACACATCCACTCTAACCGCACTAGTTATAAAACTGTTGGATCAAACCACCACTACAGTACAAGGCATTGCTAAATTCGCGATGTAGGTTAAATATAACAATGAAGCAAGCATTAAAGAAAACTGGTTACGCCTCTACAATTTTTTACCTTTAATAGTCAAAGCACTGCATGAAAAGGATTTTAATTTCTTTGTCAAAAAAGTGCTTTTAGAAAATCCTCTTTACAGTTTTGAAGAGTTTTTTAGTTTAAAATTAGTCTAATAGTTTCCCACTTTAGTTATAATTTTGTGTAGTTATTATTTTTACCTCTATTTTTTGGAATGACGCTTTGTTTTGTATTTACTATGTACATTTAACAAATATAATAATATTTTATTTATTTATTCATGTTTGTCATTAATTTCATTAAATTCATAAACATTAAGCTTTATAAATTTTAAACACAAGAAGATATATTGACAATAAAAGGTTAATATTTTTAATTTTTTGAAAATGGGTTTGCAATGATCCCTATATTTAGCTCCATGGATAACCCATCCCTTTTTTGTTTTAAAAATATTTCTTGGGCTTCAGCATGGCTCCAGATTATGATTCAATAGCTCATTAGGCTTTGAAAAATTACATAGTATGCTGTCAGAAGGTAAGTTTCATTTAAATACTTTTTTATAAAGTTTCCGATGATACAAATTTTTGAAGATAACTTTTAATACTAAGTAACATAAATACTAATACTAAAAACACACAAATTAATCAAAATCATACCTTGAAAAGGGATGAAGATAACCAATGAAATTAAACCTATAATAGAAGCAGGTCCAATTAACTTCCAGACAAAGTAAGTAACAATACAAGTTTCTACGGGTCCAACCCACAGCATGTGCAAGTATATAAAAACATTATTAAACTTGTCTACATCATTTGATAATAAATTCACTATTTGACCCGATGTGGTTTCAGCAAATGATTTGTTACTTAGTCTTAATGCCTGTAAATAAAACATAATCATACTTAGAAAACAGGTTTTGTGAACCTAAAAATCCATTTTTAGGTCCTTTAGCTCCTAGTATATCACAAGATTAATATATTTTTTGAAGCTTTGGATTATAATTTTTTTTTTCAACATAACTTCAGAAGGATTAATTGTATTAAACTGTAAATTGGGAGCCTAGAATCAACAGTTAAATATAAAAAATTAACTTAAATATAATTATGAAAATTATAGAATTTAGTTTCTAAAAAACTGAAACTGTGATAATAGGACAGAAACACAAACAAAGTCAATTATTATAAGCTAGAAATATAATTACAGACCAAAATATTAATTATATCAAAGTGGAACTATAATTATAGTCCACAAGCTTATACCTATAGGTCTAAAGGCAACCAACTTTTCAAGATATTACTAAAATTCTGGTGCAGTGGTCCACATGCCGGATACGCATTTCTTTTGGAATGCGTGTTTCTGTGCTTAACAATCCATTTCTTGCTTAAGGTTCCAATTTATGCTTTATAACTTGAGCAGTCACTCAATTATCAAAAGGAAATTCGCTAAAACTAGATCGTTGTAAAGCCAAAGACCGCAGACCAAAAGATTTCTTTGTAACTATTCAACACGTGATTTATAAGCACTAGTGGACATCCTTAACTTATTCAATGAAACAATCAAGCACCTTTCTATAAATAAGAGACGACAATCCAACCTTAGTTTTAAGTCCAATATGCATGAGACCCAACATATAAGTATGAAAGAAAATACTGGAAGCAGAACATAAAACTAATCCAGCTGCATATAGGTAAGCGTAGGTTGTTTTTGTATTATCCGATGAACCAAAACAATCCAGCAAGCCACCAAGCATTAAAGGTTGGACTACACTACAACATAAAATAATTCATTTAAGAGTTTTATTGACTTGAAAATAATTTTATTAACTTAAAAAAGTCAAGAATTTTATGAGGTACCAAGTAATGTTGGCATAAATGGGCGAGGAAGTGTATACAAAGATGGTCAAAAGACTGCTGTAAATTTATAAATGCTCTTACATCACAACCGCATTATTTATAAATTTTAAAGCAAACCTTTAAACTATTTAGCAATAGTATTATCATTAACTTATATTATATATATTATACATATATATAAATATGTATATATATGTATATACATATCGTCAAATATAATACATATATATATATATATATATATTATATATATATATATTATATATTATATATATATATATATATTATATATATATATATAATATAAATGTGTGTGTGTTGTGTGTATGTATATATGTAACAATGCTGGTAATGAATAAAATTTGGCACATTTGATAATGTTATAAAGGACAACATGCATATCATACAATTATTTAGTTTCATGAATTTTTGCAGTCTCAGACAGCAGAAGTAGACCTAAAGATCTATTTTTGCACCAATTTTAAGGTTTTTAGCATAAACACACTTGGAGGTACGATAATAACATACAGAAAACTCAGTAATACCACTCAAGAGGTCGTAAATACTTGAAATGGACAATTCAGGTAAAACTGTGGTTCCAGGTTTTTAGTACAGAACAAACACAATACTCGTCCTATATACATAGGGAATACATGATAAAAAGTAAAAATATTAAATAGTACTAATTTGACGAAAAATCATGGCTAAAAGGTTTGCCACAATATGGACAAAGTAGTTTTTGTCACCCTTCATTTTTTCCATGGTATATAATTGTACCAGGGTACCATAAATACTATATTTAATAATATTATTATTATTACTAAACATATTTATTATTATATTTATTATTACCAGTCTCATGAATGGTCTTTCATTTTAAATAATAATAGAAAAACGTACAAGTAAATACCTCATTTATAAAATATAAAAAAATATTTGTACATAATTTTAAGTGCCAACCCTTCTTAGTGTATAACCCAGAGATTAGTTATAATTAATATTGTGGAAGGAACAACATCATATTTTAATTCACACCACACCATTGACATAACATTTAGAAGTCACTCTTACCTCTGTACCATTTCAAGAATAAAAACAAGTAAGCCATAAAAGAGTAACTTAAAGCCAAATATTTTAAAAACGGCAAATTTCAAACTGGGTTTCATACTGCTTCCTTTTACCCTTTCTAGCTCATTTAGCCAAGCCCTGTAAAAGTAATTAAAACACAATTTTAGCTAATTTGCAAATAAACATCAAACAAATTTTCTGATGTAATTTTTGTCAGAATTTGGCACTTATGAGGATGATGGAAGTGAAGGGGGAGAGTTCCTTTTCCACTAGCCCACCCAATTGTAACATGTTTCCGCTAGGCCACCCGATTGTTTCATGTTTCCGCTAGGCCACCCGATTGTTTCATGTTTCCACTTGGCCACCGGATTTTACCATGTTGGTTGATAAGGACCTAAACTTTATAAATAGCGTCAAATACACCTTCTTAAAGGGATGTGAAATCCGGTTCAAGTGGCTTTCTTTTATATAAAAAATAAAATGTTGAAAATATTAACAATGGGACTCTTTGTTGAACGTTGCTGAGCAATGGAAAGAAATCGACGAAGCGGGAAGTAAGAACAAGCGGCACTGACTTGCAGTTTATTAATTGAACTAGACTCCTCTTTATTAAAAGCTGGTCCACCTCACCCATAGGAAAAAGAGTGAGAGTTGGAACACTGTCTTTACTGCCGACCCCTCATTTTTACGTCACTTTAGCATTAGTATATTTATATATTTTCTATGTCATTAGATTACAAGACAGCAAAATGTTACTCACTTTTCAAATAAATCACCTAAGGAAGAAGCTTTGTGTTCTTTAAGAGTTTCAAACAAATCATCCTCTTGCATTTCTATTTTTCTACCTTTCCAAAACATTGGCAGTGTCCATCTAAAAAAGGAAAAAATGGCTAATGATAAGTTTCGCTAACTTTGATGCCTAGGAATATTTTTAGAGAACTAACAATAAAACAACAACAGCTAGGGGAGTGAGAAAGCAGCCTTACAATATTGATTTAAAAAACAAATTTAAAAAATACAGAAATATTGTTACTTGTCTTATTAGAGAAAGTAAAATTATTTATCATACTGGTAAATTAAATGAAAATAAGCATAGCCCTAAAGAATACTGGAACACGATAAAAGAGATCGGTGGTACCCTGAGAGAAAAAAATCAGATTATAAATGAACTCATAGAAAGAGAAACACAAAATATAATTCATGATGAAAAACTAATTGCTGATGAAATGAATAAGCATTTTTGTAGAATTAGTAAGGTGTTGTGTAGTGGTGGTAGAGATGGGGGAGAGAGGGGTAGTGCGGTACACTATCCCTCTGTCCCGTCCTCTTCCACCACTTCCTTCTTCTTTATACCTATAGTAAAACCTGAACTTATTGAATTATCGAAAAAAATAAAATTAAACACATCACCTGGTATTGATTACATTTTATCAGCTATGGTTCGAAAATGCATAGATTCTCTCAGTGAACCATTGACTTATTTATTCAACCTATGCTTTCAAAAGGGCATTTTTCCTAATGAGTTAAAACAGGCTGTTGTTGTGCCACTTTATAAAAGTGGAGATAGACTGGATGCCAACAACTATCCTCCTATCTCTTTGCTTCCCTCTCTAGCCAAATTATTTGAAAAATGCATAAAAATAAGAATGCTAGATTTCTTAAATAAAATTAATTTTATATCAATTAAACTGTTCGGATTTCAACATGATCTTAGCACAGAAGATGCGCTGTATAACTTCACAAAAATAATCTATAATAATTTTGATAATTCCAGAAAATCAATTGGTATTTTCTTGGACATTAGAAAAGCCTTTGACTCAGTAAATCACGAACTGTTACTACTGAAGCTCAAAAATATTGGTTTTAGAGGATAGCTAATGCATTTTTCAAATCATATTTGGCTGAAAGGGTGCAATTTGTTAAAGTAGATTCTACATTAAGTGACGTAGAAACTTTAGAAGTTGGTGTGCCCCAAGGCACAGTCTTAGGACCCATTCTTTTTCATATATTTATTAATGATCTTTTGACATCCTGTCCAGTCAATGACTAAGGTTACGTACAAGCCTTTGCTGATGACAGTATTGCTATTTTTGAAAGTAATTCATGGAGAGAGGCATTTTTCACAGCCAATAAAGGTTTAAACATCTGAAAACGTTTTGATGTCAATAAAATTAGCTTTATCTCCAGACGGTATATAATACGAAAATTTAATGACTAGATTAAGAGAGTAAAGAATCACTTTTCACTCCCAAGGAGTAAAAAGTAATAGTTGCCAACTTAACTTAATAATCGACAACTGAATGTATAATAATTATTTTTATTTGAAAACTAAGATACCTATAAACAAAAGATATACAAGAATAAGATGTATAAAAAAATAATATAACATTAACAATCATTTAAGTTGAACTAGTTAATGCTAATAATAATATAAGAAAAAGAATTTAAAAAATAAAAACTAGTTCTTTATTTAAAAGTAAAAAAAAATTAAGTTGGCTATCCTGATTTTTTAAAATAATTTTAAGATTGCATGCTCATTGTTTTTTTTTTCGACAAATATCATTAAATCAAAGTTTTTTTTAGTTTAAAACCTTAGCTTTAACTGTTTAACCAGTCTTAACTTTAATAATTGGATTAAAATATTACTTATAACTGCTCTAATATTTTAATTATGTCAGATAATATTGTGTGCGATATTGACGAACTTTTTAAACAATACACCTCCTGACCATTGCTATTAAATCGAACTTGGTAAAAGAAAACTTTTACCAACGAAGTTATATGAAAAAGCATAGTAACAATTTTAAAAGTTGGTGTCATGATCATAATTTACAACAAGTAAGTGAAAATGCATTGCTTGTTTATTTTAATAATGAATGAAAAAAAACAAGCGTCAAGTCTGCGGTCACTGCATTCAATGATCAAATCTTTGCTTGTGAGAAAAATTTTAATATCAAAAGCTATGCACACTAAATAGCATTATTAAAAGAAAAAAACGAATTATGTTGCAAAGAAAGCGAATGTTTTTACTAGAACCAAGTTGAAGACTTTTTGCATAATTCACCAAACGACGATTTCTTATAATAAAGGTAAGATAATTTTCAGTTAAAAAATCTTGAAAAAAGAAATGAAAAAAGACATTCTTACTTTATTTTCAATGTCGACGTCTGGAGATAAAATCTTGTATGCACCTTGGGAGTAAAATGCCATTATTCCCTCGCAATAATTTCCTCCCTCGGCTTCGCCTCGGGAGTAAATACTAGTAAACTCCTCGGCTTCGCCTCAGGAGTTAAACAAACTAAATCCCTCGGCTTCGCCTCAGGATTTTAAATCCTTGGTTCCCTCGGCTTTCGCCTTAGGAACCAACATAATGCTCAGGGGAATAATGACATTCTTTACTCCCTTGGTGCATAAATAACTTTACATATAGAAAAAACTAAATACTTTTTTTCTTCTCAACATTATCTGGTCAACCTGATCCAGCAGAAATAGTAATCTGAAATTAGCCTACACAGTCAAACTCCAAATCTTGACAGATTGTACTTGTCCTGAATACCTATGATTATAACATTAAATATTTAGGATACAGTAGACCCATCTCGGTGGATCATCATATGATTATATGTAAAAGATCAGGTGTTAGTTTATCATTTTTCAGTACGGAGTGTTTTTTAATCAAGTAATTTGTAAATATCTATACTGCACTTGTTGAAATCTATTTTTAAATTATGATTATTAGCAATGTGGAGTTTCTCAACTATCTCTATTAATCTGCTGACGATGTCTGAAAGAATAATTAAAATTGCTTAAAAACCAATACGATATGCTTCTTATGCAGTAGCATAATTTAATCCTCCCTTTGTCACTTTATTGAAAAGAAGTTTGTTTATTATTTTATAATAAGATTAAACAACTTCATTCTTGAACACTCTATCCAACAAAGTAGAAGCAAGAGAACCTATTAGGAACACCATACAAGATTAAACCACCCTTCTTTTCAGGTCCTTCCATTTTTAATGGCTACCAAAAGAATTATAAACTGAGTGCTAACTGTTATTCCTTATTTAAGGAAAAGACTTAAAATTTTTATGATGTTAAACTGCCATTTCATTCATAAATCAAAATGGCTCATTACTTTTTTAATGAAAATTAATGAAGTTTTTTTAAAAAAATATTATTATATTATATTTCAATTTAATTTTTTGTTATCTTATTATTATTTTATATTATTATTTTATTTATTTATTTTACTTTGTTATTTATTTTTTTCTAAACTTAATAACACGACCATTTCCGCACACGAATTTAACTCATGCGGAGATCACTAAAGGAATTTTTATTAATCATGTTTTTTAAAAATGTTAGTGAATAAACGAATTTTATTATTTTTATTTTTTAACATAAA